>CM076581.1:767736168-768410652 GCA_034641835.2 Pinus albicaulis | reverse complement strand
TGATTCCTTACCACAGCCAAGGGATCATCTCTTAAGGTACAACAGGACGCCATGCACAATCATTCATTTTTCTACCTGGAAAAGAATTTGTGCCTACTGAAACGCCAACACACAATATATGCGCCATATAATCTATAGAATTCCTACCATTAGGAAGAGTAGATTGGTTCAAAAATCCCATCCCAGTGCCTTATGCATTTGAGGAAGGGAACATGTCAAATATTTCACCTACCATCAAGGTTAATATTTCAAACAAACCTAGAAAAGTTGAAGAGATCTCGCTGGGGGAAACATGATATATAGAAGAGGTAATCTCATACACAACCTTGTTCTAAGAATATAGAGATATTTTGCATGGTATTACTCTGAATATAGAGATATTTTTGCATGGCATCAATCCCACCATTGTGGAACACCATATTGACACCTGGCCTGATGCCCATCCCGTCAGGTAGAAGCAACTTCAGTTAGATCCCTCGAAGGCAAAAGTGATCAAACAGGAAATTGACAAACTCCACAAAGTTGGATTCATCTCTCCTATCACTTACACCACTTGGGTTTCTAAACCTCTACCCGTCATGAAAAAACAAGGCACATTCGTGTTTGTACTGATTTTCAAGATATGAAAAAAGCATGTCCCAAAGACAATTACCCTACACCATTTATCAACCAAATCATCAACATTTGCACTACTCTTGAGGCCCTATCCTTCATGGATGGTTTCTGGGGGTATAACCAGATCCAAATTCTCCATACAGATCAGTATAAAACCGCCTTCACAACCCCTTGGGGCACATTCGCCTACCAAGTCATGCCTTTTGGTCTTAAAAATTTTGGAACCACCTTCGAGCGGGCCATGAATTATATCTTCCATGACTTGGCTCATCTTATCCTCGCCTATTTGGACGACCTTACTATATGATACAAGAAGCATGCTCACCATCTAGAGGATCTCCGCTTGGTTTTTTATATATGTCGACAATATAACCTATGCTTGAACCCTCTTAAGTGCGTATTTTGTGTTAACGCTAGAAGACTACTCAGATTTATTGTTTCCCTGCAAGGTATTAGAGTTTAACCTCTAAAATTCCCAACCATCAAGGAATTGTCACCTCCAAAAACATTAAAACAGTTACAAAGCCTGCAGGGTAAAGCCAACTTCTTTTGAGGCTTTGTCCCCGATTACGCTACTTGCGCACAGGGCTTCCTGCATCTCCTTTGAAGCTTTAAAATATGTATTATCTCAAGCTCCTTTGATTAGCCCGCCTGACCACAATAAAGATTATACCCTATACCTAGCAACATGAGATGTAGCCATCGCTTGGGTGTTAGTCTAGGTCAAACCTGATAACCAACAGCACGTAAATTATTATGTTAACAAGAACCTATCTAGGCTTGCCTTGAAGTATGATCCGGGAGAGAAGACTACCTTAGCCCTAGTATATTATGTATAGAAGCTTTGGCATTATATCATCCTTCGAACCACCACCGTCATAGCATCTATCAACCCCATGAGATATTTTCTCACTCGCCATATGATGAAACAAAAATATGATTGACGGGTAGTTATACTACAAGAATTCGATCTAAATTTTACTTCCCCTAAAAGCAAAAAGGTGCTCATCCTCGTTGATTTCATCACTGATCTCCCAACGGAGAACCAAGGATCCCCCGTTAAGGATGCTCTCCTCGATGAGCATCTATTCTTAGTATCAACGGATGACCCATGGTACAATGATATCCTCCTATTTTTACGAAATCAAAATTTAAAACCTCATCTCACTCATGACAATCCGAGGTGCGTACGCCAACATGCCCCTCATTGCCTCCTTTTATGGGATGTCCTCTATCGAAGGGGCATCGACACCATCCTTCATCGGTGCCTCACTCACGAAAAAACTGAGCAAGTCTTAAATGATTTTCACAAAGAATATTGCAGAGGTCACCTCTTAGCGATGGCCATCGCTCAGAAAATACTTTGTGTCGATTATTTCTGGCCCACCTTTTTCATGATTGCATCCAAGCAGTCAAAATATATGAGCGGTGCCAACGATAGGCTCATAAAGCGTGAACCCCACCAGCTCCCCTACATTCGGTCATCATGGCTAGCCCCTTATCCAATGGGGTATATAATTCATGACCTGTAACCAACCATCATTCGGTCACCATAAGTACATTGTGGTTGTCATCAATTACTTCACCAAATGGGAAGAGGCCATCCCCACATATAATAACACTGTAGAAATCGTTGCATAATTTTTCTCTAACCATGTAATAACACGGTTTTTATTCCCAAGGAGTTGGTATTCGATCATGGGAAACATTTTGAGAACAAATTATTTCAGCAGTTATCCCAACACCTTGGTTTCTCTCATGATTTCACTTCCCCATACTACCCACAATCCAATGGTCAGGTAGAAGTTGTCAACAATTTCTCAAAACAATGTTACAGCACATTATGAACCATCACAAAACCAATTGGCACCACATGGTGTTTTAAGCTCTTTAGGCATACCGCATAGCGGTCAAAGCATCTACAGGGTTCACACCCTTTCAATTAGTCTATGGGGTTGAAGTTGTGCTCCCCATTGAGTGTAAAATCCCTACCTTGCACTGAATCATCAAAATTCTCACTGACACCAAACCTTTAGAGCAAAGGTTGGTGCAAATGGAACTCGTTGATGAAAGTCGACGAGAATCTCTCCAGCATAATGAAGCACACAAAAAGAGGGTTAAAGCCTCATTCGATCACAACATCACCTCACGGAAATTCACTGAAGGGATTTTAGTTCTCCACTACGATGTTTCCCAAAAATATTTAGGGCTTAGGAAGTTCAAAACTTTATGGAAGGGTTAGTACATTGTCAAACATTGCCTCCTCAAGGGCGCATAAATATTATCAAAGCCCGATGGGACTTGCCTCAAAAATCTCGTTAATGGACTTTACCTCAAAAAAATTCATCCATAAGCATGCTCAAGTAGCCCTATAATGACTATGTATGCACCATGACTTTTTTTTTGATGACTTATGGATTCACTCTAAAATCGCTCTCTCATCATGTGTCGCAGATGGATCATCTGCCAGCCTATCATCACAGATTTGTTGATGGTGCCTCTTGATGGTCACAAAAACTTGATGCAGCGGCATGGGCCATATACTCTCATGACCGGACACCCTGTCTCACCAATGGACTATGTAACGGGTCAACCACCAACAATTAAGCTGAATGCGACGTCGTCATATGCCTCTTGGTCGACGCCTCCCATTTAAGTATTAGTCATCTGCATGTATTCCTTGATTCCCATCTGATTGTATTGTAATTGAACAAAACCTTTCAAGTTCGTGATCCATGCCTTTTCCAAAAGTATTTGCATGCACAAAGGTTAGCTCGAAGTTTTGATCATATCACATCATATAGTTGACCGCATAGCTAATCAAGTCCTAGTCTGGAATGCATCACATATATATCACCATGAAGACATATAAACCATGAGCATAATATCCATCACACAAATGCAGAAATACATCACATGTATAGAAGCATATACTCAAAAACACATCATGAGAGACTCCAAAAAATTGTATCTCGCATATACATATCAAAAAATATATGAGTACAAAAAATACATATACATCTGTTGGCTCAAGGCCATGTAAAATAGGTCATCAAAAACAGGGGATAATCCTCATAATGGGTGCTTGCCTTGGTACATACATAAACTCTATCTAGGTTTGAGGCCCTGCACCCCCCTCCTGAGGTCCCACTACCGCATCTGGTGCTAGAAAGGGACGTGCCATAGCTACTTCCATAACAAGGCACTGAATATTCGGTTGACGTGCCTTGTCACGGGCCATACCTGTCTCCACCACCACCTCCCCCAATCCAGCCCACCCATCCTCGAGCATCCCCCTCATCAAGGTGACTGCTCGACCCCAAGCATCCTTAGACTCCCTTAGCTGCAAATCTAATGCCTCTATTGCCTCAACACGCTCCCAAAGTCTAGTCATTTCCATGAAAGCAGAAGATTTTGTTCCCTCTCTAGAGGGACCACCAATCTCAAGATGGTGGCACTGCGTCGGCCTCTCAAGCTCCTCCTGAGCCTTGAAATCCCTCCGTTGTTGGGGTACATAGGAACCTGTAATGTTCCCAATTTTAGCCTCAAGCTAAAATGGAACATTATAGTTGCATATTTTCATTTTGTTGAATAAAAGTGGGTAAAGTGACCCATTCAAGTAATAAACAGGAATAAAATCCCTTAAAATGTGAAAAGGGATCATCATGGTGCTGGATTTCACACCCTCATGTGTGAAAGAGGTTAAATTGCAAATTGACAAGGCCTAATTGACCAAGTCAAACTGCGTTGGCATGAGTTGGCAAGCACTAGGTGGGACAGCGCAGTTTTAGTGGAGGAATATTCCATGGGGAGGGAAACTTCTAGAGGAAGGAAGATGGAGACTTCATTGTGTTTAAAAGAGGAGCAAGAAGCCCATTGAGATTATCTTGGATCATTTGATTATTTGTCTATTCAGACAAATTGCTGCCTCTTGCTGTTCAGCAGAGTTGTAGTGCCCTCGGGCACGAGGGAGTCCTGTTTAGGATTTCCTCTCCTTCTTGAGTAGCTCATGAAGGATTGCACTCATCCTCCATATTTCAGCATTCAGGCCATAGCATCAGCCATCTACATCAGCGCGGTTTCTGTAGCAGATATTGTGCAGTGTTGCTGGATGTTGTTGGGTAGGTTTCCATACACCATTTTGAGCTGATCTTTTAGAGGAGGGAGGTTCTCTACTTCTGGGAGGTTAGTGAGGATGGTTCCCAAGCTTATTCCACTATCATTGGCAGGAGGCCAACCACTTCCATCAGTTACAGTGCAGACCCTCTCATAGACTGCGTTCTAGTTGGAGCACATTTGTATTGAGGGCTTTGCAGACATTTCAGAGGGTGAACTCTCTTGTGTCGGGATCAGCTTGACATTTGGGAGATTCATTGGAGAAAGGCACATCATCAGATTCGGCCATTCAACTTTCTCCATTCCACTCCACATATTGAGTTGTTGTAGCTACCCAGCAACTCCGACATTTTGGCAGTTTTGCATATTTCAGCCAATCCTTCTAGGATTGACTTGAGGTAGTGATTGGGAGCTTAGATCTTCTCTCCCAATGATGTATGAGCCATGTATATGCAGATCCATGATGTTTTTCATTCAATACAGAAGTCTCCTTTATATGAGTGCGCAGTCCCTATTCATGGGCATTCTGCTATGGAGCATCACTTTGTATTTTGGCATATGTTTTCATGGAAGGCTTCTTGCCTTGTTCTTTTGATGTTCATTGTATCATTTGTTGCTGATATTCATAATAAAATGGCTCAAGGGTTTTCATACATTTTGGCATAATGTTTATTCACTGTTATTTCTAGTTTATGTCTTTATATTGCTGGAGCTGCATTTTTGGGTTATCTTGAAATATTCCCAATCTTGTTGTATTCCCTCTTGGGAATATTGTCCCTTGAAAACACTCTATAGACAGAGTCTGATAGTAGGCCAGGAAGCCTCTGGAGCTCATCCTTCTTTATGAAGGTGACAAATCTAGTAAATGCCCCTTCAGTCTATCTCTAGAATAGATTTGCTTGTCGATTGACAATGTTTCTGAAAAAGGAACATTACAGTGGTATCAAAGCATAATCTTGGCTCAGCCTGTGGATCTTCACTAAGATGCCATCTAAGAAGATGAGGAAGACTCCACTTTGTGGAGAAGAAGAAGAAGAAAAAAGGAGATGAGCTAGCCAAGCTTCTCCCTAAATCCACCTAGGGCTTTCATGGGAACCACAAGCAAAAGAGAAGGGAGAGATTTGAAGAATATCCACAAGGGTTTGAAGCAGAAAAAAACTCTAGGGTTTCTAATGAGGAATGTGAGCATGCAGTCACATCCTTTGATGCACAGCGCAGTCACATGTGTAGCTTGTCATGGAAAATATGGGGAAAGAAGGAGAGGTGACCAAGAAGACAACTCTTGGAGATTTTCTAAGGGAGCATGAGTCTCAAACTCAGGCATTCAGAGATCATCTCACTTCATGGATTTTTGCAAGTCTAAGGTGAAGGGGAGCCAGCAGTAAGATATATTTGTTCTATCTACTTTCGGAGGTTCACCTACATGTTCAACCAAGCATGGGTAGAGGAGCTGAAGGCCATGTTGCAGCAGCACAAGGTATCCAAAGGAGATGCTATCAGATTTGCAGTGCTGCACTTTAGAGGTAATACCTATGCATGGTGGATAGTTGAGTCATATTCTTTAAAGGATGCAAATACTTCTTCCTATTTCATATTTATTGAAGCAATGGTGGAAGGATTTGGTGGGAGAAATTATGAAACACGTGCGAAGAAACCAACCAAAATCTTGCATGTGGAGGGAGGAAACATAAACTCAGTTCCACTTCAGAACATTGATGAGAAGGATGACATCTTGCATCACACCTTGTTGGAGGCAAGGTATCCATCTTATATTCTTGCACAAGAGAGCATGGAGGTCTCTTTTTCAAAAGGAGATCAAATTTTGGAGAAGTTGCCCCTACATATTGATGAGGAGGAGGGAAACTGCGCTTGTATAGCTAGAGTTGATCCAGTACCTCATGCAGAGGAAAGAGAAGTTGTTGCTCCACATAGAGGGATTCTTATGTCTTTGCAAGAAATTCCCCAGGATATCCCATGAAGAGATCAAGGCACAACTCATGATACATCAATGCCATTGGTAGTAGGGTGAAAAGCTATGGAGATAGAAGGAGATAGGGAGGATGATCAGCATCATGTGATGAGGAGCACACACCCTATCTATTTTATGAGATTGATGCACCTAATATGATGATTGGATTGCGTAGTGGAAGCATGGAGGGTTTTCTCTATTCATACATTCATTCATCTCTTGATGATGGTATCTCACTGCATGGAGACATTGCACCAAGGAGACCACTAGACCAGCAGAGGAGGTTGGATGCTCTATATTTTGGGGCCTCACACCTTGATTTCAGGAGGGTGGAAACCTTGGGAGAGTTCAACATAGCGCAGAGAGTTTGGGATAGACTCACGGAGGAGGGAGACACTCTCTCATTTTCAGCATCACCCACTCTCATCAGTCATACTGCGCTGATAGATTTTTTTGCAGGGATGGAGGATTTCATCTTCATGATGCAAGATGACTGCTCCATATATTTAGTGAGAGAGATGATACTTCCTTTGAGGAAGGACTCTTTCATGCATTGGAATAGATGGAGGCCACTCATGCTTACATTACCTAGTATCGGGAGATTCTTTGGAGGTGGTAGTCTCCCATGGGAGGCTCATTTTCAGAGAGAATCATTTCTATTTGAGCATGAGTAGCTGCATGGTGGGCATCGCAACAACTTGGAGGATGAATTTGGCAGGAGGGGATGTCAAGGTAGTAGGCAGCAGCGTGATGGAGCACCATATTGCAGAACACCAGCGCTGTTTATGTGGAGGAATGATCCAGGATGGAGGACTCAGCTTGGTTGAGTATTTCCCTAGGATCTTGGTGCATGCATGATTTTTGGATGGCTTTGATGGAAATGGCAGACACTTGGTGGATGATATGATCATCTATCATCATAGAAAACTCTTCTTGACTAGGGATTCTAGTCTCAAGGAGACACTATTGCATGCAGCATGTGAGGACTTCCTAGCTATGCACTTGGATGCATAATTTGCTTTGCTAGAGGAGTTCACTTGGGAGGGCATCCAGTATGATCTACATCAGCATATGTTTAGATGCAGAGCCCGGATGATTATGGAAAGGTTGGCACAACCATTCCCTTACTCATTGAAGGAGAGGGGTAGCATTCAGATGAGCCACTTCAGCTCAAGGTCTCAAGTGCATGGTAGAGAAGGTATAATTTTCCATTTTTTACCTCTTTACTTCATATGATCAGCCTATTGTCTCAAGGAGGATCATCCCTTCTTGCATTTTTTATGATGTACTTGCAGCTACCAATATCCTTTATTTTGGCTATTTTTGTGATGGTTGTGAGGGAAGCCACATGCTTCATGGTGTGCACCATTGGCACCAAATTGTATTTCATGCTTTCATCTTATGAGGAGATGTTGTGGCAGCAAACAAGTGGCTAGTACAGCACTTGTTATTTTTGATGTTGAGGCAGGCCAAGAGGCACTGCGCAGGTTCCATGTGTGGGATTTGGAACCACTCTCTGGTTGTCATTTGACAACTTGTTTCTATTGCATATTTCTCCTTATATATTTATGATGATGTATATCTATTGAGGAGCATCATTTGGAGAGCATTGTATGTACAGCCCATTGGGAGCAAGATTCTCCCCATTTTACATGTTTATGTTGCAGAAGATACCATGGGCAAACCATGATTTCCACATTGCTACATTCCTCTTCATGTGGAGGAAGCCACTTGGAGAAATTGAGGAGGCATTCATGGTTGATTTTCTTGATGGGGTAACTTGGGCCATTTTGGAGGCCATACTATTTCAGCCCAAGGGTAGAGGCAGCCCCATGAACACTTCAAATGAAGAGAGGACTATCTTGAGGAGCACAAGCACACTCTCCATTCAGCCCCAACACATTGCAGAAACCGGGGGTTGAGATTTTATTTGGATGATTGCATGGATGAGAGGATCATCGTTGGGAGCAGAATTTTCCCATGCACATTATCACTCCTACCTTAAGGATGCCACATTCCAACAAGAAGGATTCCACTACACCTTCTATCTTTCCATGGGGAGCATCATTTTCAGCTTGCATGCTTGGGAGAGAGCATTGGAGGACAGATTTGTTACAGCATATTTGACCAGTGGTGGGACCATTGATGAGGAGGCCACAAGAGAAGAAGGGGGAGAAATTTTGTTCTCTCTATGCAGTTGCTTGAGGACAAGCAACATGTGGGAGGGGAGGACTGTAATGTTCCCAATTTTAGCCTCATTCCCAATTTTAGCCTCAAGCTAAAATGGAACATTATAGTTGCATATTTTCATTTTGTTAAATAAAAGTGGGTAAAGTGACCCATTCAAGTAATAAACAGGAATAAAATCCCTTACAATGTGAAAAGGGATCATCACGGAGCTGGATTTCACACCCTCATGTGTGAAAGAGGTTAAATTTCAAATGGACAAGGCCTAATTGACCAAGTGAAACTATGTTGGCATGAGTTGGCAAGCACTAGGTGGGACAACACAGTTTTAGTGGAGGAATATTCCATGGGGAGGGAAAATTCTAGAGGAAGGAAGATGGAGACTTCATTGTGTTTAAAAGAGGAGCAAGGAGCCCATTGAGATTATCTTGGATCATTTGATTATTTGTCTATTTAGACAAATTGTTGCCTCTTGCTGTTTAGCAGAGCTGCAGTGCCCTCGAACACGAGGGAGTCCTGTTTAGGATTTCCTCTCCTTCTTGAGTATCTCATGAAGGATTACACTCATCCTCCATATTTCGGCATTTAGGCCATAGCATTAGCCATCTACATCAACGCAGTTTTTGCAGCAGATATTTTGCAGTGTTGCTGGGGAGGTTTCCATACACCATTTTGAGATGATCTTTCAAAGGAGGGAGGTTCTCTACTTCCGAGAGGTTAGTGAGGATGGTTCCCGAGCTTATTCCACTATCATTGGCAGGAGGCCAACCACTTCCATCAGTTACAGCGTAGACACTCTCATAGACTGCGTTCTAGTTGGAGCACATTTGTAGTGAGGGCTTTGCAGACATATCAGAGGGTGAACTCTCTGGTGTCGGGATCAGCCTGACATTTGGGAGAATCATTGGAGAAAGGCACATCATCAAATTCAGCCATTCAACTTTCTCCATTCCACTCCACATATTGAGTTGCTGCAGCTACCCAGCAACTCCGGCATTTTGACAGTTTTGCATATTTCAGCCAATCCTTCTAGGATTGACTTGAGGTAGTGATTAGGAGCTTAGATATTCTCTCCCAATGATGTATGAGCCATGTATATGCAGATCCGTGATTTTTTTCATTCAGTACAACAGTCTCCTTTCTATGGTTGCGCAGTCCCTATTCATCGGCATTCTGCTATGGAGCAGCACTTTGTATTTTGGCATATGTTTTCATGGAAGGCTTCTTGCCTTTTTCTTTTGATGTTCATTGTATCATTTGCTGCTGATATTCATAATAAAATGGCTCAAGGTTTTTCATACATTTTGGCATAATTTTTATTCACTGTTATTTCCAGTTTATGTCTTTATATTGCTGGAGCTGCATTTTTGGGTTATCTTGAAAGATTCCCAATCTTGTTGTATTCCCTCTTGGGAATATTGTCCCTTGACAACACTCTATAGACAGAGTTTGATAGTGAGCCAGGAAGCCTTTGGAGCTCATCCTTCTTTATGAAGGTAACAAATCCAGTAAATTACCCTTCAGTCTATATCTGGAATAGATTTGCTTGTCGATTGAAAATGTTTCTGAAAAAGGAACAATACAGAACCCCAACAACACCCATGCGTCAAGGATAATTTCATAACAGGTAGGCTAATGGTCATTCCTGGCTCCCACATCTGCAAAAAAATATACATGGTATTAACATCATACAAAAATATGCATCATAACTATACATGTAAAAAACTACAAAAATGCAGAAATCATAAATCACATACTTGATAGCCCCTAAGCATCACCATGAGGAAGCCCCATGTCTGGATCACCCGTAAAGTCCACACCGTGATACGGGTACTCTAGAATCATCTGGGGGTTGGATCGAAACCAACCCTCCACTGCGACGTTCCAATAACGCCCTGCAGCACCGCCACCAGCCCGTGGCATCACTGGAGCCCATTGTCTAATCCATCGGTGTCTAGCAAGACTTGGCGACACTAAAAAAAATAGTCGGAGCATCACTACCCTCTCATACATGATGTTGCACTTGCGTAGAAAAAGCTTTGCACCTAACCCTGTCTTACCTATGTCAATTGGGATACCATACCCTTATACACAAATTCGACCTAGTAAAAAAAGTGGCCCACCTGAATTCTCTGCAACACCACAATCAGAGGCCCCAACACTCGATGAGGGGACACTGAACCTGCAAGTCGCACAATCATCACCAGCATTGCTCGCTCGGTGAGATCTATAATGGAAGAAACACAGATACACCCCTCATCTAAAGGGTTGGGCCAACGGTGACCCTCTGTCTCTACCCATGCTGGAATATCTACAAGCCCAGTCGGTAGGGGAACCTGTAAGAAATCTCCATGAGGCACCAACCTAGTCACAAAGTAGACATCTACCTCAATGGACATAGGTAGATCAGCTTGCCTAATGACGAATATCTAATGATCCATATCTCAACATCGAATCTGGAAATGCAAGAATAAATCTTGTGACCTCAAGATAGGGTTTTGAAGAAACTTCCTCAACCCCCAACCTGCTAGATTCGTACTAGAAGCAACATCCCCTGCGACCATTATGCGCAAAGGCTCCTAGTCACACTCTCTCCACAACATGCCCATATTTCCATCAAGGATGTCAAAAGTTAAAAATTTAGCCTCCTAGGATGAAAAAACCAATTTTTCATTACCCGCATGCTTATGCCCATAACAAGTGCGTGATCCATGCATCTTTTCTCGAACAGACGCATGGTACATGTGTCTACGAGACCACAAAGCACGACAACACCGAATGTGAGGCCGCGCATCTGCTCGTTGAGTAGACTCGTTGTCCGCGCGCCTGTTACGGGCGTGTAGACTACGCGGCCTTGGGAGGCCAAGTTGCAGTGTCACCAAACCAACGACATCACATCTTTTGGCCCTTAAGTCGCACGGTCATTTCGACTACTAGCCCGTTACCCGTGGGGTCACCGTGTGTATCCCTGAGATACCCGTGACGACTGCGCGACTGAAACTCATTTTCTTGCGCAGTCAATTTTTTCTACCCTTTTAAGGTCGTACAAGGCACCCCTGTACGACCTCCCTAGCCTGTTATACCAAAATGACAAAGTTAGGGTTACATGCTCTAACCTGTCTCTCCTTGCGCACTACCCAGGTGCACAACTGACTGCAATGACATGAAACAACTCCCAGAAAAACTCTGGTCCTCTAAAATAATAATTATAAATGAGGTGGAATAGGTCCCACTTTACCCTATATATCACCCTTTTTGACATCTTCTATAGCCTAGTACAAGAGCTTAGCACCTTCTTTTTCAAAATCATCAAAGACACAAGGATCAAGACCACACCATCTTCATCATGGTACCCTATGTTCCATTTTCACCCCAAACTCATTTTTTGGGCCCACCGCATACTCAAAGTACCACTTCAGGTGCGCCTTCTCTTGTTTTTCACTTCATCTTATTCACCTTATTTTAGATTATTCATTTGTTCAACAAGATCTTTTCACTTGGAGTATTGGTCATTAAAGTTGCAGGTTCATCAACAACTTCCTGCCAAGATAAACACCCCGATGGCCAATGATAGAGTAAGTATCATTCATTACTCAACATGATAGGATTCTTACAAAATATTTGCATATCTTAAATTATTTCTCTGAAATACACCATAGGGTCCATCATCTCGACCACAACTACCACCACATCCCCTTGCACGTGGTACATATCCATGTCGGTCGATAGATGCTTTCCACTCATGGATCATCGCATGTTATAGACCCCCACATAATTTTTTGGATCCATGACCATCTACTCAGGCCCGAGAACCATTTCACTTGAATTCCATGAAGAGTAGCCTCATTCTCCTCTTATTCACTTATTTCTCACCATATCACCCTACCGGGCCACCCCATTCAGTTGCGACGGATCAAGACGAATGCACCTCTGCATTCTTCATTGGGCTTACCATTCCCCCATATACCATGAGATCGTTTATGTCACTTCATCCACCTCATCAACCCAACGTTGAGACCAACCAATGGGGCCACTGCCTTTGAAAACACCTTACCTCCATCATCATGAATTTCACCATTTTTATGGGGAACCCGTCTCCGTGTTTGTACATCCAAACCACCTTTACATTCTTTTGCAAGTGTACACAGACTTTTAAGGAAAAAGGTTCCCACCCATATTTTCACATCTTATACCCGATGACAGTTTCTAGTCACCGTTGGTTGGAGCTCACACATCATCCACATTAATTTACCACCTTCACGCCAGTCAGAACATACTTACACATACCCTGGAAGTCCTACTGACTTCAGGGCCATCGCTGTCAGAAAAATTGTTTTGATTGTCGTCAATTGCATTACATCTCTGACCTCGAGCCAACTATCTATATCACTTGATATTGTTAGCGTTCATTATTATGCCTTGCTGAACCACCCTCTTACACTCTTCTTTCATCTAATATCTCGATTCCTTGAATCAACATTTTCGGGTGGTTGACACCTCTTTCCTATCGACTTCAACACCCATATTCCAGGATCGAGATAGTAACTTGGATATTTGCCCCTTAAGGGACATCCTCGGGTAGCACACTGGGTATCACTATTTCCCAGTGATGTCACTGATCCCCCTGACATTCGACACCAATGTAAGTTTTCATGTAAGGGTGGTATCGTACTTAATTACTGTCGTAATTATTTCCTTTAGTTAAAGACCCACGTATCACTTAGCACCTCATTCCGCAGTGCTTACATTATGATACAGGGAAGGTACCAAGAGGAAAATACCCATGCATCCGTAAGCACCTCACTCAACAATGATTCAAATTTTTCATACACGGGGGCACCAGATTCATTCTATTTGTAAAGAAGCGCCCCTGTGGGCATCAACAATTATCATCATCAGGCATCGACATGTTAACCACCACAACGTTGCCTAGAACAAACTATTTCTTGTTTGATTGTAATAATTTTTCACTAGTTATCATAACGAGCATGGGACATTCCCTCCTCATATAAAAACTTTTTATTTCTCAGGTTTTCTTTAGAGAATGGTTATCCTTTATCTTCACTCAAGGGGTTTCCCTACTCATCTTCGCAACAATTTATTCTCTCTTTTAAGAATTTAATCAGACTCTCAGTGATAATAAAATAATGTGATGTATTTCGGCTATACTTTTCATCCTAGCCTCATACATCAGGGGGCAACTGTTAACACCAAAAAATCATACACTCTAAAAGACGCCCAAAGTCGTATAATAGAAGATATATGTGAATATTTTCCAGCTGAAGACATTCTGAAAGTTCAAAAAAATAATTTCTCCTAAGGTTTCATATATCAAAATTTGACCGCATGACATCTTTTAAGGAATAAAATACTCATGTGGTCGAAGAAAAGTTTGACTCAGCAAATTCAGGACCACTTCCCACACTTAGAAGATGATTCCCAAACATGTTTCAGTCAAGGACAACCGAATTCGATTCACCCTGAAGATATGCAACCCTCAATGGAATCATATTGTCCTAATATTAAGTCATTGTCATTCATGAAACAAGAGAGGGAAGCTAGATTCAAAAATTCTATATAAATAGGCCATGGGAGAACCAAAACAAGAGACAATGTTATTCTCGCTAAATTGCTATCAGAGCAACTCTACATTTCATTATTCAAGTAGAATAAGTAAGAGCATTAGTATGTTGTCCATATTTCTTCTAAGCAACCCATCATCCTAGTGAAATAAGAAGAGTCCACCATTGAGAGAGTCTTCATACTTCTTTGGGAGATATAAGAAGCTTGAAAGATATTGAGGAAAGGAACCTCGTTGCTAAGGATTTTTGAGCACCATGGCTCAAATAATTCTCTTCAATTGTTTAGTATTCATTTATTGTGTTCATCTTCTACCACCAACAATCAATAATGGGAGCCTTTTTCCATTATTTTGTTGGCTTGTTTTCTTTATTAAGCATTATTTGTGTATTTATCTCTTTGTTTTAGTTTATGTTTGTATATGCATTGTTTTCACCATTTACAATGCTTTGTTTATCTCAGTCTGTTCACTAACAACACCAACTCTATCTGTATTCCTTTGTATGGAAAAAATAATTGCTAAGGAGGTGTCTTTTGGTACATCATGTTGAGATTCAACAAGAAAATTTCAGCACCCACACCTAGTGCATTAAGCACCTACACTAGGGTGGGGCCCACAGTGCTATTTTTGGGTGCATGTCTGTTTTAGTTATCCCTTAATTAAGAAGGAAAATCAATTGTAATCTATTATCAGTAATAACTTGAAATAGTTAACTGAAAGTGATAAACTCAGTTAGCTAGTGGATTTCAAGTTAGAGGTAGTTGGTGAGGCATGCTGAGTAATTCTAATTGTAACAGAGTTCGAAGTGCAGTGGTGCATTAGTTAATGCAGGTTGTAATCAATTTAACTCAGTTAAGTGAGTTAAACTCAGTTGTGCTAGTTGTAATTGAAGATACACTAGTGAGATATCAAGTGAATTAAATATTAATTAATTCACAATCAGTGATCTCACATGCAACCGAGGATTTACTATTATTCGTTGCATGCATGTCAGATCTAGTGGAGACCTAGTTGAGATCTAGGTGAAAGGGAAGTTGACTATCAGTTGTAGGATTATTGGGTTGCACACACACAACCGAACGCCCATTGGAGTGCCCATGATACTTGCGCAATAAAGGAAGGCAAGAATTTTGATCTTTTAGGGATTGCATTCATCAAGGATTGTGCAAGCAAGGCAGGTTGTCTGGAGGCAGTAAATTGGCTAAGTATTGGTCAGTTTCAGTTTTCGTATGACAGTGTGAGACAATTAGCTAAGTACTGGAGGGCTCTTGTGAGAAGAGTTTTGTATGTAATTGTTTCATGATCCATGCTAAATATACCATAGAATATAGTGGGACTTTTAGCTGTAATCTTTCCCCATGAAATTATCTGTGTTGTGTGTGATTTGATTCTTCTTTACTTCATTTGATTAGCGATTGTTTTTTTAATTCTGCAAAAGATTTGTAGAAGTGATTCAGTATTTAAATTTATTACATTGTTAGATAGGGTGAATCCAAGATATACATGCATGTTGTATTATTTCTACATGGTATCCGAGCACAGGAAATTACAGAAGTGAAGCAGGAGCTGAGTATGTGACTAGATATAATTATAATTTGCAGAAATACTTTCTTGGTGCTACAGTTGATTCAAGATCGAAATGGCTTTCAATGGCTTGAGGTTGGAGTATGCACTCGAGGGCAGCTCAAACTATATTTCTTGGAAAGACAGGATGGAGGCAGTATTCGAAGACAATGGCTTGAAGGAATTCATTGACAATTATGTTCCTAAACTCGTTGTGGCAAATGCTGCAGATCTTGATGCATGGAGAAAGAAAGTGGAAAAGGCGAGGAGGATCCTGTTGGAGGGAGTATGAGACCACATTGTCTCAAGCCTCCATGGGAAAGCCACACCATATGCAATGTGGAAGGCTTTGACGGATCTATTCCAAAGCAGCAGCGACCATAGGAAATTGGCACTCAAAGATAAACTCAGGAAGATCAAGATGGAAAAGGGTGACACCATTCCAAAATATCTAATAAAGTTTGTCCAATGTCGGGATGAACTGGGGAGCATTGGAATAACAGTCTTTGATGATGATTTTGTGAGCTTGGATCTCCTAGGACTTCGCAAGAGTTGGCGCAGTTATTAAGACACTACCATTGGAAGGGAAAAATCGCCAGATTGGGTACGACTGTGGTTGGATTTGGTGCAGGAGAATGGATCTTCATCTAAGAATGAAGATGAAGAGGATTGTGCTTTGGCTACCAAGGCGAGGAAGGGGAAGGGGAATAAATTCCATTCTAAATCCGAGTCCAATAATGGCAAGAAGTAGTACATGTCTAAGGTGAAGTGTTTTCACTATCACGAGCATGGGAATTTTGCTACTAACTATATGTCTGCTCAACTTAGTGTTCCTAAATTGATGTCATAAATTGTCAACCAGGGCTAGTAAACTGTTGAAGTGAAGTGCACTATATATGCCTAGGTATCTGCTTCCTACTTCGTTGTGTTTAGTGTTTTTCTAATGTTTTTGGTTTTGTATTTTTATGCTAAGAGGAAAAGAACTAAGTGTTTGACAAAGAGAAGTTATTGGTCGCACTAAAATAGAGCAAGATCTATTCTAAACTATGTATGGCACCTAAAAAAATAGAAAATGTTAATTCACAGATTTCAAAACTTGACAAGAAAAATAACTCATAACATGAACTCAGTCCAATTCATTTCACTAGAAGTATGTTGGAACAACTTGAGAAAATGATAAGTTTAATGCAATGAGGTTCTTCTAAGTAAACAACAACTTACAATTATCACAGAGAAAATCTCATCCATAGTTAGAAATTTGTTGTAACACATTTGGGAAATATTATCTGCAACATAGTAAGGAACCCTACTCTAAATTAATTTATGACACTAAAATTAATCCATTCTGCAACTCAAAATGTCACTATTAAACCTCATTCAAAGGTTAGAAATATTTTGGAATTATTTTAGAAAGAGGCAAGTTTGTAAAATTATGAGAGATTGCAGAACAGTCAAGACTTCAAAATGACATTACTAATTTTTGTTCCTATGACAATGATGTATTAGTAGAGATTAAAAACAAGAACAGTTTGTAAATAATGAAGGCCTTTAAGTCCAATTTAACAGAACTAGAATACAACTAGCTAATAAAACTTAAAATACATTAAACAGAACTGAACTAATATGCAATTAACCTTCGAAATACTACAGCTGAACTAAAATGCAATTAATTTCTAAAATACTACAGCTTTATCTCATTCAGTGTTAGTGGTATTTTGGAACAATTCATAAGAACAAGATTGGCTGTAACATTCAATGCAAGTGAGCATAAAACATAAAGTTCAGAAAACTGCCTGAATTAGGAACAAAACAGAGCTAAATTTACTTATCTAAACAATATGCACAGAGCCTCTCGGGCAGTAGGGGCCCTCTACCACCAGATTAGCACACGAATCTCCTCAAGATTACTTCAGATCATGTATTAAAGTTGCTCTTCTTTCATTAAAGGAAAATGCTTCAAAAACAGAGTATTACGGTCTTGGACAATTTAACAATAAAACATCAATCTAGTTGATTGTCTCTCGGTTTCCCAAGTTGTTCTTATAAGAGAAATACATAACTGTCTTGGAGAAGAAGTAGGGATAAGTGTCTTTTTCAATTAAAATCAAATTAGAACTCTTGTGGAGGCCTCGTACTTTGCTGAAGACATCTGTAGAGTCCTTGTCCTGGTAGGAATCCACTTCTTAGTTTTGGTTTCCTCCACGTGCATAACCACTTGTATATTTTTGCTCAGACTTCGTAGAGGGCAAGAAATGATGTAGGAGTGTTGTGGAATTCAACCATATGTGTTTTTCCTTTAAGTGACACCTGTAACCTGTGTGAACATGAAGATAGTTGCGGAATAGGCGACTAGCTACAGAATGGCTGCATTCTGTAGCTAAGTCTGATCAAAAATCACTATAACAACATAACCATAAAAGTATAGCAAGTCATTCTTTGTATGTATTATTAAAGTAACTTTAATCAATCCTATTGATCTTTTAAGCCTATAACCGATAAAGGACAAAGGAAATGAAGTGAAATTTGGCGAAAGAAAAGGACATCTTTGGGGCTCAACATACCCCCATTGCAAAACTTTTGCATGTCCTCATGCAATCAATCCATGTATTCTGAAACTTCTGCTAGGACATCTAACCTCCTTTTTCTGCTTTGCTTGGTGTTCAATGGCATTCTAGGTTTCCTTATGACCAACTTGAATCTCAAATTTATAAGTGCCTTGCTCAACTTTTTGTTTTTCTTCTTCAGCTTTTCACTAACCTTGTACAATTTTTCCATTTGCAGAGAGAGAGTTGTGTTCATGTTACTCTTCAGTTTGACTTGTTCCTTTAAAATTTCATTTTCATTCTTTATATGCCTATTGATTACTTCTAATTCATATTTGTCTCTTCTTAGTACTTCAATTGCGGATCCTGGTGGACTAGGAATTCTTCCTCTGCTTTTCGAGGCTCTCTTTTCTAATGACTCAACATAATTATAGATTTGTTGTTGTGTTGGGTCTATCTCCGGAGCTCCTTCATCAAGATCATATTCGTACTGGTACTCAGGAGATCTATCAGTTGGTGTCTCTTCATCTTCAATGTCTATGATGCCTGTTTGCTTAACTGTTGTCTTCTTCAATATGCCTCTAAGCCTATGGCTTTGTCTTAGTTTAGATGGTCCCTCACCTCTCTCCTTAGCATACTTTCTTATTATCTTCTCCTTTTTAAGCTATTTCTTGATTTCGGCCAATTTCTCAAAGATAATCTCCTCACTGTCCTCTTGTATGGACCTACCAGTTTTAAGTTCAACAGATTTGGAAATTTTCCCTCTCCTGCTTCTTCTTGCAAGTTTGCCTTCAGATGGAGATTCCTTGGGTTCTTCAAAGTGATTCCTCAAGAGGAACTCATCCCAATTGTCTTCCACCTTTCTCAAACGATGCTCAATTAGGATTTTAACTAGGCCATGGTCATACAAGGTGGTTTCCAAGAATTGAACCCTCTTTTGGACATTAGAAGCCATTCTCTTTAGGCTATGAAGTAAGAAAAAGGGTAAATTGATTTCTTCATCTAGGAAATGCATCATAAGCCAAATGTGATAAACATATAGGGTACCAAACCTTCCCTCACAAGTTATAAATTTTTGCAAAATGAGCAACATATTTCGCCATTTATTCTTCAGTGCTGAGCTAGGAATGCCCTTCTTGAAAACTGAAATATCCATACCTGGTGTTTTGAGCATCTGCCTCCATGCCTCATTGTGAAATTCCTTGTTTTTGAACCATCGTTCACCTTTCCTTGGTAATTCTGGTGCTTCTGCAATGAAGGATTCTGTAATAGTGAACTTGACATCTCCTATTTCAACTTCTGATCTATGGAAGGACTGTGCAAATGTCTTAGTTACCTCCTTATGAAAACCATTGAAGTTTTCCAAAAACTGTAACCACCCAACCTGCTGTAGCATCTCTCTAATCTGTGGGTAACCCTCTAAGTATTTGGTTCCGACTGGTTCGGACCTTACAATGAGACCCATGGCTTCTTTTCTCACCCTTCAATTTACTGCTCCATTATTGCTCTTCTATTCACGGTAAAAATGGCTGTAGAGAGTTGTTTTCACCCCAAAGATGACTTCTCTGTTTATGCAGCAGGAATTGGCTACAAAAAGATGACATGAAGTGGTTATGGGATGAGTGAAATACGGTGAGGGTGATTCACACAAATTAATGAGTTTGAGAGCTGTCATGAGGGAAAAAACCGCAGAAAAATTTCGTGTGAATTTCAAAATCATCACTGAATACTTCGGATTAGTGAGGTGACCTAATAGGTCACTTCAGTACTAACCGTTAATTTTTAATAAATGATGGTTTGGTATGGTGGAATGGAAGGGATTTTGTCCAAGGTTTTTATGATAAGCTCAATCAATATGATTAATTAAAATGACTTTATGAAACACACATATAACTTAACCATACTATAACTTTCATAATCTGTTATAATAATAATTTCACAATTTTACCTTAGCCCTTCCTTTGATTTTTATGGTTTTAATATGCTTTGTCTTCCTTTGAAAATCATTGATCCTTCAGTCTTCATAATCCCTTTGATTTTGCTTGTTGACATAGGTGTGCAGGGTCAATTTGCTGCTGAACAAATGGTTGCTGGATAGTTGCCTGCAGGGTATCTGGCTACAGAATGTCTGGCTGCATAATATACCTGTAGGAGCTTTGAAACATGAAATGAAATGATTTGAAACATGGATGGAGTGTAGTATGAAATGAAATAAACTGGATCACGAAATATGGTGGAATGAAGCATGAGTGAAGTGAATTAAAATGGAATGAAATGGATCATAGGTGTAAAGTGGAATGAAATATGAAAAGTGGCCTGCAACTTATGATTTGTAATACTCAATTGCAGGAAGAGATCAAATTTAAAAATATGAAATGAAAATGAAGTGGACCATGGAATGGAGTGAATGAAGTATGGATGAATGGAGTGAATGAAATATGAATAAAGTGAGACATAATGGAGTGAAATGGATCATAAGTGGAATATAATATATAAAATGGGTCTGCACTTATGATTTTGTGATAACTTCTTGCAGGAAAAGAAAAAATTTGAAAAGCTAAAGTGTCAGAAGGATTATGATTCTAACTTTATCTTTTTGTATAAACATGCTAATCAGTGATTAGTTTTCATGTTTATACCATTTTTTTTTCATGCTTTTGAATTCAGACAATTCAATTAAGTTGATGAAGAAGAAGAATTCTTCTTCATTAACTTCACATCACTGTTTTCCTGGAATCTCTTGACAAATTCTTCTCTTGAAAGTGGCTTATGATACAGCGTCAATCTATGACCATATACAAGAAAAGTGACCTTCTCTTCATCTATTGTCCTGATTTTTATTGCTCCATTGTCAAAATATTTCATAATTTCATATGGCCCAAGCCAATGTGTTTGGAATTTACCTTGAAAATCTTTGAACTTTGAATCAAACAAGAGGGCCCAGTCACCTTCTTTGAATTTCTTTTCCTTGATGTACTTATCACGCCATCTAGTCCTTTGTTGCTGGACTATAATTGTTTTCTGGACTGCATCTTGTCTGATCTCATCCAATTCATTAATCTACTCCAATCTGTGCTTTTGTGCCTCTGTTAGATCAAGTCCCAGCTGAACTGCCATTTTAAAAGTTTGAATTTGAAACTCTATGGGAAACAAGACTTGTTTTCCATAAACAAGTTCATAAGGAGTATGACCTGTTGTGCTTCTCCATGTAGTTCTATAGGCCCACAAAGCTTCAGGAAGCCTGTCTGCCCAATCTCTTCTATGTAAATGAATAGTCTTTGTTAGGATCCCTTCAATGACTTTATTGGTAGATTCCACTTGACCATTTTCTTGTGGATGATAGGGAGTAGATTTTATGTGTCTGATTTTGTACCTTTCCATCATTTGTTCCACTAGCCTTGATGTGAATTGAGCTCCTTGATCTGTAACAATTTCCCTTGGGACACCAAAACGAGTAAAAATATCCTCAAAAAGAAAATTAACTACAGATGCTTCAGTAGCAAAAAGTAATGTCTTGGCCTCTACCCATTTGGTAACATAATCAGTGCAAACTAATATATATTTCTTTTGTCTTGATGGAGGACTAATAGGTCCTACAAAATATAAAGCCCATTTCTCAAAAGGTTCAATATGTACCTGAGGCTGCAATGGCATCTCACCTGAAGGAGAAGGTTTCCCTACCCTTTGGCAACTGTCACACCTTTTGACATACTCTTTAGCATCTTTAAAAAGGGATGGCCAATAGTATCCTAAATTAAGGTCCTTATAAGTTGTCTTTTTATCAGCAAAGTGTCCGCCACAAGGTTCATCATGACATGCCTTGAGGATCTCAGGCATCTCATCTTCCCGAACACATCTCCTAATGATAAAATCTAGACCTGTTTTGTATAACTCATTAGCAACCCATGAATATTTTGCACTGTCATAAATGATCTTTATTTTGTCTCTTGCATTTATTATTGAAGGAAATTTCCTTGAAACTAAATAATAAGCAATGTCAGCAAACCAAGGAGTTTGAGTAGAAATTGCAAAAAGATATTCATCAGGGAATTGATCTTCAACTGGAGTATTGTCTTTGATGTTTTGGAGTCTAGATAGGAAATCAGCTACTGTGTTTTGTTTCCCAGGCCTATCTAGAATGGTAATGTTGAATTCCTGTAAAAGAAATAACCATCTTATGACTCTGCCATTAGTAATTGATTTGTTCATTAGATATTTAATTGCAGAGTGATCTTTGTGAACAAAAGTTCCATAGCCTATTATATAGTGTCTGAATTTATTTATGGCATGAACAACAGCTAAGAACTCTTTTTCAGCTACAGTATAGTTTAACTCTGAAGGAGTCAAATTTTTACTGGTATAGTAGATGGCATAAGGAATCAGGTCTTTTTGTCCCAATACTGCTCCTAAAATTGTATCTGAGGCATCTGTTGAAATATGAAAAGGTAACTTCCAGTTAGGTCCCTTTAAAATAGGTGCTTCATAGATTTTTGTTTTCAGGGTCTCAAAGGCTAACTGGCAATCAGGATTCCACTTGAATTCGCAGTCCTTGGTAAGTAATTTGAAAAGTGGAGATGCTATCTTGGTGAAGTTTTCTATAAACCTTCGATAATATCCTGTAAATCCTAGAAAACTCCTAACATCTTTTTGACAACTTGGAATAGATAAGTTAGAGATGATTTCAACTTTTGACTCATCAACTCTAATCCCATCCCCTGAAATGTGATGCCCCAAAACAATTCCTTCAGTAAACATCATAAAACACTTCTCATGACTCAGTGAAAGATTTGCTTCTTTACATCTCTTTAAAAAAATTTCCAAGTTTGCTAAGGCTTCTTCAAATGTGTTTCCATAGACTGTGAAATCATCCATATATACCTCTACACAATCATGTATTAGATCTGAAAAGATTCCTAGTACTGCCCTTTGAAATGTTGCAAGTGCATTGCATAGTCCAAATGGAAATACTCGGTAAGCATAGGTACCCCAAGGACAGGTAAATGTGGTTTTGTCTTGATCTTCAAGTGCCACTTGAATTTGGTTATAACCACTAAACCCATCTAAAAATGAAAAGTACTTTTTGCCAGCTAATGTATCTAACACCTGATCTATGAAAGGTAGGGGAAAATGATCTTTAAGAGTAGCTTTGTTTAATTCCCGGTGGTCAATACATACCATCCATTTACCATTTTTCTTTGGCACAATTACCAAAGGAGAAACCCATTGACTATTTGAAATGGGATAGATAAAGTTGACATTTAACAATTTCTGCAATTCTTCTTTGACAATCTCCCTAAGATTTGGATTCATCCGTCTCTGAGGTTGTCTGATTGGTTTACAATTTTCCTCTATGTAGATGTGATGAGTGCAAGTCTTAGGGCTTATCCCTTTCATATCAATGTACTCCTATGCATATGCAGAAGAATGTCTCTGTAATATCTTGACTAGCTTTTCTTGTTGAGATTTCTCTAGGTTCTTGTTTATGTTTAAATTTTTTCCTGGAAATATCTCAATTGTAGAGCTGCCAAATTTATCCATGGAGTAAAGAGACATCTGTCTTGATGATAAAAACTCAATGTTGGATTCTTCTTGAAATTTTTCATGTTTGTATTCCGAAGAGGATTCAAAATTTTCTAAGGTATTCAGGATCTGGCTGTCTTCACTAATTTCTGAAATTGTGAAGAGAGGTTGTATGTCTTCTTCATCCTCAATCCATTGAGTATCATCTAATTCTGTAATTGTCTTTGTTGGAGGATACAAGGTAAATTTCTTAGTTGAACTACCATCAGAGATGTACATATCACCGGATCTACAACTAATGAAAGCATTAGTTGTAGCTAACCAAGGTCTTACTAATATAATAGGATGCCCTCCTAGATTATTCTTAGGAGTTAGGATCATAAAATCCACAGGATACTCCCAAGAATCTAGGGACAGAGGAATGTCTTCTATTACCCCACCAGGTTTGATCACAGATCTTTCTGCTAATTGCAATAATGTGGGTGTAAAAAGAAGATTAGAAAGTTTCAGTTTATCCATGATTTGTCTACTCATGATATTGATTGCTACTCCTAAATCAATAAGTGTGTTTTGGATCTCAATTCCATTGATGTGTATTCTAACAACTGGATTTCCTGGGTCTAGATACTTTGGAATGGCAATCTTACCCATCATGATATCTGCTATTTTTCCTGCCAGTTGAATTTTCTTTGTCTCTTTGATTATTTTTCTTGTTTTTTTCATGCTCAACTCCTTTATTGTTTTTCCTAAAATTGGAATTTCCTTGATAGCTTGTAATAATGGGATCTTAATACAAACATTTCTCATCTCATCTAAGAAATCATAATTAGGCACCATAATTTTTTTTTCTACACCCCTATCAATTTGTAATCTTTCTGGAAAGGGAGGTGTAGAGGTAGATGTTGATGGCTGCTATAATATAGGAGTTGAAATTATTGGCTCTTTTTGTTTTGATTTTTCAATATTCGGGTCTCGAAAAGATGCGTCTTCTTCAAGACTTTTATTTACCCGTAGAGAATCTTCCTCAGAGTTGTTTTGTTCTTGTATGATTACAGAAGGTTTCTTCTTTTCAAGTATTCTTCTAGACCTAAGTTGAACATCATTAAGGTCTAAAGGAGTGATCAAATAGGTTGGAAACTGTTGGCCTTCCATCATGTATGTGTTCTGAGGATTCTTATTGTTGGGGTTTGGTATGGGTTGGGCAGGCAACTGATTTGTTTTTTGAGGAAATGGTAATGGAAGTGGTGAATTTTGATGTTGTGGATTTTGAGGATTCTGTTGAGGGTTTTGTTGAGGAGGGAAATGTGGATATGGTGGATAGGATGGTGGATATTGATAGTACTAAGAGTATCTTCCATAGGGAATTTGTGTTCCTTGTGCCCAAGTTTGAGATTGATTTTGAAATTGGGGCCAAGGTTGTTGCCAAGAATTCCAATTTGGTGGGGGTTGATTATACAGATGATCATGGAATCCTTGTGTTTGAGGTCCTTGCCAAGGCCTTCTAGAGACAAAATTGAGAGATTTTGTGGAATTTGTAGGGGTTTCTTCTTGAAAGACAACTTTAAGACGAGGAAGTGAAGGACAACTCTTGGTCTCATGTTTTTCTGAACAAATTACACAAGTCTCTATTAATTTTGCATCCAAAGGGCACTCTCTCAAGGCATGCTTCTTTCTACATTTGGGACAAAAGATTGCTAAGGCATCAGATTCAGCTTTTTGCTTGTTTTATAATTTAAGGGTGTCTATTTGTTCACTAAGACTCCCTAAAATATCAGATTTGAATTCATCAAGCATATGTCCTATTTCTTCCCTACTTACTGTCCCAGAAGAAAACTTACTTGCCCTTGCAAGAGCAGGGCTCTTGGTCCTTTTACAGTTTTAGATTTCCCTCTTGAAAGGTTGATACATAATTCAACTATTTCAGGTAATTTGAGCTGAGATATATCCCCTTTTCCCATCATGTTAAGAATATCTAACCATTCATCCCTGATTGTCTTCAACAAGAGAGGTTTCAAAGTATCTTGGTCTAAGTTTTCCATTTTTTCTCTTTTGATGTTGTAGTTAAACCTCTCCAAAAAATCTTCTAGGTTTTCATCCTCTTTTTGTAACATTTTAAACACTTCCTTTTTATGGTTGACTGGCATACAGTAATCCAAATACCTCTCTAGAAATGTCGGTTTCATGTCTTCCCATGTCCTAATAGAACTATTGATCAAACTCATAAACCATTTTAATGCTGCTCCTTTCAATGTTGAAGGGAATAGTTTAAGTTTTTGAGCATCTTGTAAGTAGTCATAGGTTCTACATAGGACTTCAAATTCAAATAGGAAGGTTTTAGGGTCTTCAGTTTTGAGTCCATAAAATTTTGGAAGGACAGAGGGTGAAATGTTTTTCATAGTTGCATTGGTTTCTTCATCTACTATAGGAAACCCAAAAGAGCTTCCCATTTCCCTTCTACCTCTTCCTCTGCCTAATTCTTCACCTCTACCTCCTTCTCCTTCTGCACCTCTACCTCCTTCTTTTCTACCTCTACCTCTACCCCCTCCAAATAGTGTATTTTCTCCATTAAAGACTCCTCCTCCTCCTTCTTCTGCCATGATTGATTCTCCTGTGAAAGTGGAAAAGTTTAGGTCTCTAGCAGGGGTCCTTGAATCTTCTTCTAAGACAAGTTCAGTGGATGAAGTGGAAGGTCTCTCTGATGGAATATCTGATCTTAAGCCTTCTAGAAGTCTGTGATCAGTATAGGATGGGACGTGGGTTTGAGTTGGAGGTGTGCTGCCTCTTGGTCTTGGTGGAACAAGTGGTGTTCTAGGAATCAAGCTTCTGATTTTTATGAATCTACCCCTTGAGTCTCTTTCTCTACGCATATCATTGTTTTTGGGAGGTAAGAAACAAGGCTACCTAGTTACACTTCCCCGGCAACGGCGCCAAAATGTCTGCTCAACTTAGTGTTCCTAAATTGATTTCATAAATTGTCAACCAGGGCTAGTAAACTGTTGAAGTGAAGTGCACTATATATGCCTAGGTATCTGCTTCCTACTTCGTTGTGTTTAGTGTTTTTCTAATGTTTTTGGTTTTGTATTTTTATGCTAAGAGGAAAAGAACTAAGTGTTTGACAAAGAGAAGTTATTGGTCACACTAAAACAGTGCAAGATCTATTCTAAACTATGTATGGCACCTAAAAAAATAGAAAATGCTAATTCATAGATTTCAAAACTTGACAAGAAAAATAGTTCATAACATGAACTCAGTCCAATTCATTTCACTAGAAGTATGTTGGAACAACTTGAGAAAAGGATAAGTTTAATGCAATGAGGTTCTTCTAAGTAAACAACAACTTACAATTATCACAGAGAAAATCTCATCCATAGTTAGAAATTTGTTGGAACACATTTGGGAAAGATTATCTGCAACATAGTAAGGAACCCTACTCTAAATTAATTTATGACACTAAAATTAATCCATTCTGCAACTCAAAATATCACTATTAAACCTCATTCAAAGGTTAGAAATCTTTTGGAATTGTTTTATAAAGATGCAAGTTTGTAAAATTATGTGAGATTGTAGAACAGTCAAGACTTCAAAATGACATTACTAATTCTTGTTCCTATGACAATGATGTATTAGCAGAGATTAAGAACAAGAACAGTTTGTAAATAATGAAGGCCTTTAAGTCCAATTTAACAGAACTAGAATACAACTAGCTAATAAAACTTAAAATACATTAAACAGAATTGAACTAATATGTAATTAACCTTCGAAATACTACAGCTGAACTAAAATGCAATTAATTTCTGAAATACTACAGCTTTATCTCATTCAATGTTAGTGGTATTTTGGAACAATTCATAAGAACAAGATTGGCTGTAACATTCAATGCAAGTGAGCATAAAACATAAAGTTCAGAAAACTGCCTAAATTAGGAACAAAACAGAGCTAAAGTTACTTATCTAAACAATATGCACAAAGCCTCTCGGGCAGTAGGGGCCCTCTACCACCAGATTAGCACACGAATCTCCTCAAGATTGCTTCAGATCATGTATTAAAGTTGCTCTTCTTTCATTAAAGGAAAATGCTTCAAAACAGAGTATTACGGTCTTGGACAACTTAACAATAAAACATCAATCTACCTAACTGTCTCTCGGTTTCCCGAGTTGTTCTTATAAGAGAAATACATAACTATCCTAGAGAAGAAGTAGGGATAAGTGTCTTTTTCAATTAAAATCAAATTAGAACTCTTGTGGAGGCCTCGTACTTTGCTGAAGACATCTGTAGAGTCCTTGTCCTGGTAGGAATCCACTTCTTAGTTTTGGTTTCCTCCACGTGCATAACCACCTGTAGATTTTTGCTCAGACTTCGTAGAGGGCAAGAAATGATGTAGGAGTGTTGTGGAATTCAACCATATGCGTTTTTCCTTTAAGTGACACCTATAACCTGTGTGAACATGAAGATAGCTGCGGAATAGGCGACTAGCTACAGAATGGTTGCATTCTGTAGCTAAGTCTAATCAAAAATCACTATAACAACATAACCATAAAAGTATAACAAGTCAGTCTTTGTATGTATTCTTAAAGTAAATTTAATCAATCCTATTGATCTTTTAAGCCTATAACTGATAAAGGACAAAGGAAATGAAGTGAAATTTGGTGAAATAAAATGACATCTTTGGGCCTCAACACTATACACAAAAGAAGAAGAACAAGAAGGTTGGAGGATCTGCAAATGGTGAGGCCCTTGCCTCACAATTTGAGCTTGACTTCTCATTGATCACATGCATGGTGCCCATTTCATTGGGATCTATGTGGTATTTGGATAGTGGTGCTTCCTTTCACATGACAGGAGACAAGGAACTTTTCAGTGACTTGGAGGAGAAGGATCTCCAGATGCATATTGAAATGGGTGATGACGAGCGATATAGTGCTACCATGATTGGTACCATTACCTTTCAGAGGTAGTCAGGTAAAACCTTTCAATTAAAATATGTAATGCATGTACCAGGTTTGAAGAAAAATTTAGTCCTAGTCACAATGTTGGAGGATATAGGCTATGATGTTGTTTTTAGTGAAGGAAAAGCTTTCTTGCGACATAAAACAACAAGACAAGCCAAGAGGATAGGGATTCGAGTTGATAATATCTACAAGTTGGAGGTAGATGGTTGTGTAGCAATGATATGAAAGGTAGATCAAGTGGTGAGTCAAGATGAGGGTGAATTATGGCACATGAGATTAGGCCATCTTCACCATGGAGCCTTGAAAGTCATGCAGCAGATTTCTACTAGTCTTCCCAGGGGTACACTTGCGCAGTCAGACACATGCAAGGGATGTACTATGGGAAAGTATGTAAAGGCCACCTTTCATGAGAAGGAGAACCGAGCTTCGAGGATCCTTGAGAGAGTTCACAAAGACGTGTGTGGACCATTCTTTGTTGCTTCGACGGAAAAACATAAGTACTATGTAATATTTGTTGATGACTTTTCTCGTAAGTGTTGGATCTTCTTCATGCAGAAGAAAGATCAGGCATTCTCTAAGTTCTTAGAGTTTAAGGCACTGGTGGAGAAAGAGTCGGGGAAGAAAGTGAAGGCTCTCAGGAGCGATAATGGTGGAGAATACATCTCTAACAAATTCAAGAACTTCTGTAGCAAAGAAGGAATTCGAAGAGAACTCATAGAGCCTCATAACCCACAGGAGAATGGGGTCGCGAAGAGAAAGAACAGAACGATCGTGGGTGCACCAAGAGCGATGTTGCATGATCAAGGGCTACCAATGCATCTATGGGCAGAAGCATGCAACATTGTGGTATTTGAGCAAAATTGTTGTCCTCATAGGATACTTGGCATGAGTACACCTGAAGAGGCTTTCACTGGTAAGAAACCTGATGTTTCACACTTTAATATTTGTAGCTCATCTATTTATCTGCATGTGACCAAGGACGTTAGGAAGAAGCTGGAATCGACAGCTGAGATCGAAATTTTTGTGGGGTACACTAAAACACCCCATAATTATCGTGTGTATTTTCCAAAAAATAGAATGATTGTTGTGCGACAGGATATAAAATTTGATGAGGAGAAAGCCATGCATTTGTCCCTTAAGAGGGAGCTGGACTTGCATGCGGAGGAGGAATTGTTGCTTCCCAAGGATGAGTCTCAAGATGCAGATCAACCACATGAGGAGGTTCATGGAGTGGAGGAAAACACTCATGCAGATTCATCCATCAGAAATGGTAGAAGGCACACCACGAAAGTTGATAGATTGAGAATTGATGCTGCGGATAATGTAGGATCCCCTACTTCACAACACAAACATAGACAGTCTCCTGACCAATTTACTAGATACATGGCTCTTATGAGCAAATGTATTGTGACTGAACCATCTTCCTTTCAGGAAGTAGTGTAGCAACCAACTTGGGTTGATGCAATGGTGGAGGAGTATGACTCCATTGTCAAGAACAGTGCATAGAGATAGTCCCAAGACCGGTCGACAAATTAGTGGTTGGATTGAAATGGATCTACAAGGTAAAGCAAGCTGTTGATGGGAGTATGGAGAAATAAAAGGCCATATTTGTGGCCCAATATTCTCATAGATCGAGGGGATAGATTATGATGAGACTTTTGCACCTATTGCAAGGTACTCTTGCATAAGATCCATCCTTGCACTCTCAGCATAGATGGGCTGGCGCATTCATCATATGGATGTGAAAACTATGTTTCTCAATGGGATCATTGAGGAAGAGGTGTACATAGAGCAGATTGAAGGTTTTGATATCTTCAACAGTGAGTCGCATGTGTGCTAACTCAAAAGAGCACTGTATGGGCTAAAGTAAGCACCCCGTGCTTGGTACACTTGGATAGACAGCTATTTCATCGAACTGGGCTTCGCCAAAAGTGAAGCAGATGCAACCCTGTACCAGATTGTGGTCGAGGGTAAGCTATTGATTATTGTTCTTTATGTTGATGATCTAATTTTGACTGGTGATGAGCAGTTGATACACTCATGCAAGGAGGATCTTGCAAGGGAGTTCAAAATGAAGGACATGGGACTCCTTCATTATTTCCTTGGATTGGAAATATGGCAGCGGGATTGTGAACTTTTTGTGTCTCAAGGAAAGTATGCAAAGGAGATACTGGGTAAGTTTCACATGGAGAGCTGCAAACCCATGGATACTCCTCTTCCAGGAAATTGGAGGAAAGAGGATGTTACTTCTGGAGAGGTAGTGGATGCTACTGTCTACAGGCAGTTAGTTGGTTCACTAATGTATCTAGTGAACACCAGACCAGACATTTTCTACGCAGTTAACCAGCTGAGTCAAGCTATGGTTAAGCCTACCAATCTCTTTTGGAAGGCGGGGAAGCATGTATTGAGATACCTGAGGGGCACATCAAAGTATGGTCTACGGTACAGACGGACACAGGGAGTGAAGCTTCAAGGCTTCACGGAGGCAGATTGGTTGGGCAGTCCATCAGACAGAAAGAGCACATCAAGAGGGACCTTTAGCATAGGATTGATAGTAGTTTCCTGGTACAACAGGAAACAAAAATCTGTGGCACTCAGTTCTGCAGAAGCAGAATACATGGCAGCAATTCAAGTTGCATGTGAGGCTATCTGGATGAGAAAGATTTTGGTTGGTTTGTTTGGTTCTCAGATGGATTCGAAAGTGATTCATTGTGATAATCGGAGTTGCATTAAACTCTCGATTATTCATGTGTTTCACAATAGGTACAAGCATATAGATATCCAGTACCATCATCTCAGAGATTATGTGTAGAGAATGATAATGTTGCTTCAGCACATTCCCACAGAAGATCAGGATGCAGATATTCTGACGAACGCGCTCACCAAGAGTAAATTCAAATACCATAGAGACATGATAGGGGTGAAGGATAATACCTTTCTTGTTGAGAGGGAGTGTTGAGGTTCAACAAGAAAAATTCAGCACCCACGCCTAGTGCATTAAGCACCTACACTAGGGTGGGGCCCACAGTGCTATTTTTGGGTGCATGTCTATTTTAGTTATCCCTTAATTAAGATGGACAATAAACTGTAATATATTATCAATAATAACTTGAAATAGTTAAATAAGAGTGATAAACTCAGTTAGCTAGTGGATTTCGAGTTAGAGGTAGTTGGTGAGGCATGTAGAGTAATTCTAGTTGTAACAGAGTTCGAAGTGCAATGGTGCATTAGTTCATGCAGGTTGTAATCAGTTTAACTCAATTAAGTGAGTTAAACTCAGTTGTGCTAGTTGTAACTGAAGATACACTAGTGAGAGATCAAGTGAATTAAATATTAATTAATTCACAATCAGTGATCTTTCATGCAAGGATTTACTATTATTAGCTACATGCATGTCAGATCCAGTGGAGACCTTGTTGAGATCTAGGTGAAAGTGAAGTTGACTATCAGTGGTAGGATTATTGGGTTGCACAAATGCAACCAAACACCCATTAGAGTTCCCATGATACTTGCGCAATCAAGGAAGGCAAGAATTCCTATATTTTATTGATTGCATTCATCAGGGATTGCGCAAGCAAGGCAGGCTGTTTGGAGGCAATAAATTGACTAAGTATTGGTCAGTTTTTGTTTGACAGTGTGAGACAATTAGCTGAGTACTGGAGGGCAATTGTGAGAAGATTTTTGTATGTAATTGTTTCATGATCCATGCTGAATATATTGTTAGTCTCTTGTATTCTACAATATGACTAAATGACTAGGAATTTTCTACAGTCTGCTGAAAATAAACATTCCCTAACTATCATTTTATTTTCAAAAATCTCACTGCCTTCATTATTTTTTTTACCTATCCATTATCTCTCTCTTTACCTATTTAGATCACTCTCTCACTCTGAAATTCCAGGTTTGACCTTAAACCCTCATTTTTACCCCCTCCCCTATAGTAAAACTCCATTTTCCCCACTAAAATCCCTTCCCCTTCGCTAATTTTCTTCTATTTTCATTCAAAATAATGTAAAAAACCCTTTTACCTTTGTTTTGAGATATATTATCCCGGGACCCACTCTGTCTAAATAAACCCTGTTTATTTAAAATTACCCGACCCTTTATATACTTCAGCCCCAACTTTAAAAACCCTTCCCCCCCCCCCCCCGCTCTCATATAACCATGGCCTCACCTTTTATTTGAGTGCCTCTACTTAAATAAACTCTGGGCCCCACGTTAATAAGAACCCTACGTTATTTCAAACCTTCCGCTCCATTTAAATCCTAGACCCACCTCTCGAAACCTACCCACGGTCAAATTCACCCGACCATCGTCGGATCTCCGCTCCCAGATCCGACGACCATCACGCATTATCGCAACCGCAAAAGTGCAAAGGTTAAAAACCCTTGAGGCTTGCGATATGGGCGGTTTTACCATCGTCCTTTCCCGCCATGCATCGCCCCCACCTCTTATCGTGTCCCTGCGAAATAAACCACCTTACTTCTCTTGCCCTATGCAATAAACTGTTAACCACCTTCTCGCCTAAAACCAAACCACTGACCCCATTCAAACATGCCGAGACCCTGTGTTATTGCAATAATCCCTAATCCGCCATGATAGCCTCTGCACCGTGTTTAACAAGCCCAGAAATCCATAACCAAACGTAGAAGGCCAAAAACCTCCATTTTTCTGGACTCTGTCCACAAATTACCCTCCTGCTTGCAAGCCCCATTGTTTCCCATCCCGCAGGATCTTGTTTTTAATTAACGAATTGTTTTTAATTGTTTAGGTGACCAATGTATAAGAAATTGCGTAAATTGCATTTCTAAGTCCAAAAATTGTTTAAACATGTCCTCTAGGTGACGATCCAGAATACCTTGTTCATCAAAAGGACTAGGACCACGAGATTAATTTGAAATCAACAATGGATCATGACCATTGATGATCGTTCAAATACTCCAAAGGCAATGAAAGCTCTTCGATGGACAGGATAAAGAAAATAAAGGAGTTTTACAGTGGCTGCGTAGTGAGGAAGACAAAAACAAATGAAAAACACAGTTAAAAGACAAAGGAAAGGCAATCACAAAAAAATCAAAGACTAAAGGATTAATCAAAGGTTGAAGACAAAAGACATGGTTAGGAGACAAAAATTAGAGACAAAACACATATAAGAGATGATTAAGGGAGAGATTACAATAACTCAAGGCATTCAAAGAGAGATCAGAGATAAAAACAGATGTAAGGAATCAAACAGAGCAATCAAGGATAAAGAAAGATAAATTTAAGGATAAATGACAAGTCAAAAGCAAATCAACGAAGAAGACAGATCCGAATGACAAGGCCAATCAACCTTTACTTCTTTCAAACCTGATTTTTCCTCCTACAGCCTGATTTCACTTAAATAAAAGCAGCTACAGTAAATAAAGCAGTCAGATATATTTTTTAATCAGCTCAGAAGTTATTGTAGAAATTAAAGTTAAAGCCAAATAGTCAAAAATATCTTAAAGTTAGCTCATCAGTTAATTTGAGAGTTATTATTACAATAATTTAGACAATGATATTTTTCTTTGGGCCTTGCATGGTCTCAAAGGTCAAGATTACATTTACTCTGTAATAAATACTGTCTGAAACCCTACAGTAGGATCACCTCCTCATCTACAGTTAAATACTGCATGTATTGTTCATTATTTTTGTTGGTTGGTTGGTTGTTAGGCTCAATTTTGATCAGACTCTGAGTTGTAGAGTCTATTGCACTGGAGTATTGTAACTGTTTTGGACATTAGTAATACAAGCACGTTCACAGGATTCTTGAGCTATGTTAATGGTGTTGTTATCCCTCTTTTTCAATGTTTCTCCTTTGTTTTCCACATTGTACATCAATTTCTTTGATAATAGAACATAAATTTTAGATTGAGATATGTTGTTTTGGCACCTCAATTCTGTCTGTCACTATTATCTCTATGTTTTCCTCTAAAAGTAATAACTAGAGAATTCTTAATTGCTCTCTAGGATTACTAGATTGTTGTCTTGAGGTTTTTCTAGTAAAGTATAGCTAAATAATTCTTAACTGCTCTTTAGTTTTACCAAACTGTTATCTTAAAGGCCTTCTTTGAAGTTTAATTAAAGAATTCTTAACTACTCTTTAATTTCACTGAACTGTTGTCTTGAATGTTTTCTTTGTCTGAAAGTAATAACTAAAGAATTCTTAACTGCTCTCTAGGATTACCAAATTGTTGTCTTGAGGTTTTTCTAGTAAAATATAGCTAAAGAATTCTTAACTTCTCTTTAATTTTACCAAACTATTATCTTAAAGGCCTTCTTTGAAGTTTAATTAAAAAATTCTTAACTGCTCTTTAATTTCGTTGAACTGTTATCTTGAATGTTTTCTTTGTCTGAAAGTAATAACTAGAGAATTCTTAACTGCCCTCTAGGATTACTGGATTGTTGTCTTAAGATTTTCTAGTGAAGTATAGCTGAATAATTCTTAACTACTCTTCAGTTTTACCAAACTGTTATCCTAAAGGCCCTTCTTGTTTGAAGTATAGTTAAAGGATTCTTAATTTCCCTTTAGTTTTACTAAATTCACAACTTGTTTTCATCTCATATTCTTTTTACCTAAAATAATCCATTTGATGTAGTTAGATTGCCCTATGAAAACCCTTGAAGAGTTTATGTACAATTAAATCCTTTTATGACTCCATGACCCAATGGATTAAGCTTCCTGTGTTCTATCGATCAGCTGAAACAAACAATCAAACAATCAACCAAACAAAATAAACAACCTCCAAACTTTATAACTAGCCTAAAAGAAAAGAAAAAAAACATAAGCATAAAGATAAATCATTTTCATCATAACATAGAGAGAGCCCTCTCCGAGCCCAGGAAGGCTAGGTCCTTGGACTCCAAAGTGGTTTTATGTGGTTCTCTGCAGATTGTTTTTGCCAATCTTGCAAATCACAGGGAGCCAACATATACAATAGAAGATAGTGGGGTTTTAGCTGTAAGATTTCCCCGGGAAATTATCTGTTTTGTGTGTGATTTGATTCTTTTTTACTTCATGTGATTAGCGATAATTCCGCAAAAGGTTTGTAGAAGCAATTCAGTATTTAACTTTAGTACATTGATAGATTGGGTGAATCCAAGATATACATGCATGTTGTATAATTTCTACACATCATTGCTACAAAAACACTACTACAACCACCATGGCAACCTTAGGGGTTGGATGCCCCCATGAGATTTGAACCTCAGTGACTAGGGAGAAACTCTCCATTCCTTGATAGTGGATCCAACCCACTTGGTCCTATTATTGAGAAAGATATCACAAGCACATAATTGGGTAGGTAAAATCAATGTGGTATTATAACTCTACTAGGATTGGTTTCTCGAAAAAATGGTTTTTCATTCTATTAGAGAGATTTTGATTAAAACCATACTAGATGTTAGGTCAAAAAATGTGGTACACACCTCAATAGAGTATATTTAAGTGCTAACCTCTTAAAAGGTAGTTAATGCTCAACAGTTCATCATAGGTAGCTTTCTAACGGCTTAAGGGATTTTCTCAATCGGTTGTTGCCAATGTTTTTGGCCATTTGATAAGGTTTGTGTTGGCAAGTTCTTAGTTCAAATCCCCCTAAATGATGCACATTATTCTATTTCAATTGGTTTATTGGGGATGCCATTTATGAATGTGGGGAAGCATCCTTGGATTTTGAGGAATTTGGTCTCGCATTTCGAGGAATAGAATATTATAGAATAAATCAAATGATGATAAAGGAATCTTCAACTACTTATGCTATCTTTACCACTTGAGACTTTAATAAGTGTAATACGTGAAACACAACCAATGTCTCTTCCTCATTGTTTGTGGTAACATCTAGTCCCTAGGAAAAATATATCTTTGCTTTTCCTCGAAGATTAAAAAGGATCCCACCTACACCTACCACCCCTTTAAAATTATAGGTGTAGTAATGCTTAGTGTTCCATTTTAAGGATGACAAGAGGGTGGGATTTGATCCACTTATGTTTCCATGAGTGATACAATTAAAACTTCACATGTTTGATCACTACCTCCATGTGCCACCATGTCAACCTTATGGGTTGGATGCCCCCATGAGATTTGAACCTTGGTCACCAAGGAAAAACTCTTCATTCCTCGATAGTGGGTCCAACCCACTTGGGCCTATTATTGAGAACGGTATTAAAAGAGCATAATTGGGTAGGTAAAAGCAAGGTGGTATTATAACTCTTCTAGGATTGATTCCTTGAAAAAGTGGTTTTTCCTTATATTAGAGAGCTTTTGATTAAAACCATAATGGTTGTTAGGTCAAAAAAATGTGGTACACACCTCGATAGAGTATCTTTATGTGTTGACCTCCTAAAGGTAGTTAATGCCCAACATCTCATCGCATAGAGCTTTCTCATGGCCCAAGGGATTTGCTCAATTGGTTGTTGGACATTTGACAAGGTTTGTGTTGGCAAGTTCTTAGTTCAAATCCCCCTATGTGAGGCACATTGTTCTATTTCAATTGGTTTATTGGGAATGTTATTTATGAATGTGGGGAAGCTGTGGATTTCCCCACAAAATTTCCGTTAAAAAAAATGTATTTTTCTTAAGTTTCATTTTTTAAAATGTAAATAATATTTTTTTTCCACGAATAGATAAGAAATGGGTAATAATTAGAAATTTAGTGATATCTAGTGGTTAAATTACATCACGTATTAATTAAAAGTGCAAGTAGTTGAACCAATGTATTTGATCTCATTGAAATTATTTTATATTTCCTAGTTTGTTTGCAGTTGGAAGATTTTTCCTTCCAAAGCGTTCAAATACTTTTCATTTCTTCGATGTGTTGTTGATCATCTCTACATGACAATGGCCACTGGATCCTAATAAGAACAATTGTTCTCCTTTCTCGGAAGCATCCATCGATGTGCTCATTTTTTTCCTCTATCTCTCACATATCAATCTAACCATATGAAATTTCTCCTACAAGGGAGAATAAAATGAAGGACCTCCTACAAAGAGTTACAGATGGTAAGGATTTCATTTTCATATTTAACTTCCATCTTCTTTATGGACTTTAGTACTTTTATTAGATGATAATGCTCCTTAATCACTCTCCATTAGGTAGGCCTTTACTTCCTCTTTTTGTGATTTTCTTTGAAGGAGAAATTGGACAACTTGGAAATGATCTCATTACACACTTTTTTCTTTCGTTAAGCCATGACCCAATGATTATATTCCAAACATAGTTGATAGTTATGGCCACTTGTTTATATATTTTTCTTCTTCTTCCAAATGTTGGCCCTATCTCAACCAAAATATCTTCCAATGGGGCATTTTTAAAGGGACTAACTTAACGAGTAGAGAAATCTACCCGCTTCCAATGGATATTCACCCCTCATCATTAGGGATTTTAACGAAAGTTATAATTCAATTTGATTGATGAAAACTTTGACCATGAAATTTTTTTTGTGGAATTTAACCCTTTTTAAAATGAACAAAATCACCATCATTTCAAAAAATGAGAACTTCGAGATAAGACTTCACCTCATAAAAAGAAATAAACTCACAGGGAAAAAATGAACTTGTCTTATCTATCTATCTATCTATGTGTGTGCGTGTGTGCGCGCGTGCGTGCTCGAGTCTGGGTTTGTTGCCCCACATAAAATTTAAATAAGCTACCCTCAAAGTGTGAAAACACATCATTGTATTCAAGGAAAAGCATGCCACTTGTAATAACATGTTGGTCGTTTGTAAGGGGTCAAAATTCCACTCCTACTGGATGCCCTTTTGGTCTTGGGCCATTAGCATGTTGCCTTATGTTTGAGGAAGATGTGTTCCTAACCAATAAAAAACAATTTCAAATCTTTCTCTCGAACTAAGAGGCAATTTTAGCCAGTAAGTATCCACTAGATACACAATAGGCTATTTGATCATCATTATGACAACCAAAAAAGGGTCATGTGGTATCCATGAGCACCCAACCTTTATTCCCATACATGAAGATTGGATATTGAAATTTGATTATAGTAAATTGATCTTATCCTTTTCTTTTCTAAAGCAAGAAAAAGCCTACAATAGTTAAAGCTCTTAGCCCACACTTTGTTGATACAATCTTAAGACCTTGACATGCAACAACATTATAAAGTGTAGATAGAACCTAGTCACTTGAAATAGATTGTTGGTATTTTGTAAGTTGCAAACTTCTAGTCCTATAAGTTATCTTATAATATGACATTTGCAAAAGTCGTAACTTCATAAGTGGACAAATCCACCACTTTTCCAGTGGGAATACCCCCCAAATCCATAGGGATTTGAATGAAAGTCATAATTCCATTTGATTGATCAAAACTTTGACCATTAAACTTTATTGGGTGGAATTAACCCATTTTAAGATGACTTGTACCACTATAATTAAAAAAAAAAAAAGCAAATTACGCTAAAATTTTACCTCACAAAAATAAACAATCCTATGTAGAAAATTGAGCTTGTCCTCATCTTTTGAAAAGAAACTCTCTCTACACACACACACACACACACACTTTCAAGTTGATATGGACTAAAGAATGGTATCCATGGTGGAATATTTATATCTCTGAAACTTGTTCATGCCCACATTCGTATTAGGGAGGGAGATGATGAGATGGTATGGGTATATAACTATGTGGGGGGTCAATACACAACTAAGCTTGGATACTATTCTTTCCAACAATTCTTCACCCATTAGTAATTGGTGGTTTAGTTTTTTTGGAAAATAAAGGTTCTTTGAAAGGAATTTTGTTGTTTTGGCTCATATTGAAGAACCAAGTGTTAACATGGGACATGATGCTAAAATGTGGATACGTAAGTCCAAGCATATGCACATTATGTCACTCAGATAAGGAATCCTCTTACATTTTTCTTCATTGCTAGTTCACTATATTGGTATGGGTGTGAGTTGAGGCTTAGGTCAACTATTCCGACCTTTGGAACAAACATATAATCTTAGAATTCTTCAAATATTAATTTGATGTCCATTCACTAAAAATGTTTTATGGGCCTTCCAATTGTTGTTGCATGGGGAATTTGGTTGGAACGAAATAACAATATATTTTAATATATTTTAATTCCACCTACTTTGGTTGCTTTGTGTGCTTTGGCCATTGCGATGGATCATGTTTTCCCTTCTTAGTCTGTTCAATATAAGTCTTCGGAGGAGTTGTAGATTGACAAAATGAAAGCGTGGGATTTTTTAAGGTTTGATTTAAGATGATGGTTGTATTATTGGTCTCAATTTCACTTTATATTTCTTTGACTACAATTATTTGATTGGCGAAGCCATTTGGCTCAAGGTTCTAATAAATTTGCTATAATAAATGCTCTATAAAATATTTTCTCTTCTAGCTACAAATGTTGCTAGGGATGTTTTCTAGTTATAGGTTTACGAAAATTGCAAAATCATTGTTTATTGGATGTAAAATATAGGGGCCATAATTAACCCTGTTCTTGTCAAAATTGCCATGCAATTAAAGGAGAATGTTAGACAATTTCATATGATTTAATTTGTAAATGTGTTAGATCCCTATATTACTAGTATAGTCCCTTATTGTTGTTAGTGTAACCCCCTTATTGTTATTATTGTACCCTTGTAACCCCCATTTTGTTATTATTGTGCCCTTAAATTATTATTGTTAGGTCGGCTAGGATTACATTGTGGCCTACTAGGATTACATTATGGCCACATGGACTCCTATATATAGAAAGGAGGTTTTGTAAATTGTATCATCCAAGAATTGTTCATTTATGTAATGTATTGGAGGTTCCCCCCTCGAAGTGGCTTATTTCTAAGGCGTTGATATCTCTTTTCTTCTATTTTTGGAGCTGGTTACACAACATTTGGTATCAGAGCTTTGGATTCTAGGGTTTCGCTGCTCCAAACAGGTCATCGTGGCATTTTCGCTATAACTTTTTTTTTACGAAGTTTCAGAAGCTGAAATTTTTAGGGTGCGAAGCCGAAATCCTGAGGAAGATTGTCTAAAAATTTCAGAGCTTGGTTCGCAATATTTTCGGAGATATGATCTGTGGAAGTTAGGTCTTTTTTCAGGCTCCTAAACAGGTCATCGTGGCATTTGCGCTATAAATTTTTTTCTACTGAGGTTCAGAATCTGAAATTTTTATGGTGCGAAGCTGAAATCCTAAGGAAACTCATCAAAAAATTTCAGAGCTTGGTTCGCAATATTTTTGGAGATATGATCTGTGGAAGGTAGTGCTTTTTCAGGCTCCCGAATTTCTTCTCAAAGAGGTGATCGTGGGAAAATTTCAATAACTCTCTCTCTGAGCATTGGATTGGAGTGCCGTAAAAAGTGGTTGCAAGTACACAGACTGTAGTTTCTTGGCTATCAATTTCAGAGGCGAAGGACGAAACAGTGACACGTGGCAAGCCGTACAAGTTCGCTATACTGAACCAGTCCATAATTAGGTCATTGTGGGAGATTGGACATAACTTTGTCTTGGAGAATCCAAATCAAGTCAGACCTATGGCATTCAAAAGAGAATTTAGAGGGCGAATTCAGTGTTGAATTTCAGATATTGAAGAGCCACAATCACAGAGATAATCCAATTTCAATATCAAGCTCCTCAAAAGCAAGTAAAAGGTGTGTAATTTTTTTCCGAATTGCATAAGTCTTGTTTGAAGAATCAAGTTGAATTGATTGCAAGGGCATATTGTAGAATAGATATCAGTATTGGATTATAAAATGGCCTCTAAAAAGAATTCAACACCCATTAAGCCTTTGGAAAGCTCTACTATGACTCATGAAGACGAAGAATGGCAACATGACATATCAAAATTACAAGAGTAAGTGCAACAAATTTCGCTCTCGCAAAGAGCAACAAAAAATGACATGGAAGTTTTGAAGAAAGGCGTGGAAACTAAGATGGATGGTTTGAAGAAAGGCGTGGAATCTAAGATAGATGGCATGGAGGCTGGCATGGAATCTAAGATGGATGACATGGAAGCTAAGATCGATGAGAAAATGGAAAACATGAAGAATGTTCTAAAAGCAAACATGGAAGGTTTGACAAAGTTGATACAAGAAACGTTTCCTAATGGTGAAAAGATAGTAGAAGAACCTCATGATGAGAACAAAATAAGTGTTAATCGTGATTTCATAAACTCTAATGTTGGCGGGAAGAACCACCATATTCCAAAGATGGATATGAGGAAGTTTGATGGAAAGGATCCTGTAACATGGATACTACAGATGGAGCAATATTTTGATCTCCATAACGTGCAAAACACACAAACGGTACACATTGCAACTTTACATTTAGAACAAAATACATTTGTATGGTATCGATGGCTTTTCTCCCGTAAAAAAATTGTCACTTGGTCAATTTTTACGGAGGAAATGATAGCACATTATGAGATACAAAGAGCAACACCTTCTTTAGCCAATTGATAAATCTCAAACAAAAGGGTTTAGTGGGGCAACACATTGAGGACTTCCAAAAATTGAATATAAGGGTAACTGATATTCGAGAGGAACACCGGATTTATCTCTTCATAGGCACTTTAAAGGATAACATACAACATGAAGTTCGTTTTTTGGAACCTGATTCATTGGAGAAGGCATTCAGGTTGGCAAGAAAAGTTGAATGTAAAATTATGGCGACAAGGAAGCCTACCACTCAATTCTATAAAGAAGGAAGTGTTGCTACACTTAGATTTCCACAACCTACAAGGTTGACACCACAACAATTGGAAGAAAAAAGAGAAAAAGGGCTTTGCTACAGTTGTGATAGAAAATACACTAAAGGTCATAAGTGTGCTGAGAAGAAATTATTTTACATAGATTGTGAAGAGGAAGAAGAAAATGAACAAGAAGAGGATATACACCAGGAACCAACCCCAGAAGAGGAAGAAATGAATTCAACCATATCGTGTAATGCACTGGCAGGAATTACCACTCCTCAAACTCTCAAGATAAAAGGACAAATCAAGAAGAGAAAGGTAATAGTGTTGATTGATTCATGTAGCACCCATAATTTTATTCATTGTAAGGTAGCCAAGGAATTAAATTGTTTCCTATACCCATCACCAGAATGTCAAGTGATGGTTGCAAATGGAGGAACTATAAATTGCTCTGGAAAATGCCATAATATCAAGCTAACCATGGGGGAATATGTATTGACTAGTCCAATGTTTTCCATTCCTATGGGAGGTGCTGATGTTGTACTAGGAGTACAATGGTTACAATCTTTGGGGACGGTAGCTTTTAATTTTCAAGAACTCTTCTTGAAATTTTTTTCAGAAGGAAAGGAAGTCGAATTACGGGGTATTGAAGGGAAGCCAGGAAGGATAATAAGCTCTAATGTCATGACAAAGCTTCTAAAGAAAGAACAACGAGGCGTAATTGCACAATTATGCTCTCTAGAAGTCCCGACATCAAAATCATCTCTTTCTGTAGATCTCCAACAAGTCTTGACAATCATTCCAAGGTGTTTTAAACTCCCAAAGGACTCCCACCTATTCGTGATCATGATCATGCTATTCATTTGATTCCAGGAAGTGTTCCTCCAAACATCAGGCCTTATAGATATCCTTACTTCCAAAAGAGCGAAATTGAACGTATGATTGCATAAATGTTAGAGGCGGGTATAATTCAACCCAGTCAAAGTTCTTTCTCTGCTCCTGTAGTGTTGGTACACAAGAAGGATGGATCATGGCGAATGTGACCGGATTATAGGGAGCTCAATAAGCTCACCATTAAAGACAAATTTCCCATTCCTGTGATTGATGAATTATTGGATGAATTACATGGAGCAATTTATTTTACTAAGTTGGATCTTCGTTCAGGATATCATCAAATTAGAATGAAGACCGAAGATATTCCAAAAACAGCATTTCGAACTCATGAAGGTCATTATGAATTTTTGGTCATGCCTTTTGGCCTTACCAATGCACCTTCTACATTTCAAGGGTTGATGAATTCCATTTTCAAACCCTTCCTTAGAAAATTTGTGCTAGTATTTTTAGATGATATACTAATCTATAGCAGGTCTTGGAAGGATCATGTTGAACATGTTGACAGGGTGCTCAAACTATTGTAGGAGAAACAATTATATGCAAAAACATCCAAATGTTTCTTTGGAGTACAAGAGGTGGAATATCCGGGTCATATTGTATCTCACGAGGGTGTTAAGGTAGACCCTAACAAAATTAAAGCCATTAAGGAATGGAAAGTCCCCACAACCATAAAGCAGTTGCGAGGATTTCTCAGGTTAACAGGGTATTATCGCAAGTTTGTTAAGAATTATGGGAGAATAGGAGCACCTCTAACAACATTATTGAAGAAAGATGCATTTTCATGGACTCCTGAAGCAACTAAGGCCTTTGAACATCTTAAAGAGGCAATGTGCCTAGCACCGGTCTTAGCTACGCCAGACTTCACAAAAACATTTATTGTGGAATGTGATGCCTCAAGAAATGAAATTGGTGCAGTTTTAATGCAGGAAGGAAGACCCATTGCTTTTGAAAGCCGCCCAATCAAAGGAAAGTATTTACATAAACCTATTTATGAGAAGGAAATGTTAGCAATACTGCATGCACTAAAGAAATGGCGAACTTACCTAATGGGAAGACACTTCAAGGTAAAAACTGATCATGATAGTCTCAAACACTTTTTGGAACAAATACTATCTTCAGAAGAGCAGCAAAAATGGGTCACAAAGATGTTGGGTTATGACTTTGAAATAATCTACAAAAAAGGAAAGCTTAATGTTGCTGCAGATGCACTCTCAAGAAAGAATGAAGAGGTGGAAGCATTTCTTTGTGCCATTTCTATTATCCAACCAGATTGGATAACTGAAGCAAGAGATGAATGGAAGAAGGACAAAGATGTATGGACACTCATTCAAAAGTTGCAATAAGATCCTAGTACATCTGATACATTTAGTTGGAAAAATGATTCCTTATGGTACAAAGATCGCTTATATCTTTGTAAGAATTCCCAACTAAAACAAAAGATTCTTCTGGAATTGCACACTTCTCCTTTAGGAGGACACTCAGGTTTTTTAAAAACTTACCACAGGGTGAAGAAAGATTTTTTTTGGGATGGCCTTAAATCTGATATTCAAAAGTTTGTGGCGAAATGTTTGGTTTGCCAGCAGAATAAAGTGGAAACAATTAAGACCCCAAGACTTCTACAACCTTTATCCATTCCAAGTCAACGTTGGGAGAAGATTTCAATGGATTTTATCACAGGTTTACCTAAGTCCGAAGGAAAGAGTGTCATCATGGTGGTAGTTGATAGGCTTACCAAGTATGCACACTTTTGTGCATTATCTCATCCATTTAAAGCAAGTACAGTTGCTACTACATTTATGGACAAAATTCAAAAGCTACATGGAAGCCCAAGGGTCATTGTGAGCGACAGAGATCCCATTTTTACTGGAAATTTTTGGACGGAGTTATTTTCTTGTTTGGGTACTCAATTAGCCCATAGCTCATCTTATCATCCTCAATCTGATGGTCAAACTGAGATAGTAAATAAATGTTTGGAAGGATATCTTCGTTGTTTTGTATGTGATAAACAAACACAATGGGTCAAGTGGTTACCTCTTGCTGAATGGTGGTATAACACTTCCTTCCATACTGCAGCAAAAATGACCCCATTTATGGCACTTTATGGATATCATCCACCATCCATCACATCATCTTTAAGAGAAAATTCGAAGGTTCAAGCAGTGGAAGATCACATCGAGCATCAACAAGAAGTTCTCCAACTCTTAAAGGATAACCTGAATTTGGCACAAAATCGAATGAAACAACAAGCATATCAACATCGTAGCGAGAGAAGTTTTGATGTAGGAGACTGGGTATTTTTACGGCTACAACCATACAAAAAAATGTCCCTCAAGCAAGCTAAGAAGGATAATAAATTATCGCCAAAGTACTATGGTCCTTACAAGGTGTTGAAAAAGATTGGTACTATGGCATACAAATTGGAGCTTCCTGCTTCTTCGCGAGTACATCCAGTTTTCCATGTTTCATGCTTAAAGAAGGTTATAGGTGAAAATATTCCGGTTCAAACAATATTGCCAGAACTTGATGAGGAAGGAAAAATAATATTGGAACCTAAAGCAGTCATGGAAACAAGAACTCGACAGCTACGGAATCGATCAATTTCAGAGTATCTCATCAAGTGGAAGAACTTACCCACTGAAGATTCTACATGGGAGGATGAGAATTTTATACAGAAGCACCCAAAGCTACTCAAGCGTTGAGGAAAACACTTTTTTGATGGAGAGGGGCATGTTAGGTCCCTATATTACTAGTATAGTCCCTTATTGTTGTTAGTGTAACCCCCTTGTTGTTATTATTGTACCCTTGTAACCCCCATATTGTTATTATTGTGCCCTTAAATTATTATTGTTAGGTCGGCTAGGATTACATTGTGGCCCACTAGGATTACATTATGGCCCCATGGACTCCTATATATAGAAAGGAGGTTTTGTAAATTTTATCATCCAAGAATTGTTCATTTATGTAATGTATTGGAGGTTGCCCCCTCGAAGTGGCTTATTTCTAAGGCGTTGATATCTCTTTTCTTCTATTTTTGGAGCTGGTTACACAACAAAATGTATACATAAACTTTACGATCAAGTGAATATTATCTCAAATAAGCGTTATATATATATATATATATATACAACTGTTTACAACTTAGGTTTGTTGACCAATAAAGGAATTAAATAAGCTAACCTCAAATCATGCAAACACATATTTGTATTCCTAGAAAACCATGCCACCTATAATAACTCAATAGTGGTTTGTGGGGGATGGAGTTCCAGTCCCTACAAATGCCTCTTGGTCTTGAGTTGCTAACCCATTTCCTTAAACTTGAGAAAGTCGAGCTCTTAGCTAATCAAAAGCAATTCTAAGTCTCATTCTAGCACTAAAGGTAGTCTTACATAGTCATTAATATCCATTAGATACCCAATATCACATTTGGTTGTTGTTGAGGCTACCAAAGAGGGGTCATGTGATATCCAAAAGCACATAACATTTAATACAATACATGAAGCCTAGATATTGGAAATCAGTTGCAATTAATTGAGCTAATCCTTTTTTCATTTTTAAAGTAGGAAAAAGCCTACAAAACTCAGGGCTATTAGCCTAGCTTTTGTTGATATAATCCAAACAACACAATGTGTAGCAACCTTAAATTGTGTAGACAAAACTTCGTTCCCTAGAATAACTTATTTGTGGTTTCTGGTTTGTAAGGGACCAAACTAACACTCCTTCTAGATTCCCTTGGGTCTTGGGTCATTAACTTGTTTCCTTATGTTTGAGGAAGATGAACTCATAGCCAATTAGAAGTAGTTTTAGGTCATACTCTAGGACCAAATATAGTTTCATCCCAACTAATATTCGTAAGGAGGTTAGTACCCCATACTTGCATCATTTGCCAAAATCCACAACAATGGGGTCATGTACATTGAAGTAGTATCTACTCCTAGTCCCATATATAAGACTAGACACTGCCCATTGAAGGAGGTAAAACCTATCATAACTCAGTTTTCAACTAACAGTGAGGACAACAATCACCAACTATTATCCATGAATGCCTGCTAACTCATTATCCTTATTCAAGGATAACCACACAACCCAAAATGACCTATTGGTGGTTTGTAAGTGATAGACTTTCAATCTTATTATATGACTTTGGTTCTTGGGCCATTAGCTTGTTTTCTTACATATGATAAAGACATGGTCATAGCTAATCAAAAGTAGTTTTAGGTCTTATTCTATGACCTAAATATAGTTTCAACCTAGATTGTATCCACTAGAAAGTTGGTGTCCCTTGTGGTTATTGTCGATGACACTTCTAGTGGGGTCATGCGTTATCTAGTAGCATCTAGCCTTAGTCCCATACATGCAACTAAAAACTACTCTTGGTTGTAATTTAACCTCTTTTCCAGAAGGAACTTGTGTCCTTTTTTCCCAAAGGTGGTAAAACTGATCATAACTCAATACTTGTTTTCATATGTCCAAGGAAGGTTAGCTTCTAGCCAAACATAAGTAGTTTTAGGTCTTATTCCAAGACCGAAAGTTTGTTTCAGTGTAGATAATATCTGTAGGAAAGCCAATGTTCCATGTGGTCATCATTGAGGCCACATTTAGTGGGGTCATGCACTTTCTAGTAGCATCTAGCATTTAGTCCCATACATGAGACCAAATACTGCCCTTGATTGCAGTTTAACCTCTTGTCTTGGAACTCATGTTCTTTTTTATTTTTTCAAATGTGGCAAAACCTATCACAACTGAGTTATTAACCAACTGTGAGCAAAATGTGAGCAGAATCATCACTGACTATTATTTGTGAATATAAATTGAATCATCACTATTATTCAAGAAAAACCATGCCACTTGAAATAACTCATTGGTAATTATAAGGAAGTAAACTTTCACTCATGCTAATAACTAAATCATTAATAATTTATAAAAAAATAAACTTTCACTCCTACTAAATACATTTAAGTCTTAAACTATTAACCTATTTCCTTATATTGGAAAATCATTTCAAATTAAATAATATTGCAAGAAGATCAATTTCTTATCCTATCATTATTGAAACTGTGACAATAGGTCACGTGCCTTTAAATAACAACTAACATAATACTACATGAATTAATAATGTTTTTAAAATCGGTTCTCTATGAAAACTTTAAACCATCATCCGCCTAAAAGAGTCGATATCCAGATTTTAATTTGAGCGTTGGAGTGCCATTAAACAGAGCTAGGCGGACTTTAAACCCTTCGTTGCGGTTTAACAGGTTCTTTGACTAACCAGCCAAATATCCAAATCAGTGATTTTTAAGCATGTCTGGGTCAGAGGAGGAGCAAGAGACGGAGGAGTTGCCACCACACTTAAACTTCCTATCGGTAAGACTCTACCCACATATATTTAACGTATTGGCTCCTGGATTTGAAATTCTTACTTAACATAAGTATCCCACTTTAATCCCGTTACCGCCATCAAATTTAAACTTGCTATGGACCATTTCGACTGGGGTTGTCTGTGTTGCACTTTTCATTGTTCTTTGGGTTAAAGATGAAATTGATGGCAATTAATTAGCATTGCATTCTGAGAAGCAAACTGTTGACATGATAAATTTGGGTAAATTTCGTGCATTTTTATTCTGTTCTCAAAGAATCAATCGAACCACTTAAAGATTTGGCGGATTATTATTGTAATTTAGTTCTTCTGAAGTGTTTAATATATTTCACCTACAGATAATAGTGTGTTTCAGACATGGCCTTGGAGGAAACGTCTTAACACGTGCCTTATAAATCTGCAAATAAATCACATAAAAGCGTTCACTTTACAGTAAACAATAAAAAACATATAGTAATTGGACCCCAATCTGCGTTACAACTGGCCTTAATCTAGTAGCTTCCTTAGGCTACTTTTCTGTCAAAATTGCCTGGGACTTGCGACTGACCTCATCCCTTTGAAACTAATGCTATTTCAGGTGGCGAGAATGAACCCTTGCTCGAAGGTTTAGTAGTAAATCAAGCTTACCAGTGAACCAATGCCTCATTAGTAATAGCAAGGGTATTGTTACTTTCACTCCTTTTTTATGCCATATGAAAAGTCTCGTAAAACTTTATATGGAAATCCGGGTCACCCCTTTTATGGTTTAGTCCTATTTTGAGCTCAACTACATATTTTGGAGGGAAGGTATGGTTCAATGGAAATTGAAAGAACTGCTTGATAGGAATGATAGTGCTGTTTCTGTTAGAATATCTTCCGAGCTGGTTAGGTATAAGACTTAAACATAACTCCATGTTTGTTAGAAGAATGTGACTTCTACTGTTTAAAGAAGTTCTTCTCAACAGTTTTGGTGAAGGGGCCTCACTTTGGCAGCCACAATTTACATACTTTTGATGACTGTGGATATTTGCAATTGCTTATAAGTTTTAACTGATCTATCAGTTCATACAATTCTTTTAACAATCTGACACATGTAAATTTGTTAGCAGTAAGATATTGAAAAGCATCTGCAAAGATGGGACCATAACTTACTAGTAGCTTTAGTGAGACAAAATTAGCTTACTTCTCTATACCAAACTCAAATATTTTATTATAATATTTTGTGCAAGAAAATTGGAAAGGCAGAAAGATTTTCTTATGTTGAGAATTACGTGTGATATCTTTATGTTCTTATTAACTTTCTTATGTTTTCTTTTATCTTTGTTCATCAAGCAATTACCAAAACCAAAACACAAAGATCAAGGACACCAGATGTAGGCACTCAGCCAAGGCTAAAACCCAATGTTCCACCAAGTCCCCTATAGGTGGGAGCGAGGGGGCGAGGGAGCGCGGGAGCGGCCTATGCAAAAGCTCCCTACCAATTTTCAAGAAACGTGGGGGGACGTCGGGGTCATAAAAATTGTAAATTTAATATTTATATTGTAACTGTATTTTTGCAAGGAATGTATATACAGTCATCATACACTTACATCATGAAAGATAAATCATAAATGATAAAATTATAAATCGATGAATGATGAATCATATAACTGAAACAAATTTAAAACTTAAAACTTAAAACATACATCATACAATCATACATGTAAGTTTGTAAGTTTGTAACTATATAATCATTAATGTAACTATTAACAATGTACAATGAAAATAAATTTTAAGATATCATATGGCATATTATATCAAGATTCAAAATAAAGTTTAAACTGAAGTTTACAACTCAAGTCTGAAACATAAAACTTAAAAGCAAATAAGTTATGTCTGAAACATAAAACATAGAACATAACATATGAATATCAAATGATATCATCATAATGATAAATGAGCATAAATGCTCAAGGTAATGCCCCACTAGTCTCTGCATTCAACTTCTACACGAATATATCAGGATCAACCATGTCACCATCTGAATCAGAATCACTTGGATTGTCAAACATGCTAAGTGGCACACCAACTTTTAACACGAAACCATAAACTCAAAGGGGCGTGAAGGGGGGCATGAGGGGGCGTGAAGGGGGGTGTGCGGGGGCGTGAGGGAAACGTCCCCTAGAAGTCCCCAAGACCCCGGAGCGCGAGGGAGCGAGGAATCTAGACCCCTAGGTGGGGGGGCGAGACCCCGTGTAACACTGCTAAAACACCTATACAGGGGAAAACCCAGTCAAGAACTCTTCCTTCAGTAATTAAAAATGAGATGGACCAAGGCACTAGACCAATAGACCTTCCTCCTCCACCAAGTCAGCCCTCCAAAACAATTTAGTAGTCTCTCTTATCCAACAGCTTCGGCCCAACAATAATCCAGAAATTCGACTTCCCAACTACAAAATTTCGACCCCAAGCAACAGAATTTCGACCTAGCAGTAGATTTGCAGTTTTGGCCCTTCCAACAACTTAGCAGCTTCACACGTGTGTGAGAGAGTGAGTTTTGACTTCTTATGCCTGAGATAGACCTCCTTCTGTTGAGAATTTGGTAGGGCAGTGTTTAATCCAATTCTCAAACTTGATAACTACTCGTGTCATACTTATTATGCTTTTTTCTCTTAGATCTTATCTTTGTTAGCTTATTATGTCTGACATCAAGTCAATTATCAAAACACAAGAGACACAAAATTTAGGCTCTTCAAGCTATGGCCAAAACCTCTTCCTCTTGGAGAGGAAAACTCATGAGTAATTCTTCTTATAGACCTTCTATTGACAAGTATCATTACCATGACCTAGACCCTTGACTTCAGTATGCCTCCAAGACCTTGTCACTGCTCTTCTTTGCTCTCCTCGGCCTTCTCAATTCTGTCCTCCTTTTCTTGCACTGTCTAGCACTGTTTACTAGAGAATCTCGGTTTCCATATTTCTTAGCTCTTTGACACAGTCTTCTATTCTTTGATCCAAGGATCTCCTTTGTACAATCTTCTTTCAGCATCCTCCTGTCCCTAATGACAACCCTAGCTCTAGTCCAAATGTATGAAACCCTTCTTGCACTAATTGTATAGACTTTCCTTCTTGCTGTATATTCCTTAACACTACGCTGTATCATCCTTTGCTTGCATACTGTAATCCGCACCTTCTGAGCTACTTTGCACTACAACAAGTCCTTCCATTTTCATATTACAACAGACCCTTCTACTCGCACTTCATCAGACCCTTATCCGAACTTCCTTCCTGTGATCTTAGTCCGAAAATCTCAGAGTGATACAAACTCACTTCTCTGTCTTTTTTGCGCAGTCTAGTGGGGTATTTATAGTAGTTAGGTCCTGTAATAAGCCGACTTGACCATGAATGGTTGTGATGGTTCATGAGCTGACTTTCCAAGGGAATTCATTAGTATTTTCAAGCCGACTTGAGAGGCTTATCTTCCAGCAGTGATGACAAGGTCTTGGAGGTATATTTACATTGCTTCTTTGACTTATTACAAGTGTAACATTGCTTCATGTACATGACTCTAATTCATACATTTATGACAAGATGACAAATCCCTAAAAGACATCAAGAAGAAGTCTTTGACCTATAATAATAAAACTCCTTGCTCATGAAACCCATGAGACAAGAATTACAAAATACATTTTATTATCTTTGTCTTCTTCATTACATAAATTCATAATTACAAGTCATTATGAAGACCAAACCTAGTTACACTTTTCAACACTCCCTATTAACGAGGGAGGTATTCATAATGGTACATGGTTACTCTCAACCTGAAGAATCTCATAAGAAGAATCTAATTGGTAATCCCATCTGTATAACATCATATTAACCAGCACTGTCATAGTGCAAGGCCTTGACTAACAATTCTATCTCTCCACGAGATCTTTTAGCTACAATGCTGGGGAGACCAATGATTATAGACACCATCGTCATTGTCTCCAAGGTACATACTCCACCAAGGCATTCACCGAGTATGACCTCATAGGAATATTCTGATCGGGATAACTAATCCTCAAAGAATATCGGTCCTTTCACGACTACTCTTATCAGAACGTCTTATCACATTCTCAAAGAGTATCGGATGCGAGATGATTACCCAATCCTCCATTCTATCTTCCAAATTGATGTGTCTATCTCTCCCTCTCAACTAGAGAGGACATATTCCTAAGCTTTCGTCCTGGCTTAGGAGTCACTAAGAAACTCATTATCAAACTCCCTCTTAATCAGGGACCTACAACAACAATAATGAAAAATATTCAGCTGCTCATGAAGGACTCATTCCGTTGATGTCATGATTTGAGGAGCCTTCAATCCTTCATATGGCATAGATCATCCATCACTTTCATTCACGAGTCATGTCTTCAGAAAGTGATCCATCAATCTTCTCATCTGGTATAACATGATGTTATGTTGCTTTCTTTCGAACCATATATCTTCCAAGGAACTTTCATCTTGCCATATGGTTTGTGGAAGACATCTACTTCCATTTGGCAGTCCTGCATAAGCTCATAAGATGCTATTCAATTATAAATATGAATGCTTAAATAAAAAATTACCTCAGTGCTTATCTTTCACCATGACATTCTTCTTGTAGGCATCAACATCCTCTGTATATGTTGACACATCTCCAAAAGATATGTATTGCCAAGGGTCTTCATCTTTTCCGGACTTCTTATCGGAGTCTACATATCTTCCCAAGAGATTTTCTAGTCAAGTCTTCTTGGCTTTTGGATGATAATTGCCTCTTATCATAGTTACATTTCATGATCTCTTCTTTTCACACAATTTTATTCCCAGGAGCTTCCAATCAAAGTTCCTTAATAGTTGCCACTCATCTCATACTTCATATGAGAATATATTATGTTGATTTCTTCTAGTGTGAACTATGCCTTTCGACATCTTTTAGAGGAGGAGATTCTTTTCCTTTGATCATGCTCCTCTGGATAGGAGTAGTGGTGCATGTTACTTGCAACCATACGACATGACATTATAATATTAAATACAAGCATACATACCTTATTTACCTTCAGGTCATCTAGTATTCTTTCAACAACTTCCTTGATTGAAATGTCTTCGATCCTTGATCTGCTTCATCTCTTATGTCACATACCAATATTCCATTAACTTCACAAGTTGGAGTTCCTGATGAAACACTTGCTTCCTCTCTAGATCGGTGAATCCTTCGATGAGGATTCTATCAGAGAATCTTGAGGATTTTGAATATCCTTATTTTGGCAAATGTTTCCTTTCGATGTATGATGAGCCTCGTCCCGGATGACTTTTTTCGATGAGGTTCCTAAGAGCTATGTCTTTCATATTTGATTGCCATGAATTTTGTTCTTCTTGTCCTCCATGATTCCTCATGGTGATGTCACAAGCTCTTGCTTCTTAATGCTTTCATGATGTCACACCGTATCTATTTATTGTAGTTATATCCTATATAGGATTTAGAAGCCATGAAAAGACCTTTTATGAGGGAGACTATCTTAACCAGTGTTATCGGAACCGAATTGGTTCTGGAAAACCGGCCGATCTGATCGGTTTGGAGGAAAAATCGGTCTGAACTGACCCTCCAAACCAGAAATGACCGGTTCGGTACCGAACCAGCCGATTTCGGCACCGAATTGACCGGTTTAGTAATGGTCCAGTTCGGACCGGTTTGGAGACTAGTTCAACTGGTTCACAAGTCGGGGCATTGAAAAAAATATTTATTTATTTTATTTTTTGTTTAAATTATTATTTTTCCTAGTTACTAACGCTACCCTAGCACCCCCCTAAAGCTACTTAAACACCCCCATCCCCTCTATTTCACTCACTATTCATTCGAGTCTTTTGCAATTCTTGAGCTGAGTTCGGTGAGGAGAATTCAAAGAGTTTTTTGTAGGGTTGTTATGAGGGAGATTTTTTGCAGATTTTAAAAGCTGATTGGAGTCTTGGAGAGTTGGGGGTTGACGGATTTTCGAGCTACCTCAAAGATTTTTTTTTCCCAGAGATCTTTGGGTTTTCTTCAGTTGTTTTTGCAACTGGTGGAAGAACTTTTTATTTTATTTTGTTGGGGCTGCAACATAGTTGATTTCAAAGGATTTTAAAGCTGATTTCCTCCAAAATTTTAGAGGGTAAATTAAGGGTCATGGGAATCAAGCCATAATCCCATTGCAGACTTGGATGCTACTCATTCTTCAGATGAGGACAAGGAGGATGATCAGGATGATGATTCTGATGATGATTGATGATTGATGATTTGATCATTGATTTGTTGTAGTTGTAGCTTGTAGTATAATACTATGATCTATGATGTTATTTTGGACTATAAAGGCCTTTTAGAGCCCGCTTCTTGATGTTTGTAATATTTTTGGTTCAATGATGTTTTGCACTAAGTGCTATTTTGGTTGTATGCACTATTACTTGCTATATAAATGAGAACTTTTGCATATTTGTGTATAAATGGTTTGGATTCATATGGATGCACATGAATATATCTGTTTTTTCTTTAAAATATGAATATTTTGTGTGTTTTTGGTAAATCGTTTTTTTTTTGCCAGTTTCAATCCGGTTACGACCGGTTCCCAGTCAACAAGGTTTTCTGGTTCAATGACCGGTTCGGTTCTGACATTGATCTTAACCATAGTAAAGATCTATACTCCCTCTTTCCTTGAACTTCCTTTCTTCAACTTTCTCTATCCTTTCCGGTGATATGAGATTTCCTTAACCTTTAATACTTTTGCCCACAACTTGTCTTTTTCTATCTTGCATAGAAATCATAAGTTGTTAAATGAGGTAACTTTCTCGTCCCATGGACAATTGTTACCTTGCTCACCAGTTAGAATAGTGATGATTAACTTTATTATTCCTTTCAGATCTCATAATTGAGATTCTATTTACTGCATCTTCAGAGAATAGTTTATCACATATATCTTCGATATCTCCACTTTTGCTACATAGAGATGAGAGGACCTTTGACCGATTTCATAAGAATCCTTTGAGTCCTTTGATCCCTTCCCATGTATTCAAACAATACTTAACCTTCAAATATTTTTCCATAGATATCAATGACTTCTCTTTCGAGGATTATTTCTATCCTCCTTTCTCATGTACGGAACTTTGATGATCTAAACTGACTTCAAATCTCCTTGCAAACACAAAGTCATTTTACCAATTTTGATTATAGAATAATAGATACTTGATATGTGAAGGTAGAAACTTCACCTTTGTCACTTTGATGAAGGTTGAAGAAGATGTGTTGATGTTCCTTTTTCGAATGAGGAATCCTTCTTCGATAGAGGAGTGACAATATCAACTATCTTTTGTTGATGGTGAATACTGCTTCTTTGGTTGATCTTCTTTAGGGATAAAGAAGTGGTCCTTGCTTCAATGAGAGAGAACTTGTCTTATAATCTTTGAAGATAATAACAATACCTTTAGTTGTAATAGCATTGAGAGTGAATGGATTTTCACCGAACTATGGTCTTCATCCCATTACTGAACTGTATCTTCATGTATCTTTGTCCGAATTGTGTGTGCACTGAAAACAATAGAGATACCACTGAAACATAGAGACTTTTGTTCAAAGCTTCAGTTACTGCAATTGCACCAAATCTGAGATGATGTCTGAGCTGTATGTAAGTGATCTGAGAATGCGAAGTCTGAACTGTGTTCTTAGGACTGTAATTGATCTCCGAAAATCTCAGGGAATTCAATCTGTATTAACCCATCCAAACTATAACAAGAAAACTTCACTGTGTTATAGTGCCGAAACAGTGAGGATATTTCACTGTGGTGTCAAAACTTTGCCCAGGTTCTAAGCTCCAATAAGCATTGAGATCTATAACAGAGAATGGCACTATACATTCTCTTTGGAGATATCTGAATTGTAGTCAAACTCAGTGATCTGAAAATTTGATGGTTGTTGCTTTGACACCCTTTAGCTTGCTTAAATGCCATTCTTGAAAACTGATCCTTGAGTGTTTCTTTAATTAGATGCCCTTCTTTAGCACCATAGCTCTGATACCTTGTTGAGAATTTGGCAGGGCAGTGTTTAATCCAATTCTCATACTTGATAACTACTTGTGTCATACTTATTATGCTTCTTTCTCTTAGATGTTATCTTTGTTAGCTTATTATGTCTTACATCAAGTCAATTATCAAAACACAAGAGACACAACAAGCCCTTCCATCTTCCGCACCTTCTGAGTTACTTTGCACTACAACAAGCCCTTCCATCTTCGTATTACAACAGACCCTTCTACTCGCACTTCATCAGACACTTATCCGAACTTCCTTCCTGTGATCTTAGTCTGAAAATCTCAGAGTGATACAAACTCACTTCTCTGTCTTTTCTGCGTAGTCTAGTGGGGTATTTATAGTAGTTAGGTCCTGTAATAAGCCGACCTGACCATGAATGGTTGTGACGGTTCATGAGCCAACTTTCCAAGGGAATTCATCAGTATTTTCAAGCTGACTTGAGAGGCTTATCTTCCAATAGTGATGACAAGGTCTTGGAGGTATATTTACATTGTTTTTTTGACTTATTACAAGTGTAACATTGCTTCATGTACATGACTCTAATTCATACATTTATGACAAGATGAAAAATCCCTAAAAGACATCAAGAAGAAGTCTTTGACCTATAATAATAAAATTCCTTGCTCATGAAACCATGAGACAAGCATTACAAAATACATTTTATTATCTTTGTCTTCTTCATTACATAAATTCATAATTACAAGTCATTATGAAGACCGAACCTAGTTGCCCTTTTCAACACCTTCTCCTTCGCTAGCCCTTTTCACCTTCTTTCTTGAATTTCACACCTTTTACTGCCCCAACAATTGCAGATCGAACTTGGTGAGTGAGTGCTCCAAATGAGGTTGAGTTGATGCCTTTGCATAGTAGTTTTTGCCCCTAAGTTTAGGCCAACTTGTCCAGTTTGAGGCCGACTTGGTGGAGGAGGCCTAGAAGGCCTAATTTACATGAAAATAAATTTCTTTCTTGACAAATAAATCCCAAGAAGGGTTCTTTACATTATGACATGGACAAGGACACTTGACATAGACCCTAAAAGTCTTCAATGGAGACTTTTTCCTAAAAACAATTGACTTAAGCATGAAACCCATGCTTTAATAAGTCAGTTTCTTTAATAATAAAACTTCTTTTTCTTACATCATGACTCAAATACAATTATGAAGACCGACACTAGTTACATTCTTCAACATTTAGGAGTGACAAATTTATCTTTGAATTTCATTGTTACCAAATCTAAACATGCACTTGAGCCAGGTGACTTAGGTAGTAGTAGTTTTTGACACAACTCCTGAAATTACATGGAAACTCCTATTCTCATGGCCAATTCCTATTTTTGGTAGGGTTTTTGCTATTATGGTGCTTGCTGTACATGTATTGTTCCATTGTATCCCTTGCTCTTATTATAATGTAGCTGCCTGGGTTTGGTTTTGTCGAAACCCATTTGGTCTCATTTGTCACTCGTCTTTCCGGAAATCTAGCTCTGCAACACAGGATTTCCGTTGGGGTTTCCCAGTGTTTTGTCTCTGCAACACAGGACTGAGCCAACAAAGATGCGATCACTTATTATCTCCGCCATTACCAAATAGCTTGGTCGTTCATCAAATCCTAGGAATTTCTCTGCGTAGCCTCCCCAGATCTTGACTTCTACGAGAATTTATCCAATGCTCGAAACCACTTTCGGCTTAGATTTGCTAATGTTCTTGATGTATGACCAGATAAATGGGTTCCAATCTCGAATATATTTTCTCCACTGTGGTTCCTCCATCCTGCTTCCAGCCTCTTGCAAATCTCTTTCGAGCCCGTCAATCTTCATGCAAATTGATTGGTTAATGTCGACTTCCTCTTCTCCATTGTTCATTTATGGGCATTAATATATCGTGGAACTGAAGCACGTGGTTGAACACAAAAAGCACACACAGTGGCTGTTAGATCTCAATTTGTAGCTAATTGTATATGCAGGTTGTCTTTTCACAGGCCTGAGGGAGAGCAAACATATAGAGTAGACATACGACAAAAAAGCCCTTTGATTTCATTCCCTTCATAGAACAATATACTTATAGAGAATTACATAGGCTCTCTACCCGAGCCCACATGCCCAGTTTGACAGCGTGCAAAAGCGCAAACAAGGAGGGAGGAGAAGAAGAAGAACAATAGAAGAGGCACAGACCAGGAAAGGAAGAGAGCTGCAATGTGTTTTTGGGATGCACGCTAAGTGTTTGAAAAATACGCGAATCAACTGTATAACAACTGAAGTAACAGTCCCTGTCTGTGAAGTATTTTTACAGATACCTCTGATGGACTTAGACATGGACGTCAACCAATTCCTTGAAATCCTGTCAGAGCCCCCAGCTTTGCCTGAACCCGCAGTAATAGTGGCTGAGGATTAAGAGGTACAACTTGAAACTGGGGTCCATGAAAAAGCCATGGAGTCAGATTTCTCATTCTGGACAGCCCATGTAAAACAAATGCTGCGGAAAATGGAATTTCTGGAAACTGAAAACAACAAGCTCCGTTCATAAATACACACCCTCTCTGCCAGATTTTCGGAGGTGGAAGGGGACAATTTATCCCTTAAGAAGATATTACATGAAAGCAAAGAGCAAGAAATTCTCCATCCTCCAAATGATACGTTGCATGCAGCAATTCTCAACCTTAAAAGAAAGCAGGAAGAAATCTAATCCCAACAGGCCACCTTCAAATAAGAAACTAAAACACACATCAATTCTTGGGCACAGGTGGTTTGGGCAAAGGATAAAACTCCTACCCCTCTTGCAGTAGTTGAGGAGGTGGTGCAAGCAAAACTTGTGGAAGAATGCACCAGACGGGCAAGAGAATTGAATCTCAAGGTGAGAGGTCTCCCCTTACCTCACCCCTCTTCGGACCTCATGGAAGTGGGGGCTAGGTTCCTTCGGGATACCCTTAGCCTCCCCGATATAGCTTTGGACAGAGCCTGGTTGGGCTACAACTCCAATCTCTTCCTCAGGTTCCAGACTACATCCGATTGACTCCGTGCCCTCAGGGCTAAGCGGAAGTTGTTTTCTCTTCCGAACAGGATTTTCTTGGATGAGGAACTCACTCGAGCACAGGTTGTGGAACTTAAATAATCCAGAGAACAGGTTATGGCAGCACGGCAGGCAGGGAAATGGGCAGTTATCAGGAATCTTCAAGCAGTCATTCGGGACTCCTTCCCACCTAGGTGGGAACCTCGAACTGGAGGTTCCAAATGACGGGCCCGCTTGGGGAGAGATAGGGTACAAGCATTTCTATCTACTATTGGAATGGAAATGGATCTTTCTGGTCATTGCCGAGACTCTTGTATAACGCTCTCGAATCAACGAACATCCTCTTCGTGAACGAGACTCATGTGTGCCCTATTCGACCTCTCCTAGATATTGTAGGTTACCATTGGTTCTCAGTTTGTAGGTAGGATATGAGGAGCTCGGGGGGGGGGGTCATAGGATTAGGTGGAGTGACTCACTCCGGAACAGGGTAGCTTTGGTAGTTGAAGATGAGTTTTCCAGGTTTATGTGGATTTGGATTAGGAAGTCTCTCCTCCCGAGGGACATCTACATTGCAGTCTATTACTTTCCCCCAACCTCTTCACCATTTTCCATCCATGGAAAATTTTAGGGGCTAATATTCGCAGGTGGGCTAATTTTTCATGCTTTTCCCAAAAAAAAAGATTCGCCAAATTTCCATTTTCTCCAAAAATGATTCGCCCAAATTTTATAGAATAAAATTATTTTACCTTAGGAATCGCTAAGATTTTATAGGTACTAATATTAAATCATTATAAATTTGAATATTTTTACAAAAATATCTCCAAACATTTTACACTTAGCACATTAGGGACTGGTAAGTTTCGCCAAGGTTTCTAAACATTAAAATAATTTTCCATCCTTAAAATTTTCCCTGTTTCCATCCATAATGGCTCAAATGGGGACCCCTTTATAGACTTGTACAACGACATCACCCAGTACTCTGCTGATGGGGAAGTCATCCTCCTAGGGGACTTCAATGCTCGTACTAGAGATCTCCATATCCCTCTCCACAATCGATCAGAGGATGTGTTTTGTACCCTGGGGATATATCCAGATTCAATAGGGCTTTCCCGGATGTCAAATGATGCTTTGGGGCCCACTACAGGTTATGGTAAGCATCTATTGTAGTTGGGGGAATCATAGGAGTTGTTGATTTTAAACGGTCTCCCTTGTTTCCCAGACTCCCGCTTTTTCACATGCTGTCCATATGGCAGGGGTGCGAGTGTAGTTGATTATGTCCTCGCTAGCCAGAACTTGCTCTCTTTTATTCGCCATATCTCAGTCTCCCCCATCTCCCTTGCTGATCACGCTCTTCTGTCCTTCTCTCTCCGGTTTGACCCTCCCCTTTCACCCCATCCTTCCCCTCAGGGTCCACCCCAAACCACCTTTCGATTTGACAAAGGCGACCCTGACATCTTCTCCTCTACCCTATGCAAGATGCTCCCATCGGAGACCCAGTTCTCCTCGCTTGATTCTGCTTCCACTAAATACACCTGTCTTTCGTCTGCCATTTGGGAAGCAACACTGAAATGGTACTTCCATCTCCCCAAAAGTTGAATCTTGCCCCATGAACAAATGGTACGATGACAAATGCAAGACTCTACATCGAGAACTTCGATATGCTTTCACTCACTCTCAGCCCTTCTACCCCGACCTCAAAGCTTCTTGTCATCGTCTCCTCCATCGCAAGAAACGACTCTTTGTCTCTCATAAGAGACGAGAATTTTCTGCTCTCCTTGCCCACTCCCCTAAACAATTTTGGCGTACCATCCTTCCCCGACGCTTCCCTCTTCTATCTGACCTCGACCCTACATCCATGTTCTCTCACACTTCCAACCTTTATGATATTCTGGGGCAGGCTCAAATTCATGTTACCTCCCCACCCTCTTCCTGTTAACTATTCTCAGACATATATTAGAGAGGCCATTTAGGTGATGACCAACAACAAAGCAACTGATGAGGAAGGCTACCAAGCAGAGTTCTTTAAGCACGATTTCCGTTCTTTGGTTAGCTACTTGGCCGATCTCTTCAACCATGTAGTCCGTGAAGGTTTTCAAACGACATGGTCACACCACATCATCCATTCAATCCATAAATCAAGTTCCAACTCAAATCCCAATAACTACAGAATGATCATGGTGCGCCACTCATTCTCGAAGTTGTATGCTACTGTTCTACATAGGAAGCTCTCAGTGACCTTGAGCAGAGACAACTCAGAGCTAGGGGAAAACAGGTTTTCAACCGACTCATCAGACCATTGACCACATCTTCACCCTCTGCGCCGTGATTGAGGATGCATGACACCACTCTTCGAAAGTCTATTATTGTTTCGCAGATTTTCGGAAAGATTTTGAATCTTTTCTGAGGGAAGCCTTACTCCAAAGACTCAGAGATATTGGCATCTTGACGACCCTATTGACAGTTATTACGCGGCTACATGAGTTTGTCCTTGGTCGTCTTCGCACGGCTCATGGGATGTCTGATTTCATCCGAAGCACTATTAGGGTTAAACAGGGTTGTCCACTGCCCCCTACTCTGTTTGGGATCTATATTGATGAGTTGGAGGTATTTCTAAATGAGCATATCTAGGACACCGATGGCTGCCTTCTTCACTAGGTTCTGATATCTATTCTACTCTTTGCTTACGATGTGGTCCTCCTCTCCTCATCCCCAAAAGGATTATAGAGGCAGCTGGATGCCTTAGCTCTGTTTTGTGATCTTCGACAGTTGATGGCCTACCTGGGTAAAACCAAGGTTATGATCTTCAATGGGGTGAAGAAAACTTCGGACCTTCACTTCCTATTCAAAGGGGAGGAGGTTGAGATTACCAACACGTATACTTACTTGGGGGTGCAATTCTCAGGTCCCCGTTTCAGTTTGCGACCAACATTTAAGCCTTAGATCAACAAAGGATATGGATCCTTGCCCCTTCTCGAGAGGCAGTGCTTTCGACATCACTTCCAGGACATCTCATCCAAGATGAGCCTCATGGACACCTTGATCCGTCCCACTGTTCTATATGGCTCAGAGATTTGGGGACCGTCTTTACTTGAGTTAGATTGGGCTTTAGCTGAGAGAGTCCAGATTCTTCTTCTCTGCCGCATCATTAGATGCAAACAGATAGTACCTCAACACATCTTCCTTGCAGAGTTTGGAGCTCAACCCTTTCTGCTTGAGGCAGTCTTCAGATTGGTCTCATTCTTGCATCGTGTCTGGGGCTTTGTAGACTTGATCAAGAGTAGGGACCGATATCCTTACTTGGCATATTTCTCTTATGAGTATTGCCTGTTCTACTCCCTCGGGCCGAGCTAGGTGCTGGTTTAGAGGAGTTTCAGATCTCTTAGAGTCAGTGGGCATTCAGTTTGATCGTCTCCCTCCTTTTCGATATTCATTAAATGCTCCTAGTCACCTTTTACCTACTAGATAGGAGCTGAACAAGATCATCAGGGAGGACATCTACAGGTAGTTCGTCTAGGTCACCTGGGTCAATCCTCCGGGAGGGTTGCACCCAAAGATGGCCTTCTACGCTGAGCACTTCTTGGAGTTGAGAGACAGGCTCATTGTTTGACCCTAGTATACGTTTCGCCACTGGATGCATGCTCTTCGCATTCCTCTAGGCCAATTCAAAGTAGGTTCTCATAGACTTCGGGTAGAGACAAAACACCAAATTGATAGAGCATGACAAAATCTGCCAGGTATGTCATTTACAGGAAGTGGAGATCAAGGTGCACTTCATTTTTGGATGCCCTCTCTACTACGAGATCAGAGGAAGGTTCCATTGCTTGTTCAAAGATTCTCAGACCCTTGCCGACTTTTTCGAGTATCTCGATCAGAGATGTTTGGCTCTATATATGCATGAGGCTCTCAGGTTCCAAGCACATATTCTTCAGCCTCCCATCAGACCAAACCCCACACAGAGGATCACAACGTTTTTTAGGGTATTACCTTCAGAGAGGGGCACCGAGAGATCGATTGATACTAGTTCATATCCAGACTCTAGATTAGTGAGGATCCGTGGGACCTCACCCCACCACACGAGATTGCAACAACAAATTCGTCTTAGATCCATTCCTAGGAGACAGACTAGGTCCTCCAAACCTCAACAATGCGTGAACTCCCCCAGGCAACAATTTAGTGGACAACCCACACTTTCCACTGGCCCTTCATTGGGCCAACAAACTTTGTGGAGTTTTCTTCAATGTTCTTAATTCAACCTCGAATGTTAGGAGGATGGGTTTGATCCTCAGACCCATCAGCTCTTGGATCTTCTTCGCTAGGGCATTCCATACATTGTATCTTTTATGTTCCTGCATTGTATTTTTTATATTCATGCATTGTATCTTTTATAGGAGATTGTTTGGTTCTCCCGCATTGTATGGACATCATTGTACTCAATAGTCCCTTTGACCTACTTTGTGGTCAATAGTTGGACATAAATATAATTATTTTATCTTATGTTATCTTATTTTATCTCTCAAGGTGTCCGTACTCGTACTGTCCTTAGTTTCTTACATATGACTGCAGCTGTTAAAATTCCTAACACATGCTTGAACTAGTCGAGTGGGCTAAATAACATTTAGTCTCCATTTGCTGCCATATCTCAACTTCTAATAGTTTATAAATTAGAATTTCCCAAAAAACTGCATTTGCACGAGTAACTTTTTAATGTTTTTGTTTTGTAAGAGTCTTTTACCTGATAAATAGAGGGAATCAATTCCGTGTACAGGTCTCATCTCCACATTGCAAAACATTATAATCTTCAGTGGTCTACCGTCTAAGTATATGGATTAGGATTTAAGTAATTTGATATTTGGTTACATTCATAAGTTTGATCATTCTATTGGCTTTTAATGTGCAACTAGAATCAGTAAATTAGGAAAGTTGACATTTGAATTCCAAAGTTTAAAGAGTGAGCTCAGTTGATTTTGAATAATTTTTCTTAAAGATTTTGATGCAAGGGAAAATATAATATTTTTAATCCATGTGAACACTGCAGCAAGACTTTGATCCATTGGAAGCGCTTCAGACTGAGGGACTTGAACCTCCTAATCCCCGAGTTCGGCCACTTGACAATCTCAACAAATGCCGCTACATTTTACCGAAGGTGTAGTTGTTTCCACAAGAGTTAAATTTTACACAGGCGAAAGTTGTTTGGATATTTTGAATGTCAGATTGGACTACAAGCTGAGAGTCCAGTGGTTCATTTACAGGAGGTTCCTGAATCAATACTTAATGTATCTCACAAGAGTAGATCGGCAGAATCAATTGAAGCTCAAGAACGAGCCAAGGTAGGTTAATAATGTTTCTATTTGAAGTGGACTGTGTCTATTAACAGCTAGTTCATTTGTGGCTATCAATGAAATTCTGTGTGCCAACAAGTCATAATGTTTGTGGGTTTCTATTCAGGCCCGCACTTCCCTTCTTCTTGAAAAAGCGGCAGAAAAAGCCCGCCAAGTCAAGATTTTTGACATGCTTGCAGGTAAGTGATCCTTCGATTTAGCGTTTGAAAAGAAATTGGTTGAAATGTTTTATTCAACAACATGATGATTGAAATGTAATATATATATATTGCATCAGATACAAGGTTTGGGATTGCCCTTATGAATTTGTTCTCCCCTGGAGAATACATTGTACACCACATGGAGTCTGGACTTCATAGCTAACACAACCAATCAACCAACTGAAACTAGCACACATACTGTAGACAAGATTGGCTTAGGCATTGAAATGGCCAGTTTGGGACTATAAATTTTGACCTAGAAGTCACAGAATTTGCAAAATTTGGTTCATCTAGCTGAGAACCTGTTATCATGTGAATCTATACTGGCAGATCTGTGCAATAACTCTAGACAGCCAACCCTACATGCTTGGATGTCTCTTTGTTTGGTCCGGTGCTTTTCTAGTCTTTGGGGGGTGTCCCTAGGGGTTGTATTCTGTTGATGAAATAAACTAATTTTGTAATGTACCTGGCTTCAAGACAAGGCATATCATGACAATTTTCTTGCTCTCGAGTTGACTGTAATGTACCCAAATTGCAGTATACCTCAAAAACTCACATTTTAAACTGATTCTCAAACTTTGATACGGTTTACATGAATTCAAGAACCATGCAACGGAAAAGAAACTCGTGTAAACATCAAGAAACATATGCATTGAGCAAGAAATACGTATTCATCACACAATGTATAGAATTAAGAAATAATAAATATACACAACACAGACAGTAGGATGAAACATAGTAAACAAAACATGAATATAATAAACAGAGAACATTTACCTTTATTAGGCAAGCACATTGACTGGCTGCAGATGTCAGATCTTCCACCCAATTATAGACACTGCTGCTTCAAATCTCTCAACAGTATGTCACCCCTGAGTTGAGGTTATGAATCCACAAGAACAGGTGCCTAGATCAACTTTACTTTCATACAGATAGTTAAAACTCTCATGTTGTCATAGTTTATATAGTCGCACAACAATCCCATGTTGTCATAGTCTACTCAACCAATCACACAACAATCTCAACTTACCAACTCTCTTTCTCTTCAACTTGCATAGCCCAAGGAATATAATCTCCTTCTTTGCAATGTAGTCCCTCAGGCTATTCCATTTTCCTTCAGGGCTCTAGTGGTCACAGTCAAAAAACCTTAATGCTGGAAGCTCCAGAGATTCTCAATTGTGGGCAATTTTTCCTCAACATGCTAATGCATCCATGCACTTAGACATCTTCGCATTGCTGGAAAATAACTAGTCTTCTCATACTGTTAACAACAATGGCTTGCTCTACAATAATCTTCTTCTTCTCTCCCTAGAAGCAAGAACAAGAATGAATGAGAAAGAAAGAATGATGAATCCCATTCAACCATCCAAAAATATGATTAATATATGAATGCTCACAATATTCCATATGGCTTCTCCAAGAAGCTCATGCAACTCTTTTTCCCCAACTAATTCAAATATGAATAAAGTAAACTATGTAATTTTGGTCTAGCCTCTCTAGTTACACCCCTATCTTGTGGAATCATAGCCCCCTAAACTCTTGTCTTTGTTTGTTTGTGGCTCTAATGATGTATTTGTATTATTAATATTCAAAATTGTTACATTGCTAGGCTCTCCAACCTTTCATCATGTACAAACATACATTATTAATCTGGGGATCAAAAGTGGGGTATTAAAGTTCCCTCCCCTTATTTTGGCAACTGTCCCTAGTGCACATCACCATGCATGTGTACATATATCAAAAATTTTATCAACAATTGCCTCTTGCATTGCATCTTCCAGCTCCCATGTCACTTCTTCAGGGCTATAATATGTCAACTGAACCTTTACCTGCCCTATGGCTTTGTTTCAGAGCACTATGGCCTTCCCGTCCAGTATATGCTTTGGTTGTACTTGAAATTCTTCTTCTAGCTCCACTCAAATCAAAGTCTAGTGAATGATATGGTTAAGATCATGCACATAATATTTAGCAAAGACACATGAAATACATTATGCACAATCATAGAAGCAGACAATGCAACCATGCATGCAACTGGTCCTATCCCGTCCAATATTTCAAATGCCAGCTTGGTACAACTGCCTAGTGTCATGGAACTTTCTTAGGCTTCACTTTAAAAAATGCATGTTCTCCCACTTTAAGTTCTCCAACTATCCTGCTCTTATTTGCATAACTCTTTTGCTTGTCCTATGTAGTCTTTAAATTTTGTTTAATTTTAACCATCTGCTCTTCCATCTCATTGTATAGCTTTGTTCCAAGTACTACTTTGCTTGTTGGGTTGTCCTATCTCATTGGAGTATTGCATTTTTTGCCATATAGGGCTTCAAATGGGCCCATCTTCAATGATGCCTGATACCCATTGTTGTAGGAAAACCCAACGAAATGCAAATAATCTTCCCACTTGGATGGTTTATCCATCACATATATTCTTAACATATCCTCAATTGCAAATAATCTTCCCACTTGGATGGTTTATCCATCACATATATTCTTAACATATCCTCAATTACTTGGTTGACTCTCTTTGTCTTTCCATTTGTTTGTGGATGATATGTTGTGCTAAAAATCAATTTTGTACCAACTCTTTTAAATAATTTTTTTCCAAAAGTTTGAAGTAAACTTCATATCTCTTTTTGAAACAATTGCTTTAGGTACTCCATGCGACAGAACAATTTCCTTCATTTATATCTCTGCAATATTAGTTAACTCATGATTTAGTTTCGTTGGAATAAAATGGGCTACCTTTGTCAATTTATCTACTACCACCATTATTGAATCATGATTTCTTGTTGTCTTGGGCAACTTAGTAACAAAATCTATGGTTACCACTTCCCATTTCTACTTTGGGATTGGAAAGGACTGTAGCAACCCTGCTCAGTGTCGCTTTTACTCTTAGACATCCCATACACCTAGTATGTAATTAGCTGCATCCTTTTTCATTCCTGGTCAAAAGTATTGACTAGTCATTGCTGCAATTGTTTTCTAATAACCAGGATGTCCTGCATATGGAACATTATGCATTTCTTTCAATACCAACTTCTTCAATTCCTTCAATTCCTGAGAATTAGGAACATACACTATTATTATGCCTAAGTACTATATCTTCCTTTAGCTTATACTTTTTAAATTTCTGTTGTACATCCTCCTCTTGTAAGCTTTCTTTTACCTGTAGGTAGTGCTGGTCTGTAACAACAACTTCTAAAATTTTTGCTCTTTAAATCTAATTTATGCATACTAATGGCTGTAGCATGCATGCCATGTGCCCTTCTGTTGAGTTCATCAATAATTTTACCCTCCTTCCCTTTGATATACTTGATTTCAAGAATCATATTCACTTAAAAATTCCAACCATCTTGTTTGTCTAGCACTTCAAGTTGATTTCCCAAACAAATATTTCAAACCATTGTGGTCATTCCTCAATTCAAATTTCTTCCCCTTCTGTTGAGTGCATCAGTAATTTTACTCTCCTTTGCTTTGATATACTTGATTTCAAGAGTCATATTCACTTAAAAATTCCAACCATCTTGTTTTTCTAGCATTTCAAGTCGATTTTCAAAAATAATATTTCAGACCATTGTGGTCTTTTCTCAATTCAAATTTTCCCCCCATTAAGTAATGCCTCCACAGGTTCAATGTATGTATTATTGCAACAAGCTCCAAGTCATGTTTGGCATAATTTCTCTCATTTTCTTTCAGCGTTTTGGAATCATAACTAATGATATGCCCTTTTTGAGTAAGCACTCCTCTAGGCTCCTCTTTGTATACATCTATGCATACCACAAAATTTTCAATTGGATTTTCAATCTTTAGAATAGTTGCACTGGTAAACAACTCTTTCAATAGCTATAAACTTTCTTCACACTTTGTTCTACATTTAAACTTAGTTCCTTTTCTTTTGTAAAGAAGTGTTGGGATGAACAATTCTTGAAAAGCCTTCAATAAAGCTCCTCTAATATCCAATTAATCCTATAAAAGATTTAACTTTGAAAACATTCTTTGGTGCTAGCCATTCTCTAATGGCTTTGATTTTCTGTGGATCCACTGTTATGCCTTCTTCTTTTTTTGTGTAATGATTCGGCTTCTATTACTTCATAAAAATATTACATAGGAATTGGCTTTGTGCTCTTGGTATTCCTAAGGGAATACCTGACTAGTGGCATAGATATAGTACTTTGGCATTACATTGTCTCCTTTTATGCAGTGCATCAAACAAAATTACAAAATTTGAGATACTATGAAAACTATGTGACTGTCTATAGGAACGTAGGCTCGGCTATAAACAAAAATAAGGAGAATTAGTATGACAATATTCACTCGACAACATCAGTCAGACAATGACTATGACAGGGGACACTGCTTTGGTTGGTTGAGGATGGACTCAACCCAGGAGTTTGACAGAGGCCCAAAAGGACCGTGTATTTAGTGTTGATGACATGGAGCCTAGTCACGAACTTTGCCTGACGAGGAGCTTTGGCTGCTTCCCGAACTCGAACCCTGTTAGTCGTAGTGTCTATTCCATTGTTGACACTTCTGCTTGCAGCCTTGAGAGGAGCCTGGGCCCGAGGAGTGCTTTGTTGAATTGCCATGACCCTGAGGTTGCTTAATAGACCGAAGACCTGATGAATGGAGTATCCATGGGGTTTAGGTGAGATCCTTCACCTCCAAATTGGACCACCGCATGATATATTCCATTCCAAGTGTGAGCCCGGGCGAAGTTGAGGCCAGGTGAGTCGAATTGAGGCCAATTGATTCCTCTGAGAAGTTGATTGGTGTTGCCATCTTGAATGCAGGCGGCGATCTCGAAGGCTGGATACTGACCCTTGATGGCCATGCAGGCATGAATTCTTTGCCTCAACTGAAATTGGGCAAGTTGATGCAATGAATTCTATCTCCTATAGTGCTCAATTGGATTCCACAGGTGCTACTTCGGATTATGAATTTTTGATGAACTGCGGCCTTAGTCGTTGAATGCTAGGAGGACATGCGCAATAGCCAGAGGGATGCAGTCTCTTAAGAGAGTCTGCGCACCGTAATCGGACATGAACATCTGTTGGTGAGACAGAGCCAGAGGATTAGGTATGCCGAATGGTTTGATCCCCAGAGGGGCCAGGAGAATTCTGTAGGAATGAGGGAGCTTGACACTAGGTGGAGAGTGACGACCATTCTCCATTGTTGTGATAACCAACAGACTCCCACGACGGGACCAACTAGGGAATGCATAAACATGGAGAAGAAAAACAACATGGTTCATTGTTGAAGTTGGGCCAAAAGTGGTAGAGGGAGGAAGCATGGTGATTATCGTGTTGCAATGCCGATTAGTAATGGGATTAATCGTGTGGCAATCAATGTTTTCATTGGAATGATGGTATGCCATTATGAATTGCAGAGGGGTGTACGCACCCATCATGAATATAGAAGCTCGCATTGCGTGGAAATTTAACTGCTTGTACCAGCTGCTGTATAATGACGCATGGCTAGCTAGGTGTGTCGACGGAGGGAGGTTGTTCATGATTGGCATGGTGAGGAACGGGGATTGTCACTTGCGGTGGGGGTTATGCCTTCTTCTCAAATGATGTGCCCCAATAGTAAATCTGCTCTTGATAAAAAGAACACTTGCTCAACTTGGCATATAGCCAACGCTCCCTTAACACTTGCAACACTATTCTTAAGTGATGTTCATGTTCTTCCTCTGACTTAAAATAGAAAAGTATATCATCCAAGAACACAATGACAAACTTATCCAAATATTTTTTGAATATGAAATTCATCAAACCAATAAGGTAGTTGGTGCATTGGTTAATCCAAATGCCAGTGCTACGAATTCATAATGCCCACGTTTGGTTCTAAAAATTGTTTTACAAATGTCTTCTTCCATGATTCTAACTTGGCGATATTTTGATCTCAGGTATACCTTTGAAAATATCTTTGCTCCCCTCTGTTGATCAAAGAGGTCATCAATTTTGGGGAGAGGGTATTTATTATTCAACTGTCTAAAGTTAATACGTAACCTCAATGTTCCATTCTTGTTTTTTAGAAAATGAACTAATTCTCATTAAGATGAGACACTTGGGTGAATATAATCTTTCTTCAACAACTCTTCTAGTTGCATTTGTAAGTATTTTAATTCTGCTGTGCTCATTTTGTAAGTAGTTTTTGATACTGGGGCAGTTCTAGGTACTAGGTCAATAGTAGTAAACCTAGTATTTCTTTAAATACATCTTCAAACTCCTGTAACTGGCAAATATTCAAGTCTTGGCCCTTTGGTCTTGTTTCGTTCTTCCACATGAGCTGCATACAATTGACATCCTTTCCTGAAACATCTCTTCAATTGGAAGGTTGAGATAGCCCTTATATAAATAGGTCTTGGAATCCCTTTCACATTGCTTTGTTTTCCTTCTTCATTAAGACACGTGAAGGTCTTGTTTTGGCAATCTTGGGCAACATGATGCTTGTCCAACTTGTCCATCACAATTAGGATATCATAAGATCTTAATGGTATGATGTTTCGATTGACACTTGTATGTACTCCATTTAAATCTATTGGACAACTGCAGACAATCTTGTCGATTCTTCTTTTGATTCTAATGGCTAATTGGACCAACCATGATCTTTCAAGCCTACTTTTCATCAAATGAAATTTGTCCACTAATCTAAGATCAAAGTAACAATGGCTTGCTCTTGAATCAATCAAAATAGCAACAAACTAATTTGTAATCTTCCCTTCCACCTCAATCATGTGGGGTTGTTGTTTAGCTTGTCGATTCGCCATAGCTGCATATATCTTTGTAATGTTTCTACCCATGTCTTCCATTGTGGTAGCCTCTTGAATACCATGTAGAGTCCCCATTTTGTCATCTCTATGAAGGCAATCTTTGTACATGTGATTTCCCTTACATCCCCAACATTTGTATGGTGTTCTTCCTCTTTTTTCTCAAGGAATGTCACTTTGGAATCATCCCGTGTAAAAATTTCCTGTTTTCCCACCCCGGTTTTCAGTTTCACCTTATTTCTCCTTTTAGTTAAATGCCCTTTCCCATATCCTTACATTCAACAACAGAAAAATAATTTTTTGTTGAAAACACAAATTCTGGAAAATTTACAGAACGCTGGAAAATGCAGAAATAAAAATCAGCAAGCTTAAAACAGTGATTCAACACATTTAAACATTGATATTTTTGGTCAACATGACCCTGGAAAAACCCCCTACAACTCTTGGGGAAAACCAGTTCGAAAGCTTCTCTTTTATTTTTCTGAATATTGCTTTTTACAGTGAAACAGGAAAAACTCAGAAAAAATTCCAGCAACCAATTTACAGACTTATCTCGATTTCCGTGCTTGCACACCGCCTCGGAAATGTGCCAAATCAGCAACAATAGAAAACAGAAAATTTACAGCACCTTAGGACAGCATTAAATGCTGTACGTCCACCTCAGGAAGCGTGCCGGAACAACCGTACTTTGCTGTACGGACTGTACAGATTTTGTACAACAACCTCTCTCGAAATCCGTGCCAAAAATCTGGGCTGTGCTGCTGTCCTCTTCCTCGCTTTGTGCCGAAAATGACAGCCACCCTCTTCCTTGGAAAATGTGCCTGATTTTTGTGCCTTGAAGTGCGTGCTTGTTGCTGTACCCTCTTCCTCGATTTCTGTGCCTCCTCACTTGGAAACACTACCTCTCCCTTGCTGTACGGATTTTCTGCCTCGGTATGTGTGCCAATAAACGCTGCTGTACCTTTGCTGAAATCTCTTCACTGCTGCCCTCCTTCTTCTCACTGCTCAGAAAAATCTCCAGCTCTCTTTCTCTCCTTCTCCCAATCTGCTCATGAAAGTATGAATGACCTTTTCCTCCTTTCCCTCCTTTAACCTAACCCTAAGTGACTTTTGGGGAATCCCTAAATCCAATGGCTGAAATAGATTGAGATCTAGGGCTGAGATTAAATGCTCATTTAAATCTCACTTTCTATTTTTTAATTCACCCCACTTTAATAAAGACCCACTTAGTCATTTATTTCCAAAGTCACCTTTTCCTTTCTAATTTTACATTGACTTTATTAAAGTCACTTTAAAATTAGACTTTAGTAACTTTATCACATAAAGTCACTTTTAAATTAGATTTGACTTTATAAAAATTATAAAGTCACTTTAGGAGAAAAAATTAAATTCTTTTGGACACTTTTCCCTAGGCCAAAGATCAAAGCCTTAGGGAACCACCTGTTCTCCGGTACCAAATTTCAACACTCCCTCTCACCGAGGAAGGTGTTCCTCACTACACCCATCTTGTCTCTGAAGTAGACATGCTTGCCCCGTGGTAAGGCTTTGGTAAGAATATCTGCAACCTGCTCATCAGTGGGAATATACTCAAGCTTCACAGCTCCTTTCTGAACATACTCTCTGATGAAATGATATTTGATCCCGATATGCTTTGACCTGTCATGAAATACTGGATTCTCCGTGAGTTTAATGCAACTCTGATTATCACAGTAAATCATTGAAGGTCTCAACGGCTGACCAAATAAGCCAAACAACATCTTGCGAAGCCAGATGGCCTCACAACTAGCTAGACTGGCCGCCATATACTCTGCTTCCGCTGAACTCAATGCTACTGACTGCTGCTTCCGGCTGAACCATGACATCACTGTCGAACCCAACCCAAAACAGCACCCTAAAGTGCTCTTCCTATCAGAAGAACAACCTGCCCAATCAGAATTAGTGTAACCCGCCAATCTCACTCCATCCCCCTGCCTGTAGTCCAAACCATAATCCACTGTCCCCTGCAAGTACCGCAAAATGTGTTTTGTAGCCACCCAGTGAACCTTCCTAGGCTCACACATAAACTGACTCATCGTGTTGACTGCAAAACAAATATCTAGTCTAGTGTTGACCAAATACATCAAGGAACCAATCAGCTGTCTGTACAATGTGGGATCCACCAACTCGGAATCCGAAGCATGAAGCTTCTTCCAGTTGGTGATCATCGGTGTCGACATGGGTCTACAATCCTCCAGGTGGAATCTGCCAAGGATGTCCACAATATACTTCCCCTGTCCCAGGAAGAAATGCCCCTCCTCCTGCCACACCTCCAAACCCAAAAATTAATGCATCAAGCCGATGTCCTTCATCTCAAACTCCGCCGCAAGATCTCTCTTGCAGTGCTCTATGAGTCTCTCTGCACCTGTAATGACTAAGTCATCCACATACAGCACCAGAATGAGAGGCTCCTCACCTATCACAATATAGTAAAGGTTCGGATCTGCCTCACTCTTTGTGAAACCCATCCTCTGCAAGTAAGTATCTATCCTGGAGTACCAAGCTCTGGGAGCTTGCTTCAGGCCATAAAGGGCCTTCTTCAGTCTGCACACATGGGACTCCTTCCCATGCACCTCAAAGCCCTGTGGCTGCTCAATGTACACCTCCTCCTGTATGAAGCCATTGAGAAATGTGGGCTTCACATCCATCCGGTGGATCTTCCAACCCATCTCTGCTGCTATCGATATAATGGAGCGGATCGAAGTATATCGAGCCACGGGAGCGAAGGTCTCCTCATAATCAACTCCCTCTACCTGGGAGAACCCTCTAGCCACAAACCTCGCTTTGAATTTCTCAATGCTGCCATCTGCAGCATGCTTTACGTTGTAAAGCCATCTGGAAGTAACCACGGATTTGCCCTCAGGCCTCGGCACCACCTCCCAAACATCATTCTTCATGATAGAAGAATACTCCTCCTGCATGGCCTCTCTCCAGACCTGCTGGCTAGCTGCCTCCTCATAGCTAGAAGGCTCAGAGTCAAGGATGCTGGTAGCCATCGCCATATAGCTACAAAACCTCTCAGGTGGTCTGCTCTCTCTGACCGGCCTCTTAGGCTCAGCAACAGATGTGGCATCTCTCAAGGTGTCCTGAAGCCACTTGGGCTTCCCTGGGCACACTTCTCCCGCCGGAGAATAAAACTCCTCCTCCCTCATCATCATGGGGGAACTTTGAACTCTGGCCCCCGTGCATCCTGGCTGTCCTCATGCACTGAACTTGTAGGGCGAATGCCGTGTGAAGCATCCCATCGGTGGACTCCCTAGCTGAAGCTTTGCTACGTAGTGCCTGCGCATGCGCACCGGCACACCCCTCGGCTGCGACGAGCCAGCATCGCGCGGACCTAACATCGTCATAGATGTACCTCTCAGGATCCTCTGATCCCTTGCCCCCAAGGATCCCCAGCATGGTGACTCGGCTGGCTGGCGGGAGTCACCGGACGATCCGAATCTCTAACTCCCGTGACCTCCTAAAGGCCCTATCCTCCTCGAACTTCACATCCCGTCGACAACAACTTTCCTGCGAAATGCCGGGGAATGTAAATCCGAAGAGCCTTTGAGGTCTCACTTTATCATCCCACAAGATACCTTCTGCCTCCTACCACTGCGCTTGGTCCTCTTCTCCTTGGGTATGTAGGAGTATGTAATGCACCCAAAGATACGAAGATGACCAATATCGGGCTTCTTCCCAGAAAAAGCCTCCTCCGGAGTCATGTGCCCCAAGGCACGATGCGGACTCCTGTTCTGCAAGTAAACAACTGTGTTGCAGGCCTCTGCCCACAAAAACAATGGCAACCCCTGATCATGTAACATGGCTTTGGCAGCCCCTTCGATGGATCTGTTCTTCCTCTCCGCAACCCCGTTCTGCTGGGGGTTGTAAGGAACAGTGAGCTCCCTCCTAATGCCTGCCTCCGCACAATAGTCAACAAACTCTCCAAGGGTGTACTCTCTTCCATTGTCCGACCTCAGGGACTTGATCTTCCGACCTGTCTGTGTCTCCACAAGAGCTCTGAACTCCTGAAACCGCTTGAAGACCTCACTCTTGGTCTTCAAGAAATAAATCTAGGTCCTCCTGGAGTGATCATCAATGAATAACACATAGTACTCATATCCACTCAAGGAAACATGAGACATCCGACCGCTCACATCGGAATGAATCAAATCAAGTATCCCGGTCGCTCTGCTGTCACTGCTGGGAAAAGGGGATTTGGCAAACTTGCCCATCGCACATCCTCTGCAAGTATCAAAGTGATCAGTACTGAAATCTGGCACACTTGTAGTGATCTCCCGCAAAGTCCTCAAGGCTCCATGATACATATGCCCCATCCTGCGGTGCCAAATCTCACACAGCTCAGAACTGCTAGCTCTGCTGTCGGTACTACTGCTCAATGCCAAAAGGGGTTGAAATGCAAACTTGTACACCTTTGCATGGCGTACACCTATCACTCTAGCTGAATCAGCTGGAGCACCCCTGGGATACATCAGCACCTGTCCACCCCTGAACAGTATCTCATATCCTCTGTCCTCCAAAGCTGAGACGGATATGAGGTTCTTCCTCATCCCTGGCACATAAAGAACATATGACACCTTCAAGGGAGGTTTAGACTCCCTCTGAAATGTCAGTGTTCCCACACCGACTGCTCTAACAACTCTGTCATCACCGAGTACTACCTCTATATCAGTGCCACTCTCTGAAAGCTTTGAGAAGTACTCACAGACTCCTGTCATATGACGTGAAGCCCCACTGTCCACATACCAGATACCCGAAGATGCTCTGCTAGTCGAGGGAAATGCATGCTCCCTCTGAACCTCTGTGGCAGGTAATCCTGCACTAGAGGACTCACGCGCAATGAACCCAAACTTCCGGTCAAAGCGATCTGCAAAGTCTTCAACCTCTGCTGATGCTGCCATGCTCTGGTTCTTCCCCTTCTTCTTCTTCTTCTCCGGACACACAACTACATAGTGTCCCATCTTCTGACAATTCTAACACTTCACCTTGGAATAGTCCTTCTGTGTGTTACCCTGTTTACCTTTACTTTTACCTTTGCCCCCACCATTGCTTGTGGAAGCCTGCTTCTTCCCTTTGCCTTTCTTGCCTCCTGCCAACAGTGCTACATCCTCATCCTGCTCAACTGGCTTGGCTGCCCCAAGCTGACCTTTCCTGATCTCTGTCTGAATGCAATCATCCCAAAACCTCTCCCACGTGGGAAGGGTCTCACGTGCACAAACCCCATCGGCAAAGTTCATCCATGAACTGGGGAGGCCATTCACTGCTATCCGCACCAACTCAGTGGGTTGAATGACCTCTCCAATTGCTGCCAACTCATCTCTCACATTAGTAATCTTTGTGAGATATCCAGCTGCACTATCAGTCTTACCCATCTTAATGGTTTTCAGCGTCTCCTTCAGGACCATTTTCCGGTTCTCATTGGTACTTTGGTAGAGATTGGACAATGTTGTCCACATCTCATGAGCATTTCTCTTTCCTCTCACATGAGGAATGCAATGGTCTTTGATTCCGTCTAGTATCAGTCTCTTACCCTTGTTGTTCTTTCTATTATATGCTGCCAACTGAACAACATCAGTACGCACATTAACAGGCTGTTGTGTGGTATGAACCATGATATCCCAGACTTCTGCCTCCTCAAAGATACTCTGCATTCTCTCCTTCCAAACGCTGTAATTGTTATGCCCATCCAACCTATCCTCCACCCTCAGTCCCAATGACATCCTGCTGTCCTAAAACTGAAAATAGCACTGCTGTAGTAAAGATAAAAATTTTGTTTGTGAGAAAATCAGCTTGCTGGAATTTTCTGAGTGAAAAATCAACAGGCTGTATTTTTCTCCCTGCTGTCCCAAACTGCACTTTCAGCACTCAAGCTCTGATACCATGTAGAAATTTCTTGTTTTTCCACCCCGGTTTTCAGTTTCACCTTATTTCTCCGAATAGTTAAATGCCCTTTCCCATATCCTTACATTCAACAAACTGGAAAATAAATTATCGCTGAAAACACAAATTCTGGAAAATTTACAGAATGCTGGAAAATGCAGAAATAAAAATCAGCAAGCTTAAAACAGCCATTCACACATTTTAACATGGATATTTTTGGTCAACATGACCCTGGAAAAACCCCCTACAACTCTTGGGGAAAACCAGTTTGAGAGCTCCTTATTTCTGAAAAATGCTTTTTACAGTGAAATAGGAAAAACTCAAAAAAAATTCCAGCAACCAATTTACAGACTTATCTCGATTTCCGTGCTTGCACACTGCCTCGGAAATTGTGCCAAATCAGCAACAACAGAAAACAAAAAATTTACAGCACCTTAGGACAACATTAAATGCTGTACAACCACCTCGGGAAGCGTGCCGGAACAGCCGTACTTTGCTGTACGGACTGTACAGATTTTGTACAACAACCTCTCTCGAAATCCGTGCCAAAAATCTGGGATGTGCTGCTGTCCTCTTCCTCGGTTTTTGTGTTGAAAATGACAGGCACCCTCTTCCTTGGAAAACGTGCCTGATTTTTGTGCCTTGAAGTGCGTGCTTGCTGCTGTACCCTCTTCCTCGATTTCTTTGCCTCCTCACTTGGAAACACTACCTCTCCCTTGCTGTACGGATTTTCTGCCTCGGTATGTGTGCCAATAAATGCTGCTGTACCTTTGCTGAAATCTCTTCACTGCTGCCCTCCTTCTTCTCACTGCTCAGAAAAATCTCCAGCTCTCTTTCTCTTCTTCTCCCAATCTGCTCATGAAAGAATGAATGACCTTTTCCTCCTTTCCTTCCTTTAACCTAACCTTAAGTGACTTTTGGGGAATCCCTAAATCCAATGGCTGAAATAGATTGAGATCTAGGGCTAAGATTAAATGCTCATTTAAATCTCACTTTCTATTTTTTAATTCACCCCACTTTAATAAAGACCCACTTAGTCATTTATTTCCAAAGTCACTTTTCCTTTCTAATTTTACATTGACTTTATTAAAGTCACTTTAAATTAGACTTTGTCTTTATCATACAGAATCACTTTAAAATTAGATTTGACTTTATAAAAATTATAAAGTCACTTTAGGAGAAAAATTAAATTCTTTTGGACACTTTTCCCTAGGCCAAAGATCAAAGCCTTAGGGAACCACCTGTCCTCCGGTAACCAAATTTCAACATCCCGAAAAGGTTGATTTTTTCTGATAGGTTTTAATATTGTTTCTGTTGAAAGGACATTTGAATCCCTTCTTTTTTCGATATGATTTCTCTTCTTCTTATCCTTCCAACACTTTTGATAAGTCTCTTTTCCTTTCCTTTACTCACACAAGTACTTGGCCTTCGTCATGGTCTCTGCCAATATCTTGGGTTCATCAAACTGAATTTTGCCTTTGTAAAAGGATGGCAATCCTCTTAAGAAACTCTGGATTTTCACCTTCTCGTCCTTGAAGGAGAACATGCAAAGCCCACATACTTCAATAGTTCCAAGGACTTCCTTTCACATTGTTCCACGGTCATGTTTCCCAACTTGAGTTTGAAGAATTCTTGCATCTTCTTGTCACAATAGTGCTTTGATAGACACTGCTACAAAAAATCTTTCTTGAATTACTTCCAATAAATCCTTTTCTCATAGATGTGTTTGACTTGCTTCAATTGGTCACCTAATCCCCAACCTCTCCGTTTAAGCTGTCTCCCAACAACAGGCTATGGGGGGTAGGCCCTATGGAAATGAGATGAAGAAGGACAAGTTGGGAACCAACTAGTCCGGGAGACACAATTGAGTAGCCTAGCACTTGTTTTAGATTTAGCAAGGTTTTAAGGATTCGACTAGATTTATGGATTTGAAACCAATACCTAATGGAGTGAACACTCTTGCTATGTAGATTTAAGACCAAGTAATGGATTGGACAACTGCTGCTTCAATGCCTTACTATCCTAAATGAAATGAAAATTCCTAGGACCTATGTGAAATGCAAAAATCTTGGTTGATTTTAATTAAATGCCTACTCTATTTTTGACTTTCCCTTAACTATTTTGAAGTTGGGCTCAAAGGTAAGTTGTGGGAATGATCAGGTGATCATGTCCTAAGTTGTAAAAATGCTCAAAATTTTATTTGCTCAGAATTGGTTGAAACCAGAACGACAGGAAAGGCCTTGTCAAAACGATCCTGTAGCCGCGAACGACACTCAAAACCGATACTGTATGTGGAAGATATTCAAGTTTGAAGTTTCTCAATTTCAGGGAAAAGCCTAAGTTGACTCAGTTTGACTTTGAATAAAAAAATTACTAAAAAAGGAATATTCCACAGAATATTCTGTGCGGGCCAATCAAAGGGTGCCACGTGGCCTGCTCGGACGCCGCCACATGGCCCCAGGACTTCAAACAAATGCGCGTTCAATTTTTTTTTGGCATCCGCCGGATTCGAACCCCGACCTCTTGGCAAACAACGCCCTGACTTACCGTCTCACCACACCATTGGTTCTTAATAAGTATGGGGTGGCGGTGTTATTTGAATGTTGAAATGTGTTTAGGCGGAGAATTAAAGGGGGCCAGCCCCTAGGGGTCAGCCCCCTCACCATACGACCCAGTTCAAGAACCATGGCCCATGTATCAACCCGCGGCGGATTAAACGGTTAACCAACTGTTATATGAGGCATTCACATGATTTAAATGCGGAGGTTCCGTTAAACATTATTGCTACGGTTTCGAAACCATCGGCCTAACCTCTCCAATGTAACCAGGTGCTTGGAACCAGAACCTTATTCGCAACGGTCAAAACATTCGCGGTTTAAATGGCGGAGTCCGCCCAAATATAGTGCCGATCCCTAAAATGGTGGAGTTATCTGCAGTTCCACCACAATTGGTGGAGGTTTTTTAGGCCTGATTGGGAAAAAGTTGTTTTGCTCATAACTTTGGCTAGGAGAGTCCATTTGGAGCGTTTTTTTTTTAATTTTGGGTAATTTGAGCATTCCAGAGCCAATGGTGCAAGTTGCAGAGGCAACAAAGATCATCTTCAGGTACTTTTTCAGCAGAGAAGCTTGGAGAGCCATCAGGGCCTAGGGAGTGTTGGAGCTGTATTGGGCTATGGTTAACCTTTGGAGGTGAAACAAAAGCCTATCTTTATTGTTTTCAGTGTTTTGAACTCATTTCTACAACTATTTTTGCTTGTTTAGGCTTTCTTCACACTGTATAACTAATTTTGAGCATAATAAGAGTAAGGACATGCCCATTTGGGGGCCTTGGACCCGGTAGATGTAGCCTAGGAGGGGTGAATTGCCTTATCATATGCTGTGTTATATTTTGTGATTTATTTGTTGTGTTTTTCCAGAGTTAAAGATGTTAAACAGTGAAAAGAAATAAGCCTCCTACTCACAAAAGACTCATAAATTCATCAAAAGCATTTTGTTTCAATTGCAAAACATATTAAACAGATTGCACACATAATTTTATGGATAGTGAATACCTTGCATCAACAAACAAGTAGTTTCATTTCTAGATCATTAGTGATTACTTCTATTATTTCTTTAGGCAGAGTCTGTAAAGGGCCAGAAAACTTCAGGATCTCATCCTTTCTTTAAAGGTGACATATCCTGTAAATGCCCCTACAGTCCATCTTTGTATTGGAAATAAGAAGTTCTCACATTTCAGATCAGATTGGTGTCAGAGCTTATGGTTTTGAGCTAGAGTTTTTACTTAGCATTTGTTGTGTGCAAAGATTAAGTCATTTGTTTGCAAGTTTTGATGCTTACTAGGTTAAAACTCAAGAGAGGTGAAGGAAAATTGGTTAGTGCACAAACTAATCCACAACCAAGAAGGGTCAGATAACCACCTCCAAGAGCCCTAGAAGCAGCTACAAGCATGTCTTCAAGAGAAGGTGAAACTCCTGAAGAGATGGATCCCAAGGAAGAAGAAAGAGTTTTTCGGAAAGCTTTCTTGGATATGACTGAAATGGTAAGGATCCTCTATCAAGAAAGAAATGCTAGGATTGCTGGAGAAGGATCTAAAAACCAAAGAGAAGGAGGGGATTCTTCAGGAGGAAAGAAGGACAATGATAAGTCAAAGAAAGGGAATGGAGGAAATGGTGATCCACCATCTCCATCATCATCCTCTTCAACTTCGGTAAATCAGTCACATAAGACAAAAACAACTGGTAAAAATCCTTTTCTAAAGCTTGATGTCAAATTTGAATTGCCAATGTTTAATGGTGAAGTGAATGCAGAGAAATTAGATAATTGGATCAGACCAAGGTTACTTGGAAGCGGGAGCAAAGCGCGGAGCGCCATTTTTAAAAGTTTCCGGGTCCGGAGCGTTTTTATATATATATATATATATATTTTTTTTATATTTTGATGCATATATGTCAACAAAAACATGTAGAATGATGAATTAGACATAAAAAACATAAAAACATAGATTGAATCATATAACATCAATCATCTAGAAGTTATAATCTTCATCAATCACGCCCACGAGTTGGAAGCATACAACATATTGACTCTTGAGTCTCGCAAATCATCAATCTGAAGGTTTCAAGCTTTCAAAATTCAATATATAACATTTATATCATTGATATATAACATTTATCATCATTGATTTCAAATTTCAATATCTAACATTTATCATCATTGATTCATTGATTTCAAAATTCAATATACATTTATCATCATTGATATATAACATTTATCATCATTGATTCGTTGATTTCAAAATTCAATATATAACATTTATCATCATTGATATTATATAACATTTATCATCATTGATTCATTGATCACCATATAACTTTCATGAAGCATCATATTCATAATTCATAATGACTTGTAAACAGTGAATTTATAAATGCCAACTTCAAAGTTTCACCTTTCAAATTCAAACTTCAAACTTAAATTGTCATTAAATATATGAAATCAGAAAGAGTCAAGTTTCAACTGTTCAACTGTCAACAACAAATAGAAAATAGTAAACAACAAATATATTTTATCTGGCTGGCCCCTTGCCACGCCCACGAGAAATGTCTAATTTCTGTGAGCCACGAGGAATTGTTGGTCTTCTAGTACTCTCAGGAGTACCATGACCATGACCAGAAGGTGGAGGCTGGATCTGCAAAGGAACAATAGTGTGATATCGAGGAGTGGCACTGGCACTGGCACTGGCACTGCTACTAGTAGATGGTGGGACTGGCCCTGTGTGTGGCGGTGCTGCTGATGCTTCATCATCATCCCTATAAAGTTCTGCTTCCAATTCTTCTAGATGTAACGTGCCGTCCTCCAAATTATCATCCTCTGGGTTGTTGTCCCAGACTCTGTATGATTGATCCTCATTTGCCCGATCACATTAATGGCTCAACAACCTCAAGTTATAATGCACATAAACCAAGCTTTCAGCTCGGTTTTCATTCAGCCTGTTTCTTCTCACATTGTGTATAAAGTTGTAGGTGCTCAAACACCTCTCTGCAGAAGAAGTGTTCACAACTTGTGAGAGAACTTTTTTAGCCAACTTTGGCAAAAGTCCCATGCCGCCATATGCTTCCCACCATGTGAGAGCATCAAATTTGTCCTTGTCTTCCATTGCATGGAAAGAACCAAAGTTAGCAGTGCAACTGAAGTATTTGCCTAATTCAAGGCGCAATCTAGCACACTCTTCCCTGTCAGGAACCAATTTGTCCAATGCCTTCATGTACCCTTCTTGTACCTCTGGATCTGTGTGAGGTTTCACCCTAACCCCACCTCCAGGTGCAGGTTGGCCCAACCAAGATGGAGAGTAATATTTTGGCGTAAGGATATATGCCAAAGCATGTAGTGGAACATTGAGTTTATTCCACCGTGCACACACACAATCATGAATCATAGCATCCAAGTTGGGATCATTATCCTTAACAATATCTTTTATTTGCCCCAACATGCTATCCATTTGCTCATAAACCTCTCCAATCACTGGTTTATCAGTATCCGCAAAGCGAATCATGTTATAAATGGGCTTGGTAAAACTCACAATTTCCCTCATACGTGCCCAAAACAGATGGTCAAGGGCGGTCTCCTCCACATGTTCGAAACTTTGCCTGTCAACTATTGTTGCCGCCCTGTCCTTTAATAGCTGCCGGTGTGGGCTTGATACCATTGCAGCCAATGACTCTCTTATCTTCAAAAGGCGCCTGAAGGTGAGGTAATAGCTAGCAAATCTAGTTTTTGCTATTTTCAACAACTCCAATTTGGAGTGAGTACAGAAAAGCCCATGGGTATTGCTATGATTTGTAATAAATTTTATCATTTTTTTACCTCTCTTGTACAAATCACCAAGCCATTTGAATTGAGGTTGTTTGGTTTGATGATATCATGCATCAAAAGGTTCATTGTGTGAACCAAACACCCAGACCAAAAAATGTTGGGGTATTTATCCTCAATAATTGCTCCTGCTGCCTTACGGTTAGCAGCATTATCAGTGATGACCTGTATGACATTGTATGGCCTAGTCTTTTCAATTATATCAAGTAATGGTTCTGCAATGTTAATGCCGGTTTTGAATTTCTCTGAATAATCATAAGCTGCCAGGAAGACTGCACCACTAACCGACACAGCCAAAACATTTATCAATGGTTTTCCTTTTACATTGGTCCATCCATCAGAGAAAATGGACAGCCCATGCTCATTCCACGAACTTGTCATTCTAGCCAAAAAATTGTTTATTTTAGCTCTTTCATGATCAAGACCCACGGTTCTGGCCTTGTCATACCCAGGGCTTTTGTATCCTTTAGGGGCATCATTAATGGCAAAAACCGTTTCATGCCAATAAGGTGAGCGAAGAACATTGAATGGCACCCCACATGCATATAGAAACCGGTAAACTTTTGAATCCACATCATTCCTACACCCTTCGTCTAGGAAATCGGATATGGTTCTACGCCTTAATCCAATGCCACTGCCTCCAAAACCACTGGCATGGGTGGAAGTTGAACTTGTTTGTCCATGATGTGTTGGGCCTGAATCAATGAAACCCCTAGATCTTTTAAATGATCTTTGTAGGGCAACCCCCTCTTCCTTCCTATATATCTCTCTCTGTGGTGCTAGCACATAAGTACAAACTTTGATTCCAAGATTTTTAGTTCCATCTCCTGGCATTATCCCACAAAGGTGCCTTCTCAGACGGGTGTATGAACCATGGTATTGTTTATTGCAATGGGGGCAAATAAATTTAGTGGTTCCACCACCTTTCCCTCCCATTTTCTGAACATATTTCCACAAAGGATATTGGTCTTGTTTAGTTGGGGATTCTAGGTTCTCAGGGTCTCCACTCCCCACTTCCTCCTCAGCATAATCCTCCTCTTCAGGATTTTCTTCAGATCCACCATAACTCTCCTCTTCATCCTCCTCTTCTCTGATTTGTCTCTTTCTTCTAACACTCTCCAACACCATTATCACAAAGAAAGGAACCAACATGAGGAAAATTCCTAGCCATATAGCCATGATGGAAACAAGTTTCAAGTTTCTAGAATCTAGCCTGCAAAACAAATGGAAAAATGCCAAATGGGAATAGGAAATGCAACATAGAAAAAAAAACAATTCATTTTTAAAGTTTTAAATCCAATAAAATGCAACATTCAAGAAAAATTCAAGTTTTCATTTTTAAACAATTTAACAATCTACAAATTCATCCTAGAAAATACAAAATTGGATTAGAAGGCCTACCTCTTTCTTGCAATCCTCATGTCAGCCTTGCTCCTTGCTCTCCTGTCAGCTTTGCTCCTTGCTCTCCTGTCAGCCTTGCGCTCTCCTTGCTCTCCTTATTGCTCTCTCTCTCAACTCAACAAACAATAAAATGCAAAATGAAACCCCCCCGCCGTTTTAAACAATTCGATTTTTCTCAAAAAAATTTCCATGCTGCGGGAAACGTTTTTTTTGCCGGGGAGCGTTTGGGAGCGAACGCTCCCCGAACGCTTCCGGCTTTTAAAAAACGCTCCCGAAGCATTTTTTAAACGTCGGAAGCGCTCAGGGAGCGTTCGCTCTCGAGCGCGTCCTGAAACGCTCCCGAAAAAACAGGGAGCGTTTTAACAGGTTCGGAAACGCGCTCCCGAAAACGCTCCCGTCAGGAAGCGTTTTTGAGAGCGCGTTTCCGAAACGCTCCCGCATGGAGCGCGTTTCGGAAACGGGAGCGAAGGGGGTTTGAAGCTTCCCCGCAACCGTGGATCAGAGAACTGGAAGTCTATTTAAGGATTCAAAATTTGCATGATGACGACACTAAAATTTAGCTAGCCTCATTAAGGATGGATGGAGCAGCTTTGGTATGGTGGGAAGCCAAGACCAAGGAGGAAATCAAGAAACATGGTAAGCTTACTTTATCATGGGTTAAATTTATTTCCACAATCAAGAAGCAATTTTATCCTCTTGCTCATCTTCAAAAGGCTATAATGAACTGGCAAAACTTTAGACAGCTTAAGGGACAGAATGTGCAAGACTATACCCAGGAATTTAGGAGAAGAGCGCTCTTACTTGGGGTAGATTTACAAAGCCAAGACACTTTGTTGAAGTATATAGGTGGATTGCACAGTTACCTTAAACACACTATTCTTATGTTTAATCCTACTAGTCTAGACAAAGTTTGTGTACAAGCTACGCATTTAGAGGCTGGAGGGAAAAACACTTTTGATGCATTAAATGAGGATAGTGATTTTAAAAGTAAAGGAAGAAAAAGGGTTGCAAATTCCAGAAAGGAAAAAGGGAAATTATTTTGCAAGCACTGTTCAAAAACAAGGCACGATGAAGATCACTGTTGGAAGCTTCATCCTGAGCTGAAACCAGAGAAATATAAAAACAAAGACAAAACCAAAGAAAAGGGAAAAACTGTTGCAACTGTTGAACAAAACTTAGTGTCAGAATCAAGTGATGAGACAAAAAGTATCGCCATGGTATTAAAGAACATCAAAGGGAAAGAGGTTGTACAAGAATCAAATCCTAGTTCTAGCTCATTAAATTGTCACAAAGAAACTCAAGATGAAAAGAGGAGGATAGAACTATTTCATGTAAGGATAATCTCAAACCACACAAAGATAGACACACTTTTTGATAGTCGGTCTCAAGCTAATCTCATCTCAGAAGACTTGGTCAAACAGCTGAAACTTTGTACATTTACCTTTTCATGATATTGCTAATGATATGTCTCAGTCTGATAACAGTTCATCTTTGAAAGAAGATGACAATTTGTTACACAAGGTACCTTTGGTGTCAATCGGTGCAGAGGACGAAGTGTCAGTGCAAAGCAGTGCAAGAGTCCATGAGATGGAAAGGCATGCAAGCAAAGAGGGCACACAATTCAGCATGGGTCAATGTTGGTTTCAGACTACCAGATTTTTATGGGGAGAAAACTTGGTCGGGATTCGACACAAGTACAGAGTTTATTCAGCAAAAAGTCGTCATGTGAATAGTTGGAAAGGTGAGTCTTGTTTTCAGTCTTCTTTGAAGTTTGACCATTGTAGAAACAATATGCTTTCTGCAAATTATAGTTGCTGTTCTGCAAATTTCAAGAATTTGCGTCATGACTCAGTAAATGTTAGCAATGGTCGGTCAGTGGATTCAAGGAACAATTTATCGTTTTATGAGAAGCTCAATTTGATGAAGTTAGGAAAATTTCAGTGGTTCAAAGTTGGAAGGGTGGAGAATCAGTCTCCTCATCTTCATTTTCTGTAATCAGAGAGTTTTGTGGGTCCAAAAGCTTCCCATTTGGGAGGTGTGATCAGGTGATCATGTCCTAAGTTGTAAAAATGCTCAAAATTTTATTTGCTCAGAATTGGTTGAAACCAGAACGACAAGAAAGGCCTCGTCAAAACGATCCTGTAGCCACAAACGACACTCAAAACCGATACTATATGTGGAAGATATTCAAGTTTGAAGTTTCTCAATTTCAGGGAAAAGCCTAAGTTGACTCAGTTTGACTTTGAATAAAAAAATTATTAAAAAAGGAATATTCCATAGAATATTTTGAGAATATTCCATAGAATATTCTACAGAATATTCTATGCGGGCCAATCAAAGGGCGCCACGTGGCTTGCTCGGAGGCTGCCACGTGGCCCCAAGACTTCAAACAAATGCGCATTCAATTTTTTTTTGGCATTCACCGGATTCAAACCTTGACCTCTTGGCAAATAGCACCCCAACTTACCGTCTCACCACACCGTTGGTTCTTAATAGGTATGGTGTGGCGGTGTTATTTGAATGTTGAAATGTGTTTGGGCGAAGAGTTAAAGGGGGCTAGCCCCCTCACCATACGACCCAATTCAAGAACCATGGCCCATGTATCAACCCGCGGCGGATTAAACGGATAACCAACCGTTATATGAGGCATTCACATGATTTAAATGCGGAGGTTCCTTCAAACATTATTTCTACGGTTCCGAAACCATCGGCCTAACCTCTCCAATGTAACCAGGCGTTTGGAACCAGAACCTTATTCGCAACAGTCAAAACATTCACGGTTTAAATGGCGGAGTCCGCCCAAATATAGCGCCGATCCCTAAAATAGTGGAGTTATCTGCAGTTCCACCACAATTGGTGGAGGTTTTTTAGCCCTGATTGGGCAAAAGTTGTTTTGCTCATAACTTTGGCTAGGAGAGTCCATTTGGAGCATTTTTTTTTTTTGATTTTGGGTAATTTGAGCATTTCAGAGTCAATGGTGCAGGTTGCAGAGGCAACAGAGATCATCTTCAGGTACTTTTTTCAGCAGAGAAGCTTGGAGAGCCATCAGGGCCTAGGGAGTGTTGGAGCTGTATTGGGCTATGGTTAACCTCTGGAGGTGAAACAAAAGCCTATCTTTACTGTTTTCAGTGTTCTGAACTCATTCCTGCAACTCGTTTTTCCTGTTTAGGCTTTCTTCACACTGCATAACTAATTTTGAGCATAATAAGAGCAAGGACATGCCCATTTGGGGGCCTTGGACCCGGCAGATGTAGCCTAGGAGGGGTGAACTGCCTTATCATATGCTGTGTTATATTTTGTGATTTATTTGCTGTGCTATTTCAGAGTTAAAGATGTTAAACAGTAAAAAGAAATAAGCCTCATACTCACAAAAGACTCATAAATTCATCAAAAGCATTTTGTTTCAATTGCAAAACATATTAAACGAATTGCACACATAAGTTTATGGATAATGAATACCTTGCACCAGCAAACAAGTAGTTTCATTTCCAGATCATTAGTGATTACTTCTATTATTTCTTTAGGCAGAGTCTGTAAAGGGCCAGAAAGCTTCAGGATCTCATCCTTTCTTTAAAGGTGACATATCCTGTAAATGCCCCTACAGTCCATCTCTGTATTAGAAATAAGAAGTTCTCACATTTCAAATGAGGGAAGGAGGCCAACAAGAAGCAAGGGCTTGATTAACGATACCTCCTATTGTGCTCCTACCACCCGATGCCTCCGGCGCTGTAGAGACTGTGGCTATGACCACTATAAGGTCACCGTGTTAACTACCGAAGTGTTGAAATTGGCAACATGAAACATTGAAAATGGCATCCAGAAATGACACCCAGAAAATGGCACCGTAGGGGGCTTTTGATTTAATTTTCCCTTAATTAAATTGGAAGGAAAAAATGTAATTTCATCTCATGACAACTTGTATTAGTTAACTAAGTCATGAAGACTTAGTTAGCTTAGGAAATTCGAGTTGAGGGTCAGAGAGGAGGCATGTAGAGTTCTCCCATGATTTTAGGGGGTCCAGTTACAGTTATTTGTGAGTTGTAATTAGTTAACTCAATTAATTGAGTTAAAATTAGTTTAACTTTTTCTAACTGAGTGATGAGCTAGTGAGAGGTCCAGTGAATTAAATCTAATTTAATTCACAAGTAGTGATTAATCAGTTATTGATAATTCACTATAAATAGCTGTTGCATGTTGGTTGTAAGGAAGGCCCGATTGAGACTGAGGTTAAAGGGAAGAGATCTATCAATTGTATAATTAGAAAATTGTACAGGTCATGCATGAGGTCATTGAGAAGCCTTAGATGTATTGCACAATCATTAATTGGGATTTTCCTAATTAATAGGGCCTCAATTAGCCCAAGGATGCGTAAGCAAGGCAGGCCAAGCCTAGGCAAGAAAAAGGTTAAATAGAGGACCAAACTTGCTTAGATCGTATGCCAGATTTGAGCAGGATCAGAGTGAGACAATCAATAGAGTGAAAAGGTTTCTCACTAGAGGAATAACATTGTATTGTTTCATGATCTTGACTTTACGCAATATACAAATATTTGGCTTTTGAGCAGTTGCTTTCCCCAGAATCATCTTGTGTTGTGCGATTGATAATTTCTTTCTCTTACTTGTTATGTGATTGTGCGATAGTGTTTTGTTTCTGCAAATTGTATAAGGTTTTAATATTTTGTTTTAGTACATTAAAGATTAGATTGAATCCCTTGGTTAGATTTTCTACATGGTATTAGAAGAGAAGAACAAAGTTTGTTTTCAATAGGTTCGGATTTGCAGATTTATTCTTTAGGACCCAACAATAGATGAAGATGTCTTTCAATGGCTTGAGACTCGTATATGCCATCGAGGGCAATTCGAATTACATAGCATGGAAGGACAGGATGGAGGTAGTGCTCGAGGACAACAGATTGAAGGAATTCATAGACAATGATATTCCCGAGCTCGCAACAACAGATGCTCAACTTCTTGATGCATGGAAGAAGAAGGTAGCAAAGGCAAGAAGGATATTGTTAGAAGGAGTTCGAGATCATATTGTCTCGAGTCTCCATGGAAAGGTGACTCCATATGCTATGTGGAAGGCCTTAACAAGTCTGTTTCAGAATAGCAGCGACCATAGGAAGTTGGCGCTGAAAGACAAGCTCAAAAAGATCAAGATGGAGGAGAGCGAGACGATATCAAAATACTTGACGAAGTTCACTCAATGTCGAGATGAGTTTGGAAGTGTTGGTGTGACAGTAGCCCAGGATGATTTAGTGAGCCTAGCTCTTCTAAACCTTCCCAAGCGCTGGCATAGTTACCAGGACTCTGTGACTGGGAGGGAGAAGCTACCAGACTGGGAGCGTTTTTGGTTCGACTTGGTACAAGAAGAGATAAGGCAGAGCACTAGAGATGGGACCTCCGACACAGACAAAGAAGAAGATTTTACATTGGTTGAAAAAGGCAAGAAAGCGAAGGGAATGAAGTCCCAAGGAAAAGAGGGCAAGGGAGACTTGTCCAAGGTCAAGTGTTTTCACTGTCACGAGCACGAGCACCACGCCTTGAAATTTCCATAGAAAGAAAGCAAGAAGGAGCCTGTAGTTGCAGTAGCAAGTGAAGCACTAGCTTCACAGTTCGAGCTGGATTTTACTGTCATTGCATGCATGGCCAACATTGTAATGAGATGCATGCGGTATCTAGACAGCGGTGCCTCGTTCCATATGACGGGGAATAGAGATCTCTTCAGTGACTTGGAGGAGAAGGACCTCCAGCAGAACATAGAGTTTGGAGATGACGAGAGGTATAGCGCGACTGACATATTACCTTTCAGAGGGAGTCTGGCTCCCCTCTCAGACTGACAGATGTTTTGTATGTTCCAGGACTAAAGAAGAATCTTGTCTTCGTAGCGGTATTGGAAGACCGTGGTTACGATGTCATATTTAGAAAAGGAAAGGTTTTCCTTAGACACATCACCACGGGACAGGTGAAGCAGATCGGTGTACGAGTCAAGAACCTGTATGCTCTCGAGGTCGAAGATGCATGCAAAGCTTTGAGGCGCAAAGCAGAGGTTAGTGACTTGGTGATTGAGAGGGAGCCTAAATTATCTCTCAACTTGCAGCCTTAGAAGCAGTCTTAGAAGGTTGTTAAGCAACCACAATTGGAGAAGCAGAGAGGAGACCGAGTGGAGGTGTCCATTCAAACATAGACCTCCAGTAGGGGGAAATTTTCAGCCAAATGTCAGTTCTAAGGAAGGCCTAGTTGAGACCGAGGTCAAAGGGAAGAGATCTATCAGTTGTATAATTAGAAAATTGTACAGGTCATGCATGAGGTCATCGAGAAGCCTTAGACGTATTGCACAATCATTAATTGGGATTTTCCTAATTAATAGAGGCTCAATTAGCCCAAGAATGCGTAAGCAAGGTAGGCTAGGCCTAGGCAAGAAAAAGGTTAAATAGAGGACCAAACTTGCTTAGATCATATGTCTGATTCAAGCAGGATCAGAGTGAGACAGTCAATAGAGTGCAGAGGTTTCTTAGTGGAGGAATAACATTGTATTGTTTCATTATCTTGACTTTATGCAATATACCGATAGCGGGGTTTTGAGCAGTTGCTTTCCCCAGATACATCTTGTGTTGTGCGATTGATACTTTCTTTCTCTTACTTGTTATGTGATTGTGCGAACATGTTTTGTTTTCGCAAATTGTAGAAGGATTCAATATTTTGTTATAGTGCATTACCAGATCAGATTGAATTCCATGGTTAGATTTTCTACACGAAGAGTTGCCTGGGCACCTGAAGCCAGATGAGAAAGGTTCTCCTAGAAATCTTTCAACCAAGCTTATGCTTGGAGGTAAGTTTTAATATGCACGACTAACTTAGGATGCAAATGCAAGGTGAAGTTAGATGATGATTATTAGAGGAAGATTGCCTAAGCCTTAGAGTACTTAAATTATGATTTATCTTGAGTCGCCCAGTACTTATTTAAGACAATCTTGATTATAAGAACAAATGCCAACTTTGAAAGTGTTCACAAAATAAAATGAAACTTGATAATTGCAAGATGCACAATTTGCCACAGATCCACGATAGAGCACTTATCCAATCTCAATGTAAAATGCCAATGATAATTACTTGAAACTCCAAAACAATTTATCTAAGAGATGCCCAATTAGATCTCAATTAATCAATTAATTATCTAAGACCAAAAATTACTCAATGTTATGCAATTAGAGTAAATCACCTTCAATGCTACTTAGCTTAAAGAGAACTAAATCTAAGCACAATTATTTTTCACAATTCAATGGAATAAGAACACTTTTGAGCAAATTAGAACATTAGATGCCAGTCAACTCCTTAGACTTATCTTCTTTACCAAATTTGTGAAACAAATGCACTTTAGGATGTGAGCTTATGTGTGTGCAAATTCAAATCATAGAACTCAAAAAAATAAGCATTTAGACTTCTCAAATCCCCAAACCAACAATTACTTTCAACCTTATTTATGATGCAAACAATTCCCTTTCACCAATGAGCTAAAATTTGATTGAAATTTCAGAGACTATGTTTATAACAACAATTAGTTTCAGTGACAATAAGAGCAACAAATTATTTTATGACAACAAAGAATGCTCAAACAGTTATATCAACCCTCTGAAAACTTTATGATAGTCACCTAAAAAAATTATGATAAAATCAATTGAATAATTTCCCGAGTGTCTTTTATGTTGGAAAGTGTAACTAGGTTCGATCTTCATAATGACTAGTAATTATGAATTTATGTAATCAAGAAGACAAAGATAATAAAATGTATTTTGTAAATGCTTGACTCATGGGTTTCATGAGCAAGGAAGTTTTTATTATAGGTCAAAGACTTCTTCTTGATGTATTTAGGAGTTTGTCGTCTTGTCATAAATATAATTTAAAGAGTCATGTATATGAAGTGATGTTACACTTGTAAAGGTACAAATTGTTGATATAATTGCATGCTCCAAGGCCTTGTCTAAACGCTCCACCAGGTCGGCTCAAAGTATGATGTATATACTCCTTGTAAAAGTCGGCCTATGCTCAGAGTTCATGTCGCCCAGGCAGAGGAAGACAATCCATCCCTATATATATACGACTGTGGCCTCATTATTGAAGAAAAAGTTCGGATCACCTCTGTGGAAAAGTGCGAGATTAAGGGCTGCAACTTAGTGCGAGAAAAGGTGACATTCCAGCGAAGAAGAATAACATATCAGCTCGGGTATATTCTGAAGTTGCAATTTATAAAGGAATGGATTCAGATAAGTCTGAGATCACAAAAGGAATGGTCTGTGGTTTGATGCGAAGAAGAGAAAACAAATACAGTGAGGAAAGAGGCCTATACAACAAAGGAAAAGAGATCCTTTGGATCTCTATTTTGGGCTACTAATTTCGGATGTCTATTTTGGATCATACATCAGACAACAAGAGACAAGGACCTTGCAAGGAGTGCAAACTCAGGTCTATTACTTGGATGCTATATCTTGGATGTCTCAGAAATATACAATGCATAAAGGAGGCTTAAATCAATGTGAGCCTCACCTTGTTTGGAAAGAGCCTAGAACATATACACAACGTGAAGAAGAATGCATCATAGCTACAAAGAAGTCTAAGACTAGCACAACAAGGGTACTAGAAGGTAAGTCGAGTAATATTGTCTAGGTAATTGAGGCTAGAAGGCTAGGGACCGAGCTTCCCTAGGGTTGGTGCGGGAGAGTGCATAAAAGAAGTTCATCATAAGGAGCCTAGAAGAACAATGACACAGATCTTGGTGGCATGCTGGTATCAAAGTTCTGTGTCATGGTCATGGTACTTGTCAATTGAAGATCTAGAAGAAGAATTACTTTCGTTTTTCCTCTCCAAGAGGGAGAGGTTTTGGTCCTGGCTTGAAGAGCCAAAAGTATGTGTCTCTTGTGTTTTGATTATTGACTTGATGAAAGACATAATAAGCTAATGAAGACAAGATCTAAGTAATAGAAGCATAACATATTAACAAGTATAACACAAGCAGTTATCAAGTAAGAGAATTGAATTAAACTATGCCCTACCAAATTCTCAACATTTTAAGGATTCTTCAGTTTTAGGTGTGTTTAATGCCATTGTTATGCGAATTTGTTTGACTGAAATAATGAGATAAGAGTTAGAAAAGTGTGCACCATAAGCCCTAGGGCTTGAAGACTCGTTGGATCAGCAAACCAAATCACCCACCTCAGATCTGAATGCCAAATTTAACTCGGAAATTGCTTTAAGTTTACGTCACAATGACTGCAAAATTTTGTGAGGGCAACAATGTTTACGGTAAGAGTGATGCTTTGAAAGGCCTAGAGGCCATGCCAAGGGAGGAATCAAGGCTGTGTTAAGGCAATAATGAGAATGAAGGGGCAGCGTGAGGGTTTTTAGGCAGAACAGGTTTGCATTAAGGCCTTAAAAGGCTGAAATTTGCAGCGGAGAAAGGATATAGGGCAGCGGATAGGGATAGGATGGGTGCCACAAAAGAGGAGGAGGGTTTGGAGAGGGGTTAGGGCCGCGACAGTGAAGGAAGGGAGCTCGGATAAGGTAGTGGAGAGGGTTTAGGGACAGAGTGAAGAGTTAGATGTGCCACAAGGGTTAAGGGAGGTAAGGTGAGGGAGAAAGGGTTGCAGAAAAGGAAGAGGGAGCAGCGATTGAGAAGAGGAGGCTACAGAGGGAGGAGGAACCGCGCATAAGGGTTAAGGAGGTTGCGGTAGGGAGGAGATAGGCAGCGTGAGGAGGGTTATGAAGGTAGAGCAGAGGGTTGACAGTGTTGAGAATTTAGGGCGTTTAATTCAATTTCTCTTCTTGATAATTACTTGTGATTTGGTTTTGCTTCTTTCACTTAGATCTTATCTTAGTTAGCTTTTTATGTCTTTCATCAAGTCAATTATCGAAACATAAGAGACATAGTTTAGGCTCTTCAAGCCAGGGCCAAAACCTCTCCTTCTTGGAGAGGAAAATCCAAAAGCAATTCTTCTTATAGATCTTCAATTGACATGTACGAAGACCATGACACAAACCCTTGTCTTTAGAATGCCTTCAAGACCTTGTCACTGCTCTTCTAGGCTCCTTATGTCGATCTTCCCTTTTTTTGCATTGTTCTGCACTAGCCCTAGGGAAGCTCGGTCCCTAGCCTTTTATTCCTTTCTTTGGTTACCCGATCACTGTTCCTCGGCCTACCTTTCTTCGTCTACTAGACAAAAAACTCCTTTCTGCTGTAGCTCTTATTTACGCTATAGATCAAGGCTTATATAGCCTTACCTATCTATTGCAGTAACCCTTGAGATGAGCGAGGTATAGGACAGTTTCAATCCTGAGATTATTGCCCTCCTTTTCTTCGTTGAGCACTCTTCTTCTTACACGCTGAGGTTTAGATCCCAGTTACCAACTTAGACCGAGATGACTTGTCTCTTCTCCTTGGCTGAGAGATGACTCTTCTTCGCACTAACTTTAGATTCTATTTCGCACTGTAAATCCTTCATTGAGATAAGTAGACCCAAGACCGAAGTGTATTAGCCCTTCCTCCTCGCTAAACTGTCCTTGCTTTCGCACCCGTAATTAGACCTTGATCTCGCACTACAATCTCAGAATATAACCGAGCTGATGTGCAACTTCTCTTCGCACCAAACTTCAGTCCCCGACCTCGCACTTAGTTGCAGACTTGATTCGAACTGTTGGCTGTAATGTGAGGTCGCAAACCTCTTATATATAGAGGTGGTGTTACTGTCCTAGGCCGACATGATCTCTTGAGAGGGAGCTGAATTCAAGAATGGAGGATCTTCAATATGTATTGAGTTGACTTTGTGGAGCATCTTGAGAAGGTCTTGAGGCATACATTTACATCAATAATTTGTCTTTACAAGTATAACAACACTTCATATACATGACTCTAAATTATACATTTATGACAAGATGACAAATCCCTAAAGATATCAAGAAGAAGTCTTCGACCTATAATAAAATCTTCTTGCTCATGAAACCCATGAAGGAAGCATTACAATAAATACATTTTATTATCTTTGTCTTCTTCATTACATAAATTCATAATTACAAGTCATTATGAAGACCGAACCTACTTACACTTTTCAACACTCCCTCTTAACTAGGGAGGTATTCATAATGGTACATTGTGACTCTCAATATGAAGAATCTCATAAGAATAATCCGATTGGTAATCTCATCTGTATAGCATCATATTAAACAACATTGTCATAGTGCAAGGCCTTGACTAACAACTCCATCTCTCCGCAAGATCTTCGAGCTACAACGTTGACGAGACCAATGATGAGTAGACACCCTCATCATTGTCTCTCTTAGATCATTTCCCACGCGGGTTCATTAGATCATATCCCACGCGGGTTCATTCAGGATATGTCCACCAAGACTATTATTACTGTTGGATTCCCAATCCTCAAAGAATATTTGTCCTTCCACGACTACTCTTTCCTTGGATGCCCTAATACATACCCAAAAGAGTATCGGATGCCAGATGATTACCCAATTCTTCATTCTGTCTTCCCAGGTGAAGACCAGAATGATGTGTCTATCTCTCCCTCTCAACTAGGGAGGACATATTCCACAAAGGAATGTACTCATTCCTATACAAAGAATGTACTTAAGCTCCCTCTTGCTTAGGAATTACGAAGTTTCTTCCCAGTAAGAAACTTATTACCAGGCACCCTCTTAATCAGGGACCTGCAACAACAATGATGAAACACCCAGCTGCTCATGAAGAACTCCTTCCTTCAATGTCATGAATTTCTTTGTTGTTGAGGAGTCTCCATCTTTGGGATCTCTAAATAGGGCACAAATCTTCATCACTTTCATCCAAGAGTCATGTCTTTTGTCAGAAAGTGATCCATCAATTTTCTCATTTGGTCTAGCTTCATGCCATGTTGCTTTTCTTCGAACCATACTTCTCCCAAGGATCTTTTATCCTGTCATATGGTTATCAATTTGTGGAAGGCATATGCTTCCCTTTGGTAGCCTTGCACAAGCTCATCAGATATTATTTAATTATAAATATGAACTTTTAAATCAAAAGTTACCTTAGTGATGCTCTTTCACCATGACATCTTCTTATAGGCATCGACATCCTTTGTTGTAGATTGACACATCTCCTAAATATATGTATCGTCAAGGGTCTCCATCTTTTCCAGACTTCTATCGGAGTCTACATATCTTCCCAAGAGATTTTCCAGTCAATTCTTCTTAGCTTCCTTGGATGTTGAGTGCTCTTTATTATGGTTGCACTTCTCACGATCTCTTCCTTACTTTATCCACACATTTTTATTGTATTCCAGGAACTTCCAATGTGCAGCTCCTTGATAATGTACAATCACCTCATATTCCACACGAGGACATATTATGTTGATTTCATCTGGTTTGGATCATGTCTATTGACAGCCTGTGCATAGGAAGAGTTTCTACTTTTGTTCATACTTATGAAGATAGAAGTATACTACCTGCGACCATATGACTTTATATCATCCAGTGTTAGCATAGATATACATGTACCTCATCCTTTTCCTTTTGAGTGGTCCTGCAGCAGTTTTCCCTAGAATGAAAAGTTTCATTCCCTTGACTTGCTTCATCAATATTTCATCATATTCTAATCCCGAATTCTGCAAGTTAGAATTCTTGATGAAACCTTTTGCTTTCTTTCTAATCAGCGAATCCAAAGAGGATTCTATTAGAAAAAATTTAGCACCTGTTTCTATATTGATTAATGAATGATGGACCATGATTTAGATAACTGTTTTTCATGTAAATGTTATATACAATGAGGTTCCCAGGAGCCACTTTATCTCATAGCATAGATGTTACATAAATGTTTTTCCAGACATCCTCCTATGGCAAGTACTCCTACTTTTAATGCTTCTATCATGATGCTAATTTTAAAATGATGCATCTATCTAATATACAATGCATCCTAACATACTATTTTACAACCAACATATACCTCTTAAAGAGGAAGTTGATCTCAATCATAGTAGAGATCCTTCACTTCTTCTTTCTTAGGCTTCTTTGAATCAAGTTCTTCTATTTCTCCGACAACATGGGCTTCCTCATTTTTCCTCTTGTCCTTATTAGATTTAGGACAATCCTTTCTATAGTGCCCAAGTTCATCACAACCATAACATTGTATCTTATCCATGTTTCTCCTTTTCTTCTGAGGACCAAACTTACTAAATTTTCCTTTCCTCCTTGACATGGCAGCATAGGCTTGATTTTCTTCATTTGATCCTGTATCAATTTTAGCTTTTAATCTAGTCTTTTCTATCTTACATAGAGACCATATATCTTGGAATGGTGTTGCTTCTTTCTTCCCATATATGCTTGAAGTGAAGTTTCCCCATCCTTCCACCAGAGCATTCAACACCACTATAGTCATTTCTCTGTCAGACATTACTTCTCCCAATTCCTGCAGTTGATCTCACATTTCAGAAATCTTCATAAAATATGAAGTGATTCCTTCCTCTCTTGACAACTTCAACTTGTATAGTTATTGTCTTAGAGATATTACTTCTCCCGCAATACTGACCGAGAATAACTCCACCAATTTGTCATATATTTCTTTTGAAGATTCTAGTTTTGATATATAGGGGATGAGAGAGTCCTTTATGGATTCTATAAGAATCCTCTGGGCTCTTATGTCTCCTTTCATATATTTGGCATGTGCTTGAATATCTTCTTTTGAAGGTCTAGTCACTGACCCTTTGATGTAATCCATAACTTCATTTTCAATCAAATTTAGATCTGTCATTTTCTTCCATGCAAGAAAGTTTGTAACCCAGACTAATTTGTTGCTTTCTTTGTAAAAAGACATTTTGACAGATTCAGATGAAATCATAAATATAATTACTTGAATAGATGCTTTCTTCCTCTACTAGCTTCTTCCTTGATGGTGATATAGATAGTAGTGAAAGCTCCTTCCTAGGTTGACTTTAGCAAGGTGGTTTGATGATGTCTCCAACAATGTTGATTTGATTTTAACACCAAATAATAGTTGATGGTGATGGCTTCAACACGGTGTCCTTGATGTATGGAAGGTCTTTGATCTTATTGAAATGGCTTGAGGGTTTCTTCAATTTCTGCAAACTGCTCCTTTCTTGAATGAATGAAGATCTCCTTAGATCTGAGGATTGACTCTTCAATGTCAATTTCTGACTTTTGCTTTGGTGCCTTCTAGAAAACTGATCTTTGATCTCTTGATACTTGTGTGTTTTCTTGTCAAATAGCCCTTTCTTGTCTTCAACACCTTAGCTCTGATACCATGTTGAGAATTTAGGGTGTTTAATTCAATTTCTCTTCTTGATAATTATTCGTGATTCTGTTATGCTTCTTTCAGTTAGGTCTTATCTTAGTTAGCTTATTATGTCTTTCATCAAGTCAATTATCGAAACACAAGAGACACAAAGTTTAGGCTCTTCAAGCCAGGGCCAAAACCTATCCCTCTTGGAGAGGAAAACCCAAAAGCAATTCTTCTTATAGATCTTCAATTGACATGTACCAAGACCATGACACAGACCCTTGACTTCAGAGTGCCTTCAAGACCGTGTCACTGCTCTTCTAGGCTCCTTATGTCAATCTTCCCTTTTTTGCACTGTTCAGCACTAGCCCTAGGGAAGCTCGGTCCCTAGCCTTAGATTCCTTTCTTTGGTTACCCAATCACTGTTCCTCGACCTACCTTTCTTCGTCTACTAGTCAGAAAAACTCCTTTCTACTGTAGCTCTTCTTTACACTATAGATCAAGGTTTATATAGCCTTACCTTTCTACTGCAGTAACCCTTGAAATGAGTGAGGTATAAGACAGACTCAATCCTGAGATTACCATCCTCCTTTTCTTCATTGAGCACTCTTCTTCTTACGCACTGAGGTTCGGATCCTAGTTACCAACTTAGACCGAGATGACTTGTTTCTTCTCCTTGACTGAGAGATGACTCTTCTTCGCACTAACTTCAGATTCCGTTTCACACAGTAAAGCCTTCATTGAGATAAGTAGACCCAAGACTGAAGTGTATTAGCCCTTCCTCTTCGCTGAACTGTCCTTGCTTTCGCACCCAAAATCAAACCTTGATCTCACATTGTAATCTCAAAATATAACTGGGCTGATATGCCACTTCTCTTCGCAACAAGCTTCAATCTTCGACCTCACACTTAGTTGCAGACTTGATCCGAACTGTTGGTTGTAATGTGAGGCTGCAGACCTCTTATATATAGAGGTGGTGTTACTGTCCTAGGTCGACATGATCTCTTGAGAGTGAGCCGACTTCAAGAATGGAGGATCTTCAATATGTATTGAGTCGACTTTGTGAAGCATCTTGACAAGGTCTTGAGGCGTACATTTACGTCAATAATTTTTCTTTAGAAGTGTAACAACCCTTCATATACATGACTCTAAATTATACATTTATGACAAGATGACAGATCCTTAAAGACATCAAGAAGAAGTCTTCAACCTATAATAAAATCTTCTTGCTCATGAAACCCATGAAGGAAGCATTACAATACATACATTTTATTATCTTTGTCTTCTTCATTACATAAATTCATAATTACAAGTCATTATGAACGCTGAACCTAGTTACACTTTTCAACAGATGGGTGGTTGGAAGGCCATGACAGGCAGGGGCAGAGGAAAAAGAAGGCAGCGTGGAGGCTGCGGAAGAGGGTTAGGGTAGTGGAATGAAGGAAAGGAGCTACGACAAGGATTAGAAAGGCCTTTTAGGGCCTGCATTAGGACTTTAAGGCTCTTCAAAATTTTTCCCAACCTCCGAAAAAATATGTCAACTTCAGATCTTCTTCATTCACTGAATAATCCTTACTATAGCCTTGCAAGAAAAATTTGAGACTAGATCTTGCCCTCCAGGGCCTAGATCTGTTTCAAACCCCAACACTTTCCTTGGATAAGCTCAGATCTCTACCTGCACAAGTGAAAAAATAAAATATCCAAGACCCAATATATACAAAATTTGAAAATAAAATCCCAAAAAACCCAAAAAATGAGAAAATTAAAATTGTTTTACCAAATTATTTCAGATCTATACAAGTAAAGTACATATCTACTGGATCTGAGGAGTATGAGTCCAACTCCGCGCCTAGATTAGTAGAAATAAGCTCTTCCTAGCCAGATCTATTCAATGAGCACAATATATAAAAGATAAATGATTTTAAATGAGGCACTAGCCAAGAAGCCTTGCAAGAAAATCTTCGTTAGATAAATCTTGGGATTTCAATTAGGAAGGCTCCTCAGATCTTATGCCTTGGGAGTTGGCTGGTCCAACCGAAGACTTCCCATCACGCTGAAGTTTCTAATAGAAAAGATCTCTGCACACTTAAGATCTAGTTGTTAGATCGATAGAGATATAAAATAACAATATAATCCTCAAGAATTAGAGATACCTGCTAATTAAATTAAATTAAAATGCTATCCTAGATCCAATAATCTATGCAAGATACTTGTGCATAAGTTATTCCACGAAGGCTAATAATCAACAACTTCTAGAATATAATTCAGCAGAGAATTAGGAACAATATTACCATAAGAAGTAGGAGAGAAACACCACCATCAATGAAAACCCCAAACACTTTTGCATTATTATTTTTCCAGAAAAATTACAAGAGAGCTTCGAGAGCTAATACACGATTCACAAATCGGATCCTTTGTAAAACAAATGACCTCTAATTTATATATAAATTCTCCGAACGGCTAGTTGGCTTGATCCCCGTCAAAGTAATCTCGATCGTTAATAAAGATTTGATTATCTATTAATCACCACCGTTGAAAATATTTATTTTTGAGGAATTTTCAAATTTATCTTTTAATTCATTTTTAATTAGCTCAAAATTAATTATTTTGAGCTACTTTCCTCAAAAAATTGACTTTGACTTAACCACCAAAGCCTAGGGTCCAAAATTTCTTGAAATTTTCAATATTCCCTTGGCGGGAGACCTCCAAAAATTAATTTCGCTAGGACCCACGAATTTTTCCTTTTGGAGAATTTATTTTTTTCTTAAGACTTTAATTTTGACTCTAATTAATTAAATTTATGGCTTAGGATTTTAATTTATTTTGCCAAAAAATTAATTAATTGACACTTGAAGGGATTAATAATTTTTTCCAGCCTCTAATATTTTAGCCATGGTGCTAAAATATTATTTACACAAGATAATTAGATTTTAACCTTTGCAGGAGGAACACCTGTTCATTATAGACCCTCAATTATTTATCCAATTCTGCGAGTCAACATGATCTAGTAGACCAAGTGATTTGTAATAAAATACTTTAGCCAACTAGCTAAAATTATTCCCAAATCACTTTTACAAAAGACTCGATTAGAAGACTAAGACTCACCTTAGATCTTGACGACAAAATCCACCCTAGCTTTGGGGTGAGGCTAGAGGGAAAAACTCTGCTGATTATCTGTGTTTAGAAACATAGATGAATCGGTGAGATGAGAAACCTCATAGGATGAAAATCGTCATCAAAATGATAGGCTTACCTAGGTTGTTACATACATTTATGGTCTTATTAAGATCATTTACATTACAAACTTGCAGAATGGGTTTACAACTTTGACAAACTGTCGACTGATGATGATGAATTCTGGATGATTTGAACACTCGATCATGATGAAATCCATTTTACAAAAAAAAGGGTGTACTGCTATAGGTTAGTTGACATGGAGTGGTCAACAGGTCCTACCACATATAAACTTTCCCTTACAAATGGTATATGACAATCCTAGCTTCTAGATTAGATGAGTAACTATGTAGCTGAAAATATTTTTCGATTCCAAGCAACCAGGTTTTAGCATCATCTTCTCTTTTGTTTTTAACATCAAAGGTTGGTGGCTTAATCTTCCGAAGCTCACCTTGCAAGCTATCCAACTCATGTCTTCTTCTTTGATGCCTAATAGGGGATACTTCTAAGCTGCTCCTTGACCTTTTAGATGCATAAAACTTTCAACTTGAATGAGTAGAGGAGTAGTGATGTCTTTATGCTCCACTAGCACTTTTGGAGTGTTCGTTTCCTTTGTGTTTATCCCTCCTTGCATGAGATCTGCCTTCTTTTTCTCATGTCTTGAACCTGATTCATTCTTCATTTGTTTTTGTAGCTGATTTAAACTTTGCAACAATTGAGTACTTATTTAGTTTCGTTCCTCTTGTGCTCTTATTATTGTTTTATTATCAGCTCTATAATTCTGCACTTTATCTCTAAGCTTCTCACAGTCTCTACCAGTTCTGTTTGCTCCACCCTGTTCCTATGTCCGTTAGACTCTGTATCCTCATCACCTAAATTGATGTTTAGCCCTTTAACTTCTCTTTCATGGCTGTAGGGTCTTTCTGCATTTTCCATGTTTCTGATTTGCAATTCTTGAGCTTGGCTTCTTCCGCTTGTACTCTTAATTCTGCAAAATGTGTAAGCAACCAGTGTTGCTAGAAATTATGCATATAGTGAAAATTTTTCATTAATTAGGCTACAGTTCATTCTGCATATCAATTCGTAAAGACTATAGATGTATTAAACTAGATTGTGATCCTTTGGCCACATTCTCCTTTGAATGAGCTTTCTAATGACTATACTCATTCCCCATTTTGATTTTTGAACTGAAAGTTTTTTTTTGTTCGCTAATTTTTAATCTCTTGTGACTAGAGAAATCAACAACTAGGCCAGTCTTGTACTTGCATGACACGGGGTCAATTCCAACCGCTACCACTATAACCTTTAGTTGAGGGTTAAATTGGTGGGACACCCATGAGGTTTCTAACCAGTGACCATTATGCAAGGAATGCCTTAACAATGCATCCATTCACTGATTGTTCTACCCCTTGTGGTCTTTTTGAATTGAAAGTTACATCCTTTTGAAGTTTGTCATTTCTTCTCAATTCTGCCCCTTTGTATTGAGTAATCATTCTTAGAGGCCAACTTTTGCCACATACAAAAAAAAATCTATCAGGAACCAGGAAAATTTTTGTATCGAGCATAGACAATTTTTTTGATTGTGAGTACAGAACAACTTTCAGATTGCAAATTCTATGGTTCAGTCAAATTCTGCATCGAATTGGAATCTATCAACGATGGTCTTTTTACATTTTCTCTAGACTTGGAATTATTAGCTGTCCATCTCTCAAATGGAGTATTTCTGTAAAAACTTCACCATGGCAATGTTGTCTGGCTTGATGACCAGGTAAAATATTAAGTAAATAATATTTTTTAGTTCTGTGATCTGGGGTCACATTTCCTCTTTCAAAAATATCAAAATTATCCAAAAGGAGGCCAAGAATAGTGGATTTTGGCTTATCTTTATATCTCCATTCTAAATCCCTTGGGATTTGGCTAAAAGTCCATTTGTCTGTATGCTAGCTCTTTGGAGTCACAACAAAAATTTCATAAAGAATACAGCTTCTGTCAAAGAGTACGACCCCATTTTTCAACAATCACTAATTTTCCATTTTTGGAAAAATTAAGCAGGATTTATTAGTGGCCTCACTGGCATTTTTGTAGGCCTTGAAATTACGGACTTAAACCCCAAATTCACCTAATTAAGAGTTAATTTGATTTTGTTATGGACAAAACAAGTTTTTGACACCAAACATTTGTAAACACCTTTAATTTGTTGGCATGGCAATTGGCTAACCTGTCATGACATGTAGCTGCTGATATGGCTCTGATGTCCACTTGTTAACCACTGATTTGCCCATGTCATCATCTCCCTTGACGAGTTGCAGGAAACCTCTATTGATGGTCTACAAATTTGTTCTACTGGAGGTTGGGAAAATTCTTATACCATCAACGATTTCTTGGAAAGGTGTCTTTTACAATTTCTGGAGAACTTGTTGAGTCTCTTTTTTGGCACTTTTTGAGAAATTGTTGATCTATTCTTTCCACTGATTTGCCAAAACTCCCCTTCGGTGATTTTCAAAGAACTAGCTGAGAACACTTTTGGCAAATTCTTCGAGGTTCTTTTTGGCATTTTTGGAAAACTTTGTTGAACTGCACTTTTGATGAAATCTCTGAAACCTTCCTTTGGCTGAACCCCTAAAAATCCTTTCGAATTTTGTTGTTGAATCCATCTAAAGTCGTGTTACCACACAATCTAGCAAGAGCACTAGGAGGGGAAACCTAAGGGATGACTACAAGGCTAAGTGACAACAATGGGACAATGACCCACTGCCACCTTAGTCAATGTCCCCTGCTCTTTACGGACTTTCACTAATGGGAGGAGTCCCGGTAGGTAGGAAATCACTTGGAATGGATACGTCAATAACTAGGGACTAAGTGATTTCACAAAGTCCATTCAAGGAGAGACACAATAAAGGATCAATGCTTCAAAGAAGCTAACATGCTCTCCAAGAAAGACCTTTGGGAGAGAACAATCGAGACCTAGGGTTTGAGATATGCAATGGTAATATGTATTCCTAAGGTCAAGACTTTAGGGGATGAAGTAGTACCTCCCAAAGGAGCTCTATGTGATGTTTTGACACTTCTAAAAGGCTCTTCACTCTCTTTGAAAGACCTAGGGAAGGCTTGCGCTAGACTTGGGTTTATGAATAAGCGTGGGAAGAAATACTTCCAAGGTACTTGCTAGGTCCAGGCAAGGGAGGAGAAAGGGCTTCTTGTGATTTATTCCAATGAATACTAAGCTCATACAACCCTCAAAGAAGTCCTCAAGGTGAGAGAGAAAGACCTAGGTTTTCCCTCTTGGAGTGGCACCTAGGGAAAGAGGTTTTATGTTTGAAACTCGGGTGGATGCCCACCAAACATGGAGCATAGGTAGCATAGACCCTAAGATTGATGTGTGGACTCTTAGATTTTTGAAAAATCACCTCCCTATAATTTTGTTGCAAGCCCTACCTTCAGGGGACCGAATTTTAGGAGGAGAAAATATGGAGAAGAGAAGAGTTGATCACCAAACTTCTTAGACTAGTGCCTAGTCCTTTGGGATATGGCATCTAAGATGATTTAAAATTGGCCAAGGGACCAAATTTTAGGAGGAGAAAATATGGAGAAAAGAAGAGTTGATCACCAAACTTCTTAGACTAGTGCCTAGTCCTTTGGGATATGGCGTCTTAGATGATTTAAAATTGGCCAAAACCATCCTTAAGGAGGCTAAAGATTGATGCCCTAGCAACCAACCTTTAACATTTACCCACTCCATATTTATAGAGTTTTATGGAAGAAAGACAAATTTTCATCCATTAGGAACATTCATCATTTGCCATATAATGAATAACATATGCAATTGCCAACCAAGAAGTTCTCAAAAAATGATTTTCAGCAATTAGGGCACAATAACATTAACCTAGTTGCAACCATTCCATATATTGGACATAATTCCAATAAAATATTGAACAAGAAGCACTTACAAGATGACAATATGATATATCCATCCACAAATCATGAGATAGCTCCAAAGAAGATCGAAAATTTCAGCTCCAAATGTCAAAATGCATCTAAGAATCTCTAGTCTCCAAAGAAAAGGTGCAATTCTTTTACAAGAGAAGAATCCAAGTGATGATGACGAGTTCTCACAATTGAGAGTCATCTCTATTTATATGAGTCTCTTCTAATTCAATTTAGCCTAATGAGCCCCCTAAATTATAAAATAATGTGCGACTAACAAATCTTGGTGACAAGCCCACCAAGTAGCTAATATAGTGATGAATCCATCCATAAGTGAGCTGAAATGATGAAATCGTGATGTAGAAGGACCTCTTTGAGTCCTCAAGGTGCTATGTTGTGAGATAGGGCTCCATGAATGATGGACAAGGGGGTGGCCCCTTAATCTCTATGTAAATTACATGTGGTGCTCCAAAGTGGCTCTGGGGCACAAGTACTGGTCTCATGGGTTTCCTGATGAAAAATAAGCTTGTAGATTGCTCTAAATGAGGTCATTGGTGATGGTGCTTGCCCTCTCGTGTCTCAAGGGTGAGACAAACCTCCTCTCGGCCTTGGATCAACTACTAAACCATGTGTACACTACTACGTTGGCTAGGGGCAATGCTGGTCCAAGTGCATCATCTCGTGGATAATGTGGGGCAATGAACAAGCTGCTAAAGGTGCTGAGGCTCCCCATGGAAGGAGATAATGCTTTGTCACATGATGGAAACCCATGGCTCTCAACGCATCCCCTACAAGTTTCAATATGAGCCTTTGGTGGGCTCGAGCCCTAGTTAAGTTTCCTAGCCCATGATGAACCACCTGCCAAATACACATAAGATTCAATGTGCTTCCTCACCATCAGGTACAATAATTCATTAGTGCATCTTAGTGAACCAAGCTTGTTAATCCAGGGCACAAATGAGACTTCATAATGGGTTTCCCTTCCAAATTTGGGCCTTTGAGCATGTAATAGTGTTACCTCCCTAGGTAGGAGTGGCTAATAAACAACTCTATTAAATGTTTCGAACCCCTAAAAGGAGAGACATGTCCAAGTTACATCCTTCAAGTGATGGGGGTCATGTGGATAATGATGAGGTGGATTGGGGCATATGGGTCTCAAGGCAAAATGCCATGAGTTTAAGTGTGGTAATGATGATGGGTGTCCACATATTTGGGTATATAGATGTAGGAGGGAGCAATTGTGGTGCACGAGTTACCTCGAGTTTTGTTTTTACACCCTTCTTCATTTGCCTTTTGCCTTTTCTTGATTTTTCTTTTATTATACTGCCCGAGGCTTTAGGAGATGAGAGCGTGCTGTGTTTGATATAAGCAATGATTACCTCCTAAGTTGGGGCAATTCATCGCCCACCAGGGGTTGGGACATGCATGGGTTCCTTATTGATGCAGGGGGTGCTCACAGGAGCCCTAGGAACCAGGGTGATGGCCATAATGATAAAGGGTATAGCTTAGGTTTGACTTTTGCCCACGCGCTATTTTTATTGTCCCGACCATCTTTTGCATTTTGTGGTATTATTTCCTTTTGTATGTGGCCATGGTATGCTTTTAATCTTTTTTTTTTCCCACTGCATCAACCTCTGGGGCAACGCTCCAGGCTCGACCTAGTCATGTGGACAAGGGGAGGGGCAAGTACCAGAGCCTTGTGGACCTAGAGAGGGAAGATGATGAAATAGGGCATGTAATGTGTGGATGAGAGTGAAAAATATGATACCCTCTCCGATAACTTCTCTCTACCTAGGATACTCTCTTCGATAACTTCTCTCTGCGTAGGATACTTTAGACAAAGACTTGCCACTCTTCGAAAACATAATTCAGGGCCAATCTAACCATCTTTGTGCCCTAAGGTGCTGACCCTACAGTTGCTAGCTGATCTCGAATATCCTGAAGCTTCGATAGGAATGGATCTATACGTTCTCCCTTCTGCATCCTCGTACATCGCATCTTCTCCTCCAAGAACATCTTCCGCTGCTCGGAAGACCCCTAGTACAGTGTAGCTAATGCGTCCCACATCTCCTTGGCAGTCCCTTTGCCAAAAATGTGCGAAACAATATGATCCCTCACTTCGCTGAGGATCAATCTCTTGGATTTTGCCATATCTTTCTTGTAGGCCTTCAATGGATCCGGATTTGCGGGGACAACGACCACGCTGTCGATGAAGGTCTTGAGATCATGCTCATCTAGAAGGAAGAAGATCCTTGCCTTCCAAATTACATAGTTGGAGTCACCCGCCAACCGATCTTGATCACGCAACACAGTGGCTGCCATCTCACCCAAATAAATGTCGAATTGCTGCCTCTAACCCTTTGCGCAGCTGGCTCTACGCACTCCCTGCTGGAGTAAGCCAAATAAAACTTGGTTTCGCTGCTTCTGCATGGGAAATCAATATTTCTTGCGCAAGAAATTCTTTGAGGCCAAAATTCCCTCAGTATGATTCTTATTCCTTCTTCTGACGCTTTCTACATTGCTGTAGTAAAAATTTGCATCCCACTAGAAGACTTCTCTGCGCTGAATCTACTGCTGCGTTGCTCCCTCTGCCGCTGACAAATTACGAACTGGAAAATGCTACCTCTCTGTCGACTCACTCAGAGAGTTTTCCTCCCAAATCTTGCCCTCTTGGCAATGGACTGTGCAATCCCTTGGGGATTCGATCTGTTGCCTATGCAGCTCTTCGATCTCCCTTTTTCTCTTGAATGTTGAACTCTTCTGGTTTGTTCTCTTGCTTCATCTGCGCTCTGATACCATGTGAAAATTCTGAGACCCGAATTCCTACTACAACAAACTGATATTACTTCTCCTACTTGTTAAGTTCTACAAGTTATTTAATGTGTTCTACAAGTAAATATCGAAGTAAATACGACTGCAACCGTCACTAAATAAATAAAATGCAAAAGACAAGTACTAAGCAAGAAGAAATACAACACACACAAGTGACACTGTTATTTTTGGACTAATGTCCCCCAAAAAAACCCAATTCGGGAAAACCGGTGCAGCAGCTGAGGGTTTGTATTATTAAGCAGTAATTTCTAAGTACAATTCTTCGGATGCCCAAACTGGCAATCCTATATAGAGATCTAACCGAACAAAAAGATAGTGAGATGATCTTACCCCGTCAGTGGAAAATCCGAGCCTCTGCTCTGCACAGTCTCTGCGCAGTACGGCGTCATTCCTACGCAATTATAGTGTCACTACAGCTGGGACTGCTCTGCACCACCTCTAGATCTTCTGCTAGCTGGAAACTTCAGCCCTCTGGCCTCCCAGTCTCACACCCCGACTTTGGCATTGGATCTTGACTATTCCCTAGCAGAAATACGAACTCCCTCTGAAGCTCTGTGCTCCCACAACGTAGCTCTGCGGTGCCTCTGCGTGGCACTGCGCTGCCTCTCCAGACTACTCTCTGCCCTCTCTGCGTTGCATTCTCTAGATCAGGGAAATCTCCAACCGGAAAATTATCTCTGGATCAGGAAAATCTCCAACCGGAAAATTATCTCTGCCCCTCATTGCAAGAATCTCTTCGGATGTTCTGCGCTGCTCACTTGAGAAATCGATCTCTTGATCCCGCTCAATGTGTTTTCCAAATGCCAATCAAGCCTTCTCTTATAACCTTCTCGTTGAGAAATCAACGGCCCAGATTAAAACATAATCAAAGGCTAAGATTAACTTGACTTTATCTTCGCGTTTTTCTAGAAGATTCACACCTAGTTCTATTGATACACTTTAATTATTTTAATTCCCTAGGTTTAGACTTAGGCTCCCATTAAAAATCATTAATTATTTTAATAAAACCACATCCGGGTGAAATTTCCCAAAACTCTTTCTGGGTATTTTGGAATACATGTGTCCAAGCCTCCTTGCAAAATTTGAGACTTAGAGCACATCCGATGCTACTAGAAATCATGGGCTGGGAGTTTTGGTGGATCGGTGGTGAACCTGGCACAACTTCAATATGTTGTGTGGCAGTTTGCAGATCGTGGGCTTACTTTGTCTTGTCATGGATGGTTGGGACGACTCGAGGATTTCTTTGGCATGGACGAGATCAGGTTGATCGAGATGGCTTCATGTGATGGACTATAGGTTGGCGGGCTAAAGTCTTCATTAGATCATGATGTTGCATATCCGAGATTGGAGGGATTTGCACGAGTGGTATTTGATCTAGGAGGATGAGTGCTTGCAGGACTGAGCTAGTGGAGATCGTGTAGGCTCAAAGGGAGTCTAGCCTCAGAGGGAGCAACCCTGTGGAGGTTTGGGATCTTCAGGTTCATATGTGATGAGGCAGAGATACTATCGAGATTGACGGGATCATTCTATTGGGTATGCTGCAGTGATGGACGAAAAATGGGCTTAGTATCGCTAGATGATGATGGTTACTTCCTAGTCTTGGAAGTACCTCCCTCGCTAAGAGGGAGTGTTGATTTTTGTGTAGCTTGGGAGGCACTTCAAGCCCTAGGGTTCAGGGGTTGGAGGACAAAGCGCCACAAGAGTCACTTGTGGGCTTGGAACCCAAGCCTGGGGTTTTGCACCCATTGATGTTTGGGCCAAAACCGTGAAAAGTTTTCGACATGTGATGGATGGGGATGATAGTGCTCGTCGAGACGAATCCGACGCATCGAAAATCATTAGATTTTGAGTTGCATCGAAGAGTTATGAATTTTCTAAGTATTATTTTGGGGTTGACACCGCAAGCGTCAAGGTCGGCCTAAGGTGTTTTTAGGCATGTGACAATTGGAAACCCCTAAAATATGACGTTTTGGAACCCTCTTGTTTAGTATAAATAAGAGGTGGTAATGGAGTCATTTGATCACCTTGGAGGCACAAGAAGAGGAACTCGATTAGGGCAAAAAGGAGGAGATTACTTCTGTTTTGGGGCTGTAGGTTAGGGATGATTCCAGCGGATGAGAAGAGGCTGGGTTTGGGTCTCTTTGTGACTGTTTGGATGGCAAGTAAACCTTGCAAGAGGGCCGATTTCCTTAGGGTGATGGATGGGGATGATAGTGCTCGTCGAGATGAATCCGACGCATCGAAAATCATCAGATTTCGAGTTGTCGTTGAAGAGTTATGAATTTTCTAAGTATTATTTTGGGGTTGACACCACAAGTGTCAAGGTCGGCCTAAGGTGTTTTTAGGCATGTGACAATCGGTAGCCCCTAAAATATGACGTTTTGGAGCCTCTTGTTTAGTATAAATAAGAGGTGGTAATGGAGTCATTTGATAACCTTGGAGACACAAGAAGAGGAACTCGATTAGGGAAAAAAGGAGGAGATTACTTCTGTTTTGGGGCCGTAGCTTAGGGATGATTCCAGCGGAGGAGAAGAGGCTGAGTTTGGGTCTCTTTGTGACTGTTTGGATGCCAAGTAAACCTTGCAAGAGGGCCGAGTTCCTTAGGGTGTTTTCTGAGCACGTTTGGACCTGTTTTGGGTGGGAAAACCCTTGTAGGAGGAGCCGCAGTTCTGGTCAGAGAATCTGAAGGAGGCCACAACCCTAGAGTGAGGGCCGAAGTCTGTTTGGAGGGCTAGAAATAACCCAAAACTTCAGTACTTAGGAGCAACACCCAAGAACAGGGAGGCCACATTACTTAAGGGCATGTTTGGGTTGTGGAGATGCCTTATCCTTGTGGTATCTTCCTCCCACAAGTGAGCCACAGCTAGGAGCTGCTAAAGCCAATCCGTAGGCCTGAAGAGGACTGTTCAGGAGGCCGGAGTACAACAGAAAGCTATAGGCAAGAACAAGTGGCTGTTAGGCAGCGTTTGGAGGCTTAAAAGGTGGTCAAAACCACAACGTAGAAGGAGGTACAAGTTGAGGAGAATGCCGCACTGTTTGAAGGCCTGGAAGTGAAGGAAAATGTTCTGTAGCAGGCAGCCAAGAAGCCCTAACTAGTGACCTAAGTGCAAAAAATTACACCAACCCTTGAGCAAGCAAAAGGTATGTATTTATGTAGTTTTGGATGGACATATTTGCTTGTCATTTTTGTGAGCTGTTATTAAGGACAATATTAAGGTGACAAGGTGCCCTAGACACGCTGTCATAAGGGACCATGTACAACAGAAGGTAAGCACACTTGGTAGTTCTAGCAGTTGGACAGTTTGATATACATTCTTGAGCAATTACAACAGTAGATTGATAGATGTCATGTCAAGAGGAACAACAACAGGTTGCGGAAGTTGTTGAGCTGATGTAATGTGCATCGGTGAATGGATGTCATGTTGATGAAGACTGTAGCAGCCATGTGATTGGGTTGACATGGACTGTCAGATGCCCTAATCAGTGGACAAATGTTGCAGCAGTTGTTGGAGCCTAGATTTGTGCAATAGCTCTTCTATTGCAGAAGCAAAGGGTAGTTGATGAGAAGTCTGTTGGCAGCCGTGTGTAAGGGTCTCGTAGGTGTGAGGATTCCCTAACTAGGTGCAAATGCTACAACGTGGACTTGGTCACTCGTGGATAGTTGGAGGGCAGCGTGAGAGTGGACCAAGTGTGGACGTGATTGGGCATTTATGGTCTGCTAGAGGACATCGTGATAATGTCCAAGTTGGAGCCCGATGTGCAACACTTTGATGGACAAAAGTGGTTGCTAGAGAGGCAATTGTTGAGCTCAAGGGTTTGATCAACCATGAGCAGTTTTGTGGAGCTCGAGACTTGTGTGTGAAGAAGGACTTCTATAACAGATGATGGACAGTCCTCCTAGCCCATGTTCATTGTGGGAGATGGACATCTTGTAGTGATAGGTGGCAGCCCTCCATGCCCTATGTTGGTCTTCATCGGAGCAGCACAGGAAGACTATAGTGGGCTGAGTCCTTGAGTAGCTGAGGAGCAACAGTGGGCAAATTGAGGGTTGTTCACAAACGAAGTTGTGAACAACTTGACAGGAGTCTTGACGTGTTGATGCGTTGGTGGACGAACGCACAACTAGAGAGCAGATTGACAGCCAAGGTTTAGTGGCTTGATAGACTTGGAGCATTGATAGAGGCAGGAGCTGTAGATCGGGAGCTGAAGGACCGGGCAGGTACAGGGTACAACCGAGAGGACCTGAGAGAGCATGCTATAGCCAAATGGTCAGAGTATCTTGTACTAGTGGATGTATGAGGGCCATTATCCCTGGTATGAGACTCCTAGACTGTTGTATTATATCAGTTGGATTAATATAACGAAGTTGGGTTGAAAAATTTAAAAAGTTGTCTATATTCAGTGCATATGTGATTTACTGCTGTTCATATTTCGCTGTGCAAAATAGTTCTGTTGAGATTCTTGGTTTCGTAGCGTCAGAGATTTTAAGATTCTATCCTAGAACCAAGGTCATGGAAATTAAACAGCAACTACCTTAACACTTTCATGAATTTTGCATTTTTCCCACCACTGTGATACAAATCAGAAATTTGACAAGGGTTTGCTTCAGAATCTGAAGTGTTGGTGACGTGATCTGATCGATCTGGAAGTTTGTCTTCAAGCCCTAGGGCTTTCTAGTGCACACCCTCTAACCTTTGCCTTGCGATTTCAGTCAATTTAAATTTTGCATAAACAACGGCATTAAACACATCTAAAACACTAAAGAAAAATCCTTAAAATCACACTTGAGCATTTACCTAACTAAATTTATCTCAAATTTTAAAGTGACAGATATAATTTTAGAGGATTGCAGTAGGCATTTCTTTGCTGTCATAAGGTCTATTTGCTGCTCTTTTTATTCACTGAAACTTCAATATTGCTGTCATAAATTTAATTTCTGAAAATTTCAAGTGATTTGAGCTCATTGGTGAAGGAAGAATTGTTTGCATCTTCAGTAAGGCTGAAAACAAATTATTGGCATTGATATTTGGAAAATTTTACTGCTTGTTATCTCTTGAATCACATGATCTGAACTCACACACACACATAAGCTCACTGCCTAAACAACATTTATTTTACATACTTGGCCTCATAAGTAAATCTAAGGAATTGTTGGTATTTATCTTTCTAAACATTCTCTTTCCTTGATTTGCAAATGGTAATTGTGCTGAAATCTAATTCTCTTTGAGCTAAGTAGCATTGTAAATAATTTACTCTAATTGCACATTATTGAGTAAAGTGTGATCTTGAGTATTTGATTTGGATCTAGTTGGATATTTGGGCTATTTGAAAATCTCTTTGCTAGTTAGTTTGGAATTTCAAGTAATTGTCATTAGCATTTTACTTTGAGATTTAAAAATTATTGAATTGTGGATTGGTGGCAAATTGTGCATTTCAGTCATCTATTATATCTCTTTGGCTCTTTCAAAATTGTCATTTATCTTTGTAATTGAAATTGTCTATTGAATCTTTGTGTATTACTTAACAAATAACTTAGATTAAATCGTAATCTAAGTGTTCCAAGGTAGTAATAATCTTGCTTCATTGATTATCTTCTAATTCCACCTTGCATTTGCATCCTAAGCTGGTCGTGCATATTAAAAATTACCTCCAAGCATAAACTTGGTTGATAGAATTCTAGGACAAACTTTTTCATCTAGCTTGAGGGGCTCAGGCAACTCTTTGGTAGTTAACACGGTGACCTTGCAGTGGTCAGAGCCATAGTCTTTGCAGCGCCAGAGGCATCGGGTGATAGGAGCACAACAAGAGGTATCGTTAATCATGCCCTTGCTTGCTTCCTGTTGGCCTCCTTCTCACAACTTACCTTGGAGCCCAACTTCAAAATAGTTAAGGGAAAGCCAAATTTAGAATAGGCATTCAATTAAAATCAACCAAGATTTCTGCATTTCATATAGGTCCTAGGAATTTGCATTTCATTAAAGATAGTAAAACATTAAATCAACAGTTCTCCATCTAACACTTGGTCTTAAATTTACATAGCAAGAGTGTTGACTCCATTAGGCACTGGTTTCAAATATATAAATCTAATCGAATCCTTTAAAAGCTAAATCTAAAATCAGTGCTAGGCTACTCAACTATGTCTCCCGGACTAGTTGGTTCCCAACTTGTCCTTCTTCATCTCATTTCCATAGGGTCTACCCCCCATAGCCTGTTGTTGGGAGATAGCTTAAACAGAGAGGTTGGGTTTAGGTGGCAACCCCTGATCTGAGTCGTTGTTGTGGTGCCTATACATTTTGAGCGACAACACTACCCACCAAAATGTGGGCAACCCCATAGGAGAATTTTTTTCTCTTACTTTGGACAATCACCAACCTTACATTGCTCAATATATGATGATATGCCACATTCCTCTGCCATTTGTACCAATCAAGCACCTCTCACCATCCAACATTCCTCTTGAAAGAAGGTTGGTCACCATTTAGTAGGTACTTTAACCATTTTACTTGCTTTTACTGTTGAAATTTGGTTACCGGAGGTCGGGTGGTTCTCTAAGGCTTTGATCTTTGGCCTAGGGAAAAGTGTTCAAATGTATTTCACTTTTTTTCCTAAAATGACTTTATAAGTTATAAAGTCAAATCTAATTTAAAAATGACTTTAAGTGATAAAGTTACCAAGTCTAATTTTAAAGTGACTTTAATAAAGTCAATGTGAAATTAGAAAGTGAAAAGTGACTTTGGAAATAAATGACTAAGAGGGTCTTTATTAAAGTGGGGTGAATTAAAAAATAGAAAGAGATTTAAATGCACATTTAATCTCAGCCCTAGATCTAAAACTATCTCAGCCATTGGATTTAGGGATTCCCCAAAATTCACTTAGGGTTAGGTTAAAGGAGGAAAAGAGAGGAAAAGGTCATTGATTCTTTTATGAGCAGATTGAGAGAAGAGAAGAGAAAGAAAGGGAGAAATTTCTGAGCAGTGAGGAGAAGGAGGGCAGTAGCTAGAGACTTCAGCAAATCCGTACAACAGCGAAGAGGCACAGTTCCCAAGGTAGAAATCCGTACAGCAGGAGTGTGGCACATTTTTCGAGGAAGGAGGCACAGTTTTCTAGGAATTCGTACAATATCTTCAACACAGTTTTCTGGGCATATTCTGGGCACAAAAATCGAGGAGAGGTACTGCTGTTTGGTGGCATAGATTTTGAGGAAATTTGTGCAACAGTCGTACAACAACAACAACGCATTTTTCGAGGCAGAAAGAGGCATAGAAATCAAGGATGTACTGCTATACCTTTCGTACAGTCCATACAGCTGGGCACAGAAAGCGAGAAGTACAGTGAGCATTTAATGCTGTAAAATTTCTGTCTTGTTAGTTTACTGTTCGGCACGTTTTCCAAGGCGGAGTATAAGCACGGAAATCGAGATAAGTACATTTGTTAAGTTGCTGGAATTTTTGCTGTAATTTCTGTCTCACTGTAAATCTATATTCAGAAATAAAGAAGAGCTTTCGAACTGGTTTTCCCCAAGAGTTGTAGGGGGTTTTTCCAGGGTCATCTTGACCAAAAATCAGCATGTCATTTTCTGTGTGTGTGGCTAAAATTATTTCTGTGTTTTTATTTAATTTTCAGCATTTGAAATTTCCAGAATTTGTGTTTTCAGAAAATATTTATTTTCCCAGCGTGTTGAATGTATGGTTATGGGAATAGGCATTTAACTATATGGGAGAAATGAGGAGAAACTGAAAACTGGAGTGGGTCTTAAAATTTCTACATGGTATCGGAGCTAGTTTGTTGAAAAGTGCAGTTTGGGACAGCAAAGAGAAAAATTACAGCAAGCTGATTTTACACACAGAAAACAGAACCTTTACCACAGCAGTGTCATTTTCAGTTTATTAGGACAGTAGGCATGTCTTTGGGCTTGAGGGTGGAGGATAGGTTGGATGGGCATAGCAACTACAGTGTATGGAAGGAAAGAATGCAAAGCATCTTTGAGGAGGCAAAAATCTGGAATATAATGGGGAGTACCCAACAACGCCCTGTTAATGTGCCCACTGACCCTGTTCAGTTGGCAGACTTTAATAAGAAGAATAACAAGGGTAAGAGACTGATTTTGGATGGTGTTAAAGACCATTGCGTTCCTCATGTGAGAGGAAAGAGACTTGTTCATGAGATGTGGACAACCTTGACCAATCTCTACCAGAGTACTAATGAGAACAGAAAAATGGTCCTAACGGAGAAGCTGAAGGCCATTAAGATGACAAAGACTGATAGTGCTACTGCATACCTCACAAAGATCACTAATGTGAGAGATGAGTTGGCAGTAGTTGGAGAGGTCATTCCACCCACTGAGTTGGTGCGGATTGCAGTGAATGGCCTTCCCAGTTCATGGCCTTCCCAGTTCATGGCTGAGCTTTGCTGATGGGATTGTTGCACGTGAGACCCTTCCCACATGGGAGAGGTTGTGGGATGATTGCATACAGAATGAAATCAGAAAGAACCAGCTTGGGGCAGCCAAACCAGTTGAGGATGAAGATGTAGCACCGTTAGCAAGAGGCAAGAAAGGCAAGGGAAAGAAGCAAGCTTCCACAAGTGGTGGTGGGGGCAAAGGCAAAGGTAAAGGTAAGCAGCTGAACAAGGAGAAGGACTATTCCAAGGTGAAGTGTTGGAATTGTCAGAAGACGGGACACTATGCAGTTGTGTGTCCGGAGAAGAAGAAGAAGAAGAAGAAGGGGAAAAACAAGACCATGGCAGCATTAGTAGAGATAGAGGACTTTTCGGAGAGCTTTGACCGAGAGTTTGGGTTCATTGTTTGTGAATCCACTAGTGCAAGATCACTTGCCACGGAGGTTGAGTGGAAGTGTGCATTTCCCTCCACTAGCGGAGCATCTTCAGGTATTTGGTATGTTGACAGTGGGGCTTCACGTCATATGACAGGAGTCCGTGAGTACTTCTCAGAGCTTTCAGAGAGTGGCACTGATATAGAGGTAGTACTCGGAGACGACAACATTGTTAGAGCAGTCGGTGTGGGGACATTGACATTTGATAGGGAACCCAAACCTCCCTTGAAGGTGTCAGATGTTCTATATGTGCCAGGGATGAGGAAGAACCTTGAATTGCCTCAAAGATTGAGTATGAGGTAAGTGAGGTATTGTCTGTGAGAGGACAGCTATATATCTCCACGCTCTCCAAATTTATCTGGCCTAGAGTGATTGGTGTACGCTATGCAAAGGTGTACAAGTTTGCGTTTCAGCCCCTTTTGGCATTGAGCAGTAGTATTGGCAGTAGAGCTAGCAGTTTAGAGTTGTGCGAGATTTGGCACCGCAGGATGGGGCCTTGAGGACATTGTAGGAGATCACTACAGGTGTGCCAAATTTCAGTTCTGATCACCTAGATACATGTAGAGGATGTGCGATGGGCAAGTTTGCCAAATCCCCTTTTCCCAACAGTGACAACAGATCAACTGGGATACTTGATTTGATTCATACTGATGTGAGCGGTTAGATGTCTCATGTTTCTTTGAGTGGATATGAGTACTATGTTTTATTCATTGATGATCACTCCAGGAGGACCTGGATTTATTTCTTGAAGACTGAGAGTGAGGTCTTCAAGCGGTTTCAGGAGTTCAGAGCTCCTGTGGAGACTCACATAGGTCGGAAGATCAAGTCCGTCAGGTAGGACAATGGAGGCGAGTACACCCTTGGCGAGTTTGTTGATTATTGTGCAGAGGCAGGCATCAGGAGGGAGTTCACAGTTCCGTACAACCCCCAGCAGAATGGGGTTACGGAGAGGAAGAACAGATCCATCGTTGGGGCTGCCAAAGCCATGCTACATGATCAGGGGTTACCATTGTTTTTGTGAGTAGAGGCCTGCAACACTGCTATGTATTTGCAGAATAGGAGTCCGCATAGTGCCTTGGGGCATGTGACTCCAGAGGAGGCTTTTTTTGGGAAGAGGCCTGATATTGGTCATTTTCGTATCTTTGGGTGTATTGCATACTCCTATGTACCCAAGGAGAAGAGGACCAAGCTAGAGCCCACCACAGAGAAGGGTATCTTTGTGGGCTACAGTGAGACCTCGAAAGCCTTTCGGATTTATATTCCTGCACAGAGGAGAGTTGTTTTCAGGCGGGATGTGAAGTTCGAGGAGGACAGGGCTTTTAGGAGGTCACGGGAGTTAGAGTATCTGGATCAGCCAGACCCTTAGGAGCAGATGAGTCAGTCACAAGGATCCAGTGGGCAGGGATCAGGAGGTACATCGATTACGGTGTCAGGTCCATTAGTGAGCAGTGGCTCGCAAGTCAGAGGGGTGGTGCTTCGGGTAGCATGCAGAGCAGTACACAGAGTGGTTCACTGGGTAGTCCACCGATGGACAGTTCACATGGTACTTCAGCATCTACAGGTACAGGTTCAGGCAGGAGGACAACAGACAGACATTCAGGAGTTCAGGTTCCTGATGAGGATGAGGAGTTTCATTCTCCGGTGGGATAAGTGTGCTCAGGGAAGAGGAAACCCAAGTGGCTTTAGGATACCTTGAGAGAGGCCACATCTGTTGCTGGGCCGAAGAGACCGGTCAGAGAGAGCAGACCACCTGAGAGGTTCTGTAGCTATATGGAAATGGTTGCCAACATCGTTGACTCTGAGCCTTCTAGCTATGAGGAGGCAGCTAGCCAACAGGTCTGGAGAGAGGCCATGCAGGAGGAGTATTTTTCTATCATGAAGAATGATGTTTGGGAGGTGGTGCCAAGGCTTGAGGGCAAATTCGTGGTTACTTCCAGATGGATTTACAAGGTAAAGCATGCTGCAGATGACAGCATTGAGAAATTCAAGGCAAGGTTTGTGGCTAGAGGGTTCTCCCAGGTAGAGGGAGTTGATTATGAGGAGACCTTTGCTCTCGTGGCTTGATATACTTCCATTCACTCCATTATATCGATAGTAGCAGAGATGGGTTGGAAGATCCACCAGATGGATGTGATGACCGCATTTCTCAATGGCTTCATACAGGAGGAGGTGTACATTGAGCAGCCATAGGGCTTTGAGGCGCATGGGAAGGAGTCCCATGTATGCAGATTGAAGAAGGCCGTTTATGGCCTGAAGCAAGCTTCTAGAGCTTGGTACTTCAGGATTGATACGTACTTGCAGGAGATGGGTTTCACAAAGAGTGATGCAGATCCGAACCTATACTTTATTGTGATAGGCGAGGAGCCTCTCATTCTGGTGTTGTATGTGGATGACTTGGTCATTACGGGTGCAAAGAGACTCATAGAGAGTTGCAAGAGAGATCTTGCGTCGGAGTTCGAGATGAAGGACATTGGCTTGATGCATTACTTTTTGGGTTTGGAGGTGTGGCAGGAGGAGGGGCATTTCTTCCTGGGACAGGGGAAGTATATTGTGGACATCCTTGGCAGATTCCACATGGAGGATTGTAGACCCATGTCGACACCTATGATCACCAACTGGAAGAAGCTTCATGCTTCGGATTCCGAGTTGGTGGATCCCACATTGTACAGACAGCTGATTGGTTCCTTGATGTATTTGGTCAACACTAGACTAGATATTTGTTTTGCAGTCAACACGATGAGTCAGTTTATGTGTGAGCCTAGGAAGGTTCACTGGGTGGCTGCAAAACACATTTTGCGATACTTGCAGGGGACAGTGGATTATGGTCTGGACTACAGGCAGGGGGATGGAGTGAGATTGGCAGTTTACACTGATTCTGATTGGGCAGGTTGTGCTTCTGATAGGAAGAGCACTTCAGGGTGCTGTTTTGGGTTGGGTTCGGCAGTTGTGTCATGGTTCAGCCGAAAGCAGCAATCAGTAGCATTGAGTTCAGCGGAAGCAGAGTATATGGCAGCTAGTCTAGCTAGTTGTGAGGCCATCTGGCTTCGCAAGATGTTGTTTGGCTTATTTGGTCAGCCGTTGAGACCTTCAGTGATTTACTGTGATAATCAGAGTTGCATTAAACTCACGGAGAATCCAGTATTTCATGACAAGTCAAAGCATATTGGGATCAAATATCATTTCATCAGAGACTATGTTCAGAAGGGAGTTGTGAAGCTTGAGTATATTCCCACAGATGAGCAAGTAGCAGATATATTTACCAAAGCCTTACCACGGGGCAAGCATGTCTACTTCAGAGACAAGATGGGTGTGGTGAGGAACACCTTCCTCGGTAAGAGGGAGTGTTGAAATTTGGTTACCGGAAGACAGGTGGTTCCCTAAGGCTTTGATCTTTGGCCTAGGGAAAAGTGTCCAAATGTATTTCACTTTTTCTCCTAAAGTGACTTTATAAGTTATAAAGTCAAATCTAATTTAAAAGTGACTTTAAGTGATAAAGCTACTAAGTCTAATTTTAAAGTGACTTTAATAAAGTCAATGTGAAATTAGAAAGTGAAAAGTGACTTTGGAAATAAATAACTAAGAGGGTCTTTATTAAAGTGGGGTGAATTAAAAAATAGAAAGTGAGATTTAAATGCACATTTAATTTCAACCCTAGATCTAACGTTCTCTCAGCCATTGGATTTAGGGATTCCCCAAAAGTCACTTAGGGTTAGGTTAAAGGAGGAAAAGGTCATTGATTCTTTCATGAGCAGATTGAGAGAAGAGAAGAGAAATTAAGGGAGAAATTTCTGAGCAGTGAGGAGAAGGAGGGCAGCAACTAGAGACTTCAGCAAATCTGTATAACAGCAAAGAGGCACAGTTCCCAAGGCAGGAATCTGTACAACAGCAAAGAGGCACAGTTCCCAACGCAGAAATCCGTACAGCAGGAGTGGCACATTTTTCGAGGAAGGAGGCACAGTTTTTTAGGAATCTGTATAATAGCTTCAACACAGTTTTCTGGGCAGATTCTGGGCACAAAAATCGAGGAGAGGTACTGCTATTTGGTGGCACCGATTTCGAGTAAATCTGTACAACAACCGTACCATAGCAACAACTCATTTTTCGAGGCAGAAAGAGGCACATAAATCGAGGAGGTATTGCTGTACCTTCCATATAGTCCGTACAACTGTACAACTGGGCCTAGAAATCGAGAAGTACAATCAACATTTAATGATGTAAAATTTCTGTTTTGTTAGTTTACTGTTCGACACATTTTCCAAGGCGGGGTATAAGCATAGAAATCGAGATAAGTACATTTGTTAAGTTGTTGGAATTTTTGTTGTAATTTCTGTCTCACTGTAAAGCTATATTCAGAAATAAAGAAGAGCTTTGGAACTGGTTTTCCTCAAGAGTTGTAGGGGGTTTTCCCAGGGTCATCTTGACCAAAAATCAACATGGCATTTTCTGTGTGTGTGGCTGAAATTATTTCTGTGTTTTTATTTCTGCAATTTCCAGCATTTGAAATTTCCAGAATTTGTGTTTTCAGAAAATATTTATTTTCCTAGCTTGTTGAATGTATGTTTATGGGAATGGGCATTTAACTATATGGGAGAAATAAGGAGAAACTGAAAACCGGAGTGGGTCTTAAAATTTCTACATGTTATCGGAGCTAGTTTGTTGAAAAGTGTAGTTTGGGACATTAAAGAGAAAAATTACAGCAAGCTAATTTTACACAGAAAACAGAACCTTTACCACAGCAGTGTCATTTTAGTCTAATGCCATTGGTTCATTGGGCTTGGCACCCTCTCATCCTCATCCATGATTCTAGATCAGAAACTTTGCCTTAGAGGTTGATGTAGCTAAAATAAAGGTAAAAGTATAAAATGACCACAACTAAAGAAAATAAAAATTTAAATTGCAAAAGATGGCCGAGACATTGATTAACGTGTGGGAAAATTCCTAACATGAGCTCTACCCCCTCATTAGCCATCATTGGGTTTTTGAACACTTGATGTTGCATCACATAATAAAGGAACTCTTCCATGTCCCAACCCTGATGCGTGAGAAGCTAACTCATCATCAAGGGGTAATTGAATGCTATATCATTAAAGGCAAGCTTGGACAATTGAGCCATGCGCCCTATCAAAGCATTATCAAAAAGAAGTAAAAGGTGCACTAGAGGGGTGGAAAAAACAGGCTGAGGATGTTAGAAAATGTAAAATGACAACTTATTAAACTTACTTTCTTTAACCTTGGTACTTGCTTGTGAATCTTAGTTATCTTTTTTATGTTCTTTAGTTAGATGTTTTCATCAAACAATATCAAGAAACAACAACAACAAAATAGGACACATATGTAGGCTCTTAGCCAGGGCAAAACCCCTCCAAGGGGAAAACCCGAAAACTCTTCTCTTCTTTAGAATTTGCTTCAAATGAGATACAAAGACCCAATACCTAGACCAAGTCCGTCTCCCAGTAGCAAGTAAACACTTCCTCAATTCCTTGCTTGATTCTTTACCAAACTGCTTCTTCCTTGAAATTTTGACCTACTAGCTGCAACACTGCTACTTGAATTGCAACTTCTACTTGCCAGCTACTGCTACTCGACCTACAACTTCGACCCAACAACTTCGTCCTTGCATTTTCTTGGAAAACCTAATACAAGCTCCTTCTGAGACCTACTTAGAGCAAGACAACTTTGCTAAGGTCAATGAGGTCTAGACAAGGGTTTTCTCTCTCCCAACTATAGATCTTGCACTTCGTCCTCATGCAACTCGAAATTGCGATTTCGACCTACTGTAGCCCAGAAAACCTTAGATTTTCATGCGAGTGAGAGAGATAGAGCCCAAAAACAAAGAAATTCGTCTTTCTTCCTCTTCCTTGACCTTCGCTCTCCTTCTTGCAGCTTCCTAGCTTCAGATCAAACTCTTTCCTTGATAGATCGAACTTGTGAGTAAGTGAGTCCAAATGAGGTTGAACTGCTTCCTTTTATAACCTTCTCAAGGGGTCAAATTCCCTCCTTTAGTCTGACTTGGGGATCCCAGGCCTGACTTGTACTCTTGGAGATTCCAGGACTTTCTAGACTAAAAAATAATTCCTTTTACAAATATAAATTGCTCGAAAAGGTCTTATAAACATGCCGTTGACTCCTTTGAATCATGACAATAAATCTTAAGACCTAACAAACCCTAGAAGCACGAAGAACATGCTTTTACCTAAAAGACCACCAATAATGAGCATGAAACCCATGCTTTAATAATACAATTTTTCTTTTTCTTTTTCTTGTTTGTTACATAGGATACATATTGAAATGAATACAACAATTATGAAGACCGAACCTAGTTACATTTCTCAACACACCCTCTTAACTGGGAGGTATTCATAATTGTACTAGTACAACATCATATTTCAAACTGAAGAGTTCTCAAGAAGATTCGGATTGATAAGCCATACTGTAAGCATCATTATTATGACCAACACTGTCGTTAAGGCCTAATTGGACAAGCTCTTCTTTATTCAAGAAAATTATGCTGGGAGGATTTATGTGTGATACCACACTACCTCTCTAGGGTACATACCCCATCCGGATGTCCACAAGGTATCTCCTTTTAGGACTATTCTTATCTTGGATCTCCAAACTGGAGTCCTCAAAGAATATCGGTCCTCATCAATCACTCTTCTCTTGGATTCCTGTCCTATCCTCAAAGAGTGTCAGTCCCTTTCCTTTTTTGGAAGTTATATCCTCAAGGAAACCACAAATGCTTATCCAATCTTCTATCATTCTCTCTTCATCACTTGAAGAGGAGAATGCACATGTGATATCAAATATCACTCCTCTCAAATCAAGAGGACATCTCTATTCTGTAGAAATTTCTGAATCTAATACATAAATTATTACTGTTAACTCGATTATGCTCCTCCTACTTATGCAAGTTATTAACTGAATAAATTCAAGTTAAAATCGAAGCAAAACACATAACAGATCTCTACCAATTCAAATCTAGAATAAGCACATGCACACATTAACAAAGTGACACAGTTATTTCTAGACAAATAGTCCCCGAAAAAACCCAATGTGGGATAATCGGTCTCTGGTTGCTGGAGGGTTCTATTATTGAGAATATTTCTGAATACACAACTCTGGGTTCCAGATCTGGAAAACCCGACAGAGAAAACTCTAGATCTATAGCTCACTTGCTAATCTAGGGCCAAAATAATGACTGATCCACACCCTCAAACACGATTTACAGAACTCAACCAAATCTAGGCCTAGAAACCCCAGCGCTGCCCCTGAAAGGCTCTGTGTTAGCCTTTGAAGCCCCTGAAAGCCTCTGCGTTAGCTTTGGATGGCCTCCAAACCCTTAGCATTGCTCCGGAAGGGACTGCGTTATCCCAGAATGGGTGACGCAGTCACTACGTTGCCCCTAAGGGTCTTTGCGTAACCCCTGAAGGGTTTCCTGAAAATTATCCTGTCCTTGCTGCTGCTGCTGCTGGCTTCCTCTATGCTGTCCTTGAGCTGATCTCTTCTGTGCCTCTTGTGTATTCTAGACCCTGGGATCAGATCATCCCCTTGGTCTAAATTCCCCTCTTTGCAGCTGAAACACTGCTGAGTATTCTTAGCAAACCCTGCCCTCGAATCTTAGCTTAGCTTCAGTGCTCTGCTTTTGTGTGTGTTTACAAATGAACCCAAGCCTTTCCTTTATACTTTTCTCGTTGACAAATCAACGACCATGATCAGATCTTGAATCAATGGCTAAGATTAAAAGAAAGCTTGATCCGTGTGACATAAGACAATTTCAGCACATGTTTAATTAAATTAACTTTAATTATTTTATTTTCCTAAGTTTTAACTTAGGAAATACATTAAAATAATTAATTAATTTAATATCTCCTAAACCAGATGAAATTTCTCAAATCCATTTCTGGGTCTTGTAGATCAGGTGAACTCTAGTCTTTCTTCAAAATTTGGGACCTAGAGCACAACTGATGTTATCCCAAATACACAAAATATCAACGTATTCTCCCTAAATCTTGAGAATAGAACCTTGCTCCTTACTCAAGGAGAATTCTTTTGCTCCCTCTCAAAGCCAGAGGAGATTCCAGACTTCCTTTCTATTTGAGAAGTCAACACCACAAGCCTTTCATCTTGTCTTCATCAGAGTATCAACTACTAGTTCTCCATAGCTACATGGATCCCTCTTTCCTTCGCATCTCTTGCATCGAGCCTGCTACTTTTCGAGGTATCATGGAATCATCTCCACTCTTTGTTCTTGTGACAGGATCCAGGTCATATTTCTTGCCCATCACTTTCGTCTTCGATATGAAGGTATTGTATTTGAGCCTTCCCAATGATCATAGCTTCCTCATGAAGTGATCTCCTTTGACCTTCAGGTTATCTTCTTTCACAACTACCCTTTCATTCCCAAGATGGACTCATCTTGACTTCATAGTTGCTAGGTACTAGATATTGAGCTTTACTCAACATTCTTCATCCATACAATTGAACTTGCCTCAACTGTCATCATGTAATTCTGCAACATTCTACTAGTTAGCAGATAATATGTTAGCCAAATAACCAAACCATAAATGAAATAGACTTACCTCACCATGGTGACCTTCTCGCTCCATCACCATCCTCATCGACCATCTCCGCCTGAAATTTCCTTCTTGCATTAGAGTGCCCAAGGATCGAACTTGATTACCAAGTTACAACTTTTCTTTTGGAGTTTATACCAGATGTTAATCAATATTAAATACATATTCTAGAGAAAGTCCTAATCTTTTATACATTCTTAAGTAAGTCAAGTTCTATTCTATTCTTTTCCAGCATCATAAATACATAAGCATATCTTTCTAACCAACAAGATTCTCATACACATGAATCTTATCCAAAGTTTTCTTTACAACATGCATTCCCATGCTTTCATCCAATCATCTAGCTATCCATATATTTCACAAAAAGTCTGTATTCTGACCCATTGCAATCCTTCATCCCTTTTTACCAACATGTTTCCACATTGCATAAAATACATGCTATTCTTGTCATGATGCTCTTCCCAAGGACTTTCCAAGATGATGGTCCTTCTTGGATCATAATGATCGATTTAAGCAAGACGAAAACCTTTAACATAATGCTAGATAATATCTGGATGAACACTATGCAAAATTGTCTAACATTCTATCCTAGATGATCTCTACTAAACAACTTAATCATGTAAATTTCGAACATGCCATCATCATATGCTTCTATCCTATGACGCTTATGCATAATATATCAACTAAAAGAAAACATTCATAGAGAACCTAGAAGTTAGTGAACCTTCTTTAGTAGTAGATATCCTTCACTTCTTCCTTCTTTGCTTTCTTCTCTGGTTCTTCCACAACTTCGGCTACATGAGCTTCACTCCTATCCTATCTCTTATTGTTCTGTTGATTTGGACAATCCCTCTTATAGTGTCCAAACTCACCGCACTTGAAGCATTGAATCTTGGACATATCTTTCTTCTTGGACTTGCCAAAATTTCCCTTCTTCATCTTCTTGACTCGGGCTAGAAAGGCTTGAGTTTGCTCATAAGATCCAATGTCATCCTTGACATTGATCCTTGACTCTTCTAGAATGCATTATTGTTGCGAAATTGCTCCTTTCTGGTGGCAATGCATTTAGAACACATATGGTTACTTCTGAATCAGTGATCGGTTCCCCAAGTCTTTGCAAATGGTCTCTTAATTGAGAGACTCTAATGAGGAAGGATGCCATATCACCATCCTTTTATTTATACATTTTATATAGCTTTTTTCGCAAAGACATCTTTTTCCCTGTTGTACTTACAAAGTACAAATTCACTAGCTTGTCATACATTTCTTTGGAAGTCTTCAAATTTGCGACAAAAGGCACAAGCGAATCATTGATTGATTCAATTATGATCCTTTGTGCCCTTACTTCCCCTTTATTATACTTTGCTAGTTCTTGTGTCCTTTCTTTGCTAGGCTCAGTAATTTTCCCAATGACATATTCCATCACTTCTTGTTCTATCAATATCAAGTCAATCCTCTTCTTCCATGCTAGATAGTTTGATGCCCCAATGAGCTTATTGCTCTCTTTGCAGAAAAAACTTACATGACTTGAAGATTCAGCCATTATGTAATAGTATGATGCTTACTTGAATACCAAGATTCCTTTTCTTGTACTTTGCTAGTTCTTGTGTCCTTTCTTTGCTATGCTCAGTAATTTTCCTAGTGACATATTCCATCACATCTTGTTCTATTAGTATCAAGTCAATCCTCTTCTTCCATGCTAGATAGTTTGATGCCCCAATGAGCTTATTGCTCTCCTTGCAGAAAAAACTTACATGACTTGAAGATTCAACCATTATGTAATAGTATGATACTTACTTGAATACCAAGATTCCTTTTGATGATATCTCCAACCTTCTTGATGCCTTCAAGATCCTTGAAAAGATTTCCTTGAAAGATGTTCCCTAGGTTTTTCCCACCAACAACTTCCTAGATTGATGCCTTCCAAGTAGACTTCCTCTTGTGAGATCAACACCCTTCTTGTGAGATTGATGTAGTCCTTGATCTTCTTCAATGTATAAACCCTAGATTAGAAGGTATTCCACCATTGAGTTTTTGACTAGATTCCTTCAAAAGATAATCTTCCTTGTGGTCTCCTTCTTCTTGAGATTCTTACTTGAGAGTTTCCTCTTTCCTTCCTTGATAAACTATTCCTTCTAGTGTCCTTTCAGCTGCCTTCCTTACTCACCTTAGCTTTGATACCATGTTAGAAATTGTAAAATGGCACCTTATTAAACTTATTTTCTTTAACCTTGATACTTGCTTGTGAATCTTAGTTATCTTCTTTATGTTCTTTAGTTAGATCTTTTCATCAAACAATATCAAGAAACAACAACAACAAAAGAGGACACATATGTAGGCTCTCAGTTAGGGAAAAAACCCTCTAAGGGGAAACCTAAAAACTCCTCTTCTTAGAATCTGCTTCAAATGAGATACAAAGACCCAATCCCTAGACCAAGTCCTTCTCATAGTACCAAGTCAACCCTTCGTCAAGTCCTTACTTGATTCTGTACCAAACTGCTTCTTCCTTGAAACTTTGACTTGCCAGCGACAACACTGCTTCTTGACCTGCAAATTCGACTTGCCAACTACTGATATTTAACCTACAACTTCAACCCAACTACTTCGTCCTTGCAGCTTCTTGGAAACCTTAATACAACTTCCTTTTGAGACCTACTTAGAGCAAGACAACTCTCCCAAGGTCAACGAGGTCTAGACAAGGGTTTTCCCTCTTCCAGCTACAAATCTTGCACTTCATCCTCCTGCAACTCGAACCTGCAATTTCGTCCTCCTATTGCAGCCCAAAAAACCCTAGATTTTTGCACATGTGAGAGAGATAGAGCCCAAAAACAAAGAAAATTTGTCTTTCTTCCTCTTCCTTGACCTTTGCTCTCCTTCTTGCAACTTCCTAGCTTGAGATCGAACTCTTTCCTTGATAGATTGAACTTGTGAGTAAGTAAGTCCAAATGAGGTCAAACTACTTCCTTTTATAGCCTTCTCGAGGGGTCGAATTCCATCCTTTAGGCCGACTTGAGGATCCCATGGCTGATTTGTACTCTTGGAGATTCTAGGACTTTCTAGACTAAAAAATATATTTTTTTACAAATACAAATTGCCCGAAAGGGTCTTATAAACATGATGTTGACTCCTTTGACTCATGATAATAAATCCTAAGACCTAAAAAACCCTAGAAGCACGAAGAACATGCTTTTATCTAAAAGACCATCAATAATGAGCATGAAACCCATGCTTTAATATTAATACTTTTTCTTTTCTTTTTCTTGTTTGTTACATAGGATACATATTGAAATGAATACAACAATTATGAAGTCCGAAACTAGTTACATTTCTCAACAGAGGAAAGGAGTAACTCATGCCTCCACCATTGCTCCCTCCATACATCTATACACTTGGGATGATGGACCTCCATCAGCTAGTCCCATGGGCATGGCACCTTGCCATGAAACCTTTCCCCTCCATTGCCACATTTCACAAATACCTATGAACTGAAGGGTTGATCTTTATCATGTTACCTCCCCTTAGGGGTTGGAAGCACCTAATAGGGTTGACTATCTAGCCATACCTAATATAGGTAGGGAACACTTTTACGGGACTTGGTCTAGTTAGACATTTGAAGGTGGTCCCAATTTGAAGTATTATTATGCCCTTAACAATTAAGCATGGTCCACTATGATGCTTCTATAGTCATTGTACCTAATGATTGGTAACTTTCACTTGAGTTCGAGATGGTTTTGTTAGGTTTTCCTTCACACAACAGCAAAAGCCTCGAGGGCATATTTCATGCATTCATCATACATCATGCCCAGGTTGTACCACATTTCTAGAGAGCAGTGATGACCTTGCATAAATAACATTGCCCCTCTAGAGTAGAGCGTTGGGCACTTTGATGACTCCAACAGATGTTTGACACCTCAGAGCACCCCTAGATGCTGAAACGTTGAGTTCCTCTTTCTTGGTGTTGGAGATTCTTGATGATGTGCCTAGCGGATCCAACATGCTCGCAAGTTAGCCTTGACACTTTATGATGGGCATGACTTGATTCAGAGTCTAGATGATGATGGTCATCCCTAGGATGACAAGAGAGGGCTTTTACTACCAATTGGAGCCCCAACATTGGAGAGAGATTGTGCCACATTATACTTCTAGTCCCTTTGAAGGTGACATAGGGTAGTTAGAGGATGGTTTTGACACTCGAAGGCATTTTTAGGCACTTCTTGAGGGCATCCCCTCAAGGATGAAGTTGATTATGATGATGGAACATCCCTCTAGCCCATTTCATGCACTTTCACATCATTTATTGTCCAAAAATGCATGACATCATGCTTATAAAGAGTTTCGACCCACACATGTGGGCTTTTGTGTCATATTTTTCTAATTATGAGTTATTGGTTTGGCTTGTAACCCACTATCTTGATTTATACTGAAAATCAAACTTGTCATAGGGCTTTTAGGCTAATATTAGTGAGTGGTAGACCTCATATATAATTAAGATCACTCACTTGTTATTTTTCATCATCATACTTGGACTGTGACCTCTTCTTGAGAGCTTGACTTAGCCTTTGTGTAACTCGCTACTTGTGGAGATGTGATTTTTATGGTGCTCTTCCTTTGGAGATTGGCTTATGTTTCGGAGATGTCTTTTTGGAATGGAAAAAAGGATTTTTTCATGGAAGAATTGTATAATCATTGCAATTTTTTCATTGTTTTACATGTAATTAATTATTCCTAGGGTTTTTCTACACTCCATGTCTAAATGCAAATTGTTTATGGAAAATCTTGGATATTTTTTGCATCTTGAACATCTCTTCCTTGAAATCCATAAGAGACCTCCTAGTGTGCCTCCTATTTAATTTGTCCTCTCACAAAAAATATAGTTAGGGTTTATTCAAGTGGAAACAAGAGCTTTTCCCTGCTTACTCCAAGCATTTGTCCTTTATCTCTTGACATAGCCCTTGTTGAGAATTTGGAGGGCTGGTGATTGATACAAATTCTCTTCTTGTTAATTACTTGTGATCTTACTTGAGTTACTTATGTCTTCTTTCCTTTAGCTTAGTTAGTCTTTCATGAAGTCAATTATCAAAATGCATGAGACACAAAATTAGGCTCCTAGAGCCAGGGCAAAACCTCTCCCTCTTGGAGAGGAAAACGCGCAAAGAATTCTTCTTATAGATCTTCAAATGACAAGTACCATGACCAATACTCAGACCCTTGACTTATATAAATGCATCCAAAAACCTTGTCACTGCTCCTTTGTCTGCCTCCAATGCTGATCCTTTATTCCTGCACCAATTTACACTGACCGGTAACAACCTTAGAGAACTCGGTCTCTAATTCAATCTTGTAAACTGTGATTAGGATTAGGATTTACCTTCCTCTTTTTCTCACACTGCAATAACCCTTAGACTTCCTATCACAGTATATTCATTAATCTTAGCCCTTCATTTTACATGACATTCGGATGTATAGAACACAGACTTCCTTCTAACTTCTCCGCAAGTATCTCAGATTGACTGCATATTAATTAACACTACAGATCCGCACTTCTTAGCTTCAGACTCGCACTTTGATTTCTGAGCTTAGTCGCAAGATGTAACTCCTGAAATCCACATTCATATCCACATTCATATAACTTATGAAATCTGCTTTTGATTATCTTCCTAAATCCGCAATAGTCATCCACTGAATAGTCTGTATTGTCTGCACTTCTTCATGAGTGTATTCCGCACTTCTTCATATGTATCGTTCGCATTTCTTCATCTGAATAATCCACACTGTATGTTACATATTATCCACATTGTATGTTGTGTCACTTCAGAGAGTATTTGCATTGTTATGCTGTGTAATTTCAGAGAGAATCCGCATTGTTATGTTGAGTCATTTCAGAGAGAATCCGCATTGTTATGCTAAGTCATTTCAGAGAGAATCCGCATTGTTGTCTTATTGAACAGATCTGCACTTGTTCATCTTTTTCCCACACCGTTATCTCTGTAATTGTCTCTTGAATATTTGCAGTTAATTAGCATTGAATCCGTAATGCTTTCTTGCCACAAATGATCCGCAACTTTTGTCTATATATATAGGATAACGTTCACTTAATTTAGGCCGACCTGTCATGCTGTAGGGAGGCCGACTTGATACATTAATATAACATTTCTTCCAGCGTTTGAGTGAGGGTTAATGAGAGCTACTCTTCCATAGTTTCTGGACTTGATCTTGGAGCATTTCTAGATCCTTCATATATTGCACTAAATACATTTTTATCTAGAAGACAAAAACCCTAGATAGACATCAAGAAGAAGTCTGTTTAACCTATAATAAAATCTTGCTCATGAAACCCATGAGGCAAGTACAAAATATATTTTATTATCTTTGTCTTCTTCTTTACATAAAAATACATAATTACATAGTCAATATGAAGACTGACCTAGTTACACTTTTCAACAGCCCGTAAGACTCCATCACTCAAGTAGGATTAGGCATTGAGAATCTTTTGTGTTGGTCAAAAACTTTGAAAAACTAAATATTTTCCTTCTTTCTATTTTATAAGCCTTTTAAGGCAACCTGCTAGGGCCGAGTTAATTTAGGGCACTTGTGGATGAATGCTTGTGGTAATAAAACCTAACTTTTGTCTTAGTGATCCTTTTAACTTATAATCTAGCCTTTTTCATGGTAAAACTTCCTCTTAGAGGGTTGACGTTATCCCTCTAGATATTTTTGTGCCCTAGAAACCCTAACACTACTAGGGCTTCAACTTGAGGCTTATTTAGAGGGGTTTCTCTATTATTTTGTTGATCTTACGTTTTGGTAAACCCTTTCTTTGACTCATATGTGCCCAAGTACTCCATTGATGCTACATATCAAGAAACTCTAGGTCATATTAGCTATCACTAGTCTTGGTGCATGATGTGCTATTCCTTATCAAAGAGTTTTGAGCCTTTGTCCATTAGTAAGAATTTCCACTTATCCTATGCTTTTATCACCTTGAACCATATGACATAGAAAATCCTATTAGATGATCACTGGGAAGCCTCCCTTGTGGTGAAATTCTACTAAAGAGCAAGAGGAAGATTCCTGAAGTGACAGTGGCAATCTACCTCATTGTTGCAACGTCTAGTCCTTGCTTTGTGAGTCCCCTCACAAGGCTTGCTAGATTTTGAGGCAACAAGAAACATCTTATGATATTGTTGGCAGCATTCCCAAGGCATTTCGTACCTGTTTCAGTGTTTCTAGGCATTTCATGCACTGGGATGTGGCCAACCTAGTGTTGAAAATAAGGGTACCAAGGAAGTGTTTCCTAGTGCATTAGCCGTTTTGCCTAGGACAATGCATTAATGTCTTTTTTATCATGTGACATTATGAGTTATATTAATGTCATGGGGTAAAGTCACTTTATGAGGTGGTACATGTACTAGGTACTTTTTAATAAAGTCACTTTTTGTTTTAAATGTGACTTTAGGGAGAAAAAGTACAAAGTGCCTTATTATTAACGTCAATTTTATAATTTAATGTTGACTTTATGTGGAGAAAAGTGCACAAGGTACACAACATTAAAAGGTAACTAAGAGAGTCATTAATTGAGGGGGACCACATGAGAGAGTGGGTGAAGTGGGGGACTTGATCTCATGGGCTGAGATTTAATCTCAGCACTTGATCAATAGGGTTAGGTTTTCCTAGTCTATTTAGAGGCAAAAAAGGAAAAGGCATGAGAGACTCATTCATTTTTCTCATGTGCATTTCAGAGTAGCATAGGAGCAAAGGAGAGGAGGCATTGATTGCAAGACTGAGAAAGGGAATACATACAACAAAGAGACATCAGAAACCTGAGTTTCCAACTGAAGTTGCAGGCACACAGTCCAAGGAATTCGGGAAGAGTTTGCAGGCCGATACTCCAGAGAAAGTTTGTGCTGTTTTGTAGGAGGGCTGAGTGAGATCCTTAATGTACTTTTTGTGGAGAAGTCAGAGCTGGTTGCAACTCTTTTCTAGCAAAGTTACAGTCAAGATGGGCCGCATTTCAAGGAGGTCTGTCAGAGAATTTCTGGCACAGATTTAGGCTAAACATGGGGACAGTTTGCACCAAATTTGAGGCATTTAGCAAAGGAGGATTCCTCTGAACATAAGTCAATATCTGAGCAGTGATTTGACTGTGGTTCAAATGTCAGAGATCTGGAGCAATGACTCAAATTACCAGAATTAGAGTCAAGGCCTTGACACAAATTCCAAGGAAGATGGAACAACAATTAAGGGGAAGCAAAAGGCCAAGGAGAAAGACATGAGAAAAGTGAAATGCTTTGCTTGTGCGAAGTTGGGTCACTATGCTGTTCAGTGTCCCAACAAGAAGGGCAAGAAGAAGGGAGTTGCAGCTTCGGCAAAGATGGAGGAGTTCACCTCTAGATTTGATACAGAGTTTGCCTTAGTGGTGAATCTTGCCACTCATGTCATGTCTTCTGCTGTATGGTTTGTAGACAGTGGAGAATCCTGCCATACGACCGGAGTGAGAGAGCACTTCACGAGTCTGACAGAGGATGATATTGACTTGAAGGTTGTGCTTGGAGATAACTCCAAGGTCAGAGTAGCAAGTGGGGACAGTATCCTTTCAGATGGAGTCATTACCTACTCTAAAAGTGACAAATGTTCTTTATGTTCCAGGGTTGAAGAAGAACTTGATTTCAGTCTCCAGTATTGAGGACAGGGCATATGTTGTCTTGTTCCGAGGAGGACTGGTGCTCATATATTCCAACGGATCTAGTGTCGAGTCTGCTAGAGTGATTGGAGTCCGCAGTGGGAGGCTATACATGTTAGTGTTTCAGCCTACTAGAGCCTTGGTGGTACAAACCAGCAACAGTGAGTTGTACTAGATATGGCACAGGAGGATGGCCCACTTGCACCATGGAGCATTGAGGATGCTCAGGGAGACGGTGACAGGTTTATCTGAGTTCAACACTGAGCATCATGATGTGTGCAGGGGGTGTGCTTTTGGAAAGTACACCAAGACACTGTAAATTTCTGAGTGTGTGCTTGTCTATATTTTCATATCACCTGGAAAAGTAAAGTGTAGATGTAGTTTATAAATGTTTCAAATGAAGTTGCAATAAATATTTTATATCAGCTAACACATTGGGGCTGTGGGCATTAAACACTATGCAAAAACGTGGAAACTGGGAGGGCTACCAGATTTGCAAATTTTTCTACAGCTAGGTGTTTTCTGTAACAAAGAACTCAACCGTCCCTTCTTTATTCATCATCATTCCTGGGATGTTAGCCTACCTTCTAGCCTGGTCATTTCAAGTAATTCCCATTCAAACTTAAAGTCTTAATTTAGATCTATATTTTTAGGAAATGCTTCTATCACACTGTCTACTCAACTTAGTGTTCCTAAATTGATGTCATAAATTGTCAACCAGGGCTAGTAAACTATTGAAGTGAAGTGCACTATATGTGCCTAGGTATCTTCTTCCTACTTCGTTGTGTTTAGTGTTTTTCTAGTGTTTTTGGTTTTGTATTTTTGTGTTAAGAGGAAAAGAACTAAATTGTTGGCAAAGAGAAGTTACTGATCATACTAAAACAGAACAAAATCTACTCTAAACTGTGTATGACACCTAAGAACAGAAAATGCTAATTCACAAATTGCAAAGCTTGACAAGGAAAGTAACTCATAACATTAACTCAGTCCAATTCATTTCATTAGAAGTATGTTGGAACAACTTGAGAAAAGGATAAGTTTGATGTAATGAAGTTCTCTATAGTAAACAACAACTTACAATATTACAGAGAAAATCTCATCCATAGTTAGAAATTTGTTGGAACAATTTGAGAAAAGATTATCTGCAACATAGTATGAACCCTATGCTAAAATGACTTATGACACTAAAATTAACCCATTCTGCCACTCAAAATGTTACTATTAAGCCTCATTCAAGGGTTAGAGATCTCTTGGAATAGCTTTGGAAAAATGCTGTTTGTAAAATTATAAAAAAATTGCAGAATATTCAAGCACTCAAAATGATATAACTAATTCTTGTCCATATGATGATGATGTGTTAGAAGAGATTAAGAACAAGAGCAGTTTGTAAATAATGAAGGTCTTTTAAGTCTAATTTAACAGGACTAGAATGCAATTAATAAAACTTGAAATACAATGAACAAAACTGAACTAGAATGCAATTAACCTCCGAAGTATTATAGCTCTACCTCATTCATGTGTTAGTGATATATTGGAACAGTTCATAAGAATGAGATTGACTGTAACATTCGATGTAAGTGAACATAAAACATGAAGTTCAGAAAACTGCCTAAATTAGGAACGAAACAGAGCTAAAGTCACTTATCTAGAAAATATGCACAAAGCCTTTCGGACAGTAGGGGCCCTCTACCATCGGATTGGCACACGAATCTCCTCAAGATTGCTTCAGATCATGCATTATAGTTGTACTTCTTTCATTAAAGGAGAACACTTCAGAAACAGAGTATTACGGTCTTTTGAGAACTAACAACAAAACATCAACTAACTACTGTCTCTTGGTTCACCGAGTTATTTTTATAAGAAAAATACATAACTGTCATTGAGAAGAAATAGGGATACGTGTCTTTTTCAATCAAAATCGAATTAGAACTCCTGTTGAGGCCTCGTACTTTGCTGAAGACATCTGCAGAGTCCTTGTCCTGGTAGAAGTCTACTTCTTAGTTTTGGTTTCCTCCACGTGCATAACCACTTGCAGATTTTTGCTCAGACTTCGTAGAGGGCAAGGAATGATGTAGGTGAGTTCTGGAATTCAACCATATGCGTTTTTCTTGTAAGTGACACCTGTAACCTGTGTGAACATAAAGATAGCTGCGGAATATGCGACTAGCTACAGAATGGCTACATTCTGTAGCTAAGTTTAGTCAAAAATCACTACAACAACAAAACCACAAAAGTATAGTAAGTCAGTCATTGCATGCATTCTTAAAGTGACTTTAATCAATCCTATTGATCTTTTAAGCCTATAAATGATAAAGGACAAATGGAATGAAGTGAAATTTGGTGAAAGGAAAGGACATCTTTGGGGCTCAACATACCCCCACTGCAAAGCTTTTGCATGTCCTCATGCAATCAATCCATGTATTCTGAAACTTCTGCTAGGACATTTAACTTCCTTTTTCTGCTTTGCTTGGTGTTCAATGGCATCCTAGGCGTCCTTATGACCAATTTGAACCTCAGGTTTATAAGTGCCCTGCTCAACTTTTTATTTTTCTTCTTCAGCTTCTCACTAGCCTTGTACAATTTTTCCATTTGCAGAGAGAGAGTTGTATTCATATTACTTTTCAGCTTGACTTGTTCCCTTAAAATTTCATTTTCATTTTTTATGTGCCTATTAAGTACTTCCAATTCATATTTATCTCTCCTCAGCATTTCAATTGAAGATTCTTGTGGGCTAAGAGTTTTCCTCTGTTTTTTGAGGCTCTCTTTTCTAAAGACTCAACATAATTATAGATTTGTTGTTGTGCTGGGTCTACCTCCGGAGTTCCTCTTCGTACTGGTACTCAGGAGATCTATCAGTTGGTGTCTCTTCATCCTCAATATCTATGATTCCCGTTTTCTTAACCCCTGTTTTCTTCAATATGCCTCTAAGCCTATGGCTTCTTCTTAGTTTAGATGGTCCCTCACCTCTCTTCTTAGCATACTTCCTTATTATCTTTTCCTTTTTACGCTGTTTCTTGATTTCGGCCAATTTTTCAGAGATAATCTCCTCACTGTCCTCTTGTATGGATTTACCATTTTTAATTTCAACAGATTTGGAAATTTTCCCTCTCTTGCTTCTTCTTGCAAGTTTGCCTTCAGATGGAGTTTCTTTTGGTTCTTCAAAATGATTCCTCAAGAGGAACTTATCCCAACTGTCTCCCACCTTTTTCAAATGATGCTCAATTAGGATTTTAACTAGGCCACGGTAATACAAGGTGGTTTCTAAAAATTGGACCCTTTTTTGGACATTAGAAGCCATCCTCTTTAGGCTATGGAGTAAGAAAAAGGGTAAATTGATTTCTTCATCTAGAAAATGCATCATAAGTCGAATGTGATAAACATATAGGGTGCCAAACCTTCCCTCACAAGTTATAAACTTCTGCAGAATTAATAGCATATTTCGCCACTTATTCTTTAAGGCTGAACTAGGAATGCCTTTCTTGAAAACTGAGATATCCATACCTGGTGTTTTGAGCATCTGCCTCCATGCTTCATTGTGAAATTCCTTGTTTTTGAACCATCGTTCACCTTGCCTTGGTAATTCTGCTGCTTCTGCAATGAAGGATTCTGTGATAATGAACTTGACATCACCTATTTCAACTTCTGACCCGTTGAAGGACCAGGGAAATGTCTTGGTAACCTCCTTATGGAATCCATTGAACTTTTACAAAAACTGTAGCCACTCAACCTGCTGTAACATTTCTCTAATCTGTGGGTAACCTTCTAGGTATTTGGTTCTGACTGGTTCAGACCTTACAATGAGTCCCATGGCTTCTTTTCTCTATCTTCAATTTACTGCTCTGTTACTGCTCTCCTATTCAAGGTAAAAATGGCTGTAGAGAGTTGTTTTCACCCCAAAGATGACTTTTCTGTTTTTGCAGACAGGAATTGGCTACGGAAAAATGACATGAAGTGGTTATGGAATGAGTGAAATACGGTGAGGGTAAATTACATGAATAAATGAGTTTGAGAGCTGTCATGGAGTGAAAGACCGCGGAAAAATCTCGTGAGAATTTCAAAATCATCACTGAATACTTCGGGTTAGTGACGTGAACTAATGGGTCACTTCAAGTACTGACCGTTAATTTTTAATAAATGATGATTTGATATGGCGGAATGGAAGGGATTTGTCCATGAATTTTATGATAGGCTTGATAGGCTTGATCAATAGGAATAATCAAAATAACTTTATGAAATATACATATAACTTAACCATACTATAACTTTCATAATCTGTTATCATAATAATTTCACAAGTTACCTTAGCCCTTCTTTTGATTTTTTTGTGGTTTTTAATATGCTATCTTTCTTTGAAAATCATTGATCTTTCAGTCTTCATAATCCCTTTGATTTTGCTTGTTGACATAGGTGTGCAGGATCAATTTGCTGCTGAACAAGTGGTTGCTGGATAGTTGCTTGCAGGATATCTGGCTGCAGAATATACCTGTAAAAGCTTTGAAACATGGAATGAAATGATTTGAAACATGGATGGAATGTAGTATGAAATGAAATAAAATGGATCATGAAATATGGTGGAATGAAGCATGAGTGAAGTGAAATATGATGGAATGAAATGGATCATAAATGTGAAGTGGAATGAAATATGAAAAGTGGCTTGCAACTTATGATTTGTAATACTCAATTGCAGAAAGAGATCAAATTTGAAATAAAAATGAGATGGTCCATGAAATGGAGTGAATGAAGTATGGATGAATGGAGTGAATGAAATATGAATGAAGTGAGATATGATGAAGTGAAATGGATCATAAGTGGAATGTGATATGTAAAGTGGGCATGCACTTATGATTTTATGATAGTTGCTTGCAGGAAAAGAACAATTTTGAAAAGGTAAAGTGTCAGAAAGATTCTGATTTTCACTTTATCTTTTCTGTATAAACATGCTAATCAATGATTAGTTTTCATGTTTATACTTTATTTTTTTTATTTTTTTATTTTTTTTGCATTTGATTTCAGAAAATACAATTAAGTTGATGAAGAAGAAGGATTCTTCTTCATTAACTTCACATCACTGTTCCCTTGGAATCTCTTGACAAATTCTTCTCTTGAAAGTGGCTTATGATACAGTTTCAATCTATGACCATTTACAAGAAAAGTGACCTCATCTTCATCTATTGTTCTGATTTTTATTGCTCCATTGTCAAAAATTTTCACAATTTCATATGGCTCAAGCCATTGTGTTTGGAATTTACCTTGAAAATCTTTGAACTTTGAATCAAACAAGAGGGCCTAGTCACCTTCTTTGAATTTCTTTTCCTTAATGTACTTATCATGCCATCTAGTCCTTTGCTGCTGGACTATATTTGTTCTCGGGACTGCATCCTGTCTGATCTCATCCAATTCATTAATCTGCTCCAATCTTTGCTTTTGTGCCTCTGTTAAATCAAGTCCTAGCTGAACTGCCATTTTAAAAGTTTGAATCTGAAACTCTATGGGAAACAAGAATTGTTTTCCATAAACAAGTTCATAAAGAGTATGACCTGTTGTGCTTCTCCATGTAGTTCTATAGGCCCACAAGGCTTCAGGAAGCCTGTCTGCCCAATCTCTTCTATGTAAATGAACAGTCTTTGTTAGGATCCCTTCAATAACCTTATTAGTAGATTCCACTTGACCATTTTCTTGTGGATGATAGGGAGTATATTTTCTGTGTCTGATTTTGTACCTCTCCACCATTTGTTCCACTAGCCTTGATGTGAATTGAGCTCCTTGATCTGTAACAATTTCCCTTGGGACACCAAAACGAGTAAAAATATCCTCAAAAAGAAAATTAACTACGGATGCTTCAGTAAACGGAAAGTAATGAAACAAAGCCTCTACTCCTCAAATATGTGTGTTCTCCATTATAAATTCCTCCTCCCAGCACACGCCATAGTTTATTCTTCTGTGGAAGTGGAAAAGTTTATGTCTCTAGCAGGGATCCTTGAATCTTCTTCTAAAACAGGTTCAGTGGATGAAGTGGAAGGTCTCTCTGTTGGAATATCTTATCTTAAGCCTTCTAGAATTCTGTGATCAGTATAGGATGGAATGTAGGTTTGAGTTGGAGGTGTGCTGCCTCTTGGTCTTGGTGAAACAAGTGGTGTTCTAGGAATCAAGCTTCTGCTTCTTATGAATCTACCCCTTGAGTCTCTTTCTCTACGCATATCATTGTTTTTGGGAGGTAAGAAACAAGGCTACCTAGTTACACTTCCCCGGCAACGGCGCCAAAATGTCTACTCAACTTAGTGTACCGAAATTGATGTCATAAATTGTCAACCAGGGCTAGTAAACTGTTGAAGTGAAGTGCACTATATGTGCCTAGGTATCTTCTTCCTACTTCGTTGTGTTTAGTGTTTTTCTAGTGTTTTTGGTTTTGTATTTTTTTGTGTTAAGAGGACAAGAACTAATTTTTTTGCAAAGAGAAGTTACCGATCATACTAAAACAGAACAAAATTTACTCTAAACTGTGTATGACACCTAAGAACAGAAAATGCTAATTCAAAAATTGCAAAGCTTGACAAGGAAAGTAACTCATAACATTAACTCAGTCCAATTCATTTCATTAGAAGTATGTTGGAACAACTTGAGAAAAGGATAAGTTTGATGTAATGAAGTTCTCTATAGTAAACAACAACTTACAATATTACAGAGAAAATCTCATCCATAGTTAGAAATTTGTTGGAACAATTTGAGAAAAGATTATCTGCAACATAGTATGGAACCCTATGCTAAAATGACTTATGACACTAAAATTAACCCATTCTGCCACTCAAAATGTTACTATTAAGCCTCATTCAAGGGTTAGAGATCTCTTGGAATAGCTTTGGAAAAAGACTGTTTGTAAAATTATGAGAAATTGCAGAATAGTCAATGACTCAAAATGATATAGCTAATTATTGTCCATATGATAATGATGTGTTGGAAGAGATTAAGAAAAAGAGCAGTTTGTAAATAATGAAGGCCTTTTAAGTCTAATTTAACAGGACTAGAATGAAATTAATAAAACTTGAAATACAATGAACAGAACTGAACTAGAATGCAATTAACCTCCGAAGTATTATAGCTCTATCTCATTCACGTGTTAGTGATATATTGGAACAGTTCATAAGAATGAGATTGACTGTAACATTCAATGTAAGTGAACATAAAACATGAAGTTCAGAAAACTGCCTAAATCAGGAACGAAACAGAGCTAAAGTCACTTATCTAGAAAATATGCACAAAGCCTTTCGGACAGTAGGGGCCCTCTACCATCGGATTGGCACACGAATCTCCTCAAGATTGCTTCAAATCATGCATTAAAGTTGTACTTCTTTCATTAAAGGAGAACGCTTCAGAAACAGAGTATCACAGTTTTGGAAAACTTAACAACAAAACATCAACTAGCTAACTGTCTCTCGGTTCACCGAGTTATTTTTATAAGCAAAATACATAACTGTCATTGAGAAGAAATAGGGATAGGTGTCTTTTTCAATCAAAATCGAATTAGAACTCTTGTTGAGGCCTCGTACTTTGTTGAAGACATCTGCAGAGTCCTTGTCCTGGTAGAAGTCTACTTCTTAGTTTTGGTTTCCTCCACGTGCATAACCACTTGCAGTTTTTTGCTCAGATTTCGTAGAGGGCAAGGAATGATGTAGGCGAGTTCTGGAATTCAACCATATGTGTTTTTCCTTTAAGTGACACCTATAACCCGTGTGAACATAAAGATAGCTGCGGAATATGCGACTAGCTACAGAATGGCTGCATTCTGTAGCTAAGTCTAGTAAAAAATCACTACAACAACAAAACCACAAAAGTATAGTAAGTCAGTCATTGCATGCATTCTTAAAGTGAATTTAATCAATTCTATTGATCTTTTAAGCCTATAACTGATAAAGGACAAATGGAATGAAGTGAAATTTGGTGAAAAGAAAGGACATATTTGGGGCTCAACACACACCCAAGTCTCTATGAACATTCTGTTGTTTCTTTTGTAAATTGTAAGTAAAATATGTTTGGCAAATTGATTGTTGTCCTTACATAATATCAGATTCAGTGAAATAGGCAACCATGCCTGCTATTTGATTGGATGAAGTGGTAAAAGATGCCTTCTAAACAGAGAAAAAAAATCCTTTTGATATTTGACCATTAGCAGAGACAAAAGCAAGTTTTCTACAACTATGCATATAGCAACTGTGAAACGTAGCTCTAAATCCATAAATTGGAGCATCAGTTCACAAAACCCATTTTAAACCCCATCACATGCCTTTTTTAAGGTAATAAAAGCATTTTGCTTTTGTTCAGATCCCAACCTCGCCCTTTGCATGCATAAATCAAACTCTACAGGATATATATTATATGTCCCTTTCACAAACCATGCTTATTCCTTTTTGAAGGATTTCACACATTTGATGGACAATGCTGAAGGTTCCAGTTTGGTCTGGAACAAGTGCTTTTAGAGTATTTTCTGTAAGTAAAGGTCTAATTTAAATTGCCAATTTGAATAAACTCCTGCTCAATTTGTGTTACTTCATATCTTTAAAAAAATGAGCATTTCTCCATTTTTTGAATGTTTGTCTCATTTTAAGTATTTTATATCATTGCATTCAATTTTCTTCATGCCAGTTCATGATACTTGAGGCTTTTATCGGATATGTTTTTCATTAGTATTATTATATGCAGAGGTTTGCTTACACTTTGCAACGGGTTCTTATGATATCGATTTGATTTGATGTTATGCCATTCCACAGAGAATGCAAAGGGTCCTCTATGTTTTCTGTCTGCCTGCTATTATGAAAAGGGCCGTGTCCAAGTCTGGACTCGACACACTCATGGAGTTAGAGGAAACCTGTTTGGGTTTTTGAAGGGATTTGACGGCCATCTGAACATGGTACATAACATAGCCTAGATGAGAAGTCCAATCAAGCAAATGATGATTTATTTTCCACTGATAATATAGAGTATTTTTTGGCAGATATTGCAAGATGTAGAAGAGGTATATACAGGTTAGTTATCCCTGGTAACTGATGATTGGTTTTTTCACAACTTTGAATCTTCAATGATTTTTTCACTAATTAATTGAATGTTCTGTACAATCTCTAATTATTGTGGTTTATTGACATAGACATGCAAAAACAATGGCCAAAGAATGTGTCACATATCCAGCATGTTAGAATAGATTGCAACATTCCTTATACTAGATTTCCAGATGTAATTCCTTAGATGTTTGTATTTGTGTTGCAAATTCTCCAAACCCTAGTTGCAAACCCCCTATCTGACACAGTCTTGCACAAATCCTCCTATTAAGGTTGCAACGTAGATTCTTGTAAGTGTATGCATGCTTAGGAGGCTTGGATGCTATGTTACACCAAGTTTCTGGTACATGGGAATGTGTAGCTACTAGCTAGTATGCATGGAGACACACCCCAAATATATAAAATTATATTAAATTACTATTGATTAAACTTTCAAGTTTTAAACTAAACATTCTTCATTGAACAAAGAAAACCATGAAAGAAATGACATGATAACATCATGATCTGAGGGAGACATTCAGAATTTGTCTGCAAATGTGAGTTTTCTGCTCCAGATGATTATCCAACATTGAAGGAATGTCTAACACTAGTAAAAAATGAATAAAAAACAGTGAAGTATATTTATTTAGGGTTTGAATAGGTTTTAAATATTAATAGAGAGTAGAGGATAGGTGGATCAATTAGGAAAGAGGACTGTTTAGGTTTTGTTTTTCTGTTTCTCTTTATATTCCTATTTTTTTTGGCATGGCGCAGATCCACATGACAGGGATGCATAGATCTTCTTTATTCCACAAGGTACGTCCAGAGATCTAGGATCTGAAGAATAGGGATGGGGATGTACCACCTTGCATTCCTTGGGTACACTGTTGAACTTAGTATGGCCCGACCATACCCCAGATGGACTTACACATCCCCACTAAAACATCCCTGTTTGGGACATGTACCCGAGGTGTGAGGTGCATACCCGTGTAACAATGCTTGGATGTGTAGGTGTGTGTCGTTTAGTCCTACATGATGGTGTTGGTATTGGTAATGAGTTATGGGTTAAGTTTAGGGTTGCCTTTTTGACATGCTTTAATGGCTGGCCCAAGGCAATCCCCATGGGTTTAGGGACATGTTTACCAAGAGGAATTCCCATGGGTTTAGGGACATGTTTTCCAAGAGGAATCCCCATGGGTTTAGGTACATGTTCGCCAAGAGGAGTGCCTGGCATTTAGTTGCATGTTTCTTTGTTGACACTGCAATCCTCTTGGTGCAAACATCCGTTGTGAGGGAAACATAGTACTCAATTGTTTATAGGTGTGAAAGATAATGAAAATATCTTTTAAATGTGAAGTCCACTTTACCACTTTGAACTTTTTTGAAGGTGTTTTTATGGCCAGTGCCTAGCAACACCTTTAAAATGTAACTTGCTTGATCTTGAATACATGCAATTTTTTCTTTGAAACAAAAAAGGCTTGAATACAACCCCAAGGGTGAGCTAGATCAGTAAATACTCTTTTGCTAAGTCCACATGCTCAGGATCAAATCCAATTAAGTCATTTGGGGTTATTAGTGGGCTGTACAGCTGGTGATTGATCTACTGTCCATCCATTCTAGGGAAGAAGGGGCAAGCTCTGCGAGAGCTGACATGGTACCAACACCCCATTATTTGCTCAAGTGTGTGAGGGTGGGGTGAGATTATTTCCTTGGAAAAAATATAATAGCTCCAATACCACATAGGCTTTTTATGGAGTACATGCTTATGCAACATCTAATGGAAGTCAAAGGAATAATAAGTTTTATTAATAAAGTTGCATCAGTAACATACTTCTCTCAATAAAATGTAACATCTCACATTGCATATTTATAACACCTGACGGTTTAACCTCCTAATCTTTCCATATTACATTTTGCATTTTGGTCACAAGTCAAAATACGAAGTTACTAACATTAAAAATTAAATCAATGCACATGCTTATACACGTATTTGTGCATTGACATTATCCCGGCATATAAAAATAGATTATAACCTTTGTTCATAGTTAAAACCTTCCCTATAAAACCATCCTAATAGTCTTCTATAAAATTCCTAAGTTTCAGATCAATGTGGATACTATAGGGTGAACTCTAATTGGTGAGAGATATGTTGTTGTGACCTTGGACATATTGGTTATTATAACGTTGGAGACCCAAGATTGGTTAATGCTAACTATCTAAATTAATATAATTTTTTGTATGACAAGCATGCATAGATCAAGACTAGTGATATGCAAGATGTCGACATGTATTAGAGGGCTTAGTGAGATGGTTAAGCAGTGAGCTAGCATCATTAAAATCTGAAGAGATTATTGGAACGTTTCAAGTTGATTCCGGAGAGAACAAACTGATATAAAACCTTTGAGTACGATGGAAGTATATTTAAAGAGTCAAATATAAGCAGGAACCCAAATGCCCAAAGCAGATGGGCATCATCATCTGACAGAAATATCCAGTATACGAAGATCCAGTAGAAATCAGCAACAGAAAGGGTGGTTTCCTCATATATTAGATGAATTGTCTAGGTTACAAAGGAGAGGAGACACCATCCTGGTGGACAGTCATTTCCAGCTCACCTTTCGGGATATAAACACTGTTTAGAAAGCCCAGCAGTGATACCATTGAGAAAAGAAGATGTTCGAGAACTTGTCTTTCAGTATCTTCACCTGGTCGAGAACTGACTCGAAGAAATATTGTTTGAACCAGAAATTTCACTGATCCAATCATTGCAAATCTTGGAGTGACTATAAACCTGTAAACTTGATAAATCTTCCTCCATTGCAATCCTTAATAATGCTGCTGGGGCTCTTCAGGTAATTTGTTTTTTCTCAAGTATTAAAGAGGGAAAATTATTAAAAATCATTGGGGTTTAAACTTTAAACTTTTAGAAGTCTGTATATCATGAAAAAAACTAGAAACAGTTTGAGATATTTGAATTCCATTGTTTAGCTGTTTCAAAGGCCACGATATCTTGAGGTTCATGAAGACCACGAAATGGAGATGTGTAGGGAAAAGAGCTGACATTTGTCCAAAAAATATTGTGTGTCCTTTGTCATGTGTGCTTAATTCTTTAGTACTTGATCTGTATGTATGTGTAGATCTGCAGTGTGTTTACTTTGCTGTTTTCTGAATATTTCTGAAAATAACTTGTAAATGTAAAAACACAAGTAGGAGAAGTAAACTTGATTTCTGCAGTAGAAATTTCTGTTAAGTAGATTTAGGAATTATCACATGGTATCAGAGCTATTGTAGATCAGGGGGAGCTGAAGCCAACAGCGAAGTGATGAAGATTTTTGCTGCAGGAAGGCGGTTGAGACAACACAAATCCAGAAAGGGGCAACGCAGCACCAACGGGACAATGCAGATCCAACAAGGGTGATGCAGAGCCTGTCTAGCTCACGCAGAGCTGACACAGAGGCTGACGCAGGCCCAAAAGGGTGACGTAGAGCCTCTCTAGATCACGCAGAGCTGACGTAGAGGCTGACGCAGGCCCAAGAGGGTGACACAGTCTGAGAGGGGGTGACGTTGTGCCAGTTGCCGTGATTGGAGGTGCAGTTTTGTTCTTCGAAGTTGCTGGTGGGGATTGTTTCTGCTGGTGCAGAACCGTGTCTAGCAGGGTTGACAAAGTACGGGGAAACCGTTCCTCAACATGTTGAAAAGTGTAACTACGATTAGTCTTCATATTGACTATGTAATTATGTATTTATGTAAAGAAGAAGACAAAGATAATAGAATGTATTTTGTTGTACTTTCTCCATGGGTTTCATGAGCAAGTTTTTATTATAGGTCAATAGACTTCTTCTTGATGTCTATTAGGGTTTGTCTTCTGTTTATAAGTGTAATTAGTGTCATGTATATGAAGAGCCTAGTCATCAATAAATGCTCCAAGGCCTTGTCATGAACCTTGTGGAAGAATGGCTTAAAACAACTCTCACCCAATGCTGAAGATAAATGATGAAGTCAGCCTATATACAGTCAAGATGTCGGCTTACAATCTTGCTGTATGTTCGGCCTAAAAGGAAGGAAATATGCCCTATATATATCCTGACCTGCGGCTCATTTGCAACCAAGAAATTGCAGATTGTTCTGAAACAAGTTGCGGATTTCAGAGAGTAATTAAGTGCGGATAAAAGGACATTTCTGAAGAGTATTACGAACTGCTCTGAAGTAAGAAAATATGTGGATCTCTCTATGGTATTACAGTGATTTGAATGCGGACTTAAGATCAGAAGTAAGTGCGGGTATAATGTTGAAATAGATGCAATATATATCTATGATTAAGTGCGGTCTAAAAGATAGAAAGAGATGTGGATGTCAGAGTGATGAAGTCTGGATTAGATGCGGAGTTAAAGCTGTGTTAAAAGTGCGGACCTGTTTGAAGACGTTCCGTGGACTATTTTGATATATGATGTGGTATATGTGGAATGTCTCATACATGCGAAATAGAGGCTGTGATATATGAGGAGTGAAGTTTGTGTGTAATCTGAGGTAAGGGGCATTCAGAAAGTGTGAGAAAACGAGGAAGGTAAATCTGTGATTTACCTTCCTAGTTACATAAAAGAAAGTTATCATATCTTCAGAAGATAAAGCTTCAAGTATATACTAAATGAAGGACAAGATCTCGAATGATCATGCATCTAAAATCTGAATCAGCGAGAAGAAGTGTTTGAAGATAAACTTAGAGACCGAGCTCTCTAGTGTTGGTGCAAGACAATGCAGGTTGGTGCAAAAAAGAAGAATCAGTGTTGAAGGAAGTCAAAGAAGTAATGACAAGGTCTTGGAGGCATTCATAGGTCAAGGTTCGAAGTCTTGGTCATGGTACTTGTCATTTGAAGATCTATAAGAAGAATTCCTTACGAGTTTTCCTCTCCAAGAGGGAGAGGTTTTTCCCTAGCTCGAGGAGCCTAACTTTTTGTCTTTTGTATTTTGGTAATTGACTTGATGAAAGACTTAAATAAGCTAAAGAAGAGAAGACATAAGTAACACAAGTAGGCACACAAGTAATTATCAAGAAGAGAATTTGAATTAATCACCAGCCTTCCCAATTCTCAACACAACAGACTTTCTAGCCAAGAAGTCTGAGATCCGATCAATAGAGTGACTAGAGAGGGCTAATTCGACAAAATTGGTGGAGGATTTTCGGGAAGGAAATCACTGGTTAGAGGGAACATATTCTCCAGAGGGTTTCTATCGGCAAGAAACCCAGATCTGGTCTCTTGCTGAGAGCAACAACAAAAGAAGGGAGAAGAGCATCCGTTTCGACATTTTTGAGCAGAGATGGCTTAGCATGGATTGAGGGATCAGGACAGGTTAGATGGTGCATCTAACTTCGTCATCTGGAAGGCCAGGATCCTATCTGTCCTGGATGAGTATCGCATCAAAGATCATGCTGAGAGGGTTGTAGTTGTTCCGGTCGATGCTAATCCATTAAAGAAGTATGAGGAAATCAAGCACGAGCTAAGCGCTTGATTATGGACGGAGTGAAGGATAATGTGGTCTCACATATTGCCGAGAAGAACACGAAAAATGACATGTGGACAATGCTGATCAAGCTATATCAAGGCACTTTCGTCTAGAGGAAGATGCTTTTGGAGAATCAGCTGCGACTATTCAGATGCACAAGGGAGAGGAAATTGACCCCTTCCTCATTAGGTTGAAGGCAATTCGAGATCAGCTAGTTGCTATGGGGACAACTCCTGATGATGGTCTCATGGTGAGGATTTTCCTGAATGAAACCATCAATGATTGGGAGACCTTTGTCCAAAGTATTTTGGGCAGAGCACTTCCAAATTGGGAGGACATGTGGGCAACTCTTTGACAGGAGGAGACCAGGAGAATGTCCAAGATGGGCAACAACAATAGAGGAGCCAATATCAAGTAGGAGGAGGAAGATGCAGATCTCGCATTTAAGGGACAACGGCAGCAACAAGGGAAGAAGAAGAAGGACCTCTCAAAGGTCTGGTGGCTTCAGATGTGGCGAATTGGGACATTTCGCCAATACTTGTCCTCAGAAGAAGAAGTGTAAGGAAGATTCAGATTCTAAGGCTGCGACAGCCAAGGGGGATGATAGCAATGATGATGATGATGTGGCTATGAGTGCTCATGTGCCTCGAGAGAAGAGGTGGGGTGACATAGATCTGTAGATTGAGGTACATATGGTGGAGGGCAGGATCCTTGTGATACCCAAACTCTTGGATCACATACGAGCTACGGGAGCCCTTAAAGACAGTAGCAGGATGACTAGCGTCAGTTGGTGCAGAGGATTATGGAGGAACGGTGGCAATGAGGACACTAAAGACTGGAGTAGCACAGTGAAAAGGCAACAACAATGTGGAAGCAGCAACGCAGAGGCTGATGGGACTTCAGCAGTGCAGAGGGGCAGTGCTTACGCAATGCAGAGCAACAACAATGCAGAGCTTTAGAGGGTTAGCGCAGTTCAACAGCAGAGGGTGCTTCAGTATTGAGATGCAGGCAAACTAACTTGTCTGTCAATATTTTGGGGATGTCCTTCAATTGCTTAACTCTCAACAACTGAGTTGCAATGCAACAATTAGCAGTGGCAATGCTATGGGCAGCATGATGCAACATTTGAGAGGGAGCTGCAGTACAGATGAGGCAGTGACTGTGGCAGAGTCATGGGAAACAGTACAGAAGGCAGCATCGCAGTGGGTGAGGGGCAGCATGCTAAGCATCGACAACACAGGGGTGCGATGCCATGTATCAGAGTAACGCTTCTGGAGCGAAGTGTTGCTAGAGCACATTCCTCGCTAAGAGGGAGTGTTGATTTTTTGGTAGAATCGAATGTGCTCTAGCTCCGAAACTTTGTGGAGGGGCTAGAACACATGAGCTCTCCAAGACCCAGAAATCGTTTGGAGAAATTCCATCCGGACCTAAGTTATTCCAAAATTAATTATTTTAATGGAGACCCTAAGTCCAACTTAGGGAAATTAAATAATTAAAGGGAATTAATTTAAGCATGTGGGTGAGAATGTTCTAATTGACGAGGATAGAGTCTTTTCTAATATTAGCTGTTGATTAGATATTAGATCACGACCATTGATTGTTCAACGAGAAAAGTATTAAAGGAAGGCTTGGGGTCAGTTGGAGAAAACACACACGGAGCAGTAGCACTTGAACTAAGTCGAAATTCTAAGGCGCGGTTTGCTGAGAATTTTCGAGTGATCTTGAAGTGTAGCGAGGGGCAGATCGACGGAGGGATTTCTGAATCCGAGGCCGATAATACAATTGCAGAGAGGCAGATCTGTACCAGAGAGGCAGCGTAGGCCCAACAGGGGTGATGCAAACCCAGCCAAGTTCACGCAGAGCCAACGCAGAGGTTGACACAGTCACAAGAGGGTGACGCAAGCCAAGAGGGGCTGACACAGAGCTAGAGGCTGCAATGTAGGGGTTTTAGTGGGTCAGAAAGGGCTCGTATTCAATAGATCAGACATAGTGACGCAACCACACTGAAGGGTGACACAGTGACTGCGTAGGCACCTGTGGAGTTCCTCATTCTTAGCTGGATCAACCATATTTTCTATCTCCCGAGATAGAGGTACATCTGCCAGGATTTCTCTGTTGGGCAAACCACTACTGGTGCCCTTGTTTGTATTCAGAATTTTGCATAACAAGTACCATGAGCAAGACTCAGACCCTTGAACTATATATATGCATCCAAAACCTTGACACTGCTTCTTTGTATGTCTCCAACGTTGATCCTTCATTTATGCACCAACTTACACTGACCTGTACTGACCTTAGAGAACTCGGTCTCTAATTCAATCTTTCTTGATTTCATCTTTGTTCACCAAAAACGTTTCTTCTTGCTTCATCTTTACTTGACATACATTTCTTTTGTTTACTGAGGATAGGAAGGTAAATCATAGATTTACCTTCCTTTTATACTTGTGCTTACAAGTGCATATCACTTTACTGGATCCACATCTTACTTCAGATTGACTGCATATTTTCACAGTAATTTAGTATAGTTCATCACTGCCTTAACTTCACACTACATCCAGGCTACACCATGTTGTTACATCTCAAATATTCTTGTAGTGGTTCTCTGTCTTAAGCCAGCTTCAAACATAGAGATAGATACTGTCTGCACTGGTTCCTTAAACCCTGTCTTATTTTCGCATTTAACCAGACTTCATCACATTTTCCTTACCTTATATGTATCCGCATTATACTCTATCCTTGACTCGCATTTTTATCCTTTCAAAACTTCATGTCAATCACAGATATATCCGCATTAAATCAGAGTGATCCGCACTTCCGTCCACATCAAATGATCCGCATTATAGTATATATATAAGGCACTATTCCTGCCTCTAGGCCGACCATACAGTCATCTATTGAGCCGACTTCCTAAGTGAGTTTTAGGCCGACTTGAGTGAGGTTATTCCAGTGTTGATGAGGTCTGACCATAGCCATTTCTTCAAGGATCTATGACAAGGTTCATGACAAGGTCTGGAGCATATATTGATGACTAGACTCTTCATTTACTAGACACTTAATTACACATGTAACTAGAAGACAACCCTAATAGACATCAAGAAGAAGTCTATTGACCTATAATAAAATCTTGCTCATGAAACCCGTTGTAACTCCTAGAGATAACCTTGAGTTGTTAAAGACCAGTGCCTAGGACATCTTAAAGTCGAGAGGATTTAAAAGGTATTTTGGATGCTGATAGGAGGAGACCTCTTGTTATGGAATGATAGTTAAAGTTTTTGGTATTGGTCCAAGATATCTGAGAGGGAATTGGTAGGAATGATATCTAGCTGTATAACGAAAAAGCTACTCAAAATGGATCTGAAGCAGTTATGAGGAGAAACTGTTGAGAGCTGGGCCGAATGTGAAATCAGTGGACAATTATAAAGATAAATGGAGATGATACACAATGTAAGAAAATAAGGAAAACATTAGAGGAAGGTAGGCTTATATTAACACAAGGATCCACCCTCCACCAATATCAGAAGAATAATGACTTGTGAGAAGATCTTGAAACAAAAATCGAGCCTCGAGCCATATTTAAAATGTTACAGAAAGGTAAGACGTGAGTACCATTTAAGATAAATTCACATCTAACGGATTGAACATTCTCATTCCGAAAGCTACGATAACAAGGAAATGATGCAAACACAATGAACATTAAATTGAGTCACTGCCAAGAGAATACATACTGTTCACTTATATCAATTGGAATCCATCACAACAATAGGTTAGCTTGTATTTCTCTCCCGAAACGGGATCTTCAAATATACACTATGAGAGAATTTCAAAATTTACAAAAAGAGACAATTCGTAGATTGCAACTTCTTCTCTAGAAAATCCGGAACCTGTTCTCGCTCTCTAATTTCATCTTTTATAGCTTTTTACATGAGCTTTGAGAGAAGATATTTTCAGAAACAAAATATTCCTTGGAGATATTTTCTGTTCTAAGTCTTAATCAAAAACCAAAAACGATGATGAGGCAAAATGACCTCTTATCTCATACAAAATGGCTGACACAGGTTGTAACTAAAACATAACGATAAGTAGAAAATAAAAAGTGCATAAGGTGAAATCAAGATTTCACCCGATTTTACAATTCATGGAAAACAAAAGTTAAACAGGCCGCGTGGGCCAAATCATAAGTTTCATTTGCTGGTGTTCCGACGAGGCGTGCTTGATGGTTGCAGATGTGTCCGAGTTGATGACGAGGACGATCCCACTTTGCGACTAGAAGGGGGCGGAAGCTGTTGAGAGGAGGAGGATACTAGAGTATTGACATATTCGGTGCACTTTTTCCACGCGTTTTCCCCGGGAGCTGGCATGGTGGTAAAGGTTTCAACCAGGGTCTGAATATCCGTGAGCTCAGTATAATCTACGAAGATGGTCAAGAATTGCTTAACCTGATAGAGGAGGTGGAACTCTTTACTCAAAGCGGCTATTATTGTATCTACCTTCAGACGGGCAGTCTTTTCCAGAGGTATGTTGGTATTATTCATGATGTCTATCATTTTCTGCTCGTAAGCCGTTAGCTCGGAGAATGCAGATGTTTCTGGATGCCAGCATGATGGGAGACCTGCTTCCACTATCTTATTCCACTCCTGGTCGAACTTGTTATCTCACTGTTCATCTCCTATTGAAATTAGTTTTAGACAACCTAATGCATTCATGCGAGTTGTCTCTTTCTCGATTACTCTTCTAACCTCCATTACCCTTCTAAAACGATCAGTGATTCCTTGCGCGAGCAATTCTTTAGGGCCTAGCTCATTCAGGTACCGAATATACCTCTTGGCCATTGAAGCATTTGGTTCTCCTTCCGCGCACCCTTCTTGCAACTGTACTCCGAACAAGCAAACAACAATTTTCTTATCGTCCATCAGGGTGAGGTAGTTCCAATGTCGCTGGATCTCTGCTGTTATATCTGTCCAAATTAGACACCTGGCTTCCAAGAGTGTCATGTTGCCTTTGAGTCGAGTAGTCAAGTCCTTAATAGATTTATCCTGTGCTTTCTTTTCTCCTTGTAATCTTACGACCTCCTTTTGCAAGGACTCCACCACCTTCTGATTTGCCACTAGTGCAGTTTCCATCTCTTTTAATTTCTCACGGGCTGTACGAGTTTCACTTTCGGATACCTTCAAGTCAGACAGGGCTTTAGTAAGCTGTTATGGGGTTGTTCCGGGCTCACCAGATGCCGGGGCTATACATATGTGCTAGTCCCATTTTCCCTGCAAATCAGACAATCTCTGTTTGAGATCTACAATCTCCGTGATCTTTTGGGCCTTTTCTTCCTGCTCTTTAGCAAGCGAATTGGTGAGAGCTGATTTTTCCTTTTCCACTTGGACCAATTCATCTGTTTGCACATGCTCCCCGCTGGGTATGTTTAGTCTCCGCTTCAGCTCTGAGTTTTCTGCTTCTAGATCGGTGATAAGCTTTTGCCGAACTGCATCCCTGTCAGCTCCTTTGTCCCTTATTGCCTTCTTGAGGGTTTCTAACTTATTGTTGTTTTCCCTGGCACTAGCTTTCTCCCTGTTTTGATTTTCTAATACCGAGCTGTGCTTCTACTCAAGTTTCCTCAAAGAAAGTTCGAGTTTTACCACTTAGTCCCGTAACATATCTCCTACACATTTGTGTAGGCCAAGCTTATCCAACAGAGGAATATTGGATAGGTTCAGGGCTATTTCTAAAGCTCGATAGTAACTTCCCTCAGCTGAGGGTTGTAGCACTGCTTGTTGAATAGCCAATATGAGCTGCTCCTTATCCATGTCCAGCACAGAGGTGAGCCGGGTATGATATTTGTTTATAAACCCAGTCAATTCAGCCCTTAGCTTTTCTCGTGTGGTCCTGTTTCTGGTGTTTATCTCTTCCCTTACTTTCGCTCTGTTCACGGTAATTGCCTGCGAAAGCCCAAAGGGGCCTGACGAGGAGGCATCATCCAAAGCAACCAGAAAATCCGCCTTGTTTCTGTCAGGGGCCCCAAATTGGGGAACATCCTCCAAAGATGGTTCCTCCCATATATCTTCCGGCCCTTCAGTCCTCTGCTTTTTATGAGGATGTGCTCCCTCATCAATGTTCATACTTCTTGACTTCTTGAGACCTCTAAGACATTTGCCTGCCCCTTTTTCTCTGTTCCAACAGACGCATTGTCGCCCTTCCCTTTTGCGGCTGAAGACTCGACCTCCATCTGTGCATCGAAAGGCCATGTATTAAGGTTAGCTCTCGATTCAATGAAGGGCCTAGTCTCATGTACATAAGCAATTGACTTTATTTTCTTCTTCCTATTGGAAAGGACTCCTTTCGGGTCATAGGGCCAGACTTTTCCCTATAGAAGGTCCATCTCTTGCAACAATTTTTCCATGGTGGAGAGGGCGTGCCTCGAATTTATGGTGAAGGGACCAATTGAAGTTGGGAGTTTGAGAATGTATCCTTTCTTCGCAGGCACGAAGTGGATCTGGTCGGCCTTCAAGGTTTGTCGAATGAATTCGAGGGCAAAGACTCGCATAGCTGGAAACATCGGTAAGCGGTAGGGAGGTACTTCCGCCCCATAGAACCTGATTTTAGTGTAATCATCATACATATACTAGTCCCTTGTGCTATCTTCCTCGTCGAACTGCAACCAGTCCTTCTGCTCAGGAAATATTCTAGGCGGAGGGATGTCATATATGATGGCATAGGCTATGGACATAAACTCATTAAGAAAACTTGTATACCCCTTCCCCCCTGTCTGTTGGCGAACTGAAACGTTCCACTCAAAGACAGTTCTTGGCTGGGCATTTGTCCTCGAAATTTTCTCTAAGCCTAGACTCTCAAACTTATCAGCATGCTTGAATAAGAACAGGTAAAACACTAAGGAACAAAACCTGAAAGACCCAGTAGAAGGGAACTCTTGAAACTGGGTTTGAATAGCCGAAGCTAGGAAAACAAGAATATTTAAAAGCGTACCCTTTTGCATCATGAGCCATAGAAGAGCTATACCCTCTTTTGACACCCGCTTGACCTCCTGAAGCCCTAACAACCCTGAAATAAGAGCTAGGACCGACTAAACATTATCTCAGAAAGTGGACAAGGGAACAACGTCCGAAGGCAGGAGAGTTGTTAGGCAGGAATCTGAGAGGAGGCTGAGGAAGTCGTTTTGTTGCTCCCAGGGTAACTTTGAGAATTGACATGAAAGGGAGACTTCAGAGAACTCAACATAGTTTTGACTGAGAGGGAAACAGATAGCCCTCTTTATGAGCTCGGGCGATATGCGAAAGATCTTGTTGCCCTGAGAGGATAGGAACAAGTCTCTGCGCTCGTTATAAGCTTTCCCAAGCCAACTAATGAATTCAGGAATTGGGTATGTGGTCGGGGCGACTTGGTAATACAGACCTGACTCAACAACTCTGAACCTATCCTGACCTTTTAAATGACATTCAAACAACTCAGGTCTGATGCTGGCTACACTGAAAGGGTAGAATTGGTCGTGAATTCACGCATGGGCGTCAATGAGAGGTTCGGGTCCAGGAACAGCCCTGGACTCGCGGGCTTGTGGGGTTTCAGGCTCAAACTTCTTGGTTTTCATCTTCCCCATGACCATTTGAAAAACGAAACAGAAGGAAAATGATGAGCCAGAGAAATGACTAAATACCTGAGAACAGTGAGGAAGCCCGAGGGAAAGTGACGCGGGGTTGAAAACAAGCTTGCACTGGAGTTTTAACCTTCTTTGCACGACAGTTCCATAAAATCTAGTATTTTACACGGTCTAGGATTAAAACAAGATTATAATAGGTCGAATTTTGCGGAATACGAGACACGGGGTAACAATTGTAGGGCTGGCGTCATAAGGACGCCGACAGTGAGACACGTGGCAACAGTGAAAGCCACGTGCCGAGTTAAGGTGTATACCGGTCTTCATACCGCCCTCCCTAGACTTACCTTACCTTTACATACTGACGCCAGCTATTCTGCTTGATGGGCCCGCTTAGAACTCTGGTGGGTTGCATAAGGGTGCTATGCGCCATCCTAACACCCGACGGAAAGCTTGCAATTGGTCCGCCAACATATGACGTCACATTCTCCGGGGGCTTGCACTTCTACCCTGCCTCTCTCCTTTCGACCCGACGGAAATATTTTAGACCCATGCTCTTATGTTGTATTATTACGGTGCTAAGTCCCGAGCATTGTCCTCCATTGCATTTTGATTCATAAAAGAACCTAGCCATTGCACTTGTCTTTTAGGCACTTTATTTTCAAGCCCTATTCGATACACAAAGCTTACCACCTTTATGTATTTCTCTGTCTTTCTGCTTTAACCTCTCTTCTTTCTTGATCAATGGGGGCGACTAAACAACATTGGATCCACCTGGGGACGACGCGCTCGCTCTTTGAGGGTGCCGAGGACCTCGCAAACCTTTCACTTGCACGCCCATCAAAATCTGGAGCTCCTCCAACATTTCGATGATGAATTTCACAAAACAACAACAGAAATATAAAAATGGAAAATATATACAAAATGAGGTATATGTACAATAGGCCGCTGAGGCCTTTGTTAGAACTGGAAGTAAGGTTTCAAAAACTGCCTGTCCACGGGCGCTTTGATCAGATCACCTTCCAAATTTTCCAACACAAAAATATTATTTCCTTTTACTTGCGCAATCTTGAATGGTCCGAACCACAGGGGGTTGAACTTTCCATGTTTACCCTTATTTGCTCTCCTGACATCCCACCTCAAGACCAGGTCCCCCGCTTGCATTTCTTTATCCTTCGCGTGCTGATCAAACAAACCTTTCATCTTCTCCTGATATTTTGATAACCTACTGTTCACTTGGTTTCGAGTTTCTTCTAACTTGACTAGCTGGTTCATTCTCTGGATGAGGTCATTCGGCTCTTCTTGGCTGTCTTGGAGAAACCTGGCAACAGTTAAGGCAAGCTGAATTGGAAAAACTGCTGCTCGGCCATAAACTAGTTCATAGGGAGACTTACCTGTTGATCTTTTACTAGTAATATGGTTTGCCTAGAGTGTGAATTTTAGCTGGGAGTCCCAGTTCTTCTGATTTTCGCTTATAGCCTTCTTCAATGCCCTTACTAAAGTTTTATTTGAAGATTCAGCCAACCCATTCTCCTGGGGGTAATATGCTGTAGAATGCCCCAAAGTAATATTATAATGTTGGAAGAAGTTAATGAACTTGGTGGATTTGAAAGCTTGAGCGTTGTCTGTGACAATCTTGGCTGGACAACCGAATCTTGATATGATATTCTCCTCCATAAACTTGATCACGACCGTATTAGTAGCATTTCTTGCGGGTATCGCCTCTACCCATTTAGTGAAGTAGTCAGTGGCAGTGAGGATCCACTTGTGCTGACCACTTGATGCGGGGTGAATCTCTCCGATAAAGTCAATGCCCCACTGCTGAAAAGGTTCTTCGATATGTACTGGTATCATTGGCAGGGGAGCAAACTTCTGCTTTTCTGCGAACCTTTGGCATTTTTCGCACGCCCGAATCCGAGTATGCACATCTCCTAACAGTTGAGGCCAGAAAAAACTAGCCTTCAGTATCTTATGAGTTGTGGACCGCCAGCTGTAATGTCCCCCGCAAATGCCTTCATGAAACTTAGCCATATCTTCCTCCACCTTTGACTCTATAAGACATAAGAGCAGGGTTCCTGAAGGGTCCTTCCAATACAGTCGACCATTTGCTACAATGTATTTCTGGGATTTCAACCTCAAAGTATGATACTTTGCCTTGTCAAAGTTTAAGGGACACCTGCGAGTTAAGAGATATTCTACAATATCTTTGTACTAAGTATTGAGCAGGTATTTCATGTGCTTTTCTTGTACTGAGGTTTCTATTCCGAGCTATTCCTCCACACCTTCGGGCACCTCTCCTCCTTCCATGGACAGATTTATGCCCAATGCTTGACAATTGGACTCGGATAAGATTTTTGCTAGCCCTTGTCCTTTAATGAGCTTAGTGGGGCTGATGTCCAATTCGTACTCTTGAATCTTGGCAATCCATTTGCCTCTCTTGCCTTCACTATCTCCTTGGATCAGAATGTATTTCACTGCGGCTGTGGGAACAAAAGCGGTTATGACAAACTGTAGTACGTACATTCGAAAAGCTTTTAGGGATTTAACTAGGGCGTACGCCTGCTTCTCCAGAATATTATATTTCAACTCTGCGTCTCGTAGTACCTGACTAAAGAAAGCAATGGACTGCTCATACCCATCTACATTCTTCTGCAATAACACTGCAACTATTATGTGTGGAGACGCGAAGGAGAATATCATAAAGGGCCGACTGTAGTCAGGACCCACCAATACCGACGCTTGTGCAAAAGCATGTTTGATCCTATTGAATGTCTCCCGCGACTCTGAGGTCCATTTCACTTCATTGTTTTTTCTGAGCATCTCCGTGATATGCCGAACTATCTCAACATAGTTTGGGATAAACCTTCGTAGAGAGTTTATGCGTCCCAGGAACACCTGGATCTTCTTTTTGTTCCGGGGTAGTGATATACCATTGATTACCTCTACCTTTTTGGGGTCGATTTTTACCCCTAATTTTGTTACAATATACCCCAATAATTTTCCTTCCTCTAGGGAATAATGGATTTTTGAGGATTGAGTGATAGACCATACCTGCAGTACTTCTCGAAGGTCCGACGTAGGTGCTCAATGTGCTCGACATCGTTCTTTGAAAACACGATGATATCGTCTAGGTAAGTCACCACGAATTTGTCCTGTTCTCTCACAAAGGCAATATCCATTGCTCGCTGGAAAGTGGCTCCTGCATTGATGAGGCCAAATGGCATCCAGGCGTACATGAACGTCCCCCATGGTGTAGTAAATGCAGTTTTCTTTTGATCTTCCGGGAGAACCGCCACCTGATTATACCCAGAGAAGCCATCCAGACATCGACAACTATTGCAGTCAGTTCGTGGACTTCATGCAAGCTCATTCCATAAGAAGTACGATCTCCGATCTTCTAGAAAGAGGACCTGGATGCAGGATCAAGATGAAGAGTCACCTTCAAAGGAGCCGGTTCCCCAGAAAGTTGACAGCAAAGGTAAAAAGTCTGTAGAAGAACCTTTGCATCAGAAAGTTACCATTCCTTCTGATGAGGTCTGACCATAGCCATTTCTGACCATAGCGTTGATGAGGTCGGACCATAGCCATTTCTTCAAGGATCTGTGGCAAGGTTCATGACAAGGTCTGGAGCAGATATTGATGACTAGACTCTTCATTTACTAGACACTTAATTACACATGTAACTAGAAGACAACCCTAATAGACATAAAGAAGAAGTCTATTGACCTATAATAAAATCTTGCTCATGAAACCCATGAAGCAAGTACAACAAAATACATTCTATTATCTTTGTCTTCTTCTTTACATAAAATACATAATTACATAGTCAATATGAAGACCGACCTAGTTACACTTTCCAACATTTTTGAGTCTAGAAAGTCTTGGAAACTCCAAAAGTACAAGTCAGCCTAAAGGAGGGAATTCGACCCCTTGGAAAGGCTATATAAAGGAGCAACTCGACGGTCAACCTCATTTAGCACTCACTCACTCAAGAAATTTGATCTATCAAGAAAGAATTCGATCTGTAGCTGGGAGAAGAAGAAAAGGAAAGCGAAGGTTTAAAAGAAGGAAGGAGGACAAAAAATCTTATTTTTGGGCTCTATCTGTCTCACACATGCGAAGTTCTAGGGTTTCTGGTGCTTCAGAAGGAGGCCGAAGTTGCAAATTTGTGTTGCTGGAGGACAAAGTGTAGTATCTTGTAGCTGGAAGGAAGCATACCCTACCTTGACCTCGTTGACCTTGGGAAGGAATGTCTTTCTCTAGGAAGGTCTTATGAGGAAGGTGTATTAGGGTTTCTTAGAAGCTGCAACGCCAAAATTGCAGGATCAAAGTAGTAGTATGAGTTGCAGTATTGAAGCTGGCAGGTCAAAGTTGCAGTATTAAAGCTGGTTGTTGCAGAATCAGGGAAAGGCTTGTTGGATGGCTGACTTGGTACTTGGAGAAGGACTTGGTCTAGGGTTTGGGTCTTTGTGTCTCATTTTGAAGCAAATTCTATATGGAGAGAAGAGTTTACCAGGGTTTCCCCTTGGAGGGGTTTTGCCATGGCTGAGAGCGTAATATCTGTGTCCTCTTTTGTTGCTGTTTTGTTCTTGATATTTGTTTGATGAAAATATCTAACTAAAGAACACAAAGAAGATTAACTAAGTTCACAAGCAAATATTAAGGTTAAAGAAAACTAAATTAATAAGTTGCCACTTTACATTTTCCAACAATAAGTTGGGGGTGTTGCGGAATATATTCCTCGCTAGGACAGACTTTTGATTGCTCGAACATGTGCTTTTACATAGGCTAGGTGTCAAGCACATGGAAGGTGTTAGGTACTTGCTGATGTTGGGAAAGTGACCTTTATGATTTCTTTCCTAAGTTTAGCTTACGAAAAACACATTAAATACTCAATTAATTAATGTTGGTTGTTAAGATAAGGTTTGTAATGAAAAATAAATTTAATTCATTTTAGCGAATTAGATCTAATCTCTACCATTGCTCTAAGTGAGTTAAGATTTAATCCTAGTCATCTGTCACTTGAGGATCGAGGGTTAAGGATTTGGCTTAATGAAAATTATAAAAGAAGCCTAAGGAAGAGGAGGAAGACACATCCATTCTTGGGAGAGTGATTTTTTGAAGTGAGTGAGAAACTCAAGATTGAAGTGAAGTGAAAGTGTGTAGCTATAGGATTTGAGTGGCAAAGGTTTTGCAGGTTGAGCACACAAGGGGAGGGCCGAGAGTTCTTTGTGGTTAGGACGAGGGTGTGTTGCATGGAGGAGGAAGCTGAAGCTGTTGAGGTCGACATCCAACACTTAATTCGAGAGGGTTGATACCAAACTTGTGGGGGGGTTGAGTTGCTAGAGGGGTGTCGAAATTGTGGAAAACAGCCAACACAAGTGCTATCTGAAATTTTGAGGGAGCCAAGTTTCCAGGTTCCATTACTGTATTTTCGGTTTATTCTCTGAGGGTTATTTTCCTTGTTAAAGAAGCCCTAATTTTCCAGAGTAATACAAAATTAAAGGAGAAATTGTTGAACAAATTTCTGCCATGTTTTGTGACTGACTTACTATTTAAAATTTCTGCAATAAATTATTTAAGTTAAATGCTAGTGTATTTTTTATTCAACAATTTTCATAAAAATTAATTGGCTGGGGTGAATATAATTATCTGTGTATGTAATAAATTGCTCAGAATATTAAATCGGATCTAGTATTGAAAATTAACAGAGGTTGAGAACAATTTTAGTTCAATGGGTTGATGTTTTGAATTACAAAAGGAGTATTTAATAATTTTTTTTGGAAATTTGTGAAGCAATTTTAAAGCACTTTTAATTGAAATACCAAAAATTCAAATAAAAAATGGAAAGTTATGTTCCTTCGTACTAAGGTAAAGATTATTTAATGGATTTAAATGTATTAAATTGTTCGTGGATCTAAGATTATGGATTTCACAAAGAATTCTACTATTATGACAAGATGTCTTTTTTTTGCAAAGGAGTTTACATGTCATAAGTCATTTAAAATTCACATTTTCTCAAATTGTGAGAAAGAACTTTATCAAAGTGACAAAAAAGAATATGTAGCTCAAGAATCGAAGGAAACAAAATCTGATTTGCAAGTCAAGCACCAACCACCTCCTACAAAACACCTCAATCCAATATACCAAAACATTTTGATTGGAAGATCAAGAGAACTCACATATACAAAAGTTAAAAGATAAAATAGCCGAAGTTTAGCAAACCAAGAAGGTATCACAACATAAATTTAAATATTATCACAACATAAATTTAAATATCTAAATGATATGTATTATAAAAAGCAATGGGAGAGGATGAAGAAATTTCTTTCCTAAAAGGTTACATTAAAAAATTACTCGCACAAATCAAGAAGACAAATGTTATGAAGCAGTGCAATAAAAAAATTGACCGAAAAAAGATCTTGAGAAGAAATTCAAGGAGAGCATATCTAGGAAAGATGATGAAAATTCTTGCTAGAAGAGATTTAATCAAAAGTTGCTAGAACAAATTAGAACATTAAAAAATGAGAAACTTGATTATCAAAACATTAAAAATAAAGTTGATGAATTAGAAATTGAAAAACTTTCATGTCTCAAGAATCAAAATCAAAACCTACTTATGCAAATTAAAAAGCCTAAGAATGATAAGAATTCAGTGGAAAATAAAATAGAACAACTTATTCAGATGGAAGCATCCAAGTTTTCAGGTAAAAAAATCCAAGTTGAGAAGAAGAGAACAAATATCGATCCCCTTAGTATCATGACTCAAGAAGATGCCAAATTAGTAGAAGTAAAAACATATTTGGATGTTGAAATGCAAAGAATGGAAACGGCAAGAAGATATAATGATCAACAATGCAACATTAATGTGTGAAGAAGATCCCCAATGTAAGTCAAGAAAGCACTATTGTTTTTTGTATCTCAGGCAAGTGTTTCTGCATAGGCCTAAGTGTCTAAGCGTGCAAAATTCATGCAAGATCTCTTTAGAACACTTGCTATAGTGTGAGCAAGCTACTATTGTAAGTTGGCCTAAGTTAGACTTAGGAAAATCACATAATTATTATGTTGGTTTATTGAGCTAAAGTAAACTTAGGGAAAGTAAAGTAAATTACTTTAGTGAATATGTTTTAATCTCAACCCTTGATCTCAGGTGAGACAAGTTCTAATCTCAACTGTCAATCACTTTCAAGATTAGGGTTAGGGATTTAACTCAATGTAAAGTTATAAAAGCTAGGCTAGGAAGAAGGAGGACACACCATTAAACAACACAATATTGAGATAGGCTTCTCAGTGAGTGTGTTGGGTCCAAGGAAGAGGCAACAAGAAGATTTAGATGAGCCAAGTATTAGCTGGATTAGATCCAGTGTTGTATGTAATTTCTTTGTTGGTCCTTTTTCCTAGGAAGGGAGCCCAAGTAAGTTCTGAGCTTGATGAAAAACTTGGATTTGGTAGATTTTGTGTCATTTTCATGATTGAGATTGGTACATTTTGCTTTTGTTGTAATTATTTGATTAATATCCTCGCTATGTTTTTATTTAGTAGATGTAATTATGCTCATAACTAATACCTGATTGCTAGGGTAATAAAAATTAACATGGTATTAGAGCTAGAAACAATGAAGAAAGCCAATCTCGGAATCATAGGGGCCAATGTGGCTAAAGCTGTGCATGTTGTCAGGAAAGATTGTTGGATCAAACCCTAGTTTTTGAACACAAGTGTTGGATTCAACGACTTGTGCTTTCAGAATGATATCTTGAATTTGATGTACATATGTGAATGCAATGGGTTGTCAGATGTTGCCAGTTATTGGACGTAGGTTGTTCGTATTAGTGATTTCCAGATGATCAAGTTTGTGAATCGAATCGTGTCGTCCATGTTTAATACTGTGTGAGTCAAGAAGATTGGGGTCATAGGGTTTGTGTTCCAGAAAGATATCGAAGGTACTAGAGAAGATCAAAGTGGTGGTGGTAGACATCTTTATGTCGTGCGTAAATGCCTGGAATAGTGATTGCCTGCTAATATTTGATCTTGCATTGGGGGAGGTTGTCTAGGTTTTCCACGACAAGAATATGTTCTTTAGCTTTGATGTTGAGAAACATGTTGCAAAGGTAGAGATTGTGTTCATCTTCGTCAACACGCCTACCAAAACTTGTGGGCTTGACATCGACAAGGAAGTCGACCTAGCTAGCTGGGAATCAGTTGCTTGGATCATCGCAGGTGTATCGAAGTCAGATAAGATTGTGGTGGAGAAATTGACAATGACAGTGAAAACTATAGAAATGATTGAGAAGATTCTCACCCACAACAACAAGGGAATCCACTTCTAGTTTTTATCTAACCTTGAATTTCTGGTCGACAGTTGCCCAACCATGGAGAAAGAGCATGCGATAAAGGGTAAGGATGGAAACTTGGGAAATTCTTGTGGGATAGAGGAACTGAGAGTGGCTGCCATTAGCATGCGGAGATAAGTCAGTCAACTAAACGAGAGACACAAATTGCAACAGGCCCAACCACTGCTGAAGATTGAGGGCCTGTGGTTAGATGCTAGGGTGATGAAACATGGAGCTTGGATCGGTGGAGGCATCCAACTAGCTAGAATCGATAAATGACAATGGAAGAAAGAAACATTGACAGTTCTAGGGTTTCCAACATGTAGGGAGCATGGTGGGGCATAAACGACTGAGAGAGCTTGGGTAGGGTCTACAGAGCTCCAGTAGGGCTATAGACGGATCATAGTGTGGTTGGAGCCACTGATAGGGACATTAGGTCACTAGAGAGAGGCAGAGATATCAAGGCATTGTGCTGAGGGCGACAAGGTGTCAAAGGTGGTAGAAATGTAGGTATCTAAGTAGTAAGGCAGGGGGTTGCAGATCACAGTCGAGCCACGTGGTGCTGCTAGTACTGCAACCACTACAACCAAGGGGATTGGTGGTTGCAAGAAGTCGTTGAGACACAATAGAGGGGCCACATGAAAGAAAGGCCACCAAGAGTCGAGGGATTAAGGCTGTGTAGTTCGCGACAAGGTTGTTGGCCTAGGTAGGGTTTGGTCTATGCAGTAGCAAGCCTATTGGAAGTTGTGTGAAGTTTGAAAAGGTGACCAATATAGGGTTATAGATCCACAGACCGCAGGCTAGAAAGACCCAAAGATTGGTGGAAGTCATTCCTCAGAGGGAGTGTACCAATCAGGGCGTGAGTAAAGTTTTCATTTGATTTTTCGATGGCATCAACTATTATGAGGTTCAAGGATAGGTTAGATGGGGCCTATAAATTTAGTCCATGGAAAGAGAGGTTAATGTTGGTTCTCAAGGAGAACTATGGGAGTCTACAACAACCAATATTACAACTCCTTTGGACGCTACAACTCTGGTAGCTCATGAGTTGACAGACATGAATACCAAATGTATCATCATGGATGGTGTGAAGGATCATGTGATTCCTCACATATCAGGGAAGGATAGTGCCTCTGAGATGTGGATAACTCTAATGATCTTATATCAAAGTGAATCAAAATGGAGAATGGTGTTGAGGGAGAAGCTTAAAAACACCAAGATGATTGAATCAGAAATTGTGGCATCATACCTCACAGGGTTGAGAAAGTTCAAGATGAACTGGGAGTTGTTGGGGTTGTTGGGTCCCTGTAATTTAGTAGAGTGGCAAGACTAAATGTTGCAGAGACTACATCAAAAACCACTTTGGGATTCTAGGATCTAGCCCTCCTGAATCTAGAGAGGGATCTCTCTATAAGTGCAAAAGATTGATTTATCTTTTAAGGTTTTAGTATGATATTAGGCTAGCTATTAAGGACAAGGGTTTTTGTTTGTTTGGTTGGTCGGGTATGATCTTTAATTGGATGGAATATCACAAAATGAAAGAGTTTCAAAGGGGTGAAGATGCAAGTGTATTGAGAAGTGCTCATCAGATAGGATTAGTGTGAAGCAACTTTAATCCATTGGGCAATGGAGTCACAAAAGGGTTTAATTGTACAACAATTTCAAGAGTGGTCCAAGGGGCAAGTCATCTATATCAAAAGATCCTTTAGATTTAAATGGAGTGGAACATTAAAAGTGTTGAGAAAGTCGAAAAGCCAATAATTTCAACGAAGAGTTATCAACTTCCCATACAAGAAAAGCCTTTTTAAGCAACTGTTTGAAACCAACCAAAGGATAGGGCTAACCATAGACTTCTTTGGACAAGCTTGTATTGAAGCTAACTTATCAGACAACAATCTAGTAATCTCACTAGACTACTTTCAGAAGGGATGAAAACAGATAAGAAAACAAAGTGCAGCTTAAGATCAAGTAAGGATTTTGAACCTATCCTGCTTTCAACATACTCTTAAGGGAAACTTTCAGACAACCTTTGGAGAAAGAACTAGAAGACAGGGCAAACCATAAACTTTTCTAGTTTAACTCTACTTAGCATGTAATGAAAATATCATTCAAGAATTTCCTTTCAAGTTTTGCACTTCAAGACATGGTATAACCAACATTCCTTGATAAAGTTTACACTTAATTTAAGTCATTCCTAAATATCACAATTAGCAGAAAACATATAGATAAAGCTTATCAGTGAGAGTAGGGTACTTTAAACAATAAATCCTAGCTCTATGCTTGTTGTTCTTTATCAGAGAAAAGTGAACAAAATGGCATACATGAAAGGAAAACAATAACAGTAAGAGGTACTTCACCAATGATATAGACCAGGATCCCAAGAATCAACTTGTATATTGATTGTCAATTCAGTTACAAACTACATGTCCAATGTTTCATCACAGCTTCAAACATCTCTTCTCAGCCTAACTTCTTCAATAACTTAACAAAGCTTCAGAGCTTCAGAACTTATTTACATTCCACAATGATTCGATACAATAACTATTACATCAAAGTCCAACAACCAACACTTTACAATGTGCTCCTCAAGGAGATTTTATAAGGAAATGAGGAGGTGGAAGAGTTTCTAGGGTTGAGTATCATTAATTCTATACTAAATGCAATTTCTAGCCTTGAAAACCATGCAAGGCATAAAGCAGGAATGCATTGAATTATAACTCTGTTTCATTTATTCCATTTTTGTTTTTTAGGCCTAGTGGACAAAAAGATTGACTTTAAGGCTTTCTTTATCTTTTACAATAACTTTACTGACAGTTTAAAATATATTCTTTGGTTTGAAATAACTGTTCAGCTGTCTTTAGGCAAGTATCTTTTGACTGGGCAATAACTATGCCTTCTTTTGATTTATGGAAGCTGCAGGTAGCACTTTGGTAGCTGGAAAGGATAAATGGCCTCTGATGTGGTAGTGGAGGCTCCTTTTACTGATATAACTCTTTGTTTTTCCTTAAAACACTTTTAATTTGCTTTTGGTCTGTGTTTAGGCTAAATTAGCCTTAATCTTTGTCTTCGAGACTTTGTTCTTTAATACTGTCTTTATCTCTTTATTTGGTGGATTAAAACCCTGATCTTCAGGCTCTGGCTTTAATCCTTTTATCATTGATTCTTCACTCTGATACACTTTGTTTGTTTTGTTTAAACAGGTGGCTTTCTGCTATTGGAGGGTCTCTATTAAACCCTGGATTGTGATTCAATTGATTAAAATTTGGATTTGAGAACCCGCAGCTCCTTTTCTTCGTTTATTTTAAGCCACATAATCGTCATTCTGGGCCGAAAATGTCACCTGACTGTGACTGTGGAAATACAAAGAGCAGCCACCATTAAATCCTGCAAAAAACACAACAAATTGTTAAGAAAACCCGTGGATGATGGTTTAACTGCATTTAGAGGTTTGGTGGAGGAGGTTTGGAGCTGCGCGAAATGGACAAATGCAACGATAGGAGGAAAAAACCCCGGCAGAAAAGCTAACCAGGTGCAGATGGAGTTTGGGCGCGATGGCGAACAGGAGCCATTGGATTTAGAATAATCAATGGTGGAGATCTTTCGATGAAGTCATTCGGGAGGTTAGATGGATGATAGACGAATGGGGGTGAAATTAAATTGGGATTGTCTGATCTCAAAGATCGATGGCTGGGATTAAAACCGAAAAGACAACGTTGTGGAGAGTGGTGGTAAAGCGGAAAATTGGCAGCGGTTTTCGCAAAATAAAAATGGGGGAAGGCGGTATTGCCCAAAACAATGCGATTCCATACAATGTTTGATGCATGTCCCTCCCAATACCGCCCATTTCGCAAAATTTTTGGGCATTAAACCTCTGGCGCAAAGATTTTGCGAAACACAACATCAACCGTCAGATCGGAAGACCCAGATCGAACGGTGCGGAATGGATGCGACGGGTTAAGAGGTAAGCGGGGTCCACGGTGACGTGGGATATTTTGTCGTAGAGCGAACGAGCGTCGGGTGAGTTTGGACGGTCGAGAAGAGATCCTGGCCGTCCGATCTTTTGAATGGACAGCTAAGATTAAAGATGGGGAGGAAAGTTTGAACATAGGGAAAGGTAAGAGAGGATAGACGGGCGGAAGGGTGGAGCCCGATGGCCGTTGATCTGGATAGATCAACGGTCTAGATCTATCAAAAACCATAACGTCGAGAAAGGTAAAATAGGCGGAGGAAAGGCTTTTTACATGGGGATTTTGTATTTTAAGCGCCCGATTGCGGGGCTTTAGGACACATGGAGGAAGGGGCTAAAGGAGATAAGCCCTTAGGGGCTTAAGAACCTTTATATTTCGGAAGAGTGCTTTTAGGCCCAAAAATAGTGATTTTTAAGGCAAAATAGGGGTTTCGGTAAAAGAAAGAAGGGACTTTTAAACCAAATAAAAAGGAAATATAGGGTTTAAAGGAGGGTTTTGATGGTTTGGAAGCCAAAATGAAGGTTTATGGAGGGATATTATGAAGGAAATGGAGAAGTGTAATGAGGGAAAATGGAGCTTTTTAAGCAGTTTTTCTCTTTGGTAATTCAACAAAGTTCTTTAGGATTAATAGTGAAACAAAAGTGAAGATTAACTCAAAGGGTAATTATCATCATAAGACTTCAAGAACTCACAATTTGGACATGAAATTGTTTCTTGAAGGCCTAAAAAAAAGATTTAGCCACCATTTGGTATGACAAATTTTTATAGGTGGCTAAAAGTGGCTCCACATGGGGATGACATCTTCTTGAAGATGTCAAGAACTTCAGACAATTTTCTCTGGAAGCTGATCAGTGCCTTCATCCATTGGGCAACATATTTTCTTTTCTTTTGGTTGATCTGTCTTTGATCTAATAACCTCTACAACAATTTTGAAAAATGACAACTCTTCAAAACAACATCTCTACCTACCCATTCCTAATGATTCTAACATTTTTTTCTCTTCATAATGCATTTGGATTGGCCAACTTTTTTCATAAACTTTTTATTCTTTTTGAAAACAGAAAACTAATCTAAGTCTACTCTTATTTCTCCATGAGTTCAGATTAAGCAGTGGAACTCATAAGTTTCTCTACCTAACTACTATCCGTCAGGATTAGACTGTCTGACAAATCTTTATTCTCTAATTTCTAAAACAGGAAATTTAAAAGCAACCAAGCCAGGATTAAGCAGTCTGACTTGCTGCAGATATATGGCATAAAAACAAGCTGCACATAGACTGTTATTTGCAGAAAAGTAAAACAAAATTGTGAAGGCTTAAGATCTAAAAATTACAACATCCTTCATCATTTCTCCAGCTCCGATTTTAGGCTTGTTTGAGCTATTTTTCTTTATCATCTGGTTCAAGTTTTGAGCTTTTTAGAACCAATTCTTCATTAATCTCATAGGTTCAAGATTTGAGCTTGTTTGAACCTTTGTTTTTCTATCCTAATCTACCTTACTGATAAGCCAAGATTGAGCTGTTTCGCTGATCTAATTCACTAACTTATCAGCTGTAAATTTAAAAATTAATTAGTTATGATTAGGCTGTATGACTAACTAGAAGTGTGTGCATTTTTTTTTTTTTTTTTGGGAGTGGCATTTGAGCTTGCACACTTTCAGACTTCGTCTCTCTTTTTTGGTATGGGGCTGTACCTTTCTTGTTTTTATCTGCACTCTTTTCTTTTCTATTGTTTTTGTATTTTTATTTTTCTAACTTTGAATGCAATGTGCTGACAATGACAATTTACAATGGAAAGTAAAAAGCTTTGAACCTCATGACTCTTGACAGAAGTAATGCTTGAGCATCCTGCCATTGACAGGATCTCCAAGAAGTTCAGTTCCATTCACTTCCTGCAAGAATAAGCATTGTTACTAGTATTAGAATGAATGAGATAAGGGCTTAGCCATAAGTTATCAAATTTTCCATGTTTTCCCTTATCTTCTCTCCTGGAATCCCACTTCAAAACTTTGTCACAAATTCTGAAATCACTGGCCTTTGTCCTTTTATCAAACAACTTCTTGATGTTTTCTTGCTTGTGTAGAGCTCTGTTGTAGACTTCTTCTCTGGTTTGTTGAAGATGTATAGTCTGATTGATTCTTCTTGTCATATCATTATCCTCAGACTGTACTTCTTGGATCAGCTTCATGACTGGCACTCCTAGACTGGTTGGAAAAATTGCATCTGCTCCATAGACTAGCTGGTAGGGTGACATTCCAATTGATTTCTTAAGTATTAATCTGTCAACCCATAGTGCATGTACTAGCTTTGTGTGCCATGATTTCTTATTGTCTTCTAGCAATTTTTTGATTATATTTACCAAACTCTTGTTTGAGGATTCTGCCAACCCATTACCTTGAGAGTAATAAGCAGTAGAATGGCCCAATGTAATCTGATATTTATAACAAAATTCAACCATATTTTTGGATCCAAATGCAGCAGCATTGTCAGTGACAATTTTCCTAGGACAGCCAAATCTAGATAGGATATGATTTTCAAGGAATTTTATGATGACAGAGTCAGTGGCTTGTCTAGAAGGGATGGCTTCTATCCATTTGGTAAAATAGTCTGTTGCAGTGAGGATCCATCTATGTTGGGCAGATGAAGGAGGATGGATTTCCCCAATGAAGTCTAAACCCCACTGCTGGAAATGAGCTTCAACAGTGATTGGTTGCAGAGGTAAGGGAAGCAATTTTCTTTTGCCTTCAAAGAATTGGCATTTGTGACAAGCAATAATCATTTTGTGGATATCTTGAAAGAGGGTGGGCTAGTAGTAACCAGCTCTAAGGATTTTATTGGCAGTTGTCTTCCAATAGAGGTGGCTTCCACATTCTCCTTCATGTAATTCATGCTTGATCTTATCTGCATCATTCTTAGGCAAACATTTAAGCAATAATCCACTAGCATTTTTCCAATATAGACATTTATCCAAAATGCAGTGATTAACAGCTTTCAACTTTAAAAATCTTGCCTTTGTTTTAGACAAACAAGGAGGTGTATTCAAATTGAGAAAAACATATAAAATATCAGCATACCAAGATGAAAACAAAAAATGATCTTCAATAATGGGAGTTGACAACTCCTCATGTTCATCTAATGCATCTAACATGTTTATATCAAGAGCTTCAAAATTAGACTCAGCCATTAATCTTACTAATCCTTGGCCTTTTATGAGCTTAGTGGGCTTGATTTCTAAATCATATTCAAGTATCACAACAATCCACTTTCCTCTTTTGCCATCTGGATTTTGGGTTAAAATGTCTTTTACAACTAAATTAGGCACAAATGCAATTATGTGAGAATGTAAAATGTAAACTCTGAAGTCTCTCAAGGCTTTGACTAAGGAAAATGTTTGTTTTTCTATGATATTGTACTTCAGAGGTGCATCTGTTAATGCCTTGCTAAAGAATGCAATTGGCTGCTCTTGTCTCTTCAAGTTTTTCTGTAATAGGACAACAACAACTATATGTTCTGACGCAAATGAGAGAATGAAGAAATCCTTTGTAAAATCAGGACTAATGAGAACTGGTGTTTTGGTTAATGCTTGTTTTACCAGTTCAAATGATTTCTTTGCTTCTAAGGTCCATTTAACTCCTTCTTCTCTTTTAAGCATATGGGTCATGTTTCTAAGGAGTTCAGCTAGATTGGGTATGAACCTTCTCAAGAAATTAATATTCCCAATGAAAGATTGAAGTTCCTTGATGTTTCTAGGATGGTTGATTTGCAATATACCATCAATTCTCTTTGAGTCTATCTTTATCCCTTCTTCTGATATGATGTGTCCAAGTAGTTTGCCTTCTTGGAGACCAAACATTGTTTTTTTTGGATTTAAAGATAACTCATATTTTCTGCATTTCTCAAAAGCTTTTCTCAAGTGTTCTAGGTGTTCTTCATCTGTTTTGGAAAAAACAGTAATGTCTTCAAGGTAAATAATGATGAAGAGGCCTAATTCTTCTGAGAATGCAATATCCATGGCTCTTTGAAATGTAGCACCAACATTCATTAAACCAAAGGACATTTTCACATACATGAAAGTACCCCAAGGTGTGGTAAAGGCTGTTTTGATTTGATCATCAGGATGTACTAATATCTGATTGTAACCTGAGAAGCCATCTAACAAAGAAATCCTTTTAGAACCAACTACCTTTTGTAAAATGTGATCCATCTTGGGTAAAGGGTAGTTGTCCTTTAGAGAGACTTTGTTTAAGTTTCTAAAATCAATACAAAGCCTAATCTCTCCTGTCTTCTTCCTAACTGACACAAGATTAGATACCCACTCTGAGTATCTAATAGGAACAATAATTCTAGCTTCATACATTTTCTTAATTTATTTTTCTACCAGAGGTAATTGAACAGGGTTAATTCAGCGCAATTTTTGTTTGAAAGGTTTATGGTTTTCCTTAAGGGGTATTTTATGCTGAATTATCTTTGTGTCATATGATTTTAGATCTTCATAACTCTATGCAAATACATCAGAAAATTCCTTAAAGAGCTCAATGTATTTCAGTTTTATGTGAGCTGTTAAGGTTTTAGACGGTTTGATCATTTTTGGCTTTTGTTCACTGCCTATGTTACACTCCTCTACTTCAGTTTCAACAGGTTCCAGTTTTTGTTTTTTGGCAACATCATTGAAATCAAACAATTCTTCTAATGGGACCAGTCCTTTTGGCAAGCTTTGAGTGTTAGATTGCAGCATTTCTAAGTCTTCTTTTCCTAAATTTGCACTAATTTTTGTTGTATGTTCAAGTTTATTAGATAACAGATTTACCTCAGCAATCTCTGGAGACTTTGCTTCTTCATCAAGTAGATTTTCTTCAATAAGACAGTCTTAGTCATAATTTGAATCCGAACTTGGTGGCTCAAATTCATTTCTGGACTGCAGGAAGTCTTCTATTTGTTTATCTCCATAAAAAACTTGCCAGTATTTTTCATTGTCTGAGACAGTTGGTCTAAATCTGACTTGGGTGGTACATTGCTTGGTTTCATAAGGTGTTAGACAAGTTCTAGCAGCAAAGGCTAAACCATTGGCAATGACATTTTGGTTTCTTGGGACAAAGACAAGTTGGAATTCATCAAATGTTTTTAAAAAGTCCATGACATCATTTCTATAGGCTCTAAGTTTGGGGTGTGTGGCACTATATTCCCCATTCACTTGCCTAATAATCAATTCTGAATCCCCATGGACTTTTATCCTTTTGGCCCCTAATTTCTTCAACAAGTGTAGGCCTAAAAGGAGGGCTTTGTACTCAGCTATGTTATTTGTACATTGGAAACTTAACCTGTAGGAATGCCCCTCAGCATGATTGTTTTCAGTGTTGTGTATCCATATGCCCGCTCCTGCATCATTTCTAGTGCAAAACCCATCAAAGTTCATACTCCAAAGAGGACTAGTTTCAGATTTACTAGTTTGACTACTATCCTCTTTATCTTGTGTGCTTTTAGATTGTTCTTGTACATCAACACTATGTCGAAATTGATTTAGTTCCTCATGTTCTTCAAGATGTGGATGATACTTCTCTTGACTCTCAAAGTTGACAACCAATGGATGACTGTTTTGTAGCTCTGGACCTGTGATTTGTTTGCTGTAATTTTCTGATTTGGCAAACTGTCTTGATGCTTTTGTCTTGTCTTCCTCCTTTTATGTGTCTGCCACTATGGTACAGTGAGGGGTGACCACTAAGCCAGTTAAGGTTTCTTGCTCATTAAATGTTTCATGATTGAATAGAATAAATGAGTCAAGGCTTGTATGTACAGAATAAAGAGGAGAGTTTTCAGGTCTCTCTTGGCCACTGACCATGTATTGCATGTGAGATTCCCTATAAAGTCTTCTAGTTTGATTAAAAATAGGGATAATAGCATATGTCATATCCATTTGCATTGTTCCTTGTAACTTAGCTCCCCATGATCTTGATAAAAGCATACCATATTTTGGGGAAACATCAGCCACTACAATATCTATCACTAAACACTTGGCTGGAATTTGTGCTAAGTTTACATAGAGGTCTTTGATCAAACCTAAACATTTCACTTTACTGGAGTCAAAGGAATATAGACCTTTGTATGGTCTAGTGATTTCAAGGCCTAGACTCTCCATTATTGCTTTGGGCATTAAGTTATGAGAGGCCCCTGAGTCACGCATAGCATTGTGTAAAATTTTGTCATGAATTTTCAAACTAACATAAAATGGAGGAACTGACCCTTCTTGGTATCTTCCCTCAATCTTAGGACCAAATAAGAGCTCTGGTTGGTCATCATTGAGGTTAACAGTGTCATTATTTTCTGCTATGTTGAAGGCTTTCAAAATTTGTGATCTATAGACATCTTGGGTGACTAATTCAGTGAGGGGAACAGAGATTTTAATTTTGGCAATTTCCTGTTCCAAACTAAAAGGCAGTTGATTTTCTACAATGTTTGTTTCAGCCTTGTTAATCACCACTTTATCAGCAAAATCAACTTACTGATTCCCTCTATTTACATTGGTCAAAATTGTTTTAATAGGAGCACTAGGTGAGGTGCTAACGCTGCTAAGATCTGAACTCTGTTTTTCATTAATTTGAGTGCCTTTCTCTTACTTTGGATCAGATTTTATGGCAACTGTTTTGTCCTTTTGTTTAGTGTTTATGGGTTTGCCCATAGGGCTGTTTTTTGTAGATTTGTCAGAGGTTTTAGTTTTGGGAGTTTCCTGATTCTTCTTACTCCTAAGGTCATATTCTTTTGGGGTCTCTATGATGACATTTTCCAGCTCTTGATAATAATGTTCATCCTCTGTTCTTTTATCATCACAAGGTGTGTATAGACCTTGTTTCTTATTAATAGGAATATCAAAATGGTCACTACCTACTCCCAACATGTTTATATCATCTTCCTCTGTTTGTTCAATTGTTTCTTCAACCTCATTTACATAGTTTTCCTGGAAGGGAGGTATGATCTATAGTTTTCCTGGAAGGGAGGTCTAATCTATTGATCATCCTCTCTTTGTCTGTTTTGAGGTTGATTTCTTCTAAAATTCTGATTAGGATTTTGAGATTGATTTATGTTTTGGGGAGCTGATTGGTTTTCTCTATCTTGTGCTTTCTCAAGTACGCTCATCTTTTTCATCATCTCTTCCATCATCCTTTCCATTTTTGAGCTAGATGTGGAGGGTGCAGGTTCGTCCCTAAATGATACTTTCTTTTCATTCCTCATTCTAGCTCTTTTCTCAATTAAATTTACCTCCACAGCAATAGCTCTCTTCTGCACATCTTCCAAGGTTAAGGAATCTCTTTCTCTTAGCTGATATGCCATTTCCGGATCAAATCCTTCAGGAAATTTGGCCAAGGCTGAACCTTGTGGAGGTTTAAAGTCTAGGGGTAGTGCATTATAAACACTATTGAATCTAGTGCAATAATTTTGAACACTTTCCCCAATGTTTCTTTTGAGGTTGTTGTAGTCTGAAAGTATTTGGAGAGGGTTTTTCCTAACTTCCCACTTGTTAAGGAATAACTGATGGAAGGCTTGGAGGTCATTAATACTATTAGGGGTTAAGCTTTTGAACCATTTTCTTGCTTCTCCCCCAAAGCTTTGAGCAAACAATCTGAGTTTGACAGTTTCATCATCAATCTCATTTATGTCAAAATAGTCATTCGTCTTATCCACATGTTGTGAAGCAGTAGTAGTACCACTGGCATCATATAATGGTATCTTGGACTGATAGTCCTGTGGCAGATTGACTAGAGGTAAAGGAAGGACTAGGGGAGCATACCATGTTGCCATGATAGGAGGTTGTGGAAAAAGTGGGGGGTTTACAGGTGGGGGATGTAAGATAGGAGGGGGTTGATGGAATGGTGTAGTTTGAACAGTGGGTGTATGGATAACAGAAGTGGATGGACCAACAAGAGATTGTTGAGCAGATCTAGGATGAGAGAAACCAAAATTATGAAGGAAATGCAATTCAGGTGGGGTAGTTTCTCTGCTGCCAGGATGTTCACTTCTATCTTGGGATGAAGTTGGAGATTCAAAATCTATTTGATCTATATCATCAAGTGACCTAGTTCTGAATGGGTGTCTTAAGTCAACTTGTGAATCTTGTAGAGCAGTAAGGTTTTCACGAACAGAACTAGCTCTTTGGATTAGTCTGACAATAGTTGAAGCTTGAGCCTTAGGAGACTTCCTAAGTATGCTTTCAGGATTATCAACTATCTCAGGAGGGTTTGGGTCAGGATAGGCTCTAGTATGAACTCTTCTAGAAGCCACTCTGCTATGTTTTTAGACCCAATAATAAGAAAAGTTTAGCCAAATATGACAATCTTTAATAGGCTAACTGATATTTTAGCAAGAAAACTTTAATCCTCAAAGTCTTCTGTACTGAGTTTAAATGATATTATGATAAAGGGTTTCCCAGTGGAGTCTTTGGAAAACCAAGGAAAATCAACAGGCCTACTGATGTTCAGTGGAGTCTCACCAGGTGGAAATTTTTAGCTCTTTTGGAGGTAAAATGTTTTATGGTCTGCCACCAAATACCAATCTAAAATGTTTTTGGGTTTTCTGAGTTTTTTAGTCCTATAGGTTAAGAGAGTGTCCTAAATCTGTTTCAGCACTTAGCTATGGTGATGAGACAAAGAGAGTTTACTCTTATGGCTTAGCTAGCTGATTCCTTCAAGGTTTGATAAGGCTCTATGAGAATCCTAAGGGTTACTTAGTTTGTCATTGATTCAAATAAGTCCTATCCTGATCACCATTTGCTTTGGTAGTGCTTGAAGAGAGCTACTTATACTGTACTGAACAATGAGTGTTTTTTTTTAAGGATTTTACTCAGATAGTCCCTAGTATGGTCACTAGAAATGTTGGGTCCCTGTAATTTAGTAGAGTGGCAAGACTAATTGTTGCAGAGACTACATCAAAAACCACTTTGGGATTCTAGGATCTAGCCCTCCTGAATCCAGAGAGGGATCTCTCTATAAGTGCAAAAGATTGATTTATCTTTTCAGGTTTTAGTATGATATTAGGCTAGTTATTAAGGACAAGGGTTTTTGTTTGTTTGGTTGGTCGGGTATGATCTTTAATTGGATGGAATATCACAAAATGAAAGAGTTTCAAAGGGGTGAAGATGCAAGTGTATTGAGAAGTGCTCAACATATAGGATTAGTGTGAAGCAGCTTTAATCCATTGGGAAATGGAGTCACAAAAGGGTTTAATTGTACAACAATTTCAAGAGTGGTCCAAGGGGCAAGTCATCTATATCAAAAGATCCTTTAGATTTAAATGATGGAGTGGAACATTAAAAGTGTTGAGAAAGTAGAAAAGCCAATAATTTCAATGAAGAGTTATCAACTTCCCATACAAAAAAATCCTTTTTAAGCAATTGTTTGAAATCAGCCAAAGGACAGGGCTAACCATAGACTTCTTTGGACAAGCTTGTATTGAAGCTAACTTATCAGACAACAATCCAGTAATCTCACTAGACTACTATCAGAAGGGATGAAAACAGATAAGAAAACAAAGTGCAACTTAAGATCAAGTAAGGATTTTGAACCTATCCTGCTTTCAGCGTACTCTTAAGGGAAACTTTCAGACAACCTTTGGAGAAAGAACTAGAAGACAGGGCAAACCATAAACTTTTCTAGTTTAACTCTACTTAGCATGTAATGAAAATATCATTCAAGAACTTCCTTTCAAGTTTTGCACTTCAAGACATGGACTAACCAACATTCCTTGATAATGTTTACACTTAATTTAAGTCATTCCTAAATATCACAATTAGCAGAAAACATATAGATAAAGCTTATCAGTGAGAGTAGCGTACTTTTAACAGTAAGTCCTAGCTCTATGCTTACTGTTCTTTATCAGAGAAAAGTGAACATAATGGCATACATGAAAGGAAAACAATAACAGTAAGAGGTACTTCACCAATGATATAGACCAGGATCCCAAGAATCAGCTTGTATATTGATTGTCAATCTAGTTACAAACTACATGTCCAATGTTTCATCACAGCGTCAAACATCTCTTCTCAGCCTAACTTCTTCAATAACTTAACAAAGCTTCAGAGCTTCAGAACTTATTTACATTCCACAATGATTCGATACAACAACTATTACATCAAAGTCCAACAACCAACACTTTACAATGTGCTCTCAAGGAGATTTTATAAGGAAATGAGGAGGTGGAAGAGTTTCTAGGGTTGAGTATCATTAATTCTATACTAACTGCAATTCCTAGCCTTGAAAACCATGCAAGGCATAAAGCAGGAATGCATTGAATTATAACTCTGTTTCATTTATTCCATTTATGTTTTTTAGGCCTAGTGGACAAAAAGATTGACTTTAAGGCTTTCGTTATCTTTTACAATAACTTTACTGACAGTTTAAAATATATTCTTTGGTTTGAAATAACTGTTCCGCTGTCTTTAGGCAATTATCTTCTGACTGTGCAATAACTATGCCTTCTTTTGATTTATGGAAGCTGCAGGTAGCACTTTGGTAGCTGGAAAGGATAAATGGCCTCTGATGTGGCAGTGGAGGCTCCTTTTACTGATATAACTCTTTGTTTTTCCTTAAAACACTTTTAATTTGCTTTTGGTCTGTGTTTAGGCTAAATTAGCCTTAATCTTTGTCTTCGAGACTTTGTTCTTTAATACTGTCTTTATCTCTTTATTTGGTGGATTAAAACCCTGATCTTCAGGCTCTGGCTTTAATCCCTTTATCATTGATTCTTCACTGTGATACACTTTGTTTGTTTTGTTTATACAGGTGGCTTTCTGCTATTGGAAGGTCTCTGTTAAACCCTAGATCGTGATCCAATTGATTAAAACTTGGATTTGAGAACCTGCAACTCCTTTTCTTCGTTGATTTTAAGCCATAGAATCATAATTCTAGGCCGAAAATGTCACCTGACTGTGACTGTGGCAATACACAGAGCAACCACCATTAAATCCTGCAAAAGACACAACAAATTGTTAAGAAAACCTGCGGATGATGGTTTAACTGCGTTCAGGGGTTTGGAGCTGCGCGAAATGGACAAATGCAGCGATAGGAGTAAAAAACCCTGGAAGAACAACTAACCAGGTGCAGATGGAGTTTGGGTGTGACGGCGAACATGAGCCATTGGATTTAGAATAATCAACGGTGGAGATCTTTCGATGAAGTCATTCGGGAGGTTAGATGGATGATAGACGAATGGGGGCGAAATTAAATCGGGACCGTCTGATCTCAAAGATTGACGGCTGGGATTAAAACCGAAAAGACAATGTTGTGGAGAGTGGTGGTAAAGCGAAAAACCGGCATCGGTTTAGGCAAAATAAAAATGGGGAAGGCGATATTGCCCAAAACAATGCGATTCCATACAGCGTTTGACGTGTGTCCCTCCCAATACTGCCCATTTCACAAAATTTTTGGGCATTAAACCTCTGGCGCAAAGATTTTGCGAAACGCAACATCAACCGTCAGATCGGAGGACCCAGATCGGACGGTGCGGAATGGATGCGACGGGGAAAGTTGCGGGGTTAAGAGGTAAGCGGGGTCCACGGTGACGTGGGATATTTTGTCGTAGAGCGGACGAGCGTCGGGTGAGTTTGGACGGTCGGGAAGAGATCCTGGCCGTCCGATCTTTTGAATGGACGACTAAGATTAAAGATGGGGAAGAAAGTTTGAACGGAGGGAAAGGTAAGAGAGGATAGACGGGTGGAAGGGTGGAGCCCGATGGCCGTTGATCTGGATAGATCAACGGTCTAGATCTATCGAAAACCATAACGTCGGGAAAGGTAAAATAGGCGGAGGAAAGGCTTTTTACATGGGGGGTTTGTATTTTAAGCGCCCGATTGTGGGGCTTTAGGACGTATTGAGGAAGGGGCTAAAGGAGATAAGCCCTTAGGTGCTTAAGAACCTTATATTTCAGAAGAGTGCTTTTAGGCCCAAAAATAGTGATTTTAAGGCAAAATAGGGGTTTCGGTAAATGAAAGAAGGGACTTTTAAACCAAATAAAAGGGAAATATAAGGTTTAAAGGAGGGTTTTAATGGTTTGGAAGCCAAAATGAAGGTTTATGGAGGGATATTTTGAAGGAAATGGAGAAGTGTAATGAGGGAAAATGGAGCTTCTTAAGCAGTTTTTCTCTTTGGTAAATCAACAAGGTTCTTTAGGATTAATAGTGAAACAACAGTGAAGATTAACTCAAAGGGTAATTATCATCATAAGACTCCAAGAACTCACAATTTGGACATGAAATTGTTTCTTGAAGGCCTAAAAAAAAGATTTAGTCACCATTTGATATGCAAATTTTTATAGGTGGCTAACAGGGGTAGCCTTGCCAGATGATGAGCTTGTAAGGACAACCTTGAGCACGTTCTCAAAACCTTGGGATACCTTTGTGATAGGCCTTTTAGCAAGCAAACATCTACTATATTGGAATTTGGAACAGACTGTGGGATGACTTCATCCAAAAGAAGCTCTAGGAGAAATCCTTGTGTGGAGGACAACAAATTAGTGGGGATGATGAGAACATTGCTCTCACCAATTTCGCAATGTGGAGCAAAGGTTTGAGCAACAGGGGTGATGAGTCATCTACACAATTGAAGGAGGACTTGACTAAAGTGTTTCACCTGTATTAAGATGGGATACTATGCTTCACAATGTCCAAAGAGGAAGAAAGGGGGAACGGGCACACAACCAACTGTAGCTATGTCGATAGTGGCCCAGGAAGAGTTTACTAGGTAGTTCGATATGGAATTCATATTTGTTTTCTACCTTACCTCAGGAACATTACTAGTGAGTGCATGGTTGCTAGATAGTGGAGCCACAAGGCATATGACAGGAGCACGAGATCAGTTCAATAGACTAACCGAGTGGGACTCAGAACTGCATGTGGAGTTTGGTGATGATGCCAAACACGTGTTAAAATTTGAAAGTTCTATGCAGAGATTTAAAAAAATTCTTTGTTGAAACTTGAAAGTTCTATGCAAAAAAATGAATGTACTTGCAGAAAATTGAATGTGCTTTGCTTAAAACTAAATGGAAATGAATGTACTTAGTAGAAAGGTGAATGTACTTTGCAGAAAATTGAATGTACTTTGCAGAAAGTTGAATATGCTTTGCAGAAAATTGAATGTACATTGCAGAAAATTGAATGTTATGTGTTGTTACAATTACTTAGAATACAAATTTCTTCTTCACAAATTTTCAGATCAATAATAGTAGATAGAACATAAATTTAAGGATCATATGAAGACAACCAAACACAAACATGAGACACTAAGAGTTAGGTCCAATGACCAGGGAAAAACCCACAAGGGGAAAATCCAAATGATTCTTCTTCTATTACATTTCTTCAGTTGTTCAATTAGTACAAAGAGAGAGAGAGAGAGAGAGAGAGAGAGAGAATAAAGTCACTAATGTCTGATCAACTTGCAGTTGAAGTGCTCTTGTTCTTTGCTTGAAGATCTCCTCATTCTCTTGATCAGATCTTGTCCTTCATGCTTGCTCCAACTCTTCCTTTACTCTTACTCTTCACTTGCTCTCACACTTCTCATGCACACACTCAAGAGTAGCTTTCCTTCTTCATAATGAACATGTTACATCAAGTGTCACTTTCTCTTAAATAGATTAGAAAGGAGAGGAGTTACAAAATGAATTCATGCCTTGAGCCAATAATAAGAGAATCAAATTCCACGAGGGAGGAGTTACTTGAGGAGAAGTGTAACTCCTTCCAAGAATAGAGAGAGAGGTATACATGTCTTGAGGAGTTATAATTAAAATTAAGAAGAGAGAGAGTTACACTTAGACATGAGAGAATATTTGGTGAGAGTTACAAATCAAATTGAATGAGGGTGTTACAAGTGCATTTAATGAGGAGGAGTTACACTTTTGCCATACATTGAATTAGTGAGGAAGAGTTACATTCTCTTAAGTGTGGAGTTTCTATTTTATTCCAAGAGAGGTTCAATTTTCCAAGTAAGATATTCTCAGCTTAATTTACTTATTTCATGAGATAATTCGTTTTTATTAATCCATCAAAGGTGAACGACTTTAGACTATTTTATAAATAATAATATAATAATAATAATAATACTAGTAAGGATAAAAATATAAATTCTTGACTTGTATAATCATGATTGATTTGATTTTAAAGTGGATTCCATATGTTGAGATCATCCTTGATCATTTAGACATGACTTATTATTTTTGGAAAGTCACTTCCAAATTGAGATGTGACTTACTATTTTGGAAAGTCATAGTAGAATTGTTAGGGATGAAATTTTATTATAGGTGGTTCAAACATAATTGAAAGATATGATTTCTTTTAGGAGAAATTCATCTCTGAGCTATCAAATTTTAACACTCCCTCTCAGCTAGGGAGGGATTTCTTTCTGCATCTTTGATCTCTGCTTCCTTTGATCTCTTTCATTCATCTTAATTCAACTCTGCTCTGTAACATATATAACAATGAAGTCACAATCTAAAGAAGAATCATCCACTTGACACAAATTGGGAAAGGGAAAGGATCATCACATGTCACATGGACAAGGATTACACTCAACCAATTTTCATCTCAAAAAATTAGGTGATAGAATACGAGCATCACATAGACAAGACTCAAACAAGTCACACAGACAAGAATCAAACACAGCCAAGTGTTAGGTGGTGGAACACTTGCATCCTAAACAAGTCACATAGACAAGTCTCACTACACGTATTGACCAAATATGTGGCTCTTCCCATGTCCCAGACTGTGGGTCGGATTTATACTGAGGCTTACTCTTGTGACACTCACTACACAAGAGGTCCCTCATCCTCAGGAGCTTTCTGACATCCTTCACTAATCTTGTGAGCTCTGATAGGGGGGAAAGGCAGCTCAGTGTTCTTAATCAGCTGTGTCCACTTCTCGGAAGGGTCATGTCCATAAGTCCATTCTGCTCTCTAAAAACCAAGAAGTTTCCTTTCGGTAAAGGCTTGGTAAGAATGTCAACTACATGATCATTAGTGGAGATGTGATGGAGCCTCACTGCGCTTCTCTGCACCATATCCCGTATATAGTGATACTTGATCTCAATATGCTTGGATTTGTCATGAAACACAAGATTTTCTGCAAGACAAATCCTGCTCTTATTGTCATAATCTATAACTGTTGTGTCTGGAACTTTCTCAAATAGTTCCCCAAAAAACTTTCTTAGCCAAACAGCGTCACAACTAGCCATGCTAGCAGCAATGTACTTAGCTTCAACTGTACTTAGTGCAACAAACTTCTGCTTTCTACTAATCCAAGAGATCATGGCAGATCCCAAGCTAAAGAAACACCCAGAAGTGCTCTTTCTATCAACATAGTTACCTGCCTAATCAACATCAGTATATCCATGAAGTCTTACATTTTTAACAGTATATTTCAATCCTAGATTTATAGTTCCATGTAAGTATCTGAGTACATGTTTTGCAACATTCCAGTGGGCATGAAAGGGATCAATCATATGCTGACTTAAAGTGCTTACAACAAAGCATTTATCAAGCCTAGTGTTTACCAAAAACATCAAAAAACCAATGAGCTGTTGTAAATTTTTGTAGATGTTCTATGCTTGATGCAACTTTCCTTTCATTATAGCAATCACCCAAACAATTAAGTAAAATGCTGATAGAACATACTAGTGGATCTATAGAAGACAAACCAGAAACAGAAGAATGTGATGGTGCGTTACGGCGGTCAACAGGATGCTTCAACCAACAAAGTCTCTTTGATCAGCCAACCCAGAATGTGTCACAACAATCCTCAAATCAGTCACCAAGTCAACACAAGTCAACTCCAGAAAAGTCAACGCTGTCCAGAAAAGTCAACGCAGGGCAGCAACATAAAAGTCAACACAGCTCCAACTTTGGTCAACCTTTTGACCTCGGTTCTTGTGCCAATGTGTACGGCCTCCTAAAATCGAAGTCTCCAATAAATTTCAGCCTCTTTGGACCATGCGTTGACCAAAGTCAACGCTGGTCAAACTTCCTTGGAAACCCTAGCTGCAGCAATCTGCGTCCTTCTTCTTGGTTGTACAAACTCGTCCTTTTTCCCACGTGTGAGCTGAATTCGTCCTCCAAGGAGCTCGTACTAAATCATAGAAGAGAAGAAGATGTGTGATGAGTGAGTGTGAAATGCTCTCCAACTTTGACTGTATTTATATCCATCATTGAGGTGTGTGACACATCTGCTGGGGGTGTAAAACCTTAAGGCCGACCTGCACATATAATTTATTATAAATAATAAATTCAAAACAAATGTTTTGCTCATCGGATTAAGATAAATTTTATATGGATCTTACACCTCTCTGAAAGAGGAATCCAATAAAAATATCGGAATCTTCATCTGAGCATCACAACATGGAGTTTGGACCTAGTTGTACAATTTTAACACTCCCTCTCAACTAGGGAGAACTCCATCCATCAGTGCAACCAAACATCGTGCGTCATCCCACCGTAACTTGCTTTGCTGGCCTCTTTATTTCAGAACAGAAGTGGGTCAGTCACAAAGACATCATCCCCCGGCTGACAAATTCAGCCCAGAGGTCCGAAACCTCTATCAGACTCACAAAGAGTCTCCAACCAACCCAAAGTTGGTTCATCTGACCCGAAGTCAGGCGGAGGTCCGAAACCTCACTATACTTGATCCCAGATCAAGAGGTTGGACCATGCCATCCTAGATAGAGAGTACGACAATCTCTGATGCATCCATCAATATTTGCTACTAGTCTCTAGCTTTTCCCACCTCATTGGCCAAATGAGAGGTACTTCCCATGAGTCCTGAACTCAATGGGTAGGATGCATACGGGGCACAGAAAAATGAGAGGTGAACCAACTCAATAATCACAACGGTGGGGCAGAAGCACCACAAGGTTCGACAAGCCTAGCCCCGTGAGTGCTTATAGCTCTGAGAAGCTATCCCCAAAGCCCCCCAGAGCTCCCAGAGCTCATCGTCCAACGGGACCCACATCATAGGGTCGTTCCACGATACCAAGATTCTCACGGAAGGTTAGGAACTTGACCTTCCCTAGGGGCTTTGTGAGAATATCCGCGACCTGCTGATCAGTTCCTATATGATCGAGCCTTACGGCGCCTCGCTGTACCATATCCCGAATAAAGTGGTACCTGATATCAATATGCTTGGATCGGTCGTGGAACACAGGTTTCTCAGTCATGCGAATCCCACTCTGGTTATCACAGAGTATCACGGTGGTATCTATCACATGTCCAAACAGCTCACTAAAGAGCTTTCGCAACCAAACTGCTTCACAACGGGCCATACTCGCTGCAATGTATTCGGCCTCAGTGGTGCTCAAAGCCACCGACTTCTGCTTCCTGCTCATCCATGAGATCGAAGCAGAACCAAGATTGAAGCAGCATCTCGATGTGCTCTTACAATCCACCACACTTCCAGCTCAATCGGCATTAGTATATCCACGGAGTGTCACACTCCCGGCAGTGTATCTCAGCCCATGGTTTATCGTGCCCCGAAGATATCTCAGAGGATTCTTGGCACCAACCCAATGAAAGTGATGAGGCTCAACCATCTGTTGACTCAAAGTGTTCACTGCAAAACATATATCTAGACGGGTGTTCACTAAGAACATCAAAGCTCCTACGAGTTGACGATACTCAGTAGGATTGGCCAATACGGGCCCAACAGCACTGCCACTCAACTTCTTGAAGTTGAGTTCCATTGGTGTTGACACGGTCTTGCAGTCCACCATACCAAATCTTTCCAGAAGTTTCACAATGTATTTTCCTTGAGAAAGGAAAATCTCTCCAGGTCTCTGCCAGACCTCCAGGCCTAGGAAATAGTGCATCAGTCCTAGGTCTTTCATCTCGAACTCAGCAACAAGCTCCCTCTTACATTGATGAATGAGAGGGTCATCACCTGTCAGGAAGAGGTCGTCCACATACAGCACTAGAATGAGAGGCTTCCCTTCCACAACCTTGAAGTAAAGGTTTGGATCAGCAGTGCTTCGAGTGAAGCCCAGCTTCATCAAGTAACTATCCATCCTCTCGTACCAAGCTCTGGGTGCTTGCTTTAACCCATAGAGGGCTTTCTTCAATCTGCAGACATGAGTGTCTCGATCCTGAACTTCAAATCCCAGAGGTTGTTCTAGATACACCTCTTCTTTTATTGTACCATGCAAAAAGGCGGTCTTGACATCCATCTGATGAAGACTCCAACCTTGCATAGCAGCAAGGGCTATGATTGATCGAATGGTGGTATATCATGCCACAGGTGCAAATATGTCATCATAATCTACTCCTTCCTTTTGAGAGAAGCCACGGGCAACAAATCTTGCCTTGAACTTTTCAGCACTTCCATCAGATCCATGCTTGATCTTGTAGAGCCATTTCGCGGTGACAACTGATTTGTCCTTCGGTCTTGGAACCACATCCCATACATCATTCTTCATTATGGACTCATATTCTTCGTGCATAGCATCCTTCCAGACTTGATGCTTTACGGCTTCTTCAAAAGATCCAGGTTCAGATTGTACAATAGTACTCATGGCAGCTAGATACCCTTGGTATCTACACGGCTTCTTGCTTTCTCGGAATGTCCCCCTTGGGGCAGCATGACCCTCAGCATCTTCGAGGGTGTCCCCGAGCCATGATGGTCTCTTTCCCAGTGAAGGAGATGGATCAATAGGGTTCATTGGTCCTTCAATATCAGGCATTGTCTCATTCTGCGGTTCTTCTTGATTTCCAGGCCTTTCTTCATGATTTTCTTCAGATCTTGGAAGATCTACTACTTTCTTCAGGGAAGCATCTTCGTCAAAAGTGACATCATGGCATATCTCTACTTCCCTTTGACCAGGTACATAGACTCTATAGGCCTTAGAAGTTTCACTATAGCCCACAAACATTCCTTTCTTCCCAGAAACATCCAGCTTACTTCTCTTTTCTTTTGGCACATGAAAATAAACAGGACATCCAAAAATTCTAAAATGTGAGACATCAGGTTTCTTACTAGTGAAAACCTCTTCGGGAGTTTGGAGTCCAGAGCGGAATGAGGGCATCGGTTTTGAATGTATACAGCAGTATTTGTAGCTTCTCCCCACAGAAACTTCGGTAGACCCTGTTCACATAGCATGGCACGGGCAGCTTCCACAATAGTCCTGTTCTTGTGTTCAACAACACCATTCTACTCAGGAGTATAAGCAGTAGTAGTCTCCCTCTTAATGCTAGCTTCTCTGCAAAAGTCCTTGAACTCATTTGACTCATATTCAGTGCCATTGTCGGTCCTCAAAATCTGGATCTTCTTCCCTGTCATATTTTCCACCAAGGCTTTGAAGGTACGGAACCACATGAAAGCCTCATCCTTCTTCTTCAAGAAGTATATCCAGGTTTTGCGAGAGAAGTCATCAGTGAATGTCATGTAGTAAGAACATCCTCCTAGGGATGTCACGGGCAACATACCAGATAGATCAGAATGGACCAGTTGCAAAATATCAGATGTCTTTGTGACACTTGAGGGGAAAGGTCCCCTTGTATGCTTTCCTTCGACACAACCCTTACATACACCTTCATGATTATTTCCAAAGTCGGGCATCCCTGTCACCACCTTCCTTGCTTCGAGAAGGGCCTTGTAATGAAGGTGTCCAAACCTTCAGTGCCATAGTTCAGTTTGTCACATAGTATCACATGTCATAGCTCCTAGTGGACTTCCTTCAACCTGGTAGAGTGTTCCAACTCTAAAACCAATCACGATAGCTTCCTTGAGATTCTTCTTCCACATGCGCACCTTTCCATCAATAAATGCCACATTGAAGCCTTTGTCTTCAATTGCTGATATAGACACAAGGTTCTTCTTCAATTTTGGTACATAGAGTACATCCTGCAAATGTAGGACTTGTCCTTGAGACAAGTGGAGGGTGATAGTCCCTGTCCCTCTCACGGGATATGTGGCATTATCTCCAAGGATAATTTCCAGATTGGTATCCTTCTCAACCATGTCAGAGAGTGCTTCCTTGAACCTAGTGATGTGTCTTGAGGCACCACTATCTATTAGCCAGACATCCATAGTGTCGGGCGGGGATGCAGCAGAGAGAGCAGATACAAGAATGTATTCATCTCTTTTATCAACAGCATTAGACTCCTCATACCTGGAGTTTCTAGACCTTTTGAAAGGTTGATTGTTTCCGCCAGAGGGAGCCTTCCTCTTTCCTTTGGACCTGTCGTTTCTTTGATTTCCATTCCTCCGGTTGTTGTTGTTGTCATCACTATTGGGAGAATCCTTCTTGAAAGGACATTCTCTAGCATAGTGACCAGGCCTATGACAAGTGAAACACTTGCCCTTCTTTCCTTGGGCCCTAGCTCTTCCTTTGTTCTTAGGACCACCAGAGTTCTTCTTTCTAGAATGAGCAGCATAGGCAGCATTTCTGTCATTTTCAAATTCCTTCATTCTTGTCTCTTCTTGCATACATCTTGACAGTAGCTCGTCAAAGTTAGGAATTGTACTATTATTAAGAATGGTAGTAGTGAAAACTTGCCATTCATATGGGAGCCCTCCAAGTGCGGTGAGTACCATCTCACGATCAGCTATTGTCTCCCCAATAGCCAACATATTGTTCCTGATTTCGGTCAATTTCAGAAAGTATTCTTGGACAGACTCATCTCGGCCTTTCTTCAGATTCTTCAATTGATTCTTGAAGAATAGCACTTGGTTCACATTGTTAAATTTGAACATTAGGATCAATTTATCATACTTCTCTTTGGATTTTCCCAACTCAGAGATGTAGGCTACCAGACTTTTATGAATGGATTCCTTGATCATCAACTTTGCTTTGATCTCCCCTTTCTTATACTTTGTTTTAGCAGCAGCAGAAGCAGTGGATGGAGGTTCTTGTATCTTACCCAGTACATGATCCATGAGATCATGGTCTTCCAATTTGAGATCTAATATCATCTTCCAAGCATGAAAGTCATCCCTTCCAGTCAGCTTTTCATTCTCCTTGAATTCATAACTTGTGGAACCCATTTTCTTAGATGGTGATTGCTAAAGTTAGGGCTTGTCTTCACCTCAGCTCCGAAACCATGTAAATTTTTGTAGATGTTCTATGCTTGATACAACTTTACTTTTATTACAGCAATCACCCAAACAGTTAAGTAAAATGCTGATAGAACATACTAGTGGATCTATAGAAGACAAACCAGAAACAGAAGAATGTGATGGTGCGTTACGGCGGTCAACAGGATGCTTCAACCAGCAAAGTCTCCTTGATCAGCCAACCCAGAATGTGTCACAACAATCCTCAAATTAGTCACCAAGTCAACACAAGTCAACTCCAGAAAAGTCAACGCTGTCCAGAAAAGTCAACGCAGGGCAGCAACATAAAAGTCAACGCAGCTCCAACTTTGGTCAACCTTTTGACCTCAGTGCTTGTGCCAATGTGTACGGCTTCCTAAAATCGAAGTCTCCAATAAATTTCAGCCTCTTTGGACCATGCGTTGACCAAAGTCAACGCTGGTCAAACTTCCTTGGAAACCCTAGCTGCAGCAATTTGCGTCCTTCTTCTTGGCTGTACAAACTCGTCCTTTTTCCCACGTGTGAGCTGAATTCATCCTCCAAGGAGCTCGTACTAAATCAGAGAAGAGAAGAAGATGTGTGATGAGTGAGTGTGAAATGCTCTCCAACTTTGACTGTATTTATATCCATCATTGAGGTGTGTGACACATCCGCTGGGGGTGTAAAACCTTAAGGCCGACCTGCACATATAATTTATTATAAATAATAAATTCAAAACAAATGTTCTGCTCATCGGATTAAGATAAATTTTATATGGATCTTACACCTCTCCGAAAGAGGAATCCAATAAAAATATCAGAATCTTCATCTGAGCATCACAACATGGAGTTTGGACCTAGTTGTCCAATTTTAACAGCGGTCTATACTCTGTGGGATTTGCTAGACCAGGTGTTGCAACTTTGCCAAATAATTTCTTAAAGTTCATTTCCATAGGAGTATGCATGGAATTACATTCTACCATAGCAAATCTTTCAAGAAGCTTGATGACATATTTTCCTTGAGAAAGATAAATTTGACTAGGTCTTTGCCAAACCTTTAGACTGTGAAAATTTCTGAATCCTTAATACAGAAACCCTACTTCTAACTATTGATTTACTTCTCCTACTTGATTCATTACACAAGTTATTTAACTGAATATTTAGAAAAACTTCGAAGTAAACACAAATAGTAGCCTACACAACTACATATCATTTACTGAACATCATGTACATGACAAAATGACATAGATTTTTCGGACAAATGTCCCCGGAAAAATCCATTGCGGGAAAACCGATGCAACAACTCTAGAGGGTTTTATTATTATGCAGAATCTGAATACAACATTCTGGGCACCAGAAACAGTTTTCCCTATAGAGAAAATACATGGCAATTGTACCTTATCACTTGGAGACAGAAAAGATGGCTGAATCACACCCTCAATCGGGAATTACAGATAACGAGCCCTCTCTGGCCCACTGGAACCGCAACGCAGCTCTTCCTGCAACCGCGTTAGCCCCTCTAGCCTAGCGCAACCTCTGCGCAACACAAGCTGCCCCTCCGTCACTCCGAAGGCCTCTGCGCTGGGTCTGCGTCACCCTCTGCGTGGCCTCTGTGTCAACTTGGCTGGGCTGCGTCCCTCTTGTTGGCCTCTGCGATGCCCTGGTACAATGCTGCCTCTCTGTTGCTGTATTCTTGACCTTGGATCAGACCATCCCTTGTCGGTCTCTGCCCCTTACTGCACTGCAAACTCACTTCGAATTCCTCGGCAAACCCCGCCCCAAAATTTCGAGTTAGCTTCAGTGCATTCGTCATGTGTGTGTTCTCCAACTGACCCCAAACCTTTCTTTTATACTTTTCTCGTTGGCAAACCAACCACCGTGATATAATCTCTAATCGATGGCTAAGATTAAAAGAATGCTTGATAAACGTCACTTAGAACATTCTCATCACATGTGTAAATTAATTCACTTTAATTTTTTTAATTTCCCTAAGTTAGACTTAGGGTCCCCATTAAAAAAATTAATTATTTGAATAACTTTTACACTAGATGGAATTTCTCCACACGCTTTTTGGGTCTTGGAGATCTCATGTGTTCTATCCACTCCACAAAGTTTCGGAGCTAGAGTACACTCGATGCTACCCCAAAATCTCAACACTCCTTCTTAGCGAGGAGTGTGCTCTAGCAATACTTCCACACTAAGGCATTGCCCTGATCTCTGGCATCAGTCTTCGCATTGATGCTTGGCTTGCTGCCCTTCATCCACTGTGTTGTTGCTCCCTGCAATGCTGCCCATGTCTCTGTCACTAACACTGCAACATCTGTACTGCACCTCCCTTTCAAATTGCTGCATCGTGCTGCCAACTGCTGCACTGCAACTCAGTTGTTGAGAAGTAAGCAACTGAAGTACCACTACCCAGTCACTGACAGACAAGTCAGTCGACATGCATATCATCACTGAAGCTCCCTCGGCTGCTGCGCTGCGCTGCCTCTCTGAATCCATTGCGTCGTTGCTGCTCTGCACTGCCCCTCTGCGCTGCTGAAGTCCCATCAGCCTCTGCGCTGCTCCAATCTACAACGTCCCAGCTCTGCCTCTGCTTCATCGTGAACTTCTGCACCCACTGCTCCAGTCATCTTGCCACTGTCTTAAGGCTTCCGTAGCTCGTATGTGATCCAACAGGCTGGGCACCTCAAGGATCCTGCCTGCGATCTGCAGTTGCTCTACAAATTAATATCGCCCCACCTCTTCTCTCGAGGCATGTGAACACTCAATAACCACATCATCCTCACTACCATTATCTAGCTGCTGCTGCCTTGGAATCAAAAGATTCCTTGTCCTTCCTCTTAGGACAAGTGCTGGCGAATTGTCCAAGTTTGCCACATTTAAAGCACTAGACCTTTGATAGGTCCTTCTTCTTCTTCCCTTGATGCCGTCGTTCCTTTGATGCAAGGGTTGTTTCCTCCTTCTTCTCCTTCTTCACTTTGCTACTTCCGTTGCTGAATTCCCTCTTGGTCATCCGCCGAATCTCCTGTCGAAGGATAGCCCACATGTCACCCCAATTAGGGAGTTGTGCTTTGCCCAAAATGCTTTGGACAAAGGTGTCCCACTCGTCAGTGACTACATTCAGGGCAATCCTTACCAAGAGTCCTTCATCCAGAGTTTCCCCCATGGCAATCAGCTGATCCCGAATAGTCTGCAATTTGGAGAATAATGGATCGATCTCTTCCCCTTTGTGCATCTGGAACATCCTCATCTGGTTCTCCAGAAGTATCTTACATTGGACGGAGCTCCTCTGATACAACGTGGTCAAAGCTGTCCACACCTCATTTGCTGTCTTCTTCTCGACAATGTGTGGGACCATGTGATCCTTCACCCCATCCATGATCAAGCGCTTTGTCCGTGCCTAATTCTCATTAAAATTCTTCAAAGCGTCCGCATCGGTCGGCACAACTAAGACATTTTCCGCCTGGTCTCTGATGCCGTACTCGTCCAGGACTGACAAGATTTTGGTCTTCCAGATGGTGAAGTTGGACACACCGTCCAACCTATCGTGATCACGCAGTCCGTACGGGGCCATCTAGCTCAAAATCTGTTGAAGAGGGTACTCCTCTCCCTCTTCCTGCTGCAACACTCAACATAGGACTCGATCTGGGTTTCTTGGCGATAGAAACCCTCTAGAGTAGATGCTCCCTTTGACAACTGATTTCCCTCCTGGAAATCCTCGGCCAAATCTCTTGAATCAGTGCTCTATGATCACACTCCTGTTTGAGTCTCAGATTTCTTTGGCACAAATCTGCTGAGCGACTATTCTCCTCCCGCTTTTTGTCACCTTGGCTAGGCACTGTTATGCACCGACATAGCCTATGGCACACCAACAACTTCTGAAGATCAAAAACTGCACTTCCAATCCCGACAAACTGCACAACAACTCACCAACTCGGACTGCGTCACCCCTTAGTGCTGCATCAGCCTCTGCGTGAGCAGACTGGCTCAACGTCCCTCTCTTGGTGCTGCGTCAGAATCTGCGTGAGTAGACTGGCTCTGCGTCACCTCTTTGGAGCCGCATCAGCCTCTATGTGAGCAGATTGACTCTATGTTGTTGAGAATTTGAAAGGGCATAGTTTAATTCAACTCTCTACTTGATAATTACTTGTGAACATATTTCTCTTACTTAGATCTTCTCTTTATTAGCTTATTATGTCTTTCATCAAGTCAATCATCAAAACACAAGAGACACAAGTTTTAGGCTCTTCAAGCCAGGGCCAAAACCTTTCCCTCTTGGAGAGGAAAACCCGCAAGTAATTCTTCTTATAGACTTTCAGTTGACAAGTACCATGACCATGACACAAATCCTTGACCCTTGTATGCCTCCAAGACCTTGTCACTACTTTTTTCTTGCCTCCTTATGCTGATCTCCTTTTTCTGCATTGATCTACACCAATACTACATAACTTGGACTCTAACTGATGTGCTTCTCTTTGATGGATTGAACTCGTCTTTCATTCCAGCACCTATGATGTCCTAGACCTCATTCTCTGCACTCCTTGCAGAGAATTTCTTATGCGGTCAAGTCACCTTTCCTTCACACGATATTGTAGACCTTCTTAATCTATTCCTTGCTGAGATTCTTGCACTGTCTTCACACTTACTGTAATTCTGAACCATGCAATATCATCACAAAACTTAGCCCAAAACAGAGATATATCAACCTCCTTTTATCTTCGCTAAATGGTCTTCCTTCCTCGCTGTACTAGTCTTTTCTAACTCACATCAAAACCACATACAGCTCCTTTTGATCCCAGACATGTCCTGTACTTCTTGCAATTATCCTTGGTCTTTCTGAGGTGACCACGGTGTAGTTGACCCAAGACAGAGGTAGGAATTCCTCTATTCTTCTTCGTTGATCTGTCTTCAAACTATGCTTCAAACCGTAGACTGTACCTCACACTTTATTGTAGACTGATCCAAATTTCTGTTGCTGTAATTTCTGTGCAGTTCACTGGGGTATTTATAGTAGTTTGCTCCTGTAATTAGCTGACATATCCTGTGAATAGCTGCGTCTATTTCTTTGAGCCGACATGAGTTTGCATTCTGTTTTTAAGCTGACTTGTAAGGACTATCTCCAACATCTTTGAGGCTGATTTATTCAAGGGTATTTGCATCATACTTGAGCCAACTTTCACGAGAATGTTGACACAGTTTTGAGGCATACTTAGTTACATCAATACTGATCCTTTGCAAGTGACACTTCATATTTATGACTCTAAATTATCCATTTATGAGAAGATGACAATTTCCTAAAAGACATCAAGAAGAAGTCTTTGACCTATGGTAAAAATTCCTTGCTCATGAAACCCATGAAGCAAGCTCAAAAATACATTTTATTATCTTTGTCTTCTTCATTACATAAATACATAATTACATAGTCAATATGAAAGCTGAACCTAGTTACACTTTCAACACTCCCTCTTAACTAGGGAGGTATTCATAATGGTACATGGTTACTTTCAATCTGAAGAATCTCATAAGAAGAATCGGATTGGTAATCACATTTGTATGGAATCATATCAACCAACATTGTCCTAGTGCAAGGCCTTGACCAAGAACTCCATCTCTCAACGAGACAATGGGCTACAATGCTGGCGAGACAGAAGACTTATGGACACCATCGTCATTGTCTCTCCAAGGTACATACTCCACCCAGGTGTTCCCAGAGTACGACCTTCTTGGACTATTCTTCTCTTGGGTAGCTAGCCCTCAAAGAATATTGGTCCACGACTACTCTTATCTTGAATGCCCTATCTTATTCTCAAAGAGTATCGGATGCCAGATGATTACCCAATCCTCCATTTTGTCTTCCCAGTTGAAGACCAGAATGATGTGTCTATCTCTCCCTCTCAGCCAGGGAGGACCTATTCCACAAGGGAATGTGCTCATTCCTATACAAGGAATGTACCTAAGCTCATTCTTAGGAATTATCAAGTTTCTTCCAAGTAAGAAACTTACCACTAGGCTCCCTCTTAACCAAGGACCTACAACAAAAATGGTGAGACACCCAGCTGCTCATGAAGAATTCCTCCACTCGATGTCATGGATTTCAATATTGAAGAATCTTCAACTTTAGCTTCACAGGGCACAGATCATCCATCACTCATCCATCACTTTCATCCATGGGTCAGGTCATCTACCAGAAAGTGATTCATCAGTCTTTCTCATCTAGTCCACCTTTATGCCATGCTGCTTTCCTTCAAACCATCTCCCAAGGATATTACATCCTTCCACATGGTTGGCAACCTTGCATAAACTTATCTAGATAAACATATACATAAGAAATTTTAAATTAAAAGTTACCTCAGAGATGATCTTTCACCATGACATCTTCCTGTAGCCATCGACATCTTTTATTCAGATTGACACATCTCCTAAAGATATGTATTGTCAAGGGTCTTCTTCTTTACCAGACTTCTATCAGAGTCTACATATCTTCCCAGGATATCTCCTAGTCACATCTTCTTGGCTTCTGGATGATAATGACCTCTTGACATGGTTGCACTTCATGATCTCTTCATTTATTTCTCCACACTGCTTCATTCCCAGGAACTCCCAATATCTAGTTCCTTGTTTGTATACAACCACCTCATATTCCATATGACGAGATATTTGATTTCATCTGTTAGTGACAACCTGTGCACCAGAAGAGATCCTCCTTCCTTTGATCATACTTCTAAAGATAAAAGTCCATCACCTGCAACCATATGACATGACTTCACAACATCCAATGTTATATTTACCTTATCTTATCCATTTGAGTCATCCTGCAACAATTTCCTTAGAATGAAGAACTTCATTCCCTTGACTTGCTTCATCAATATGTCATCATATCCTAATCCCAGAATTCTGCAAGATAGAATTCCCGATGAAACCTTTTGCTTTCTTTCTAACCAGTGAATCCAAGGAGGACTCCATTAGAAAGTGCCAACACTTGTTTCATAGATGACCCTTGATCCATATGACTATCTTCCATCAATGTTGTTATCAATGAGGTTACCAGGAGCCACTTCTTCCATAATTGTATTGAGGACATATTCCTATGACAATTGCTCCTTCCATGCTTGTAACATGATGCCATTAATGTACAATGCTTCCTAACATGCTATTTTACAACCAACAAAAATCACTTAAAGAGGAAGATGATCTCAATCATAGTAGAGATCTTTCGCTTTTTCTTTCTTAGATTTCTTTGCATCAGGTTCTTCCCTTTCTTCTATGACATGGGCTTCTTCCTTTTAACTCTTGTCATTTCCAGATTTAGGACAATCCCTTTGATAGTGCCCAAGTTCATTACATCCAAAGCATCGTACCTTGTCCATATTTCTCCTTTTATTTTGAGGACCAAATTTACCGAATCTTCCTTTCTTCCTAGACATGGTTGCAAAGGCTTGATTCTCTTCACTTGTTCCTGTATCAACTTTGGCTTTCAATTCATTTCCTCTATTTTACATAGATACCATAGATCCTGGAATGGTGTTAATTCATATATGCTTGAAGTAAAGTTTCCCCATTCTTCCAGTAGAGCGTTCAACACCACTGTAGTCATTTCACTATTAGACATTACTTCTCCCTATTCCGAGAATAGCTCCACCAATTTTGTCATATATTTCTTTTTGAAGATTCTAGTTTTGATGCATCGGGGATGAGAGAGTCTTTTATGGATTCTATAAGAATCCTCTGGGCTCTTATTACTCCCTTCATGTATTTGGCATGACTTCATTGCCCTTTTTTTCCATGCAAGAAAGTTTGAAACCCTAACTAGTTTGTTGCTTTCTTTGCAAAGATGACATTTTGATAGATTCATATGAAGTCATAAAGATACTTACTTGAGTAGATGCTTTGCTTCTTCTATCAACTTTCTTGTTGATGATGATGTAGATAGCAACATAAGCTCCCTCTTAGATAGACTTCTTTCAAAGGAGGTAGGTGATCTTGGATCCTTGATGATTACATCAACAGAAGGATGATGTCTTCAATTGGATGATTTCTTCAGCAAAAATGATGATTTGATGATGTCTCCAATATTGTTTACTTGGCTTCAAATGAGCTAGCTTTAGGTCACCTTCTTGAACTTGCATTTCTTCTTGAAAAAAGGGCCTTGGAGTATAAGTAAGATTTTTCTGCAAGTTGCCTTTTGGATGGAGGTCTCTTCCCTCTTAGTGTAGATCTTTTTCCCTTAAATACTGACCTTTGACCTTCTTCCCGAATTCGATCCTAGTGTCTTCTTGCAAAACTGATCCTTGATCTTCTTGGTTTTTAAGTGTCTTTTTTGTCAAATAGCCCTTTCTCGCACCTTAGCTCTCATACCATGTTGAGAATTTGAAAGGGCATAGTTTAATTCAATTCTCTACTTGATAATTACTTGTGAACTTATTTCTATTTATTAGCTTATTATGTCTTTCATCAAGTCAATCATGAAAACACAAGAGACACAAGTTTTAGGCTCTTCAAGCCAGGGCCAAACCTCTTGGAGAGGAAAACCCGCAAGTAATTCTTCTTATAGAATTTTAGTTGACAAGTACCATGACCATGACACAGACCCTTGACCCTTGTATGCCAACAAGACCTTGTCACTGCTCTCTTCTTGGCTTCTTATGCTGATCTCCTTTTTCTGCACTGATTTGCACCAATACTAGAGAACACGATCTCTAACTGGTGTGCTTCTCTTTGATGGACTGAAATCGTCTTTCATTCCAACACCTATGATGCGCTAGACCTCATTCTCTGCACTCCTCGCAGAGAATTATTACGCAGTTAAGTCACCTTTCCTTCACACGATATTGTAGACCTTCTCAATCTATTCCTTGCTAATATTCTCACACTGTCTTCACACTTACTGTAATTCTGAACCACACAATATCATAAAAAAACTTAGCCCAAAACAGAGATATATCAACCTCCTTTTATCTTCGCTGAATGGTCTTCCTTCCTCGCTGTACTAGTCTTTTCTAACTCGCATCAAAACCACAGACTGCTCCTTTTGATCCCAGGCATATCTTGTACTTCCTGCAATTACCCTCGGTCTTTCTAAGGTGACCACAGTGTAGTCGACCCAAGACGGAGGTAGGAATTCCTCTATTCTTCTTCGCTAATCTGTCTTCAAACTATGCTTCAAACCGCAGACTGTACCTCACACTTTATTGCAGATTGATCCGAATTTCTGTTGCTGTAATTTCTGTGCAGTTCACTGGGGTATTTTTAGTAGTTTTCCCTTGTTATTAGCTGACATATCATGTGAATAGTTGCGTCTATTTCTTTGAGTCAACATGCATTTTCATTCTGTTTTTAGGCCGACTTGTAAGGAGTATCTCTAGCATCTTTGAGGCTGATTTATTCAAGGGTATTTGCATCATACTTCAGCCAACTTTTAGGAACATGTTGACATGGTCTTGAGGCATACTTATTTACATCAATACTGATCCTTTGCAAGTGTAACAACACTTCATATTTATGACTCTAAATTATACATTTATGACAAGATGACAATTTCCTAAAAGACATGAAGAATAAGTCTTTGACCTATAATAAAAACTCCTTTCTCATGAAACCCATGAAGCAAGCTCAAAAATACATTTTATTATCTTTGTCTTCTTCATTGCATAAATACATAAGTACATAGTCATTATGATGACTTTCAACATGCATCACCCTTGCAGGGTGCGCTGTCTCTCTAGTGCTGCCCTGCCTTCTTTTGGATTAGTGTTGCTTCAGTTGCCCTTCTTGTAGCAATAATCTTCAACCATTTTGCTGATGGTTTAGCTTGATCTGCAATGCTATGATACCACGTGAAAATTTTTGAATCCTTAATACAAAAACCCTACTGCTAACTATAGATTTACTTCTCCTACTTGATTTATTACACATGTTATTTAACTGAATATTCAGAAAAATTTCGAAGTAAACACAAATAACAACCTACACAACTACAAATCATTCACTGAACATCACACACATTTGACAAAATGACACATAATTTTCGGACAAATGTCCCCGGAAAAACCCAATGCGGGAAAAATTGTGCAACAACTTTAGAGGGTTTTATTATTATGCAGAATCTGAATACAACATTTTGGGCACCAGAAATGGTTTTCCCTATAGATAAAATACACGACAGTTGTATCTTATCACTTGGAGACAAAAAATATGGCTGAATCACACTCTCAATAGGGAATTACAAATAACGAGCCATTTCTGGCCCACTAGAACCCCAGCGCAGCTCTTCCTGCAACTGCGTCAACCCCTCTAGCCCAGTGCAACCTCTGCACAACACAGGCTGATGTTGCATCACTCTGAAGGTCTCTGCGTGGCCTTTGCGTCAGCTTGGCTGGGCTGCATCGCTTCTGCTGGCCTCTGCGATGCCCTGGTATGATGCCGCCTCTCTGCTGTTGTATTCTTGGCCTTGGATCAGATCATCCCTTGCCGATCTCTGCCCCTCACTACACTGCAAACTCACTTCAAAAGCCTCAGTAAACCCCGTCCTAGAATTTTGACTTAGCTTTAGTGCATCCACTGTGTATGTGTTCTCTAACTGAACCCAAGCCTTTCCTTTATACTTTTTTCGTTGGCAAACCAATGACGGTGATTTTTTCTTTAATCGATGACTAAGATTAAAAAAATGCTTGAACCACGTCACTTAGAATATTCTCATCACATGTGTAAATTAATTCACATTAATTTTTTTGATTTCCCTAAGTTAGACTTAGGGTCTCCATTAAAAAATTTAATTATTTGAATAACTTTTACACCAGATGGAATTTCTCCAAACACTTTCTGGGTCTTAAAGATCTCATGTGTTCCAACCCTTCCACAAAGTTTCGGAGCTAGGGCACATCCTATGCTACCCGAAAATCTCAACATAGACACAGAAAGTAATGCATCAAACCATGGTCTTTCATTTCAAATTCAAAAGCTAACTCCCTCTTACATTAAAGGATAAGAGGTTCTGAATAAATCATCAATATACAATATCAAAGTCAAAGGTATACCTTGGACTGTCTTGAAGTAGAGGTTTGGGTCTGCACTACTTCTTGTGAATCCAAGCTTTATCATGTAGCTATTAATGCGAGCATACCAAGCTCTTGGAGCCTGCTTCCATCCATATAAAGCTTTCTTCATTCTACATACATGAGTTTACCTGGAATTCTCTTAAAAGCCTTGTGGCTGTTCCACAAATACCTCTTCCTTGACGAAGCCATGCAAGAAAGCAATTTTCACATCCATTTGGTGAAGAGTCCATCCCTGGCTAGTAGCTAAGGAAACAACAGATCAAATAGTAGTATATCGAGCTACAGGTGCAAAAATCTCATCATAATCTATTCCCTCTTTTTGAGAGAAACCTCTAGCTACAAATCTAGCCTTATGTTTTTCGATACTACCATCTGCACCATGTTTAATCTTAAACAACCATTTGGAAGTGATAACAGATTTACAATGAGGTCCAAGAACCACTTCCCAGACATCATTCTTAATGATGGACTCGTATTCTTCAGTCATGACATCTTTTCAAATTTGTTCTTTTGCAACTTCTTCAAAGGTGCATGGTTCTGCTTGAATGATGTTGCTCATAACAACAACATACCCTTAAAACCAACTTGGCTTCTTACTTTCTCTGAACGTTCCTCTTGGGGAAGCATGTTGTTTAGCATCTTGCAAAGTATGTCATAGCCATAGTGGTCTCTTTATGGTAGGAGGATCATGTGGTGGAAGATTTAGAGGATCCATGGAACCCATTGGATTATTAGCAAGTTCATTCTTAGGTTTCGGTTCAGACTCAGATGCAACCTCTTTTTCATTAACAACTTGTCTTTCAGCAATGGAAGGAGGAGGAGAGTCTCTTGCTTTTCTAAGAGCTGCATCTTCATACAATTTTATGTCTTTACTAAACTCTTTAGTTCTTTGACTAGGTACATAAATTCTATAAGCTTTTGAATTATCACAATAACCAACAAATGTACCTTTCTTACTTGAAGCTTCTAGCTTGTTCCTTTTCTCTTTTGGAACACAGAAGTATACAAGACAACCAAAGATTCTCAAATGACTCACCTCAGGCCTTTTACCAGTGAAGACTTCTTGAGGAGTCTTATTGTTTAAGCCCTGATGAGGGGTTTTGTTTTGCACATAAAAACGATATTTGCAGCTTCTCCCCACAAAAACTTTGGTAGCTTTTGATCATGCAACATGGCTTTGGCCGCTTTTATAATGGTTCTATTCTTCCTGTCATCCACACCATTTTGTTGTGGATTGTATGGCATAGTGGTTTCTTTATTTATTCTGGCATCTTTGCAAAGATCATTAAGATCATTGGAGGTGAACTCTCCCCCATTATTAGATATGAAAGCTTTGATCAACTTTCTAGTTTGATTTCCAATCAGAGTTTTGAAATCTCTGAACATGTCAAATGCTTCCCCTTTCTTTTTTAAAAAGAATATCCATGCCTTGCGAGTAAAATCATCAACAAAAATCATGAAATACAAGTAGCCACCAGGAGAAGAGACATAGGTCCACATAATTCAGAATTTATGCCCTGAAGTAGTTGACTAGTTTTTGTTTTGCTTAAAGGGAATGGTCCCTTTATATGCTTTCCACTTGCATATCCTGGACAAACTCCTTCATGATCCATTCTAATTTCAGACATTCTAGGAACCGTCTTCCTTACATGAGGTAAGAATTTTTAGTGTAGGTGTGAAAATATTTTGTGCCATAACTCACACTGAAGATAGACATCATGAACCATTGCATGAATGGGTTTACCATTGACTTTGTAAATTCCTTTACATCTTGATCCAAGAGTGAAGGATTCTCTCATACTTGAGTTCAAAGGCCATGTTAGAACCTTTCCATTAATATAAACAACTTTCATTCCTTTATCTTCTAGAGCAGATATGGATACATGATTCTTTTTCAAACCAGGTACATACAAAACTTCTTGCATAAAAATAGATTTGCCATCATCTAACTGAAATGAAATTAAACCATAACCTTTAACTTGGTGAGTATAATTATCTCCAAGGATAACATTTAAATTAGTCTCCCTCTCAACTAGATTAGAGAGTTCTTCTTTATAACTAGTAAAATGTTTGGAAGCACCACTATCAACTAACAACCTATCAAATGAATCTGCAGAAGAAAAACTAGAAAGAACAAAAACAAGAAAATATTCTGATTAAATTTTTGCTGCATTATTTCTATATCTTGGATTTCTTGTTTTCTTATGATGCCTTTTACTTTGATTTTCAGAAGAGTCTTTTCTATAATCATATTTGTTTTTGAATCTAGGTGCTCTTCTTCTTTCTTTGCAGTCACAAGAAAAGTGACAATGCTTTGGATAGTTAAAGCATCTAACTTGTGACATGTCTAGATTCACTTTATTTGATTTGAAAGCAAATTTCCTTTTATTACCTTGTCGTAGGCTGTAAAAGTAGGTTTTTTCTTCTTCATGATCTGAAATTCTCCCTCTAGAGATCATTCTGGCTTCCTCTTGGATACACTTTCCCAGGAGATCATCAAATGTGGGAATAGTGTTGATGTTGCTAATGGTGGTGATAAAAGTCTGCCAAACAGGAGAAAGGCCTCCAAGCACAATCAATACCATTTATTTGTCAGGTACAACTTCACCAATTGTTGACAGTTGATTCCCGATTTTAGTCATTCTTAGGAAGTATGCTTGAACAATCTCTCAGATGTCCTTCAGCGGATTTTTCAAGGCAATAATCTGGTTGAAGCTACTAATTGCAAACATGCCAATTAGTTTGTCATACATTTATTTAGCATTTTTCAAACCAGAAATATAAGTAATGAGATGATCACTAAAAGAATCAAGGATAATTTTACTAGCTTTGATTTCACTCTTTTTATGTTTGAATTTGACAACAACACTTGAATTCTTTGGTGGATCAGCTACTGTGCTTTCAACATACTCCAAAACTTCGTGTTCTTCAAGAGTGATATCTAACATTGCTTTCCATGGACCAAAGTTTAAAGCATCATTCAACTTCTCCTCTACTTTGAAGTAGGACGAAGCTATCTTAATAAAAAAAGACTTTGGCAGCAAGTGGGGTCTCTTCAGGTGATCTCTGGTCTCCTTGGACTTGTCTTCACCAAGGCTCTGATACCATGATAAAATTTGAAAGTTCTATGTAGAGATTTGAAAAAATTCTTTGTAGAAACTTGAAAGTTCTATGCAGAAAATTAAATGTACTTGCATAAAATTGAATGTGCTTTGCTGAAAACTGAATGGAACTAAATGTACTTAGTAAAAAGCTTAATGTACTTTGCAGAAAACTGAATTTACTTTGCAAGAAGTTGAATATACTTTGCAGTAACCTGAATGCACTTTGTAGAAAATTGAATGTTCTATGTTGTTACAATTACTTAGAATGCAAATTTCTTCTTCACAACTTTTCAGATCAGCAATTGTAGATAGAACATAAAGTTGATGATCATATAAAGACAACCAAACACAAATATGAGACATTGAGAGTTAGGTCCAATGACCAGGGCAAAACCCACAAGGGGAAAACCCAAATGATTATTCTTCTATTAGATTTCTTCAATTGTTCAGTAGAGTACACAAAGAGAGAGAGAGAATGAGAATGAATAAAGTCACAAATGTCTGATCAAATTGCAGCTAAAGTGCTCTTGCTCTTTGCTTGAATATCTCCTCCTTCTCTTGATCATATCTTGTCCTTCACACTTGCTTCAACTCTTCCTTTACTCTTACTCTTCACTTGCTCTCACACTTCTCTTACACACACTCAACACTAGCTCTCCTTCTTCACAATTGACATGCTACATCAACTCTCACTTGCTCTTACTTAAATAGATGAGAAAGGAGAGGAGTTACAAAATGAATTCATGCCTTGAGCCAATAATAGGATAATCGAATTCCATGAGGGAGGAGTTACTTGAGGAGAAGTGTAACTCTGCCCAATAATAGAGAGAGAGGTACACATGTCTTGAGGAGTTATAATTTGAATTAAGGAGAGAGAGAGTTACACTTAGACATGAGAGAATATTTAGTGAGAGTTACAAATCAAATTGAATGAGGGAGTTACAACTGCATTTAATGAGGAGTGACAGTTTTGTCATGCATTGAATTAGTGAGGGAGAGTTACATTCTCTTAAGTGTGGAGTTACTATTTTATTCAAAGAGGTTCAATTTTCCAAATAAGAGATTCTCAATTTAATTTACTTATTTCATGAGAGAATTCCTTTTTATTAATCCATTTAAGGTGAATGACTTTAGAGTCTAGACTATTTTATAAATAATAGTATGATAATAATAATACTAGTAAGGATAAAAATATTAATTCTTGACTTGTATAATCATGATTGATTTGATTTTAAAGTGGATTCCATATGTTGAGATCATCCTTGATCATTTAGACATGACTTTTTATTTTCGGAAAGTCACTTTCAAATTGAGATGTGACTTACTATTTTTGAAAAGTCACTTCCAAATTGAGATATGACTTACTATTTTTGGAAAGTCATATTAGAATTGTTATAACTGAAATTTTATTATAGGTGGTTCAAACATAACTGAAAGATATGATTTTTTCTAGGAGAAATTCATCCTTGAGCTGTCAAATTTTAACATGTAGTTAAAGGACTTGGAACATTAATATTCCAACTTTTATCCGGAGGCAAGATGGAAGTGAAGGATGTGTTGTGGGTGCTTGAATGTAGGTGCAATTTGCTCTCAATCTCCATGATGGAGAAGAAGGGGTTATATGTTTCTTTTCTAGGATGAGAAGGTATTGATCCAACCCCAAAAAATCTAGCTTTGATGAGAGACATGTCTGAGGAGTTAGAGAGAGCAATATGTATAGGCTGAAAGGATGGCCTATTTGAGCAAAGACACAAACTAGAGCAGTGTCAGAGCACAAGGAGTAGGAAACTATGAAGTTTGAGCAACTCAAAGGGAATCGACCTTTAAGTTTCATTAGGGGAATTTTGAGGTTTAAAATGAGCCTCCTAAGGAAATTATAAAACAATAGTGGAAATAAAAAAATAATATTAGACTACATCATCAAATTTTAGAGGGAAAAAAGAAAAAACTACTTTTCAATTCGTATTTTCAACTTATCTCCCTATGAGTTTACTCAAGTTTCGAGCGAGAACACTCGTTGGATGCAAAATTTGATTCCACATCCAAGGAGTATCCATATTGCATACTTTCGATGGATCCTGCTACATGAAAAATGAGAAATACATGAAAAACATGATTGCAATTATGTTTTTTCATGTATATTTCATTTTTCGTGTAGCAAGGTCCATCGAAAATATGCAACATGGGTACCCTTAGATGAGGAATCAAATTTTGCATCCAACGAGTACTCTTGCTCGAAATTTGAGTAAAACCTTGGAGAAATAAGTTGAAAATACAAGTTGAAAAAGTAGTTTTATTATTTTATTATTTTTTAATCTTTTTACTTTTTTACCCCAAAAATGGTGAATCATCCCCCATGGTTGACATCATCATCTTGAATCTGATTGGTTCTTATAAAGTTTATTTTGGTTATACATTTTTCTCATGAGGCCCATTTTAGACCTCAAAAGTTCTCTAATGAGGATGGGAGGAGCAGTGAACAAATTCCCCCAAATTTGTTAAGGTCTCTTGGTACGAGATGCCCTTACATGATGTTTAGTAGGAGGATTCTACGAACCAAGCCAAGGACAATTAGATTTCAAGTATTTTTCCAGACCAGAGGGTAGGAAAGGTTTCCAGCTCAGAGGGAGCAGCCAAGGCAGTCGATGCACTATCGAAGTAAGTTCCATGTGGTAGAAGTACCTCCCTCACTAAGAGGGAGTGTTGATGTTTGTAGCTTGGGAAGGTACCTCTACACAGGCCTAAGTGTCTAGGCATGCAAAAATTGTCCAAGATCTTCTTAGAACACTTGCTCTAGTGCGAGCAAGATGCTATTATAAGTTGGCCTAAGTTAGACTTAGGAAAAGCACATAATTATTATGTTGGCTTATTGAGCTAAAGTAAACTCAGGAAAAGTAAAGTAAATCACTTTAGTGAATATGTTTTTAACTCCACTCTTGATCTCAAGTTAGGTGAGATCTAATCTCAGTCTTCAATCACTTTGCAGACTAAGGTTAGGGATTTATCTCAGTGTAAAGTTATAAAAGCGAGGCTAGGGAGAAAGAGAAAACACCATACAACAACACAAGATTGAGTTCAATGTAAAGTTATAAAATCGAGGTTAGGGAGAAGGAAAAACACCATAGAACAAAACAAGATTGAGAGAGGCTTCTCAATGAGTGTGTTGGGTCTGAAGAAGGGACACCAAGATGATCTAGATTAACCAAGAAGGGTTGATTAGCTGGATCAGATCCAATGTTGTATATAATCCTTAGTTAGGTCATTTTCCCAAGAAGGGAGTCCAAGTAGTTTAGAGCTTATTGAAGAACTCAAATTGGGAAAAATGTGTGTCATTTTTGTGATTGAGATCAATACATTTTTATTTTGTTGTAATTATTTTGGTTAATACCCTAGTTGTATTTTTATTCGGTAAACGTAATTCTGCTCAGAAATAATTACCTAATTTCTAGTGTAATAAAAATTAACAAGAACTACAAGTATAATAAAGGGAAGTGATGCTGCAAAGAAACCTTATCAACATCCCAATCCCAAAAGCACGTATCTTAACCTGTCAGTGTATCAACATCACTTAGGACAGAAACAATTAACCCATACGCCAAAGAATATAGACACTAGTATCATTAAGTTGCATAATAACAATTCATCTTGGAAATTCTATAAGCGCAACATTCTGCAAAAGTTTGAACTAAGATGGTCGATTCCTTTTATAGTTTGACAATTCCGCACCGTGATTAGGTGGCCATATCATCTAGTCTCATCAACCATGAAAAGATCTAGAATGGATAATCGTGCGAAGACATTACAAGCTAGATCTAAGACATGAAGGCTTTCCTTAAAATTGCTTCGAGGATAAATCTTTTCTAAAAGGGAAGGCATTGTGTATTATAGATATATTAATAATAATAATAATAAATAATTAGTGAAGGGATACATGCTAATGGAAGGACATGTTTCAACTAAGGGATCTCACTCTTAATGAAGGGGCACTCTCTTTTAGGTATTTATATGTGGTCCTCATTTGTAATCCGATCATATATCCTTTTTCATACATTTGTTCAATATATTCTTGTATCCTAAATTAATTTCCTTATATTTCAAATATTTTTGATATTTGATTAGTGATCTAGATTGGTTGTGACTGTGACTTTTATTTTAAAAATTTAACATTACCATTAATTACTAGGGTGAGTGTATTGGAGGGGTGGGGATCTCTTTAAATAAAATTAGTAAGGCCCTAGTGTTAGATATTGTGCTTGTAAATGACTTATTATATTATTATTATTATTTTTTTTTTTTTAAATTAGGTTTTGGTGTTCACTGGTTGCACTGTATGACACTGGACAAAACCAACAGTTCCTTGCTTTAAGGTTAATTTTTTCATAGCACTCATTCATACTAGTTTTGCCTCCAACCTTGTCGAATTGGCTAGTTCTGATAACATTGAGCTAGAGAATTTCCTTTATTGTATTAATATCAAAACCCTTAAGGTAGCGTAACACCTTACAAGTTACAATTGATCTTTCTATGGAGGAGGAATTCACTCTTGTTCACTTTCCTCTTCGAGGGGGAAACCTGTTAATGAGCTAAGGTCCAAAAGTACTACTTTTCCACACCTCTCATGAAGAGGATTCCATCCTTATTTATAATCCATCAATAAATTCCTAATCATTACAACATCCTAACTACGCAATGGACCTTCTTAAATGAGGCCCCATTACATTTATTCAATATTAACTACCACAATGGTTCTTATTTAATAATAAGCATAATGGACATAGTCCACCTTACATTGAATGTCCTCTGCCACTATTACTCTACTATGTGGGTGCTGCGGCCCTCCATTACACTCCTAGGGAGGATCCCAATACATTTTGACAAATCTATCATAGGCTACAACAGTAAATGAAAATATTTTGTTGTTTTGATGTTCCATCAATTTAATTTCTTTGATTTTCTATTTTAGATTTTTCCAAATATTTTTTGCATGTGGTGAAGAAAGGACATATCAGTTACTTTGGTGCTCAACCCACATTTAACTAGCTGATATCATGAGTGCATATGTGATTTCAATGTGTTTAAAATTTGGCAGTTAGGCGTCTTGTGCCTCGTCTTGTACGCAAACGAGGTCGTGGTTTAAAAATTCCAGCAGAGGAGTCACACAATGAATGCCCTTCTAATGTGGCAGAGAGTTCAAATTTGAGCACCATTTCCGACCATTCAACTGAGAAGTTAACTAAAGAAATTGATGAAATCAGTGAAGGATTGAAAGAGCTTCGTCTGTTTCCAAAGTTGGAGCATAGAAGGCGGCATGTTGGTCAGGTAAAGTTTGATGTATTCATCTTAGCAATACTTTTCTATGCTTTGGGTATGCTTTTATGTTAGCTTAACCTAGTTAAATGACAAGTCATGGTGATTAATAAATTATATTATATTCGTTGGAACTGTGTTACAGGTCTTCTTGAGGGGTGATAGTGTTGTAATGGTAAGAAGAGTACAATAGCAAAGTAACTTTTTGGAATATTTAAAGCTTGATTATCATAATGAGCTTTAAGTAGGTCGAAAATCGTGTGCAACGAGATACACTATTACAGTGATGAGAAAATATGGAATCTCCAAATAGATTATCTGTACATAGTGTAGTGCCCTACCCTAGTTGACAGAAAATGATATGAATTTTAACATTATTTAGCCCTAAGGCTTGCACTTTATTCTTTGAGGACCTCAGGTTGAGGATCTGGACACATGACTCTATTATTAGTGGATTTGATGTTTATGTGTGTTCTTTATTGACACTATGATGATGATAACATTAATGGTTATGTATGTTCTCTATTGATATGATTGTAGAATTAATGGATATGCATGTTCTCTATTGATATCATGATGATGATAGATTTTATGGATATAGATGTTTTCTATTGATGTTATGATGATAATGGCTTTGATGAATATGTTAGTTTCCCATTAATGTTATGATTATGATAACCATGATGGATTTGTCTCCTATGTTAGCTACTTACATTAGTTATGATTCAAAATGAACAACGATGTGAATGACTAGGTCATGTTGATGCTGCTATTATGATAATGACTAACACTGAGAAACTGTGTTACTGATGATTATTGAGTATGACAGGAAACCACCAGAGGCACTCGCATATGATGAGTTGACGACATTTGGTTTGATAGAAATTAATATTTTGTTTTTAAAATTCTAAGTCCAGTTGAAACTTGCTATATATATATATATATACTCTGATGATATGTCAGTGGTTGCAGGAACATGTTAGTTGCTTGGATGAATGACTCACATATGGGTGATGGGGTTGTACAATTGGATGGAACAACATGGGAGGGGTGGGGCAATGTCCCTGATGTCACTCGCTAGCACTCCCGCTGTGACTTAGGCTGGAAAGATCGAAAACACCTTTGCCTTGAAGATCACGATGTCGTGGGGGGAGGTCCCAAATTTGGGTCACTCACAAGGATTTTTTGGGGGGCACGCATCAAGGCAGATTCCTTGATCCCCAACACCATTAGTCTCACTATAGCAGGCGACATACGAGATGATATTGGTCTCTGTCATTACACCTATACTTTCCCCTCATAGCCACTGGATGCTTGAAGGGCAAGTGGTGTGGCACCCTTGGAACTTCAAGAGAAATTCTTGAAGGGCACGACCGACTTGACACCCTTGACATCACAAAATAAACTGTTAGGCATGGAACCCTTGGAACTTCGAAAGGAAGTTCTTGAAGGGCATGACCAACTTGACACCCTCGATATCATTAAAGAAACCAATCAATATAATCAATATATGAAAATCCTACTAATTCATATCAAGTGATATATGATGTTAGAACCAAGGAAATTAAATAAAAAATAATACTTAGGGTAAGGGAAGAATAGGAGGAAATAAAATATTTTACTTTGAGAACTCTACCTCTTTCCATGTTGAATATATATATATAAAATAAAAATAATATTAAGTGGAGAATGTACAAAAGTAACTTAATTAGGCAAAAGGGGGAAAGAGGGACATAGAGTTAAGTATAAAGATTAATCATAAAATAGTTAAAAAACTTCATTAAGAGAAGAGGGTGGTGCATTAAAATAAGATTAATAAATTAAAATTTGAGAAATTTAGAGAACCTCCATGTGGCAAGAGCCAACATAAGAATATTCATCCAAGAGGAAAATTGAGTTAAATTAGGAGGCAGAGAGGGGACCAAATCTGAGATTTATCGGTTAACTTCAGTAATAAACACAAATTAAGGAGTAGGAAGGGGGAATCAAGAGACAACTAGGAGAAGAAATATGAAGTCTTGTTGGGGTGAGGAAATTACTATTTTAAATTAATAATTAAGTAAATTATTTTTGGAGAGTTTTGATGAGAGGGTGACACATGGGTGGGTGAATAATCAAATTTTGGGTTAATAAAAAAATAATTACTTATGCATGAAATTCCAAGTGTCAACTATGAATCCTTATATAAAAGAAGGGGAAAGCCAAGGGGGAGGGAATTTTTTGCTCACCCTATTGTTGGATGGGGGAGATTATGTCTTTGTTAGTGGCTACGAGCTATAGTTGAGTTTGGTGAGGTAGAGGACTTTAGAGAGGAGACTCTTGAGCCAAAGAGTGCTCACCTCTATCAGCTAGTGCATTCCTTCATTGTACAACCCCATTGCAACTCGAGGGTTCGCAGGGAAGGAGAGTACCCAAGGAGTAGGCTGGGAGGTCAACTGATGGGTCATTATATTCAAATTAAGCACGAAAACATCCACGCTTGGAGGTAGACGACAACAAAGGGGTTCAAGTAACAACAAATCAAATTTGAATCTCATCTCCGGGTGAATGGTACCCGTGTTATTTATAATGTTTTTTTTATATGATTTCATTGTGCCTATAATTAACATGTAAAATAGATGTATGTATTATGAAGTTAAATTTATGGATGTTTGATATAAGTGATTTAATTTTTCTGAGTTTCCAGCTTTGTATACTTATGGTTTAATTCCTAGTTTACTGTATTATCAAAAAAAATATAGTGTTCATCAAGCCAGAGTATAGGATGGATCCCTACGGATCCCTGCACATAGAAGCTCGAATATGAGAGCAGAATCATCTTCTGTAACATGAAAAATTCTTCCTCAGTCGTAGTAGGGTTATTGTATTATTGCTTCTTTTTCTTTTTAATATTCTAAATTGAACTATTTTACTAGTCTATTTTGGAAGGAACACACTGTTAGTGTCATGTAACCTGTTCATGAAAAAGTGATATAAATCATCACGTAGTACTCCCAAAACTTGTGGTAGGTTATAGCTCATATTCATATAATATTAGAATAAAGTCCAGGCCTGCTAGTTTTTAGACATTCTACTGATACAAACTCATAGGCAATGCTGTAATACCTTCGTTTTGTACAGAAAAAATCATGATAGGTACTGTAATCCCTGAAATATTTTCAGTTCTTGCTTAAGATACGAGGTCGGTTGAAAGCCCTCGAGTGCATGAGGTGTGCTTTGTTGGAAGACTTGTGTTACTCCAATGTAAATTTTTGGTAGGTAATCATTTCATTTTCAATCCACAAGGTCCTGTGATGCTATTGCATTGAATTTAATTTTATACCAATTCATCGGGGATATATCATATATATGATTTTTGCAATGAGAACTAAAGTTTATGGTCTCATTCAGCTAATTTATGTGTTGTTGAGACATGCTACTTTCACGGTTTGAAGTTACAAGTAGAAAAGATTTTCCCATCAATTTTTTTCCTTGATAGCTGAAGGTAAATGGCCTATTCAATATACCTACTTTATATTTCACCTTTTGGTTTGGAACAATTACATTGGTTTTTTTGTGGTGGACAATAAATTACAAAGTCTTTTTGACATGACAGATGTTCAACGATTTATTAATATTGTTTACTTTCAATGTTTCATTAGAGTTGGTGCACTTATCTTGATTATTTTGTGGTCTAAGATCTCACTCCAAAAATTAATTGCAATCATGAGTTTATATTCTGGGGTTTTGTTGAGTTCTAAGTCTGAATGCATCACTTCGAATGATTACAAACAAAAATGAAAAATACTGATTTTTTAATCATACTTAGCTGTGTGTTAAGGATTAATTTAATCTGATTTTTGTCCAGATTGTATCACTGGGAACAAGTAGTTTAATTGTGTAATGCTAATAAAATATAATTAATTTTAATCTAGAATTTATTGAGAACACACACGTATTTTTTTCTTTGATGCTTTATCCAAACGATATTAGGATGATCTATCACTCATTGCCTTATCATTATCAAGTCTGGGATGGCTTCAGGAAGCGTGGAAGGATTGGCTAGAAAATAGCACTTTAAGGCATTTCATTGAGTGACCTCAGATAGGTCCCAACCCACCTAAAAGTTGTACATGGCAACAAGCTACATTGCAATATAAAGAGCACATTGTCTTGGAAAAAGATTCGACCCTAAAACAATGATGCCTAGGATTTACACTCATCACTAACCACATGTCACTTTGGATTTCATAAAACCTATGAAGGAACTAAGCATTCATTATTTTGGGAAGGCATGAAAATATATATCCAAGAGTTCGTAGCATCCTGTGATGCTTGCCAAATAAACCAATGAGAGACAATGAAGATACCAATGGCATTGCGATCTCTACCAATCCCAACACAACTTTAGGCAGGCATTTCATTGGATTTTATCATGGGACTTCCAAAAACGAGAAACAAATCAATCATTATGGTGGTGGTTGATTATCTTTCAAACTATGCTCATTTTTGTGCTGTAGCTCATCCTTCCACTCCTTAGTTGGCCAAGCCTTCATGGATAATATTTTTAAGATACATGGTATGCCCACTTCTATTATCTCGGATCGAGACCCCACATTCACTAGTGAATTTTGGTAGGAGCTATTTAAGTTCAAGGGACATAACTGTATTGTGAAAATTCCTTGAAATGAAACAACTGAAATTAATTATCCTATTTGATTATTCAGTTTATTGTTTTCCTAATTAATATCAAATTAATCACACTGCAATTTCTTCACAAAATAAATTAAACGTTGCGGAAAAAAACATGTTGGAAACTGAGAAATGATAGCACACACAAAAAATATGACACCGTTATTTTTGGTCAAATGTCCCTGGGAAAAACCAATGTGGGAAAACCGTTACAACAACTGAGGGTTTTTATTATTAAGCAATGGTGATAAAATTATGAGTACAATAAATGTCGCTAAATTGGCGAATCCACCCAAGAGAAATACTGACGAAAATATATTGAGGTATTTTACCCTCTCCGAGAAATCATGACACTGTCTAACCTTTGAAAAGCTAGCTGTCCAAACTGGTCATTGTCGGCTCTGCGTCACCCCCACGCTGCTTGCCAAACACTCTGCTTGAATTTGCTGCCAATCTAGCCATCTTGTTTGCTACTGACTGGGAAAATGCTTCTTTGACCTTCTGGGAAATATTCTCGATCTCTGGAATTGAAGATGTCCTCCCCTTCCGCTGAATTCAAACGCTCACTTGAGGCTCTGCACAGCTTCTATGCAACCTCCTGGAGAATATTTTTGGCCTCCTCTTTCTGACCCTCTGGAACTGGAAAACTTCCTTCGAAATCACTGTCTCTACCCCTCTCTGGCTTGAACTCTTCTGGCATAATGCTGATGCTCTATGGAATGTCGAAGTACCCAATGAAATCGATCTCAAGTGTATTCTTCCATCTACCCAAGACTTCTTCTTATAACCTCCAGTTGGGACTCCAACGACCAAGATTAAAACTTATTCAATGACTGAGTTCATTTCCTAGTCGATCCGTATGAGTTTCTAGAGAAATCTTACATTCCCCAATTAATTGTTGTTAATTAATCATTTTCCTTAAGTTAGACTTAGGAACAATTTAATTACTGATTAACTAACTTAATTAAGGCATTTCTAGGTGGATTTTCATGAAACCTTTCATGGGTTACAGAGTCCTTTTGTTTCCTAGCCTCTTTGACAACTGTTGAGAATATAACACCTTCCAATGCTACAAAAAATAACACTCCTCTTAACGAGGAATGTGTTCTAGTGTTGTACTGCTACAACACCTTGTTTCTGCTTCACCCTCCATACATGTTGCTGATGTCTGGCCACTGGCACTGCTTGCCACTGCGCAACTCTGATGCTGCATTTGTGCTGTTGCTGACATTTCTATACTACTGCCAATTGTGCATCTGCACTTTAACTCCCTCTCAAATGTTGTTGTTGCTACTGTAACTATTGCAATTGGGAAGCATTTGAAATATTGAATCAACTGTCTATTTGCTACATTTGTCTCTTGAGTCTCTGACTGCTACTAGCCTTTGTACTGTCTGCTGGGAAATCTGTGCTATTGTTGATTGGGCACTGTGCCTCCAACACTACTATCAACACTGGTTTGCGCTCCTCAACATCTGACTGCTACTAGTCTATAACTGTCACTCTAGAATCTCACTGCATCAACTGGCACTGATCCCCATGCTACTGAATAATGTGGGCCCCTGTAGCAAGGTAATGATCCATGAGGAAACACCATCCGATGCTCGCCTCAGTGGACCTTGCCCAAATATCTGCGCAACTTTAGGACTAAAGCTCCATATCGCCCCACCTCACTCTTGGAGGTATAACCCTGTGAAAATTCCAAAAACCGGAATCCTATTATAACAATTGGAAATTATTCTCCTAATTGTTAATTTTATTTAACAATTTATTTGCAATTTTCTACGACAAATACTGAATAAATCACACTGAAACCTTCGCAAATAAAACTATGGAAAAATAAACGCTGGAAGAAATGCTAACATACATAAAATTTACACAATTAGTCCACGGAAAAACCCAACTTGGGAAAACCAGTGCAATAATGAGGGTTTTATTTTATTATGCAACAGTGAAATTTGAGTACATCTATGGATGCCCAAATCATTCTGCCTCTGGATGCTGAGAAAATTGTCGCTCTGACCCTCTGAGACTTCTTCACCGCCTCTAGATCCGAGAAAATTTTTTCCTTCCTTCAAATCGAACTGCCTGGTTGAAGAAACTACACAGTCCCTCAGCGCTGCCTCTTTGGGATAACTCGACCCTCTTGCTGTTGCATCTCTGGATCTGGAAAGTCTTTCCTCCGGATCACTGTCCTTGCCCCTCACACTACTCCGATCTCACTGAATCTCTCTCTAACAACTAACTGGTGCTACTATGGAAATTGATCTGCTAATAAAATCAAACTATACAAGTATATTCTCCATAACCATATCGACCTCCTCTTATAATCCTCTATTGGAGCACCAACGACCAAGATTAAAAAATAATAGATGGCTAGGATCATCTTGGAGTCGATTCGTGTGAGTTTTTAGATCATTCTTGCCTTATCTTAATTAATACTGATTAATTAACCATATTCCCTAAGTTTAGACTTAAGAAATATTTAAAAATTGGTTAATAATTCTAATTGAGATCCTTCTAGGTGGAATTTCCAGAAACGATTTATGGGTTTTGGAGATCTCATGTATTCTAGCATCTCCATAAATTGTCGTGGCTAGAACACATTCGATGCTACAAAAAATAACACTCCCTATTAGCGATGAATGTGTTCTAGTGCTGCACCTGTTGCCACAACACCCTTTCTCTGCATCACTCCTGTCACGCTGCTGAGGTCTGGCCACTGCTACCCATCAACCATAACTCTGATATGCGCTGCATCTCTGCTGCTACTGACCCTGTTGAACTGTTGCCAACACTGCATTTGCACTACAAATCCCTCTCATCTGTTGCTGCTGCAACTCCAACATTTGCAACAGAAAAACCTCTAAGACTGAACCAACTGTGTTCAGTATGATACATCTGTCACCCGAGTCATGATTGCTACTAGCATTTGCATTGTCACTGAGGAATCTGCATTGCTGCTGACTCTGCACTGTGCCATTTTCACTGCTCCTCAACATATGACTGCTACTAGTCTATGTAACTATCACTCTGGCATCTTACTGCACCAACTGCCACTGGTCGATCCTGCTACTGAACACTATGGACCCCTGTAGCCAAGTACTGATCCAAGAGGTGGACACCTCAAGGATTATGCCCATCTATAACGCTCCGGGGTTACAAAACCAAGTCACCCCACCTCACTCCTGGAGGTGTATCGACAAACATAACGTAGTCTTCCTCTAGCCTGGAGGAAAGCATATCGATCTCTGTAGATGCTGCACGCTGGTCCTGCTTCTCCTCCTTTTCCTTCTTGAGAGGACACTGGGTAATGTAGTGGCTTAAATTACCACACTTGAAGCACTTGACCTTTGACAAGTCCTTCTTTTTCTTCCTCTGCTCCCCCTGTCCTTGACTGGGACCCTTAGATGCAAGGGCCACATTCTCCTCCTCCTTCACTGTCTTCTGTCCGATGCTGCTGCTGCCACTGATGGAGCTCTTCAGAAGAGCTCATCTCAACTACTCTTGCTGCAAATAAGCCCACATCCTGTCCCATCCTAGTAGTGTGTATTTGCCCAATATACTTTGGAAAAATACCTGCCACTCCTCTGAGACACTGTTGAGAGTTAATCACACTAGCCCCGTGGGTTGAGGTGCTGCCCCAACAACTGACAACTGGTCTCGGACCTCCTGAATTCTGGTAAGGAATCGGTTTATGCCTTCCCCTTTCTACATCCGAATGCGTCTTAGCTTCTCCTCGAGGGACATCTTCCGTTGCTCGGAAGTACCCTAATAGAACGTGGCGAGAGAATCCCACATCTACTTGGTAGTATCTTTGCCAGCTATATGTGAAACAAAATGATCCTGGACTCCATCTAGGATCAACCGCTTCGCTCGTGCCATCTCCTTTTTGTACTCCTTCAACTGATCTACATCCATGGGAATCGCCACCACATTATTGATAGATGCCTTTAGGCCAAATTCATCTAGAATGAAGGAAATCCTTGCCTTCTAGATGACATAGTTGGAAGCATCGTCCAACCTGTCCTAATCTCTCAACCCTGTAGTGGCCATCTCTGAAAAATGTCGAAAAATCCCTCTTCCCCTATGCTTGGTTGCTGCTCTGCTACTCGTATTCCCTCTTGGAATACATGGCTCTGCTAGCTCTTATTGCCAATCTACAATTGGAAATTCGAACTTCTGAGCCTAGAAGTTCCCTGAGAGAAAATTTTCCCTCGGTGTGTGCTCTTCTTCCACCTGACGCAGGTTCTGCTCTAGCGAACTGTTACAAAACCCTATGCGTCTAGCTAGAGATCTATCCAACGAAAAATACCGAGCTGCTCCCTCTGCCTTTGGAATTACTCGATCTAGAAAATTCAAAATTTTCTACCTCTTAGAAAAATCAAATTTCCTTAAGCAACTCGGCCTCTTGGAAAAGTGTTGGAAAATTATATATTACATAGCAATGGAACACATAAAATATATGAGGAAACAAAAACACAGAAAACATATAAACAAGAGAGACACAAATATACGTGGTTCACCCAGTTTGGGCTACGTCCACCCCGAACCACTAGTCCTTCCTTTCTATTATCCAACAAAATGAAGAGTCAAAACCTACATCATATCCGCTCTAATATCCTTTGTTCTCTATTACAATCTCCCTATTTGTTTTCGCTCTGAGAATACACATACAATACATAGTCGCAATACAATACCATCATACAAAACGAGGGGTTGCCTTCTAGGGAAAAAAACCCTAAATTAAACATAACTTCTACTGTCAGATCATCTGCCTAATGAACGGCCCAGATTGACTAAAAATTACAATAATTTTACAAGGCAATTTTACATATGTTTTTAGCTTCGGGGGCGTGCCCCCGAAACCACCCGAAAGAATAGGTGCTCTTCTTATTTATTTACAATCACAAGCAAAGTGACAATGCTTTTGATAGTTAAAACATCTAACTTGTGACAGGTCTAGATTCCCTTTATTTGATTTGAAAGCAAATTTCTTTTTATTACTTTGTCACAGGCTATAAGTAAGTTTTTTCTTCTTCATGATGTGAAATTCTCCCTTTGGAGATCATTCTGGCCTTCTCTTGGATACACTTTCCCAAGAGCTCATCAAATGTGGGAATAGTGTTGATGTTGCTGATGGCGGTGATAAAACTCTGCCAAACAGGAGAAAGTCCTCCAAGTGCAATCAACACCATTTCTTTGTCAGGTACAACTTCACCAATTATTGACAGTTGATTCATGATTTTAATCATTCTTAGAAAGTAGTCATACATTTATTTAGCTTTTTTCAAACTAGAAACATAAGTAATGAGGTGATTACTAAGAGAATCAAGGATAATTTTACTAGCTTTGATTTCACCCTTTTTATGTTGGTTTGACAACAACACTTGAATTCTCTGGTGGATCAGCGACTGTGTCTTCAACATACTCCAAAGCTTCATGTTCTTCAAGAGTGATATCTAGCATTGCTTTCCGTGGACCAAATTTAAAACATCATTCAACTTCTCCTCTACCTTGAAGTAGGACGAAGTCATCTTGATCAAAAAAGACTTTGGCAACAAGTGGGGTCTCTTAAGGTGATCTCTGGTCTCCTTGGACTTGTCTTCACCAAGGCTCTGATACCATGATAAAATCTGAAAGTTCTATGCAGAGATTTAAAAAAATTCTTTGTAGAAACTTGAAAGTTCTATGCAGAAAACTGAATGTACTTGCATAAAATTGAATGTGCTTTTCCGAAAACTAAATGGAACTGAGCGTACTTAGTAAAAAGCTGAATGTACTTTGCAGAAAATTGAATTTACTTCGCAAAAAGTTGAATATACTTTGCAAAAAACTTAATGTACTTTGCAGAAAACATAATGTACTTTGCAGAAAACATAATGTACTTTGCAGAAAATTGAATCTTCTATGTTGTTACAATTACTTAGAATGCATATTTCTTCTTCACAACTTTTTAGATCAGCAATTGTAGATAGAACATAAAGTTGATGATCATATGAAAACCAAATACAAATATGAGACACTGAGAGTTATGTCCACTGACCAGGGCAAAACCCACAAGGAGAAAACCTAAATGATTTTTCTTCTATTAGATTTCTTCAATTGGTCAGCAGAGTACAAAGAGAGAGAGAGAGAGAGAGAGAGAGAGAATGAGAATGACTAAAGTAAAAAATGTCTGATCAAATTGTAGCTAAAGTGCTCTTACTCTTTGCTTGAATATCTCCTCCTTCTCTTGATCAGATCTTGTCCTTCATACTTGCTAAAACTCTTCCCTTAATATTACTCTTCACCTGCTCTCACACTTCTCTTGCACACACTCAACACTAGCTCTCCTCTTCACAATTGACATGCTACATCAACTCTCACTTGCTCTTACTTAAATGGATGAGAAAGGAGATGAGTTACAAAATGAATTCATGCCTTGAGCCAATAATAGGATAATCAAATTCCATGAGGGAGTAGTTACTTGAGGAGAAGTGTAACTCTTCCCAATAATAGAGAGAGAGGTACACATGTCTTGAGGAGTTACAATTTGAATTAAGGAGAGAGAGAGTTACACTTAGACATGAGAGAATATTTGGTGAGAGTTACAAATGAAATTGAATGAGGGAGTTACAAGTGCATTTAATGAGAAGTTAAAGTTTTTCCATGCATTGAATTAGTGAGGGAGAGTTACATTCTCTTAAGTGTGGAATTACTATTTTATTCCAAGAGAGAGGTTCAATTTTCCAAGTAAGAGATTTTCAATTTAATTTACGTATTTAATGAGAAAATTCATTTTTATTAATCCATTTTAGGTGAATGACTTTAGAGTCTAAACTATTTTATAAATAATAGTATGATAATAATAATAATACTAGTAAGGATAAAAATATTAATTCTTTACTTGTATAATCATGATTGATTTGATTTTCAAGTGGATTCCATATGTTGAGATCATCCTTGATCATTTAGACATGACATTTTATTTTCGGAAAGACACTTCAAAATTGAGATGTGACTTACTATTTTTAAAAATTCATATTAGAATTGTTAGAAATGAAATTTTATTATAGGTGGTTCAAGCAAAATTGAAAGATATGATTTCTTCTAGGATAAATTCATCCCTGAGCTGTCAAACTTTAACATGTAGTTAAAGGACTTGGAACATTAATATTCCAACTTTTGTCAAGAGGCAAGATGGAAGTGAAGGACATGTTGTGGGTGCTTGAACTTAGGTGTAGTTTGCTCTCAATCTCCATGATGGAGAAGAAGGGGTTCTATGTTTCTTTTCTAGGATGGGAAGGTATTGATCTGACCCCAACAAATCTTGCTTTTATGAGGGATATGTCTGAGGAGTTAGAGAGAGCAACATGTACAGGCCGAGGGTTGGCCTATTCGAGCAAAGGCACAAACTAGAGCGGTATCAAAGCACAAGGAGTAGGAAACTCTGAAGATTGAGCAACTCAAAGGGAATCAAGCTTCAAGTTTCATTAAGGGAATTTTGAGGTCTAAAATGGGCCTCCTAAGGAAATTATAAAATAATAGTGGAAATAAAAAAATAATATTAGATTACATCATCAAATTTTAGAGGAAAAAAAGAAAAAAACTATTTTTTCAACTCGTATTTTCAACTTATCCCCCTATGAGTTTTCTCAAGTTTCAAGCGAGAACACTCGTTGGATGAAAAATTTGATTCCACATACAAGGAGTATCATATTGCATACTTTTGATGAACCCTGCTACACGAAAATTGAGAAATACATGAAAAACATGATTGCAATTATGTTTTTTCATGTATTTTTCATTTTTCGTGTAGTAAGGTCCATCAAAAGTATGCAACATGGGTACCCCTTAGATGAGGAATTAAATTTTGCATCCAACGAGTACCCTTCCTCGAAATTTGAGTAAAACCCTTGGGAAATAAGTTGAAAATACAAGTTGAAAAAGTAGTTTTATTATTTTATTATTTTTTAATCCTTTTACTTTTTTACCCCAAAAATGGTGGATCATCCCCCCATGGTTAACATTATCATCTTGAATCTGATTGGTTCTTATAAAGTTTATTTTGGTTGTACATTTTTCTCATGAGGCCCATTTTAGACCTCAAAAGTTCTCTAATGAGGAGGGGAGGAGTAGTGAACAAATTCCCCCAAATTTGTTAAGGGCTCTTGGTACTAGATGCCCTTACATGATGTTTAGTAGGAGGATTCTACGAACCAAGCCAAGGACAATTATATTTCAAGTATTTTTCCAGACCAGAGGGTAGGAAAGGTTTCCAGCTCAGAGGGAGCAGCCAAGGGAACTGATGCACTATCGAAGTAAGTTCCAGCTGATAGAAGTACCTCACTCACTAAAAGGGAGTGTTGATGTTTGTAGCTTGGGTAGGTACCTCTACACAGGCCTAAGTGTCTAGGCATGCAAAAATTGTCCAAGATCTCCTTAGAACACTTGCTTTAGTGCGAGCAAGCTGCTATTATAAGTTGGCCTAAGTTAGACTTAGGAAAAACACATAATTATTATGTTGGCTTATTGAGATAAAGTAAACTCAGGAAAAGTAAAGTAAATCACTTTAGTGAATATGTTTTTAACTCCACTCTTGATCTCAAGTTAGGTGAGATCTAATCTCAGTCTTCAATCACTTTGCAGACTAAGGTTAGGGATTTATCTCAGTGTAAAGTTATAAAAGCGAGGCTAGGGAGAAAGAGAAAACACCATACAACAACACAAGATTGAGTTCAATGTAAAGTTATAAAAGCGAGGCTAGGGAGAAAGAGAAAACACCATACAACAACACAAGATTGAGTTCAATGTAAAGTTATAAAAGCGAGGTTAGGGAGAAGGAAAAACACCATAGAACAAAACAAGATTGAGAGAGGCTTCTCAATGAGTGTGTTGGGTCTGAAGAAGGGACACCAAGATGATCTAGATTAACCAAGAAGGGTTGATTAGCTGGATCAGATCCAATGTTGTATATAATCCTTAGTTAGGTCATTTTCCCAAGAAGGGAGTCCAAGTAGTTTAGAGCTTATTGAAGAACTCAAATTGGGAAAAATGTGTGTCATTTTTGTGATTGAGATCAATACATTTTTATTTTGTTGTAATTATTTTGGTTAATACCCTAGTTGTATTTTTATTCGGTAAACGTAATTCTGCTCAGAAATAATTACCTAATTTCTAGTGTAATAAAAATTAACAAGAACTACAAGTATAATAAAGGGAAGTGATGTTAACAGCAAAGACACCTTATCAACATCCCAATCCCAAGAGCACATATCTTAACTTGTCAGTGTATCAACATCACTTAGGAAAAAAACAATTAACCCATACACCAAAGAATATAGACACTAGTATCATTAAGTTGCATAATAAAAATTAATTTTGGAAATTCTATAAGCGCAACATTCTGCAAAAGTTTGAACTAAGATGGTCGATTCCTTTTATAGTTTGACAATTCCGACCGCGATTAGGTGGCCATATCATCTAGTCTCATCAACCATGACAAGATCTAGAATTGATAATCATGTGAAGACATTACAAGCTAGATCTAAGACATGAAGGCTTTCTTTAAAATTGCTTCGAAGATAATTTTTTTCTAAAAGGGAAGGCATTGTGTATTATAGATATAATAATAATAATAATAATAATAATAAATAATTAGTGAAGAGATACATGCTAATGGAAGGACCCCCCAGGCAGCGTTTAACTACGGGCGGTGTTTCCGCCCCATTAAGGGCAGGGGTCCAACGCTGTGATACATCTAAGGAAATAAGATTATCAGGCTCCACACCCAACACAAAGTGACTACGCTTCCCCTGGGAATTTCGATCTGCTGGCCACATTGAACTACAAAATTCCTTCTTTTCACTTCTGAGCTCTCTCACTGATCAACTGTGCTCTAATACCACGTGAAAATTCCAAAAACCGGAATCTTATTGCAACAACTAGAAATTATTCTCCTAATTGTTAATTTTATTTAACAATTTATTTGTAGTTTTCTACGACAAATACTAAATAAATGACATTGCAACCTTCACAAATAAAATTGTGGAAAAATAAACGCTGGAAGAATTGTTAGCACACATAAAATTTACACAATTACTTTTGGTCAAAAGTCCCTGGAAAAACCCAACTTGGGAAAATCGGTGCAGTAGTGAGGGTTTAATTTTATTATGCAATAGTGAAATATGAGTACATCTATGGATGCCCATATGGAAATCCAAACAACAAGAACATATGGGGAAAATAATGAAGCCAAATTACCCTTCTACCTCAAACAATTTTTGGCACGACCTTGTCTACCAAAACTTGGCCACTTAGAGCTCTATGTCAGCCTCTGCATTGCTCTGCGTAGCTGGCTAGAAGACTGGCCTCAGACTGGGATTTGATGAAGTCGTTCTTACTCTGGATGTTGAGAAAATCATCTCTCCGGCCCTTTGGGACTTCTTCCCGACCTCTGGAGCTTAGAAATTTTTTTCCTTCCTCCAAATCGAATTGCCTCGCTGAAGCAACTTCCCTGTCCCTCAACGCTGCCTCTTTGGGATAGCTCGGAACTCTTGCTGTTGCCTCTCTGGATCTAGAAAATATTTCCTCCAGATCACTATCCTTGCCCCTCACACTACTTCAATCTGAGTGACTCTCTCTCCGATAACTGATTGTTGCTACTCTGGTAATCAATCTGCCAATAAAATCGAACTCTGCAAGTATATTCTCCATCACCACCATTAGAGGAAATGTTAGCCTAAAAGTGGCCTCCTAAGGAAAAATTATAAAATAATAGTTAAGATAAGAAAATAAGAGTAATGAATTTTGGAGGGAAAAGAAAAAACTACATTTTTTTTAATTGTACTTGTCTTATCTCCTTATAGGCTTACTCAAAATTCAAGCGTAGACACTCGTTGGATGCGGAATTAAATTCCACATCCAACGAGCACCCATTAGGCATACTTTTTAGAAGGCCCACATTGATAAAAAATGAATATACATTAAAAAAGTGTGTTCAAACATGTTTTTTTAATGTATATTCATTTTATTTTATTTTATCAATGTGGGTCTTCTAAAAAGTATGCCTAATGGGTACGCGTTGGATGTGGAATTTAATTCCAGATCCAAAGAGTGTCTACACTTGAAATTTGAGAAAACCTACAAGTAGATAAGCCAAACATACAATTAAAAAGTGTAGTTTTTCTTATTTTCCCTCCAAAATATTTACATGTACCTCTTTTTAAATTTAAAGGATTTTGATTTGTTTACATATAATGACATGGAAATTACATGAAAATTTCATGGGAACTTTTAAGCTAAAATTTCCTCTAATGATCGACCTCCTCTTATAATCTTTTGTTGGAGCACCAACGACCAAAATTAAAACATAATCGATGGCTAGGATCACCTTGGATTCGATCCATTTGAGCTACTAGATCATTTTCACCTTATCTCAATTAATATTGATTAATTAACCATTTTACCTAAGTATAGATTTTAGGAAATATTTAAAAATCGGTTAATAAATCTAATTGAGATACTTCTAGGCGGACTTTCCAGAAACGATTTCTGGGTTTTAAAGATGTCATGTATTCTAGTATCTCCACAAAGTTTTGTGGCTAGAACACAGATGCTACGAAAACTAACAAGAAGCAAGCATGGCGAAATATTCCTCCAACCCGGAGGACAATTTGTCTATCTATGCGGATGCTGTCGCTTGGTCTTGCTTCTCCTGCTTGTCCTTCATCCTTTGAGGACACTGAGTACTGTAGTGGCCAAAATCGCCATATCTGAAGCACTTGACCTTTGATAGGTCCTTTTTGTTCTTCTCCCCTTGTGAACCTTGTCCCTGACTAAAACCCTTTGATGCAAGGGCCACGTTCTCTTCCTCCTTCTCACCTTTTGAACCCTTACTCCTGCTGCCACTAATGGAGGTCTTCACAAGTGCTCTCCTCATCTCCTGCTGCTGCAGGTTTGACCACATCCTGTCCTACCTAGGTAGAGTATCTCATCCCAAAATGCCTTGGAAAAAGATTTCCCAATCCTCTGAGACACTGTTCAGTTCCAAACGTACAAGCTCTGTGTCTTGATGTGCCTCTCCCACAACTGCACGCTGATCCTAAAGTTCTTGAATTTTGGTGAGAAAGGGATCAATGCCTTCACCCTCAATCCTAATGTTTCTCAGCTTCTCTTTTGGGAACATCTTCCGCTGCTCGGAAGGATTCTGGTATAGCTGTGCGAGAGCATCCCACATCTCCTGGAAATGTTCTTGCCGGATATATGTGAGACTATATGGTCCCGGACTCCATCTATGATCATCCGCTTTGCCTTGGCCATTTATTTATTACACTCTTTAGCTGATCAACATCAGTTGGTACTACCACAACGCTCTCTACAAATGTTTTTAGGCCATGCTGATCTAACAAGAATGAGATCTTGGCCTTCCAGATGACATAGTTGGAAGTTCCCTCCAACCTATCCCGATCTCTAAGCCTAATTGTCGCCATCTCTGAAAATGGAATGGAAACCTCCCTCCTCCTTCTGAACTACTGATTCTGCTAGTCATACTTCCTTTTGGAGTGAGAAAATATGCTTACAACTACTGTTGACTGCAATTGTAAATTTGGATTTCTAAACTAGAAACCCTTTGAGAGAAATTCTCTATGTGTGTGCACTTTTGTCTTCCACCCGATGTTGATTTTTCTCTAGCAAAACTGTTGCAAAACCCTTCTGCACCTAAACAAGGAATCTTCTTAGCGAAAATATAGATATGCTCTACCATAATTGCTTCTTGGCTTTACTACTTCCTTCTGGAACTGCTATTGAGCTCTGCGAATTTTTCATGCCAACTTCACTTGAAAAACCGAACCCTCTTCCTAGCAGTTCGAACTGCCAAGCCAACCTTTGCAGAAATCTAGAAATCGAACTGCCAGACTCCCTCTGAATCTGGATGATTTCTTCCTTCCACTTCTGAGCTTCTTGTTTGATCAAATTTCCTCTGATACCATGTGAAAATTCTTTGAAATGCAATAGCTGGAATTAATTCTCCTAACTGATTATTAAGTTTATTAATTTCTTGATTAATATGGAATTAATCACATTGCAAGTTCTTCACAAAATAAAATAAATGATGCAAAAATAAAAATGATGGAAACTGAGAAATGCTAGAACTCACAAAAATTATGACACCATTACTTTTGGACAAATGTCCCCAGAAAAACCCAATGTGGGAAAACAGGTGCAACAACTGATGGTTTTTATTATTAAGCAACAATGAGAAATTTCTGAGTATAATAAATGTCGCCAAACTGACGAATCTACCTAAGAGAAATATTGCCAAAAATATACTGAGAGATTTTACCCTCTCTCCGAACAATTCTGACACTGTATGACCTCTAAAAAGCTCTCTGTTCAAATTGGTCTGTGTAGGCTCTGCGTCACCCCTGTGCTTCTTGCCAAATGCTCTGCCTGAATCAGATGCCAATCTAGCCGTCCTGCCTGTTGCTGACTGGGAAAATCCTTCTCTGGCCTTTTGGAAAATATTTTTGATCTCTGGAATTAAAGACGCCCTCCCCTTCAGCGGAATCGTACTGGTCACTTGAGGCTCTGCGCAACCTCTTGGAGTATATTTAAGACCTCCTCTTTCTGACCCCCCAGAACTGGAAAAATTCCTTTAGACTCACTGTCTTTGCCCCTCTTTGTCTCTGCGTCCCCTCTCTGGCTCAAACTCTTTCGACAGAATGTTGCTACTGTCTAGAAAGTCGAACTACCCAACGAAATCGATCTCGAGTGTATTCCTCCATCTACCCATAAATTTTTTCTTATAATCTCTAATTGAGACTCCACCAACCAAGATTAAAACTTAATCAATGACTGAGAATTTCCTAGTCTATTCGTGTGTGTTTCTAGAGAAATATCACCTTCCTCAATTAATTGCTGTTAGTTAATCATTTTCGCTAAGTTAGACTTCTGAAAAATTTAATTATCGATTAATTAACTTAATTAAGGCATTTCTAGGTGGATTTTCTTGAAACCTTTTCTAGGTTCTGGAGTCCTAGTGTTTCTTAGCTTCTTTGAAAATTGTTGAGACTAGAAAACCATCCGATGCTACAAAAAATAACATCTATATTGTCATCAAATTGATGGTCAAATAGAAGTGGACAACAAGTGTTTGGAAACCTATTTGAGATGCTTTGCTTTTGAAAGGCTGCGACAATGGGCACAATGGCTCCCCCTTGCCGAATGGTGGTACAATACCACTTATCATGGTGCTACTGAAATGATACCATATGAAGCCTTTTATGGCCAAAAACCATTTCCATGAGATTCTATGTCCTAAGGACATCCAAGGTTCATGTAATAGATAAAGTGCTTTACACCGAAGAAGCCATTATTCACATCTTCAAGGAAAGCTTGGTTATGACACAAAATTGATTGAAACAACAAGTTTATCAACATAGATATCATCTTTCATTTTCCAAAGGGGATCAAATGTTCATATGTTTACAACCTTATAAACAAACATCACCCACAGATAAATTTCACTAGAAGCTAGCTCCTAAGTTCTATGGTGCTTATCAGATCATAGAATATAATGCGTTGGTTAGGTTTCCTACAAGCTAGATCTTCCAACCTAAACTAAGATTCATCTAGTCTTTGTTGTGTCTTGTTTGAATAAATTTGTGGAATAAAGTTACAAAGTATAGACCGACCTACCGGAAAATGATGAAGAAGGTTCCATTTGGCTCTAGCTCGAAGTAGTATTAAATATTAGAGAGCACCAATTACACCAACACACAATCAAGGAAGTATTGATCTAATGGAAAGATGTGAAATTAGAATATGCCACATGGGAACCAACAATAATTCTCCAATAATTTCCTCCCCTTCAACCTTTAGGAAAACACTATTTTCAACGGGAGAGGGCATGTTAGGGTCCTACCTTAAACCCCTTAGATACTTTATTAATGTTTGAAGCTACCTTCCTTGAATAAGGCCCATTAAATAGTTATTTAGTTGCTATTCATTTGAATATTGGTTTTGTTTATTATTAAGGTCCAAATTAGTTGGTTGGTCCTCATTTTAAGGGGGGGCATAATAGTTAATATTCTTTATCGGTAGCTATACATAGAATAAAATATTACGTAATGTTTTGTCTATAATTATTGTTGTAGTTGGAGCATTGCTGTTGGGGGTTGTCCCTTTGAAGAGGTAAGTGAACATAGCTCTCTATTTTTCAAATATATGTGAATTACACTACATGAATTGATGGGGTGATCTAAGTATAAGTGTCATATATATCATATCCTTAAGAAGAGAGAGGGTTCTCATGCAAAAAAGGTCTTCCATTGTCTTTTTTATGCACTACATGCATAGTCTACCATTATCATTATTTAACGAATTGTGGGGATGGAGAAGAGACAATCTCCCATGTTATGGGTATGTTTCCTCCCTAGTTATCATGGCTATTATGATTGTTATCAATATTATGGCAAGGATTTCTTTGTGTGCTTGGTAAGAGCCTATAAGAGTTGGTGAGGGTTGTTGCTAAAAATGTGGAAGAAAAATGGGATGGATGGGGAGAGATATTGTGCTTGGTATGTCCATAGTATTTGAGGCAAATTATTTCGTTCAACAACCCTGTTATTACCGCTCATCAAATATCTTAAGGCTAAGTGCTTTTTGTCCTAGGTTATTACTAGAAGGTAGAAAATAGATTGGATTCTTTCTACATATAATAAAGAGCATTGAAGGGGAAAAGTGCTTTGAGACGTTGAGAAAATGAGGATGGGTCTTCCTTTATGTTATATGGGGCAGTGGAAGAGAGTGCCAAGGCCAGTTTAAGTGCTCGAAGAGGCTTAAAGATACTCATATTGAGTAGGTGGTTTGTCATGAGAGGAATGGGTTGGGATGAGTGAGTTTAAAGCTCCACAAGGGATTCCTTGACCTTGATGGTATCATGCTCTAGCTTCGGGTGGAATCCTTGGTTGATTCCTACAACTAGGTGGAAAATTGCACCTCAATAACTAGTTTGGTGGACATGAATATATTTGTAGATAAATATTCATGGTTTTCTCCGGGAATGCTTTTCTATTTTGCTGATGGTTGTGTTTCATGGATAATGGAAGAAGTCAAAATACACATTGTTATTTTGTTGAAATTTTATATTTGCATATTAATTTTTTAATTTATTGTTGTTAGAGGCTAAATTCTTCCTCACAAATGGTTAGAGACAAAATAATCTTGTGGATAGTGCTAGATGGCCAAGGAACATGTCTTGGGCATGCCACATAACGGTTTCAAAATAATCTTAATTGTTCTGGAGTGCCCCATCACCTTAACAATAGTACATTCTTGTGCATAAAAGAATGAATTTCTTCCAAATACACTCTTCCAAATTCATATAAATGTATGCAGGAAATATGAGTTAAGTCATGTTTTTTGTCGAATACCACATAGTGAACTGGTACCATGGAACGAGGACTGGTTTAAATTTATATACCATTATTACAATTATTTTGCATGAGTGATGGTACATTATAGACATGATTCCTCCTTTTGAAAAATTTGTGGTTAATTATCTTTCTACACAATTAACTAAAAGGTTTTCTTGGGAATTTGTTCGCACACCAAAATTATTCCAATGAGTTAAATGATGCTTGCTTAATTGATTCCTTCATAGATTCTAGCTATGAAGCATGTTGATGGAAGTATGTGGGTTCTCAAAATAATAATATACTATATTAGAATGTGTGTTTCTTGAATGATGTAGATTTATGTATAGGTTTTAGAAAATGGCAATATTGCCGCACTTGAAGGCAAGTTTCGAGTGGAGTGTAGAAAACATAGTCCATAGTTATTCTAGGAAAATTTCTTATAATAGCTCTAGAATTTTCAAGATGAGCTTCTTAAATGGCTATTTAGAGGACCTTTTATTCATTGTAAACCATCTTATTTTTAGAAAGTATAAGTTTCTAATATAAGTTTGATAAATCTAATTTCTCTTACTTTATTACATCCGAGATTTATTCGTTGTGTTATCTTCCTTTATGATTGATCTTGCGTATATATTCTATGTAAGAATTGATTTATAAGAGATTTATTCATTGTGTTATCTCTCCCTATGTGATTGATCTTTGTGTATATTAATATCATATCCATGCCCATGCATTTTTCTTGAGTATGATGATTTTGTTACTAGTCTTGAGATATAATATGGAAAGAATATCAGTTTAGAATTTTATCTCTAGTGTCATTGATTAGAAGACAACCTAAATGTGGCAACCAGCTACCAAATAGATGAAGAAACATATGGGCATATTTCTCTTCTATATATTGAAGATCAAGGAAATGACCTTAGTTAAACCCTCTCAATAGGTTCTTTCATTTTTATCTCATAGTTTAAGAATATTCTTCTACTCAAGTTACAAAAATTCCCATGGATGAACTTGTGCCTTTATCTTGTTGGGTCTCTAAGATAAATAATACTTATTTTTCTTTAGAATATAGCCCCTTCTTGAATGGCCTCCACGTAAACTTGTTTGCCACTGTTGTCTACAAGCTGAAACCTTTATTTTCAAGAGAAAAATCACATTTCCATATTTTAGAGGACATACTCTTTATTGAAGATATACATTTAGATAACCATTATCTACAATTTCTCAAAAAATCAGATGTTCAACAATATAAATTTGAAGGTTGGGTCCAAGGAGTAGTGGTCACAAGCCTTGAGCTTGTTTGAAGAGATTTGGAGCCAAAAACCTAATTCTGCCCTCCCTCTAGAAGCGTAGAAGCAATGTACAGAAGCGTAACAACTAGCTGAAAGCGTAACAACCGTCTTTGTAGAAGCGTAACAACTTCTGCACAACACACCCATAAATGTAACAACTACTGTGCAACACACCCAAAAACGTAACAAGCACACCCATAAATGTAATAAAAGCTTCTAAAAGCATAGCAGGAGGCTACATAAGTGTAACAAAGGTAGCCCGATGTGTAGCAAAGTGCTATTGAAGTGCCATTAGGGGAATTTTGAGGTCTAAAATGGGCCTCCTAAGGAAAATGTACAATCAAAATTCACTTTATGAGAACCAATCACATTTTATCTGATGACATCATCCATAATTTTTGAGGTGGCATTGATTGAGTTAAATGTACCTACTTGTCACATTCTCAATGGTGGATAAAAACTCATGGTTAACCATGGTAGTGCTCTAAGTACTTTTAAAGTCAAAGTAAAGTACTCATAATAAATGTCATTTCACACTTTTTGAATAAAAATATATTATTTTCATTTCATATTACTTGAAAGAAACAATACATATCCCTATACATTTATTATATTATATTATTTTTATATAGTATATTAATTACATGTTATTATACAATTTAAATAATATAAATTTTAATTAATACCATATAATATAATTAAGAATTTATAAATTTATATTTATATTTTATTTTAAGTTATTTAAGTACAAAGGACAAATGCAGTAGTTGTTCAATGATAATGATTTTTTCTTGAAAAACTCATTCTTATTTATATTCACATCAATACAAATTTTTTATTAATTTTATTTTGGTACAAATTTTGAATTGAATTTAACTATGGTTACATGGATTGTGGTGCAAAAAGTGAGTTGAAAATTCATAAATATTATTTTATTGGTTTAGCTATTATTTTATTATTTCCTTAGGAGGCCCATTTTAGACCTCAAAATTCCCCTAATGTTTTTCGCCTTGGTTTCAAACCATTGACCACCTTAGGAGTGCAAATGAAGTAAGAGAGGATCTCTTCCACATAACAAAAGATAATAATAGGTCAAGATGAGTTTGCTTTAGCCTTTTATAACCCTGAAATGACCTTTTTTGTCTTGTATTGAAACAATAAGACAAATTTGACTTTTTGAAACTTTCTGACATTTAAATCATTTTAAAACAAGACAACTTGTCTTCTTTTACTCCCTAAGCATGCTAGCTCCATTTTAAAGGTTTATGAGTGAAATGAAAGGTGATTGCCTTGTTTTGATGATAAATTGGATAGTTTTTAAAGGCAGATGATGACACCTACAATAGACCTAGATGAGGTTAAGTGAAATGACCCTAAACCTTTAACATGACAATGAAATGATATGAACTTGAAAGTGACGATGGTCATGGATAAGATGAGGGAGCATCAAATTTTGACCTAGACCTTTTCAGTGAATTTTTCTTTTTTTTGAAAAGCTAAAATTTTTGACCTATGACTTCTAGGAAAATAAATGAAAGAGTATTTTTGATCACTGACATACTGACACTAAGAACTTGAAGCTACAATTTCATTCAATTTATTTTTCTTTTGCAAGCAATTAGCATTAGTATTTGTTTTTTGCAATTAGTCTTAGAATTTCTTTTCTTCAATTAGAGTTTCCTTTTGCAAAGTAGTGTTAATATTTCAATTCTACAATCAATATCAGGATCTCTTTTCTGCAAATTAGGATTAATATTTCTTTTATGCAATTAGAAATAGACTTTCAATTATGCAATTAGAATAAATTTTGATTTCAAGTTATAGAATCATTTTTAATACGATTTGGCATTTGGTTTTGATGTTTCATCCAAAGATAGAATTCATAGCATATATAGTGCACATACACTTCATAAGTACCCGAACCTTAGTTGAAAATTAATTAAGTTATTTAAGATTAATTAAATTACCCAACAATTACCATCTTGCATCAAAACTCATCCTAGGCCTTCCTTACATGCATCTATACATACCACAAAATCCTTGTTGGGATAAGCCAATTTTAAAATAGGATTTGTCATCAAGAGTTGTTTTAACTTGTCAAAGTTGTCTTGACCCTTTTGACTCCATTAAAAATGGATTCCTTTCTTCCGTAAAGAAGTAATTGGAAATGCAAGTTCGGAGAATCCTTCTAGAAACATCCTATAGTAACCTCTAATTCCCATAAAGGATCACATTTCCTCTACATTTTTTGGTACTAGCCACTCCATTAGTTCCTTTATCTTTTCTAGATCAACAATAATTCCTCCTTTTGATATAATATGTCCTAGATACTAAACTTGTTTCCAATAGAATGAACACTTGCTGAATTTAGCGTAAAATTCATAATCTCCAAGAGTTTGAAGGACTAGCTACAAATGTTTGTATTTCTCTTCCTTCCTCTTTGAGTATACTAAAATATCAACTATAAATACAATCACAAATTTATATAGGAATGGTCTAAGTACATTATTCATGAGACACATGAATGTGGTTGGTGCATTAGTAAGCCCAAACCTGAGTACTCCAAATTAATAATGCCCATGAGATGTGTGAATTATTGTTTTGTGAATATATTCTTCCTTAATTCTAATTTGATTGTATCCATATCTTAGATCGATCTTGGAGAAAATATAAACTCTTTTGAATTAATCAAACAAGTAATTTGTTCTAGGCAAGGGACATTTGTTTTTAATGACCATTTTATTAGGTTGTATGTAATCTATGCACAATCTACGAGTACCATTCTTCTTTTTGGAAAACAGAATTGGTGCTCCCCAAGGATATGCACTTGGCCTTATGTAGTTTTTATCCAAAATAACTCGGGAATACTCATTCTATATGGGGTCATTGATACTGGAACAAATCCAGGTATAAGGCCCATTAAGGGAATTTCGAGGTCTAAAATGGGCCTCCTAAGGAAATAATAAAATAATAGCTAAACCAGTAAAATAATATTTATGAATTTTCATTTTACTTTTTGCACCACGATCCATGTAACCATGGTTAAATTCAATTGAAAGATGTACCAAAATAAAATTAATAAAAAAATTGTATTGATGTGATTATAAATAAGAATGTGTTTTTCAAGAAAATGTCATTATCATTGAACAACTAATGCATTTGTTCTTTGTACTTAAATAACTTAAAATAAGTTATAAATATAAATTCATAAACTCTTAATTGTATAATATACTATTAATTATAATTTATATTATTTAAATTATATAATAACATGTAATTAATATACTATGTAAAAATAAGATAAAATAATATAATAAATGTAATATATTATTTTATGTATGTTTTTATATTATACTTTGAATAGATTTGATTTATAACATAAGAAAAAATAATATATAATTTAAAAATAAATATATGAAAATATGAAAATATAATATTTATTGAAAATGTGTAAAGACATGAAGATTATGTAAGGATATGCATTGTTTCTTTCAAAAAATATGACATGACAATAATAATATTTTATTTAAAAAGTGCGAACTGACATTTATTAGTACTTTACTTTTTATTATTAGTAGTTTTCTTTATGACTTTAAAAGTACTTAGAGCACTACCATGGTTAACCATGAGTTCTCATTCACCATTGAGAATGTAACAACTAAGTACCCTTAACTCAAGCAATGCCACCTCAACTATTGGGGATGATGTCATCCCCTAAAATGTGATTGGTTCTCATAAGTGAATTTTGACTGTACATTTTCCTTAAGAGGCCCATTTTAGACCTCAAAATTCCCCTAATGAATGGTGAAATAAATATCCCTTATTAGAGGAAATCTTCGTATTTCTTATGGAAAAACATCCTTAAACTATTCTAATATAGGATATTATTCTAATCATGGTTCTGCTTATCATCATAGTTTTTTTTCACTTGGATAGTGAACATTTGATATCTTTTTCTAGCATATTTCTTCTTTTGTATTGAAAATATTTTCCTAACAAAAAGATTTCTTGGAATTCCTTAGATTATGAAGGCTTCCCCATTTTCATCAACACAGGTAAAAGATTTTTCAAAACAATTTAACATCACTCTATGTGACTCCAATTGGTCCATACCTATGAGAATATCATAAGGTCCCAAGGGTAATATATTCAGATTTAGAGTGGTATGCATACCATTTATATTTATTGTGCAATTTTTTCTTATTTCTTTCACTTTTCTTTTAGCTCCTTTAGACAACTATACTAACCAAGGTTTGCCTTGTTTCTCTTTTATAATATTCCATCTTTCAACTACAACGAGAGAAATATAACTTAATGTAGATATTGGATCTATAAGTACAAATACATCTTTTCCAAGAATTTTACCTTGAACTTCCACCATGGTGGAATGATGATATGATTGTCGTCCATCCAATGTTGTGTTGATCCTTGGTATGCTATATGAAATGTCATTCACAGTGGATTATTCTTGAATATTATTTAATGTTGCTTTCTTGTTTAATGGATTATGTGGGAAAATTTTCCAAAGGTGATTTTCATTGTAGCCTGAACATTTTATTGGTGGTTTTACTGATTCACTATAATTCCTACTTCTTATTCCTAACCGTCCTTCTTGCCCCAAATTATTTTGCAGGTTAACATTTCCGTTATAATTTTATGCTTGGATACTCTTAGAAAAATTAGGTTTCTTAAACCCCTTTCTCTTATTATTAAATTTGACAGGTTTCTTTGCCACCCATCCCTTCAAACTTTCTCCTTTTTGTTTGTTCTAATTGAAAGATAATTGTTCCCTTATGATGGTCTCATCCATGGTATTGGGATTGTCAAATTCAATCCTTTCTCTATATGAAAAAGGAACTCAATTGATAAATCTATCTATGTTTTCCTTCTCCTCTTTTAGTTAAGGTACATATATTAATAATATCATGAATTTATTAACAAACTAATCCCTGGTAGACTAACCCAATTTTAATTAATGAAACTCTCTAGCTTTTTCTTCAAAGTACCTCTTAGAAAAATAATTATTCTTAAGTTATTTCTTGAACAATTTCCAAATTAAATTCTTACTTCTAATTCTTGACAACCTTGTTCTCTTACCACCATAAGGTTGTTGTACCAGTTAACTTGTAATTTGAAAACAATGCTTTCAAGTTACTTGGATAATTGTATACTTCAAAATATTTGAACATATTGAGGAGCCATGCCTCCGCTCCTCCTTTAGATTCACCATCAAAATTAGGGGGCCTAATATTTTTAAATTATCCCTACAACTGAGATGTAGATCTTCTTTTCTTAGGCATATAGGTACTGCTACCTGATTTCTATTCTCCGTGGGAATTAGACTCATTTGTTTGGCTTTTGCTAGAAGTTATGGAATTGGTTCTACTAGGATATTCACTTCTAAAACTTTTCCTATGAGTGTCTTCATATCTTTTGTTACTTTTTTTTCCTCTAGTTTTATGAGTATATAATCATTATTCCTTTCTTGCTCCTCCTTTGCTTTGGGTAGTATTTCCTAATTGGATTTTATGGTATATAAATTTGTGTAATACCCCTCTACGATTATGTAAATATTTTTATTTAGAAGGAACTATTTATAGTATAATGGTTGGGAAGCCATGTGATACTTAAATAAATTTCTGCACTATGTAATTACTTTATTTGGATAATAAAATAGGTTGGATGAATTTTTTGGGAATGAATATGAGTAAATGATATTTTTACCTCAAAGGAAATATGAAAAAGGATTAATTTCCCTAAATTACTCCTAAAAATTCCTAGGATAAGATTTAAGTGTTTTGGTTAGAATAGGGGCGAAAAATCTATAAAATCACTCAGTGTGGGGAAACAACAATGAAAGAAGGTAAATAAATTACTGCAGGGGAAAAATATAGGCTTTAATGAAAAATGACACTTTTCGGAAAAAAAATTAAATAGGAAAATCCTAGGCTAGAAGGGTTGGCAGACCCTAGAAAGCAGGACATCGCTAAGGAAACTCTACTAGGGAATTTAGGCATAAAAATGCCTTTACCATATCAACAAGAGGTTGTTGAACACTGGAAGGGGAAAGAACTTGATCTCAACTCGGGGGAGAACCCGTGGAAGAAGGTTCATGGTTGTGTAGAAATTTGAATAATTTGCTGAATTATTCACTGAGATTATCCTGATTACACACTATTTAAGCTTCATGCATAATACATAACCTCTTCTACAATTGATCATCAATATGCGGAAATAGAAGCAGTCGCATGCGCACATAAAAACATAATCAAGCACACATATCAACACAGTATGTAATGGGGAAAGCTAATAGCTGAAAACCCCCAACTATCTGTATATTATAATGATAGAGAACATGTAACAATACATAGCACAAAGCTCTCACAGCTCTCAGCACTATCTCACATGCTACACACAAACTAGCACGGAAGATGAACAAGTCACAGGTTCAAATCTCCTCCACAAGTCTGCCTGCCTCTACTGCACAATCCAAGTTGATTAATGATGAGATCCAAGTTCGAATCCCACTAGCTCCAACTGCGCAATCCTCATTGGCAATCTCCATCAATGTGTGTGCAAATCTCATGCACAGCCAATAGTCACAACTGATAGTAGACTCACGCTTTCACCCACCTCTAACACTGGTCTCCACTGAACTGTCCATGCATTGTAGTTAACTGATGTGTTATTTAGTTGATTTATGAGTTAATAGTTAGTGAATTAATTAATAATTAATTCACACCACTCATCACTAGTGTATTTTTCAGTTAGACTAAATACAACTAGTTCAACTAAGTTAAACAGAACACAACTCCACCAACTGTCTCATCAACTCCACCAAACTCTGCCACATGAGTTCTAACTAAAGTCAACCATGCAATAGCTCAACTAACCCCTAGGAATAGCGTAATTCCTTCTGTCAGCTGCATGTGCCACATCAAAGCATCAAACTGAAGTGCTCCAAGAGGATAAGATAATGTTTATAGTCTAAATATTATTAAGGGTTAATAATATTTGACTGTTCTATTTTTAGCCCGGCAGTCTAAAAATAGAAACAGCCCAATGTCTAAAAATAGAGGTCCATCTATTTTTACCAACTCGACCAATCATCCATAAATAGCATCTTGCAACTCATAGACCATGATCCATATGTCTAAAAATAGACATAGTCTAAAAATAGACTTTGCGCCAAAAATAGCCTGCGGGCCCACTTAGTGAAGGCGACTTCATTTCACTAAGCTCCATCATCTTGTTGCATTTTAAACACTCCCTCTCAACAAGATATGGATTATCTGAAACCCCTATCTTGCCTCTTTGGAATTCGAATTTGCTCCTGGTGAGCGCCTTCGTCAAGATGTCAACATCCTGATCCTTCATGGGAATATTTGAAAGTAACATGATTCTCCACTGCACAAAATCTGTGATATGATGGTACCTGATGTCGATGTGTTTGGATCTATCATGAAATACTGGATTATATGAGAGTTTAATGAAACTCTGGTTATCACAATAAATCACAGTAGGCTCCAAATGCGACCCGAACAACCCGACCAGAATCTTCCTCATCCAAATAGCCTCGCATGCAGCCAAGCTTGCTGCCATATACTCGGCCTCCGCGGAACTGAGTGCCACGGATCTCTGCTTCCTGCTGTACCAGGAAACTGCTGTCGACCCGATACTGAAGATCCCTCCAGATGTGCTCTTTCTGTCCGTTGGGCTCCCTGCCCAATCTGCATCCGTGAAGCCACACAGCTTCACCTCATCCTCTTGTCTGTACCACAAACCATATCCCGATGTGCCTCTAAGATAACACAATACATGCTTGCCTGCCTTCCAGAAGAGCTTGGTAGGCTTAACCATAGCTTGCGAAAGCTGGTTAACGACATAGCATATATCGGGTTGTGTATTGACCAGATACATAAGTGACCCCACCAATTGTCGATAAACAGTGGCATCCACTACATCCGCTGAAGTAGCATCCTCCTTCCTCCAACCTCCAGGAAGAGGAGTATCAACAGGCTTGCAGTCATGCATGTTGAACTTCTCCAGTATCTCCCGGGCATACTTACCCTGAGAAACAAACAGTCCACCACTGCGCTGCCAAATTTCCAATCCCAGGAAATAATGAAGGAGGCCCAAGTCCTTCATCTTGAACTCTCTAGCAAGATCCTCCTTGCATGAAAGTATCAACAGCTCATCACCCGTCAAAATCAGATCATCTACATACAGTACAATGATCAACAACTTCCCTTCCACAACAATCTGGTACAGGTTAGGATCCGCCTCACTCTTGGAGAATCCAAGTCCGGTGAAGTAACTGTCTATCCGTGTGTACCAAGCACGAGGTGCTTGCTTCAACCCGTACAGTGCTCTCTTGAGTTAGCACACATGCGACTCACTACTGAAGATCTCAAAACCTTTGGGCTGCTCTATGTACACCTCCTCCTCAATGACTCCGTTGAGGAACGCAGTCTTCACATCCATCTGATGGATGTGCCACCCCATCTGCGCTGAGAGAGCTAGGATCGTCCGTATGGAAGAGTACCTTGCGACATGTGCAAAGGTCTCCTCATAATCGATCCCCTCTATCTGTGAGAAGCCTCGGGCAACAAATCTTGCCTTGTACTTCTCCACACTCCCGTCAGCCGCCTGCTTCACTTTGTAGATCCATCTCGAACCCACCACTGATTTCCCTTCCGGCCTTGGGACAATCTCCCATGCACTGTTTCTGACAATCGAATCATACTCTTCCACCATGGCATCTACCCATGCGGGGTCCTCCACAGCTTCCTCGAAAGAGGATGGCTCTGTCACGACACATTTTCTCATAAGAGCCATGTATCCAGTGTACCGGTCCGGTGACTGTCTCTGTCTGCGCTGTGCTGTAGGTGGTCCTACAACCTTCTCTGCATCTTGAGCTAGTCGCTCAGCTTCTGTAGTGCGCTTGCGCCCTCTGATGGTTGGTGCTGCATGAGTGGTCTCTTCCACTCCATGAACTTCCTCTTGTGGCTGATCCACATCCGAAAGCTCATCCTTAGGAACTAATAGCTCCTCATCTACATGCAAGTGTGGCTCCCTCTCAAGCGAACACTTCATGGCTTTCTCCTCCTGAAATTTGATATCCCGTCGCACAATAGTTTTGCGACTGTCTGGCAAATACACACGATAGTTGTGGGGCGTATCAGTTGTTGAGTCTCAAATCTGCATCTTTCTTATACACTTTTCCAAACCTTTTTCATTCACCTGGACCTTCTCAGTCACCAATATCATTGCATATTAATTGTAAAAGAGCTTTTAAAATGGTTTTTAACTATGTTTTGTGTCTGCTGTTTGATTTAGATTTTTGCTCATTTAGCTGCGGAATCTTGTCACTTTCCGCAGCTGCTGCAACTTTCCGCAGCCATTTTGTCAAAGTCTATGTTGCAGGTGTCTTCAAGCAAATCGGGCCACATGGGCAAGTTCAAAATGACGTGGACATGGATCGTGTCCTATTGGCTCGGTCGAATTCATCTCGGAAGGCTGTGGTCAAAGGTGGCCAAGTGGTGGTCAACCGTAGAGTCCCACGGTGACAGAACTCTGTTTCTCATCACGTGGAGATTTGCGTGGCCATTTCTAAAACACGGGAGGCACATCAACACCTGTAAACGGCTCCATAAGCCGAATCCAACATCCACTCTCCATAGATTTACTCCTCAAGGTGGCCATAATGCTAAATCTCTGGACGTAATGGTTCACGTGTCTTCCTTCAGCGCAGACTTTAGGGAATTAGTTATATCTCTCTCTGTTATAAATAATGCATTCTCATACGCATAATAGTTAGATATTCTGTAGCTCTGTAATGTAATTGCGTTGCCATTGTGCTGTGACATTTCTATGACCGCATTTTAATATATGAGAAGACCTTGTTCAAAAGCGTAATTCGTATTTGAAAGCTGCTCCCCGAGGTCTGTGCAGAGGGTCCCTGCACACGCTGAGGTTTTGTGTACTACTGTATAGTTTCATGCTTCATTTCTTTATGTTCATTGTGCTATAGTCATTCATGTATATATAGATTACATCTTTCATGGTATTTGCATTTCATCTCTGTCCATAATCCTTCATGCTTTACATTTTACTTCTGTCCATAATCTTTTATGTTTTATGTTGTTGTTAACTGATCAGTGTTCTTGTTTCAGATTACAATAGGCAGCCCGCGCATTTGCACATCTTTTTCATAATGACTAATGACATGGAATCAATATTGTCCTTCTGCTGATTTCCTTTTCTTAGTGTTTGTTTAATTCCAACACTGTTTTGTTTATTTTAGTCTTACACATTTGCTTTAAGTAGTTAGATTAGATATTAAACCGTTCATGTCATTTTCAGTTACCTCCGAAAGCCATAGCGAGACTAATGGTGAGGGATTGAAGTATGAGTGTGTAATTTGATATTAGTTTATTTTTCTGCAATTTAGATATTAGATTGCTCAAGTTGTTTATGATTACCTCCGAAAGCCATAGCGAGACTAATGGTGAGGGGTCAGAATATGAGTTGATGTAATTTGATTTTAGTTTTACTTTACTTGCAATCTTTTCTTTGAGTAACAATTTCTTTTGTGTTTAGACAGCAGCAAGGGTAATGGTTTTCATGATCAATAGTTCACTGTTTGTTTAACTAGGATAGTAGCACATTTCATTTCCTTTTAGGAACTAATTTTCTCATTGTATGTTTCAAAATCCTTTTGAAGTTTGAAAGTTTGGTAAATCATTAAAAAGGACATCATTGCCTTGAACAATCATAACCATACTTGTCTTTTAGAATTTTCATTAGGAAACCAACCAAGATAAAAAGAAAAAAAACCAAAAACGACAAAAAAGTAAGAGATAGGTTATCTTGCTCATATAGTGCGCCACACTTCGTCAGCTTATGAATCCCGGATTGACAAATTAATGTAGCAATTTAGGACACACTAAATTGACCAACCATTTTGGCGCCATTGCCGGGGAAGTGTAACTAGGTAGCCAATTTCTTAAAAAAAAAAACAATAAAAAGAAGGGAAAACTTGATAACTTCTTGAAGTATGCTCTCCTCTTGCACCTAGTGTGATCTGGAGGATCAGAAAAGAGAGTTATTGGTTTGATAATTTCTTAAGTATGCTCTCTTCTTGCACCTAGTGTGACCTGGAAGATCAGAAAGAGAATTATTAGCCCAACTTAAAAAATAATAAAAATGGCATGCATAGAGCAAGAGATTCTAGGGGAAGGTTTATAGCTAGAGCCAAGAGTTCGATTTTCACAACTCCATCTTCTTCAAGGCATAGACAAGATTCACCACCATCTACCCCTAGCCTTAAGATTATTGGAATTCAAGGAACAGCTGAATTAGAGGATTCTCCTACACCACCTACTAAATCTCATTTAGAAAAGGATCCTTTCTTTACTTCTATAGGAGAGTATATTGTAATCAAAGAAGTAGAATCACCTGAAGAAGAAAAGGAAAAGACTCCCTCTCATCCTCCCTTGATAGAAGAACCAGAGGACTTTGAGGACTCTAAAGAAAATATCATGGCAGAGGAAATAATAGATGGATTTGGAGGTAGAGGTAGAGGTAGAGGAGGAGGAAACAATGGAGACAACAATGGTGAAGGTAATAATGGAAGAAATAGGAAAGGAGACAACTTGTTTGGATTCCCTATAGTTGATGAGGAAACTCATACAACAATGAAAAATATCTCACCATATTTCCTCCCCAACTTTTATGGATTGCGAAGTGAGGATCCTGAAACATTTTTGTTTGAGTTTGAAGTCGTGTGCCGAACCTATGACTATATGGAAGACTCTCAAAAACTCAAACTGTTTCCTTCAACATTGAAGGAAGCTGCTTTGAAATGGTTCATGGGATTAGCTACTCAATCTATTAGGACTTGGAATGATATGAAACAAACATTTTTGGATAGATACTTGGACTATTGTATGCCCACCAATCATAAGGATGAGGTATTCAAAATGATGCAAAAAGAAGATGAAAATTTGGAAGATTTACTTGAAAGATTTCAATACAACTTAAAAAGAGCAAAGATGAGCAACTTAGATGATGAAACTTTGAAATCCCTCATATTAAAAGCCATTAGAGATGAATGGATAGATATTTTAAACATGATGGGGAAATGAGACATTTCTCAACTTCCACTTCGTGACATAACAGAACTATGTGTCCATCTCTCAAGAGGAAAATCTAAAACAGGAAAAGGGCCTAGGGATCCTTCTCTTATCGGGGCTAACAAATCTACAACTGGATCAGTAAGTAGGGCAGAGATTGGCAATATGCTTGATGAATTTAAAACCGATATCTTATGGAGCCTTAGTGAACAACTAGACACCCTTAAAATCCAAAACAAGAAGAAAGCAGAAACAGATGCTCTAGCCATCTTTTGTCCGAAATGTAGGAAGAAACATGCTTTAAGGGAATGTCCCTTGGATGCAAAATTTGTAGAAACATGTATAATTTGCTCAGAGAATCATGAGATCAAGGATTGTCCTTCAATTCCTGGACTCAAAGTTGTCTTTCAAGAAGACCCAAATTCAGTAGAATCTCTCTGTTTTGTTGCAAGAAGACCTTGGCGGGGACAACAAACTCAAGGGTTTAACAACCCTATGAATTTTCAAACCCCACCAAATTGGAATCCTTGGCAACAACCTTGGCCCCAACATCAAAATCCATATCAACCATGGGTACAAGGGATGCAAAATCCTTATGGGAGATTTGCTCAATTTTATCAATATCCTCCATCTTTTCAAAATCAACAAGCTCCACAACTTCCAAACCCAAATCCACAACTCTCATTGCCATTTCCACAACAACAACCTTCTCAACAAAATACAAATCCTCAACTCATGCTCCCATACCAACAGAAGACAAATCAACTTCCAGCTCGGCCATTGCCAAATCCTAACAATAAGAATCCTCAAACTACTTATATGGTAGAAGGACAACAATTTCCTACCTATATGATTGTTCCTCTCAACGATGTACAACTCAGATCTGGTAGAGTTTTAGAAAAAACTTCTATAGATATTCAAGAGCAAGATACCTCTGAGGAGGATTCTCTTCAAGTCAATAAGGGTTCTGAGGAAGAATCTCTTCAAAATTCAAGCATTCAAAAAGAAAAAGAAAAGTCAACACCCACAACTCCTATAGTTGAGCAACCTGCATCTTCATCTACACCTCCTTTTCCTGAAAGACTACAAATTGACAAGGGGTGGAAAAACAAATCTTGTTGCCTAACTATGAATTTCTAGATGAATTGAAGAATGTTTGTATCAAGATTCCCTTGCTACAAGCCATTCGAGAGATTCCTATTCTAGCAAAAACCATAAAGGAGTTGAGTTTCAAAAGACCAGGAAGAAAACTAAAAGACACAAGAAGAATCCACCTGGTAGGAAAGATTGCAGATATTATGATGGGAAAAATTACCATGCAGAAGTATGTAGATCCAGGAAGTCCAATTGTCGAGACACATATAAATGGGATAGAAATTCCAAACACATTGATTGACTTAGGGGCTGCTATCAACATTATGAGTAGACAGACTATGGACCAGCTAAAACTTCTTAACCTTCTTTTTACACCTACTTTACTGCAACTTGCAGATCGATCAATTATTAAACCAGATGGTGTATTAGAAGATATTTCAGTCTCCTTAGATTCTTGGGAATATCCGGTAGATTTTATGATTTTGACTCCCAAAAGTAATCTAGGAGGGCACCCACTTATCTTAGGAAGACCTTGGCTAGCCACAGCTGATGCTTTTATTAGTTGTAGATCTAGGGATATGTACATTTCTAATGGTAATTCGACAAATAAATTCAATTTGTATCCTCCAAGAAAAGCAATCACAGAAGTAGGAGACAATGAATGGGTTGATGATGAGGACACTATACAACCTGTCTTTACCATTTCTGAAATCAGTGAGGATAGTCAAAGTCTGAACACATTAGAAAATTTTGAGACATCTTCAGAATATGACCCCACACAATTTCAGTTGGAATCTGACATAGAATATTTATCATCAAGACAAATGTCTCTTTACTCTCTGGAAGAGTTTGGTAGTTCTATCATTGAGATTTTTCCAGGAAAAACATTGAATATCAACAAAAATTTGGAAAAGTCACAACGGGAAGAACTAACCAAAATCTTGCAAAAACATTCTACTGCATTTGCATGGGAGTATACTGACATGAAAGGTATTGATCCTAAGACCTGCATTCATCATATCTATATTGAGGAAAACAGTAGACCAATCAGACAACCTCAAAGAAGGATGAATCCAAATCTTAGGGAGATAGTGAAAGAAGAGCTCCAAAAATTACTCAATGTAAACTTCATTTATCCAATTTCAGATGGCCGATGGGTTTCTCCTTTGGTTATAGTACCTAAAAAGAATGGTAAATGGAGGGTATGCATTGATTACAGGGAATTGAACAAAGCAACTTTGAAGGATCACTTTCCTTTGCCTTTTATCGATCAGGTATTAGATACATTAGCAGGTAAAAATTACTTTTCATTTTTGGATGGTTTTAGTGGCTATAATCAAATTTAGGTAGCACCTGAAGATCAAGATAAGACCACATTTACCTGTCCATGGGGAAATTTTTCCTATCGAGTGCTTCCTTTTGGGTTATGTAATGCACCCGCAACATTCCAAAGAGCAGTACTAGGAATTTTTTCTGATCTAATCCATGATTGTGTATAGGTTTATATGGATGATTTTACAGTTTATGGTAATTCATTTGAAGAGGCATTAGAAAATTTGGAAAAAGTTCTTATAAGATGTAAAGAAACAAACCTTTCATTAAGCCATGAAAAATGCTTTATGATGTTTTCTAAAGGGATTGTTTTAGGACATCATATTTCAGGAGATGGGATTAAAGTTGATAGATCAAAAGTTGAAGTCATCTCCAAGTTGCCTATTCCAAATTTTCAAAGAGATGTTAGAAGTTTTCTAGGATTTACTGGTTACTATAGAAGATTTATAGAAAACTTCACTAAAATAACATCTCCACTCTTCAAATTTCTTACAAAAGACTGTGAATTTAAATGGGATCCTGATTGTCAATCAGCTTTTGAAACTTTGAAAACAAGAATATCTGAAGCACCTATCTTGAGAGGACCAAATTGGAAACTTCCTTTCCATATTTCTACAGATGCTTCAGATACAGCTCTTGGAGCTGTGTTGGGTCAAAGAGATTTAATTCCTTATGCCATTTATTACACCAGTAAAAATTTGACTCCTACAGAGTTGAACTATACTGTGACTGAAAAAGAGTTTTTAGCTGTTGTTCATGCAATTAATAAGTTTAGACATTACATAACAGGCTATGAAACTTTTATTCATGCTGACCATTCTGCAATTAGATATTTAATGAACAAACCTGTTACTAATGGCAGAGTGACAAGATGGCTTTTACTTTTGCAAGAATTCAATATTCCTGTGTTGGATAGACCAGGAAAACAGAATACAGTAGCTGATTTCTTGTCTAGGATTCAGAATACTAAAGAAGATTCTCCTGTAGAAGATAAATTTCCCGATGAATACTTGTTTGCAGTAACTATTAAGACCCCTTGGTATGCAGATATTGCTAACTATTTGGTTACAGGGAAACTACCTTCACATTTATTTCCAAGAGAAAAACGAAAGATTATTCGGGAGAGTTCAAAATATTCATGGATTTCTAACGAATTGTTTAAAACAGGGCCAGATCTTGTGATCAGAAGATGTGTCAGGGAAGATGAAATGCCTGATATTCTTAAGGCATGTTATGATGAACCATGCGGCGGACACTTTGCAGACAAAAGGACGGCCTATAAAATCCTCTCTTTAGGATATTATTGGCCTTCCCTCTTCTAAGATGCAAAACAATATGTTAAAAGGTGTGACAGCTGCCAAAGAGTAGGGAAACCTACCCTTTCAAATGAAATGCCATTGCAAACACAGGTACTCATTGAACCCTTTGAAAAATGGGCTTTAGATTTCATTGGACCTATTAATCCACCATCTAAGCAAAAGAAGTATATCTTGGTTTGTACTGATTATGTTACTAAATGGGTAGAAGCCAAAGCATTAGTATCTGCTACTGAAAATTCAGTTGTTCATTTTCTTTATGAGGATATTTTTACTCGCTTCGGTGTTCCAAGAGAAATTGTGACAGATCAGGGAAGCCAATTCACATCCAACTTGGTGGAGAAGCTGATGGAAGAATACAAAATCAAGCATAGAAGATCTACTCCTTACCATCCGCAAGCAAATGGTCAAGTGGAGTCTACAAACAAAGTTCTTGAAAGTATCATCACCAAAAATGTTCATCTACATAGAAGAGATTGGGTAGAAAGGCTTTCTGAAGCCTTGTGGGCCTACAGAACTACATGGAGAAATACAACAGGACATTCTCCCTATGAACTTGTTTATGGGAAAGAAGTCTTGCTCCCCATTGAGTTCCAAGTCAAGACCTTCAAGATAACAGTTCAGTTGGGGATGGATTTATCAGAAGCTCAAAAGCATAGAATGGAGCAGTTGAATGAGCTAGATGAGATCAGACAAGAGGAAATTCTAAGAACTGATCTAGTTCAATATCAAAGAGCTAAATGGCATGACAAATACATCAAAGAGAAGAAGTTTCGAGAAGGAGATTGGGCATTGTTATTTGATTCCAAGTTTAAAGATTTTAAAGGAAAATTTCAGACTCATTGGCTTGGGCCATATGAGGTTGGCAAGATCTTTAGCAATGGAGCGGTAAGAATCAAGACCATTGATGAATTTCAAACTCCTCTTATTGTGAATGGCCACAGATTAAAAGTCTATCATAAGCCACTCTCAAAAGAGGAATTTGTCAAAATGTTTCAAGAAAATTTTGCAATCAGGCTGGTACAGAAGAATTCTTCTTCTCCACCAGCCTAGCTTTTGTTCTTTTCAGTTAAAAAAAAATAAAAAAAAAATAAAAAAAAATTGTTGTATAAGCCTGAAAACCAATCATTGATTGGCAGTCTTATATAGAAAATGTAGGGTGAAAATCAGGAACACCTGACACCCTATATTTTCCAAAAAAAAAAAATCTCTCTTTCATTTCACAAGTTTTGTGACCACCCACTTCATTCCATTCCACTTCATTTCACTCCACTTCATTCCATTTCACTTCATTTCATCTACTTCATTTCATTTCACCAATAAAATTTTCTTTCATGACTATTTTCACTCAGTCAGTTATCATCCATCTATTTCTATTCACCCAAATAATAGTTGTGTCAGTTTCCGCAGCTGACACCAGTTTCCGCAGCCAGAAGCAGATTCTGCAGCTACCACTATGTTTTTCAAAAGAATGTACAGTCAAATGTATTTTCACAATCAAGAAATCAAATGCAGGTATGAAGACATATTATGAAGATAGGGGGCATTCAAGACATCAAATGAGAAGCAACTAATTGAAGACCAAGGAAAAATGGCAAGAATTCCAAGGTATGAGTAAAATTTATTTCAAATAGCATTTAAAACACATTTTTACATAGTTATGAACCATAGCTCCATTATGTGCAATGATTGTGTTGACAAACTCCGTAACCACTCCACGATCTCTATATGATCCGCCCATAATCCTTGCATTCATTTTCAAACGGTCCATAATCGAGCCTCCGATCTTCACTCATACTCCGATACTCCACCTGTGATGAAGAAACGTAGTTGATTTGACTACGGCTTCTTTCAGCCGCATGAAATCCGTAGCCGTTGTATAAACGTGTTTACATTTACTCTGCAGCCACTAAATTTTAAACACTGCCGGATGTGTTATACTCCTCGTATTGTTCTATTAATCTCACAGCCGCATTTCCACCGAGCTCACGTAACCTTTCTCTGTTCCGCTTCACCCCATTTGTTCTCTATTACGCTACAGTCTGTATACCCATTCTCTGATATTTGCCTACAGTCATCGTGCTCATTTCCGCTCATTTAGCCGTCTTACCTCCGTTGAACCCTCCTCACGCAGGCAAGTTTTAAAAGAGCAGAAAGAAGGATGGGTCAGTTGTTGAGAATAGAACCAGAAGGACCTAAATTCATGGAAGGATACCCGCAAGTCAGAGATTTATTGAAAAAGGCAAAGTGGCTTCGGTTCATACAAAAGTTTAGAGGCTACCATAAAGAGGTGACAAAAGCGTTTGCAAGGTCTTTCAATGGCCTGGAGGTAGAGATTGGGGACCTTAAATTCACAGTGAATGAGGCATCCATAGCAACTGCCACAGAACTTCCTCAAGAAGGTGAACGATGGTTCAAGAACAAAAGCATTAGTGATGAAGCCTGGAGAATGATCTTGCGTAACCCAGGTATGGATGTAACTATTTTTAAAAAGGGAATTCCTGTTCATGCTTTGAAAGAGGAGTGGGCTACTTTGTTGCTAGTTATTCAAAAATTTATCACTTGTGAGGGCCGTTTTGGGTCAATGTATATGTATCATACCCGGTTGCTGATGAATTTTCTAGACAACCAGACCCTCAATCTGCCATACTTTTTATTAAATAGTTTGAAGAAGATGTCTGTGACCGTTCAGAAGCATTTAGGGGATGTGGAGCCACATTTGTATCACCATGGTCTTGTGAAAATTCTGATTGAAAAACAGTTAAAAGAGAAAAAAGACACATGGGAACAATTTTTGATTAGAAATTTCTTTGAAAAACCTCAAGAAATTCTTGAGGGTAGTACATCAAGAAGGAGTAGGAGGAAGAGAACAAATGATGAAACTCAAAACACTCCTACTACTACAATTGAAAGAACTAGTGGAGAAGGGAGACTGTCAAAGAAGAGGAAGGAAGAGACCAAAGGTAAAAAGCCAATAACATCAAAAGAGACAAAAAGTATTGAGGCTATGCATCAAACCCCTTCCTCCGAAGAAGATCATCAAGTGTTATCTGAGAGACTAGTTCATCTTCAGGAACAGTCATCTATGGCCAAAAAGAGGGGAAAAGAAAAACAAAAAGGAAAAGATAGTGGTCCACAGCGTGTAAGAAGAAGTTCCAGACTTAAAGGGAAGTTGAGGAAAACACAAACGAAAGGACCCCATTTCATTGATTTGGGAGAAGAAACATCTGAACAATCCCCAGCTAGCCATAGTCCATCTCATTCTCAGTCAGACATTGAACATAGTTCATTTCATTCTCAGTCAGATATTGAACATAGTCCATCTCATTCTCAGCCAGACGTTGACATGAGCCCTTTTCAACCAGATTTTGAAGCCAATTCTCCTCCACGGCATTTTGGGGACAACCCAATAAAAACAACACCTGAGATAGACCCAAAGCAGCAAGAAGTATATGATTATATAGAATCTTTAGAAAGGGCAGCCACGGGTCCCAGCACTTCATCCACTCAGCCTCACACAACAAAGGAAGATCTCGTCCAATCATTGAAACAAGAAGTCTTTGAATTGGAGGTTTTAAATAAACACATTAAAAATGAAAATGAGGCATTGAAGGAACAAAGAAAATTGGAAAAGATCATTCATGACAATACCATGCTACATCTGGGACTATGGCAGAAAAAGAACAGAAAATTGAAGAAGAAATGCCAGAAGTTAAGTAGAGCATTGGTTAATATCAAATTCAGGTGCTTGATGAAGAAGCCCAGGATGTTAGCAGCACCAAGGAAGAGGAGGAGAGCACTGGATGTACTGGCTGAAGTATCAAGGCATATGAATTGAAGAAGGATTATCCAAATTTTGGTTGCATGAGGACATGCAACACCTTCACAGTGGGGGTATGTTGAGTCTCAAATCTGCATCTTTCTTATACACCTTTCCAAACCTTTTTCATTCACCTGGACCTTCTCAGTCACCAATATCATTGCATATTAATTGTAAAAGAGCTTTTAAAATGGTTTTTAACTATGTTTTGTGTCTGCTGTTTGATTTAGATTTTTGCTCATTTAGCTGCGGAATCTTGTCACTTTCCGCAGCTGCTGCAACTTTTCGCAGCGATTTTGTCAAAGTCTATGTTGCAGGTGTCTTTAGGCAAATTGGGCCACATGGGAAAGTTCAAAATGACGTGGACATGGATCGTGTCCTATTGGCTCGGTCGAATTCATCTCGGAACGCTGTGGTCAAAGGTGGCCAAGTAGTGGTCAACCGTAGAGTCCCACGGTGACATAACTCTGTTTCTCATCACGTGGAGATTTGCGTGGCCGTTTCTAAAACACGGGAGGCACATCAACACCTGTAAACGGCTCCATAAGCCGAATCCAACATCCACTCTCCATAGATTTACTCCTCAAGGCGGCCATAATGCTAAATCTCTGGACGTAATGGTTCACGTGTCTTCCTTCAACGCAGACTTTAGGGAATTAGTTATATATATCTCTGTTATAAATAATGCGTTCTCATACGCATAATAGTTAGATCTTCTGTAGCTCTGTAATGTAATTGCGTTGCCATTGTGCTGTGACATTTCTATGACCGCATTTTAATATATGAGAAGACCTTGTTCAAAAGCGTAATTCGTATTTGAAAGCTGCTCCTCGAGGTCTGTGCAGAGGGCCCCTGCACACGCTGAGGTTTTGTGTACTACTGTATAGTTTCATGCTTCATTTCTTTATGTTCATTGTGCTATAGTCATTCATGTATATATATATTACATCTTTCATGGTATTTACATTTCATCTTTGTCCATAATCCTTCATGCTTTACATTTTACTTCTGTCCATAATCTTTTGTGTTTTATGTTGTTGTTAATTGATCAGTGTTCTTGTTTCAGATTACAATAGGCAGCCCGCGCATTTGCACATCTTTTTCATAATGACTAATGACATGGAATCAATATTGTCCTTCTACTGATTTCCTTTTCTTAGTGTTTGTTTAATTCCAGCACTGTTTTGTTTATTTTAGTCTTGCACATTTGCTTTAAGTAGTTAGATTAGATATTAAACCGTTCATGTCATTTTCAGTTACCTCCGAAAGCCATAGCGAGACTAATGGTGAGGGATTGAAGTATGAGTGTGTAATTTGATATTAGTTTATTTTTCTGCAATTTAGATATCAGATTGCTCAAGTTGTTTATGATTACCTCCGAAAGCCATAGCGAGACTAATGGTGAGGGGTCATAATATGAGTTGATGTAATTTGATTTTAGTTTTACTTTACTTGCAATATTTTCTTTGAGTAACAGTTTCTTTTGTGTTTAGACAGCAGCAAGGGTAATGGTTTTCATGATCAATAGTTCACTGTTTGTTTAACTAGAATAGTAGCACATTTTCATTTCCTTTTTAGGAACTAATTTTCTCATTGTATGTTTCAAAATCCTTTTGAAGTTTGAAGTTTGGTAAATCATTATAAAGGACATCATTGCCTTGAACAATCATAACCATACTTGTCTTTTAGAATTTCCATCTCACATTAGGAAACCAACCAAGATAAAAAGAAAAAAAAAACCAAAAACGACAAAAAGTAAGAGATAGGTTATCTTGCACATATAGTGCGACACACTTCGTCAGCTTACGAATCCCGGATTGACAAATTAATGTAGCAATTTAGGACACACTAAATTGACCAACCATCAGTGTACCCCACAAATATCCCAACCTCTGCGGTCGGCTCGAGCTTCTTCCTGGCATCCTTCGTCACATGAATGTAAACAGGTGAACCAAAAATCCTCAAATGGGAAATATCAGGCTTCTTACCAGAAAACGCCTCCTCGGGTGTACTCATGCCAAGTATCCTGTGAGGACAACGGTTTTGCACATATACTGCAGTATTGCATGCCTCAGCCCACAAGTGTATGGGAAGGCCCTGATCATGCAACATTGCCCGTGCAGCACCCACGATCATTCTGTTCTTCCGCTCAGCAACCCCATTCTGCTGTGGGTTATGAGGTGCTATGAGCTCTCTTCAAATTCCTTTTGCGTTGCAAAAGTCCTTGAATTCGCTAGAGATGAATTCACCACCATTTTCGCTCCTAAGAGCCTTCACCTGCTTCCCCGATTATTTCTCAACCAGTGCCTTGAACTCACAGAACTTTGAGTATGTCTTGCTCTTCTTCTGCATGAAGAAGATCCAGCACTTCCGAGAAAAATCATCAACAAATATCACATAGTACCTGTGCTTTGCTGTCGAAGCTACTGAGAAAGGTCCACACACGTCTGTGTGAATTCTCTCAAGGATTGTCGTGGCGCGACTATCTTTCTCGTGAAAGGTGGCTTTCACAAATTTTCCCAAGGTACACCCCTTGCACTGATCTGACTGCGCAAGAGTGCCTTTAGGAAGCCCAGTAGAAATCTGCTGCAGTATCTTCAAAGCTCCATGGTGAAGGTGGCCCAATCTCCGGTGCCACAACTCGCCATCATCCCGACTCACCACTCCTTCTGCCTTGCATGCCATTGCTGCGCAGCCATCTACTTGCAATTGATAAAGGTTCTTGACTCGAACCCCTATCTTCCGGGTTTCTCCAGTTGTCTTACTGCGTAGGAAAGCCTTTCCCTCGCTGAAGACAACATCATACCCCTTGTCTTCCAACATCGCCACAGAGATCAGATTCTTCATCAATCCTGGAACATGCAACACTTCCTTCAATACGAAGGGTTTACCAGACTCCCTCTCAAAGGAAATGGTACCGATACCGGTTGCACTGTATCTACCATCATCGCCCATCTCGATGTGCACTCCAAGATCTTTCTCATCCAGATCTGAAAACAAATCTCGATATCCAGTCATGTGAAAAGACGCACCACTGTCCAAGAACCATACTGATCCCATCACACTTGAGACCAAGCATGCGATCAGCGAAAAATCCAGCTCAAACTGCGAGGCTAAGGCCTCTCCCGCTGCAGATCCAGCAGCATGCCTATTTTTCTTCTTCTGCGGACAATTTGTGGCATAATGTCTGTGCTGGTGACAGTGAAAGCACTTTACCTTGGACATGTCTTGCTTCTTGCCTTTCGCACCAGACTGAGAAGATTTCTTTCTCTTCCCCTTCTTTGCTTTGGTAGCCAAAGCGCAATTTTCTTCATCAGATGCCTTTGATGAAGATCCGTCCTTTGTAGTCCGCCTTATCTCCTCTTGCATGAGATCCGACCAAAGTCGCTCCCATTCCGACAATTTCTCCCGACCATTGACAGAGTCCTGATAGGAATGCCAACTCTTCGAAAGACCAAGAAGAGCCAGGTCCACCAAGTCCTCATCATCTATAGTCACCCCCACACTTCCCAGTTCATCTCTGCATTGAGTGAACTTCGTGAGGTACTTGGCGATACTGTCGCCTTTCTCCATCTTAATGTTTCTGAGTTTATCCTTGAGCGCCAACTTCCTCTGGTCGCTCTTGCTCTGGAATAGATCTGTCAACACTTTCCACATCAAGTATGGAGAATCTTTTCCATGCAGGCTGGATACAATGTGATCCTTCACGCCCTCCAACAGAATCCTTCGACATTTCACCATCTTCTTTTGCCAAGCCTCAACTTGAGCAGCATCAGTAGGCTTTGGGATCTCAGCATCTATGAACTCCTTCAGCCCGTTATCATCTAATACCGCCTCCATTCTGTCCTTCCATGCAACATAATTCGAACTGCCCTCAAGGGCATATTCCAGTCGCAAACCGTTGAAAGACATTTCAACTCTAGCACCAAGAAAACAAACTGCTACAAAATTCGAATTCCAAGCTCAAAACTCAGCTGCTTCTGGATCTGTGAGAACAAATTATTTCTAGCACAGAGATCGACTGTAAGGGAATTTACTGGATATATCACCTTTCAAAGAAAGGATGGATCTAGAGGCTACCTGGCCCGTTACAGACTCTGTCTACCGAAATAATTGTAATCACTGTAATAGATCTCGATGATCAATTCTCTACTCTGATACCATGTAGAAATTTGAATAATTTGCTGAATTATTCACCGAGATTATCCTGATTACACACTATTTAAGCTTCATGCATAATACATAACCTCTTCTACAATTGATCATCAATATGCGGAAATAGAAGCAGTCGCATGCGCAAATAAAAACATAATCAAGCACACATATCAACACAGTATGTAATGGGGAAAGCTAATAGCTGAAAACCCCCAACTATCTGTATATTATAATGATAGAGAACATGTAACAATACATAGCACAAAGCTCTCACAGCTCTCAGCACTATCTCACATGCTACACACAAACTGGCTCAGATTTGAACAAGTCACAGGTTCAAATCTCTTCCACAAGTCTGCCTGCCTCTACTGCGCAATCCAAGTTGATTAATGATGAGATCCAAGTTCGAATCCCACTAGCTTCAACTGCGCAATTCTCATTGGCAATCTCAATCAATGTGTGTGCAAATCTCATGCACAGCCAATAGTCACAACTGATAGTAGAATCACCCTTTCACCCACCTCTAACACTAGTCTCCACTGAACTGTCCATGCATTGCAGTTAACTGATGTGTTCTTTAGTTGATTTATGAGTTAATAGTTAGTGAATTAATTAATAATTAATTCACACCACTCATCACTAGTGTATTTATCAGTTAGACTAAATACAACTAGTTCAACTAAGTTAAACCGAACACAACTCCACCAACTGTCTCATCAACTCCACCAAACTCTGCCACATGAGTTCTAACTGAAGTCAACCATGCAATAGCTCAACTAACCCTTAGGAAAATCGTATTTCCTTCTGTCAGCTGCACAGCCAATAGTCACAACTGATAGTAGACTCACCCTTTCACCCACCTCTAACACTGGTCTCCACTGAACTGTCCATGCATTGCAGTTAACTGATGTGTTCTTTAGTTGATTTATGAGTTAATAGTTAGTGAATTAATTAATAATTAATTCACACCACTCATCCCTAGTGTATTTTTCAGTTAGACTAAATACAACTAGTTCAACTAAGTTAAACAGAACACAACTCCACCAACTGTCTCATCAACTCCACCAAACTCTGCCACATGAGTTCTAACTGAAGTCAACCATGCAATAGCTCAGCTAACCCTTAGGAAAAGCGTATTTCCTTCTGTCAGCTGCATGTGCCACATCCAAGCATCAAACTGAAGTGCTCCAAGAGGATAAGATAATGTTTATAGTCCAAATATTATTAAGGGCTAATAATATTTGACTGTTCTATTTTTAGCCTGGCAGTCTAAAAATAGATTCCGCCCAATGTTTAAAAATAGAGGTCCATCTAGTTTTACCAACTCGAATCAATCCCACGTGGCCGAACCACATCATAGAACCGACCATGATCCATATGTCTAAAAATAGACATAGTCTAAAAATAGACTTTGCGCCAAAAATAGCCTGCGGGCCCTCTTAGTGAAGGCGACTTCATTTCACTAAGCTCCATCATCTTGTTGCATTTTCAACAGGTTGGGTGGAAAATTCATACATCCAAATCAGATCTAGCGATTTATGGTTAGATATTCTGGTTGAATAAGAAATTTATTTGCTGTAAATTTTATGTAGGGTTATTATGTGTTTTTTTTCATTCACTGCAATGATTTGAATTACTGTCACAATATTTGAATTAGGATCTAGTATAATGATGCATGGTAGTTATGATATGTTATGTGTAGTGCCCCACTCTAGATTGCTGACCTTGATATGACATTAACAATGATTTAGTCTTAAGGCTCACTCATTATTATTTGAGGACCTCAGGTGGAGGATACAGACACTTCACTCTACTATTAGTGGACGTGTTTATTTCCTAGTCGGTGTTAGGATGATGGTGGCTTTGTTGGATATGTATTTTTCTATTGATGTTATGATGATGATAGTTGTGATGGATGTGTCTACTTACATTATTTTTGGGTCACGATAAACAATGATGTGGATGACTATGTCATGTTGATGATTTTGTTATGAAAATGACTAACACTAAGAAACTTGGTTACTGATGATTATTGAGTATTACAGGAAACCGCCAGAGGCACTCACATAGGATGAGTGGACGACATCTGGTTTGATGGAAATTAATATTTTGTCTTTGAAATTCCAAGTCCTGTTTGAAACTTGCTAAATACATATACTCTGATGATATGTCATTGGTTGCAGAACATATTAGTTGCTTGGCCGAATGACTCACATATGGGTGATGGGGTTGTACAATTGGATGGAACTTCATGGGAAGGGTGGGACAGTGTCCCTGATCTCACCTACTAGCACTCCCGCCATGACTTAGGCTGGAAAGGTCGAAACACTTTCGCCTTGAAGATCATGATGCCGTGGGGGCAGGTCCCAAATTGGGTTCGCTCACGAGGATTTCTGGGGGGCGCGCATCAAGGCATATTCCTTGATCCCCAGCACCATTAGTCTCACTATAGCAGGCAACATATGAGATGATAAGGGTCTCCGTCGTTGCACATATAATTTCCCCTCGTAACCACTAGATGCTTGAAGGGCAAGTGGTGTGGCACCCTTGGAATTTCAAGAAGAAATTCTTGAAGGGCACGACCGACTTGGCACCCTTGGCATCAAAAATAAATTCTTAGGCATGGCACCCTTGGAACTTCGAATGAAAGTTTTTGAAGGGCATGACCAAAGTTTACCCTCGCCATCATTAAAGAAACTAATAAATATAATCAATATGTGAAATCCAACTAATTCATAACAAGTGATATATGAGGTTAGAACCAAAGGAATTAAATCAAGAATAAAACTTAGGGTAAGAGAGGAATAGGAAGAGATGAAATATTTACCATGATAACTCTACCATTTCCATGTTAAAACAAAATATTAAGTGGATAATGTACATAAGTAACTTAATTAGTCAAAAAGGGTGAAAGAGGGACATAGAGTTAAGTATAAAGATTTATTAAAAACTTCATTAAGAGAAGAGGGTGGTGAATTAAAATAAGATTAATAGATTAAAATTTGAGAAATTAGAGAACTTCCATGTGGCAAGAGCCAACATAAGAATATTCATCATAAATGCAAATTGAGGTAGTTTAGGGTACCAAATCTGAGAATTATCAATTAACTGCAGTAATAAACACAAATTAAGGAGTAGAAAAGGGGAATCAAGAAACAACTAGGAGAAGAAATAAGAAGTCTTGTTGGGTTGAGGAAAATTACTATTTTAAATGAATAATTAAGTAAATTATTTTGAAGAGTGTTGATGAGAGGATGACACATGGGTGGGTGAATAATCAAATTTTGGGTTGATAAAAAAAATAATTATTTATGCATGAAGTTCCAAGTGTCACCTATGAAACATTCTATAAAAGAAAGGGAAAGGAAAGGGAAAAGGATTTTTTTTTGGGTTTTATCTTATTGTTGGATGGAGGAGATGATGTCAAATTTGAGTGGTTATGAGCTATAGTTGAGTTTGGTGAGATAGAGTGTTATAGAGAGGGGACTCTTGAGCCAAGAGAGGCTCACCTCTATCAACTAACATTTTTCTTTGTTGTACAACCCCATTGCAGCTCGGAGGTCCACGGGGAAGGAGAGTACCCAAGGAATAGGCTGGGAGGTTAACCGGTGAGTCACTACATTCGGCTTGAGCACGACAACATTCAGGCATGGAGGTAGACGACAGAAAAGGAGCTCGCAAAGCAGCAAGTCCAGTTTAGCTCTTGTCTCAGGGTGTACGGTACACGTTTAGTTATATTGCTTTTATTTATGATGATTTCATTGTGCCTAGAATTCACAAGTTAAATGGATGTATGTGTATGAAGTCTAATTTTATGAACTTGGGTATAACTGATACAAATTCTTGTGTTCAGCTTTGTATGCTTATGGTATAAATAGTTTAATTTTACTGAGTTTCAGAAACTTGTATGATTATGGTTAAAATTTCTGTCACTGCGTTGTAAAAAAAAAAAAAAAAAAGGGGTTAAAGCCTAGCGTTCATCTAGTAAAATATAGATTTGAGTCTCTACACTTGGTATCAAAGCAAAGGTTCAACCTCTAGGACCTATAGGCCCATAAAGTATTAAGATTTCCTTGTATTATTTTTGTGAGCTTATGTGTGCATAAATTTTAATTATGGAGCTTATAAGTCAACAAGAGTTAGTTTTCTTATCCATCTTCACCAATCTTGTCAATGCAATCAATCCAAAGAGTTCACTTCACAATGAGCAAAATCTCTGATTTCACTTATATTTCAATGGCTGTTAATGAACATACATTATATCTAGAATAGCAGTAAGTTTGCAGATGTTAAGCTAATGCCGAAAAGTATCAAACAAATCCAAAATTTCCCGTGACCCCGGATTTAGTGCCACATAAACTTCTGAAATTACCAATGTTAAGGTTTTAGTATTAGTATTCCTGCCATGCCTAATCTTTATAATTCCTTTGATTTCCGTCATCGGAGGCTCAAAATTCAACTGTTTTTACCCTTTTGGCACTTGGAAATGGAGTTTAGTTGTTTGACAGATTTCCCCAACGGAATTACATGCTAACTAGGGAGAACTGCACAGTGTTTCCATTTATAATGAGTTAACCTAGTATTCACTGTTTTTTTAGAATGAGTTAACCTCGTAGTAGTTAGAAGTGTCTTTGAGCAATGCTGATTTACTTTAACTAGTTATCAATCTAAACTTTGCTAATAAGAAAATTTGGTTCTTGGAATGACTCTTGGGCAAACACTGTTCTACCTCGCTTGTACTTCGTTGTTTGCATTACTAATTAGATAAGTGTGGAGGACTTTAATTATTTCTGGGTATTGTTTGTATACAATTGATATGAATGAGAAATTTTAGTTATAACAGCAGCAATATTTTGTTCTGAGAGACGTGTTCTTCACTTCAAGATGCAACTAATGGACTTTATCAATTTAGATGAACGGTAGAAGTAGACCCAATCAAGAACATATCTTTATAGGGTCAATATAGAAGAGTTCTTTAAGGAGGATTCCGTCTCTTTGCATTACATTGGCTTTACTCCTTATAGTCACATTGAACTATTTAGGTGGTTTCGATGTTTGGATCGACTATGATGATCAAAACCAACGTTACTGTGACGTTGGCTCTAGAACTCTCATTGGAGAAAGTTACAAGCCCATCCTTCAAATAGTTAAAGGGGCGATGTGATCATCTGTGGAGATCCACAAAATTTTTCATTCACCTCCCACGCAGATGTGACTACTGTTACTCGGCATCAACTATTGATTAAATTCAAATTATGTGCACTTGTCAGTCAACCGAAAAATGATAAAACCCCATGCTATAATCCAATACACTGAATTAGCCAATGATAAAATTGGAAAGTTTCTCGAGCTTCTCCATAAAGAAGTCGAGGTTAACCTCCAAGTATATTCTTGCTTCGATGGTTCTTTCTGCCGCAACAGTCCTTTTGAAATCTTACAGGGATTTGATGTTGAGAGATCTCTGTGCTACTACTTGTATCCTCTTCCTGAATATCTATGAACAGACGAAGACGATGATAGTGATGCTCGACCAGATGGGTGTAAATGCAGAGAAACGATTCTCTATTTTAACGATGATATCAAAAGCAGGATGGACCCAAATGTCTAACCAATACTTATAGCAGTAGTGTCAAAAAAATAAAAATAAAAGATTCGAAACGGAATTAAAAAAAAAAAAAATTTTTTTTTTAAAGAAAATGTATGAAACAGTTTCAAACTTGAAATGCAACTGCATTACAAAAATGCCCTTGAATATTAATATTTCAAAGCTAAATTAAGATAGAGGGGCAGTGGAAAACGACCAAAATTTCAAAATTTCAAATGACCACGCTGCTACAGGAAAACGGCCTCATAGGCCCTTGCTGCCTCGGGTAAGATTCTAGTAGAAATCCGCTGTTTAATTTACTTCGTTGCCTTAGGAAATCCTCTTTCAAGAGAGCCGCTGCCTCAGATCAGGGTCTTTGTGGATTCTGCTGCCAAGAAATTGCAATAATCAAGATGGGCAACACTCCTTGTGCATTCATAAATGAACGCAAATAATAGTCTTTAATAAGATTCTCAACACTGAAATAGTATTCGATTCGTCTTCTTCAAATCTCCAATGCAGATACCTGCAAACAAAATGATTATAAAACCGTACGCCTTTCGCCTGCAATGAAATCAAAACTGTGGAATCGAGTTTCAGCAAACTTATTAAAAAAAAAAAAAAAAAATTGTCATTGAATGGGGCTTTAATTTGAGGCTGAACGAGGAGTTTGATCCAGCCTGGCCGCAACGATCTGGCGGTCGTGAAGGACATGCGGCGGAAGAATATGATCTTCCGTTGAAGCAATCTAAACAAATCTTTGCATGCAATCAGACCCGGTAAATAAAGGGGGATCTCTCTTTGTCTAACCAGAGTTTGAGCTTTAATGCACTTAGACATGAAGTGAAAGTAAACTAATTAATATTGGCATGCTATCATAACCGTCATGGTGAGCTTTGGCTGTATGTAAGGTAGATCTGTTAAGAAAACCACCAGATATTTCAATCTTTACGGCTTTCCCATGCCTCGTTCCGATAAAACCCACAACCTTTAAGGCTCGATTCTGAAAGGAATAGTAATGCCAAATATTGTGGATTTCAAATAAATAACAGTGACTAAAGTCCTTAAAATTTTACTTGAAACTCTTAAAATTTTAAAATTAGTTCCACCCGCATTTTCTTATAACCCACCTTAGAAGACCATACTACTTCTTCAATGAAATTTGTTGAAAGGCATCCTGAATAATCAGCGTGTTGTCCGAAGCCTTTTTCAGGAAATTCTGGATAATAGAACATAATGAGTGAGCCATGAAAACTCACTTGGTCGGCTTTGCCATATTTATCTCTAATGGGTTTTTCTTATGAAGATTTTCAAAGATTAATTAGTGCATGATTTATGTGTTGTGATGTTTTTCTTATAAAGATTTTTCAAAATTAACGAGTGTATGATTTATGTGTTTTGTTGCTGTTTTATGAAGAACCTAGAAATTTAAGTTTGAGCAAAGAAGCTCTACACGCATCCCACGATGTTGGTGTTAATTCAATTCCAACATAGGCATTTCGGTGGCTGGAGTAATTTGTGAGTTGAGGTTAAAGTTTAAAAAAAAATTAAAAAAAAAATTTGTGAGTTGAGGTTAAAGTTTAAAAAAAAATTAAAAAAAAAATTGTCATATTGTATGTTTTTACGCTGTGATAAGATTTTTGTTAGGAAGGTAAATAATTTTATTATAATATAACTGTAAATTTAATTTTTAAATTTAGAAAGTTGGAGTATAAGTTAATTTAAAATTTCATTTTTTTTATAATTTTAAATTACACTTTTTATATATTGCAAAAATTACTTACTTAGTCAAATTGGAAAAGAAGCAATTTAATTGTTTTAATTTATGATTTATATATTTTTATTAAATGAAAAATGGGATGAAACCTTTTCATATCTATATTTTTATATTATTAAGATTGTAATGAAATAAGGTTTTGAATTACAATTTAATGATAGAATTTATAAGTTAATGATTTTATTATAAAGTTAATTTTTATATCTTGAAAGCATGCATGATTCTTATGATAACCAAAAAAAAAAAAAAATTTCTAACTTTTATATACTAATATGATTTAGCATTTATGCATGACCCATTATCAGGAGTAAAAAAAAAAAAATAGGAGTTTAGAGGGAATTTATGGTGAAATGAGTTTTGGCCATAGTTAAAGGGCATTTGGAATAATATCATGTTAGACTTTTGGTTTAAACTTTATTGCACAATTTTTGTATATCTCCTTAATAAAAATAATGACCATCTCAGTTTATGTTATAATAATGCTACCGATCACCTCCATCATTTACATGACATAACGAAGTCTAAGCAGATTATGATAAGTTATATAAATTTGTATCGTTATGATTAAACCTTACAAGAAGGTTTGAAATTCATGAGTGAACTAAATCTTATAGAACCACAAATTTTTTTTACTCGCTAACTCATTCAAAATTTATGCAAATCTATCCACTTCACATCTCAAATTATTAGTTTCTCTGAAAGAAAAACTATAAGATTATATTTTCCTATTCACCATTAATATATGTTATAATTTTTATGCCAAATTTTTCCATGTCTTAAATTGTAAATTAAATAACAAGGAGAAACACTTGTTATAGATTAAATATTATTAATTTTTAAAGAAAATGAAAGATAAAAGAGAATTTCAAAGTAATTATAGGTTCACTTAAATTAAGGTGCATACACTAATATTACGCTATCCATAAATTTAGTGTTAGACACAGTGATCTATTGAAACACATAGCATCCATCAATTTAATATATGTACAACATGGCTAATGCATATCTAAAAGTTAGAATTGATTATACATGCATATTAGATATATCCTTAAAAGTTAGGAAATCGTACAAATTGTGATATTAAATAATTTATGTATTTAATAATAATACTAAAGTAGTAAATTCCTTATGAGCTATGAATACTAGGTTGTAAATCGATGTTTACTTTGGTAAGGTTGTAGTATCCTAAATTATGGCAGGAAAACCTTTCACTCTTTGAAAGCGGATCAAGATCCTTGATATAATTGATAAAATTCAATGCAACAAAATACTAAATCCTTTATATAATTGATAAAATTCAATGCAACCAATTACTGAATCCTTTATATAATTGATAGAATTCAATGCAACAAAATACTGAATCCTTTATATAATTGATAGAAGTCAATGAAACAAGATAGTGATTCACGAAGGAATACAATACCAATAGATTGCTAGCAATAGGTCATATTAGAACAATTCTTGAGTCTGGAGCTCATGGAAATAGAGTATGATGACCTAAGAATATGGATTGAAAATATGTCAACCCAAGGATTACTTGGAGGCGATTATTTCTAGGTTGAATCACCCACCAGAAATCAAACAAGAACTCTTGAGGGTTAGAGTGTCCTTCAATATCCGAGACAAAGTAATGAAAAGAACAGTAACAAGCGTGTTTCGTCCTTTCATCTTGAGAAATCCCTGATGATAGTCTAATGTTTTTTTTTTACATTAGGTTATTAGTAGTTATATAGTGTTACTAAAGACTTTTCCAAAGAAGGCCATAATTATGTTGTCTTGTACATGGTTCTTCACCCAGTTAGTTTATCTCATACGATCATACCCTTTACTATAAAAGAATATTGCTCATGACATAGTGGTTTTTGGAACGCTTACCCATCACAAGTGATTTCAAACACCTAGGGACATGTTGGTGAATCCAATAATGGGTTAAAGATTAATTACATTAAAAAGATACTATATATATATATATGGCTTGGTACATTGTACATCGGGGAAACAACATATTGATTAAATTTTTCATGTTGATTCCTTTATTGGAGAAGAAGAGAGAACATGAAATTGCTTATTCTTCAACATATGCACAGTAGAGACGCGCAATGCATGTGATACATGGAGACATGGATTTTAACTTAGGTGATTGTTGAGATAATGATGATTAGACATATTGAAACTGATAATATCAATGCTCTTAGGTTCAAATATGTGACATCTAAGAAATTAAAAAGGATTATTACTATTTGAGGAGATTGATATTGAGTGCTAGCTTTTGGAGCCTATCATATACTTGTATGGTTTTATTAAATTTTTGGAGCTTAATCATTTAATGATATTAATGATCTCATGTTAAAGGATATCTACGATGTGGTGAGTCCTAGCCTAAGAACCATTTTATTAATTAAACCTAAGCAGTGTAAGTGATGTAGTTGAGATTAATTCCCAAGAAGAATTGATGCACCTTAACGAAGGTTCATTACCCATGTGGTTTAGAGTTAATTGTCACTCACTAATTGTACATTATCTTGTGAGATATTTTATGGTGATAGATGTTAAATATATATAACTATGATGATTTTAATTTCATATGAAATCAATTGTGTTAATATATGAGAAATAAACATATATAAGTTGTTAACTTACTTGGGAATGGTGTTTATAGGAACTAATGTGTTCCCAATTAGTCCACATTTGTTACAAAGTGAAGATCGATGTAATGTATTAGGTATATCCTTACACATATTTCACATTTTCAAATAAGGTGGTGTGCCCTAAAAGTATTGGCATCAAGAATGATAAAATATAACGGTGGGGCTTGTTTTTCAAAACATGCAACCCATATTCACATAAGACCATTTAAACACTAGATAAGGGAGGTGATCAGAGTTAACAAGTGAATATGATGTTGATATTACTTACATAAAGGGAGACATAAATAGGATGGAAGATGTTTTAAGTTTGAGCCATAAACTGTAGTGCCTTGCTCTGGTTGATGGACATTGATCCTTCATACTTTATTCGTTGAGGACCTTAGGTTGAGGATCCGAACACATGACTCTATTATTAGTGGATTTGATGGTTATGTATGTCTTTATTGACACTATGATGATTGTAGCATTAATGTATATGGCATGTTCTCTATTGATATCATGATGATGATAGATTTTATGGATAAATATGTTTTCTATTGATGTTACGATGATGATGCCTTTGATGGATATGTCATCACTTCCATGGTTTGAAACTTTGGGACAAAGTTTAATTTTAAGGGGGGGTGTATGTAGTGCCCCACTCTAGATTGTTGACCTTGATATGAAATTAACAATGATTTAGCCTTAAGGCTCACACATTATTATTTGAGGACCTCAGGTGGAGGATACAGACACTTCACTCTACTATTAGTGGACGTGTTTATTTCCTAGTCGGTGTTAGGATGATGGTGGCTTTGATGGATATGTATTTTTCTATTGATGTTATGATGATGATAGTTGTGATGGATGTGTCTACTTACATTATTTCTGGGTCACGATAAACAATGATGTGGATGACTATGTCATGTTGATGATTTTGTTATGAAAATGACTAACACTAAGAAACTTGGTTACTGATGATTATTGAGTATTACAGGAAACCGCCAGAGGCACTCACATAGGATGAGTGGACGACATCTGGTTTGATGGAAATTAATATTTTGTCTTTGAAATTCTAAGTCACATTTGAAAATTGCTAAATACATATACTCTGATGATATGTCATTGGTTGCAAGAACATATTAGTTGCTTGGCCGAATGACTCACATATGGGTGATGGGGTTGTACAATTGGATGGAACTTCATGGGAGGGGTGGGACAGTGTCCTTGATCTCACCTACTAGCACTCCCGCCATGACTTAGGCTAGAAAGGTCGAAACACTATTGCCTTGAAGATCATGATGCCGTGGGGGCAGATCCCAAATTGGGTTCGCTCACGAGGATTTCTGGGGGGCACTCATCAAGGCGGATTCCTTGATCCCCAACACCATTAGTCTCACTATAGCAGGCAACATACGAGATGATAAGGGTCTCCGTCGTTGCACATATAATTTCCCCTCGTAACCACTAGATGCTTGAAGGGCAAGTGGTGTGGCACCCTTGGAATTTCAAGAAGAAATTCTTGAAGGGCACGACCGACTTGGCACCCTTGGCATCAAAAATAAATTCTTAGGCATGGCACCCTTGGAACTTCGAATGGAATTTTTTGAAGGGCATGACCAAAGTTTACCCTCGACATCATTAGAGAAACTAATAAATATAATCAATATGTGCAATCCAACTAATTCATAACAAGTGATATATGAGGTTAGAACCAAAGGAATTAAATCACGAATAAAACTTAGGGTAAGAGAGGAATAGAAAGAGATGAAATATTTACCATGATAACTCTACCATTTCCATGTTAAAACAAAATATTAAGTGGATAATGTACATAAGTAACTTAATTAGGCAAAAATGGGGAAAGAGGGACATAGAGTTAAGTATAAAGATTTATTAAAAACTTCATTAAGAGAAGAGGGCGGTGAATTAAAATAAAATTAATAAATTAAAATTTGAGAAATTAGAGAACTTCCATGTGGCAAGAGCCAACATAAGAATATTCATCATAAACGCAAATTGAGGTAGTTTAGGGTGCCAACTCTGAGAATTATCAATTAACTGCAGTAATAAACACAAATTAAGGAGTAGAAAAGGGGAATCAAGAGACAACTAGGAGAAGAAATAAGAAGTCTTGTTGGGTTGAGGAAAATTACTATTTTAAATGAATAATTAAGTAAATTATTTTGGAGAGTGTTGATGAGAGGATGACACATGGGTGGGTGAATAATCAAATTTTGGGTTGATAAAAAAAAAATTATTTATGCATGAAGTTCCAAGTGTCACCTATGAAACATTCTATAAAAGAAAGGGAAAGGGAAGGGAAAAAGACCTTTTTTTGGGTTTTATCCTATTGTTGGATGGAGGAGATGATGTCAAATTTGAGTGGTTATGAGCTATAGTTGAGTTTGGTGAGATACAGTGTTATAGAGAGGGGACTCTTGAGCCAAGAGAGGCTCACCTCTATCAGCTAGCATTTTCCTTTGTTGTACAACCCCATTGCAGCTCGGGGGTCCACGGGGAAGGAGAGTACCCAAGGAATAGGCTGGGAGGTTAACCGATGAGTCACTACATTCGGCTCGAGCACGACAACATTCAGGCATGGAGGTAGATGATAGAAAAGGAGCTCGCAAAGCAGAAAGTCCAGTTTAGCTCTCGTCTCAGGGTGTACGGTACACGTTTAGTTATATTGCTTTTATTTATGATGATTTCATTGTGCCTAGAATTCACAAGTTAAATGGATGTATGTGTATGAAGTCTAATTTTATGAACTTGGGTATAACTGATACAAATTCTTGTGTTCAACTTTGTATGCTTATGGTATAAATAGTTTAATTTTACTGAGTTTCAGAAACTTGTATGATTATGGTTAAAATTTTTGTCACTGCGTTGTTAAAAAAAAAAAAAAGGGGTTAAAGCCTAGCGTTCATCTAGTAAAATATAGATTTGAGTCTCTACATTATGTATTTTACCATGTTCCATCTACATGCATGATGAATATTATATGTTATTTGTAAATAAATTTCATTTACGTGCAGCTTGAAATTTACACTGACATAATTAATGACAAACTAACCAGTTACTTGAGGAAATGGGATACTGGCGAAGTTAGTGAAAGAATAGGAACATTTGAATGTGTTGATTATTGATCATTGACATCTGACATTGAATGTGTCGATTATTGAGCATCGACATCTGATATATGAAAATGGCGAGTAAGCACAATTGAAAATTTAAATACTCTTCTAAATGTTGGTGAAAATGTAGTTGTTTGGAGGGATTAGATTTATTAGAAGGAAATAAAAAGGAATCTAGCTTACAACACTGGGATATCATAGATTATTCGGCTAAATTAGAGAACTGTTGTATATACAATTAGTTATAAATGCGTACAACTACAATTAGGATTTACATATCCAGGTAGAAATAAGGATGTTAATTAAAATAAAATTTGGTGGGTATGACTATCGTCAAGTTAGTCATTTATTAACACGTCGACAAATATGATTTCTGAGTGCATGCATAGTGATAAAATTTGTGCAGTCCATGTTAATAATACCTAATCTTTACTAACCTTACTTTAGCTTACAATAGTAAGTATTCCAAAGAATGTTAAGGTGCCCTTGGTCACAACTAATATCTAACATATATAAGTTATCTAGTGCAACTTGTTCAATATACTTAGGAAAGGAACAAGTATGAACCAAATACATTGTGATATTTTCTCAAGGGTGGTCTGAAGGGATGTAATGCCTTAACAACTATAAAAATATTTTCTATCCATACTTGGACTGCCTATTAAGTGAAGATAATAATTTCTCAGGAAACAATCTTAAAACTAAAATGATGAAGAGGTAAATTGGTTATTAATTTATAAGGAGAAAACATTGCTCCAGAACATTCATAGAAAAAAAAATTATGCAGATGCAAATTTATGTATATTAAGATGCAAAGTGTGTATATCGCTTATAACAAACAATCTAGATACGTAAAGAATTATATTCAAAATTGTGTGGCATCATAAATAAGTAAGTCTTTTATCTACAGGAGAAATTAAATAAATAAAAATAGAAATTATTGAATGGCATAAGTGAGGACTAAAATTTGTTCTCTTTAGAAAAATTTTTGGTGCAAAAGAACATAAATGGATACAAGCTTAAAATAAGAATACCTATCTTATCATTTCAATAATTTAACTAAAATTTCAAGACTCAAATATATAATAATCAAACTATATGATTAATTCCACTTTCTATGTAATTGTAACCTATACAATTATAACATAAACCACATGGATACTTCATAAAATATTTGAAGAAACCCTCTGGGGTTAAGACTTAGACAGATACAATGCTACAATTATGTACTAAACGACTATTCCAGATGCTACAAAAACTTGTAGAGATAATTATAGGTACTGTAGTAGGCTGTAGAAGATAATACAGAACAGGGAAAACCAATAAATCATTTCTGGTGTATGACACCTTAACCCCAAACAAAAGGGAATTTAAAGGAAATATAATTATTCTATCCAACTGAAATTACACACACGAAACCTAGGTATAAAACCCTTTGAAAAAAAAAAAAGTAACAAATTTGGAAATAAAGAGCATACCGGAGTTATTCTCGCAGAGGAGATGTCAGTACTAGTTTAGGAAGAAGAAGGGAACCCCAACATCACATTATATAGTTACATCGACTTGGAAACTCACTGCTGACTAGACCTAGTAGAGAGAAGGGCATATAAACTGATGAATGCGTTAAAAAAAGCGTGGTTATCACGAATGTGATCTCCTTACCTGAAACTCACACAAAGAAAGTCCAACCCAAGTTAGAGAAATGGAAAAAAAATAGAATGAGAGTAGCATTAGGACCTATTAACAAATACCCGGATAAAAAATTATGGAAATCCTACATGTATAGTGTAGGTATGGAGTGGCTGCGCGAAGAAATCATTGGCATACATACATATGGTAAAAAAAACTATTACTGAGAAAAATTAACAAATAGGAAGATGCCATCGAATAGGTAAAACAAATGGAGTAAGGGGGTACCTGATGGTCGGGTTCACTAATAAAGGAATTATGCAATGCTGTTAATTTGACAACCCCACGAAGGTACCCAAACAATGTTGGGAAAAATACTGAGAGGGGGGGGGGGGTGAATAGTATTTAGAGCTAATTGATAACTTGAACTTTTTCTTTATTGAATTCCATACGCGACTTTAATGAACCCAACTTGTGTATGCACGCAGATATACCAACAGAAACTTGCGTATACTTTGATACCTTTAATGTTAGATAAAATTTCAGATACAATCTTTAACTCAGCTTATCAGTTATGCAACAGTTAGTTAAGTAGTAAATATGTGCAGTAACAACATAATAAATCATCACATAAGAGCATCACAAATGTACACCAGGATTTAAGGTGGAAACCCAATTAAGGAGAAAACCATCGCTTCTGTTGTCTCTGTATTCAATATTTATTATAAGGAAAACTAATTACAATATTGTACTAATGTAGTCTCATATCAGTACACAGGCATCTACCTGCAGAAGGTTGCAACCTTCTCTCGTTCTCCAACTGCTACTGGAAGGGAGATACAACCCCCTGATATCGTTTACCAGCTACTACTAGAAGGGAGCTTCAACCCGCTGATCAGAACACCATCTTCTACTGGCAGGAAGCTTCTACTTCCACAGTGAAGACTTCAACCCTCAGAACCACTGCAGACCACGTTTCATCAATTTTCACACTGAATCACACAGCTTCAACACAACTCTTCATAAAGAACAACAATAATAAACTTCACCCAATACTTCAATCAAAACAGTGAGATCACTATAACCAGAGCACAATAATAACCCATATTTTAGAATCAGGATGCATAATCAAACTCAACCCTGAACATTCATTATCTTAAAATGCATACTCTGCTTTACTGAACCTGCGTGTATACGCGCTTTCCTTCACACAAACCTGTGTATAAAACTGTGAATAATGATATTCCAGAATATGGTTAGTCTCAGATCTAGATCTGAGGCTTTCAGTCAGATATATTTTTCAGTATTGCAGAACCCTTGATCAGTCAGACATCATTAAACATATTTACTCACTCATTGATCAGATTTGTACATATTCATCTTAGCAGCGTATACAACATTCAAGCAACCTAGATCTACATGAAGAATTCATTGACAGATAACATAAATACAACAACAATAAACAAATAACCTCTGCAATAAGCTTCAGAAAAACCCTGACTTCTATACTTGCTTTTTCTGAGACAAAGCCGAGTATATACACACTTTCACTGAGACGAACTAGCATATAGATCTGTAAATATTTAATTTTGCAGAATGTTTCAGATCTATAGAACTTACCCAGATTTCTTCATTTTACTTCAGTAAGCATGCACTAGGTCACAGATCCAAACCTCTCATTATTAGATCATGCAAGAACATAATCATTTCAGGTCTAAAGATCATGATCCATCAATGTATCCAAGGGTGCATCATAGATTCAGATCTACCAACAAAACAGAGTTCATCCCATGCAGATATACTTCAGAGAGAAGTATTCAATGACAACCCTTACACCTGCACACCCTTGCACTACGATCTTCTTCTCCTTATATAGATTTAGCCTTTACCAATACCATGAGTCAAAACCACACAATTGTCGATGGTATTCTTGGACGGAATCAAATAGACGACACAACGCTCAATACTGTGGGCTAATACCATGGTAATGCTCCCTAGTATCATCTTTTTAGAGCGCAAAAGGAATACGCGACTTGGATCGTTCTTTTCTGCGTGTATACGTGACTTGGCTTGTAAAAACCTGCATATAGAACCTGCATTATGAATATTAACCAATATTCTGCTGGACATTACACATTTCTTCTGATAGACCTTCCATACTGAGCTTCTCTAGAAGCCATATACTCCATATTTTACTAGAGAGTTGCCATCAAGGACAACATATTAAGACATAAGAATCATATTTCCAACAATCTCGCCCTTTGGACTTGATGGCAACCATGATGGTGTTTGATCACCACAATAGATAGATACATTAAACATAACCATTATTCAAACACTCAAAATACTCTCCCCCTTTGACATCAAGGGCAAAGAGGACAATTTTGACCATGCTCCCCCTAAGGTCATGCTGAATCTCCAGATAGATTTTTCAAACTCTGTAACACAACCGAGTATGACCTTTCCTATCACCAAGGACTCGTACTTACATCAATGATCCAACCAAGTGGAATTACATAATTGACTCAACTACCCAACTAAGTGGGTTTACAAATTTGATCAAGTCCTTACATGGTTGAATATAAAATTTTACATCATGGGTATCAACATTCCCTTTTCATCAAATTATAGAAATGACTTTTCATAATCATGACCAAAAAATCTCAAGAGAGAGATCATAAATCAGAAACCAATAAGAATTCCAACAATGCATCCTTTTCAACAAGGCAGGTGCTCCCCCTAAGCTTGTGCATTCTGAACACCTTCAACAAGAAATTCATCAAAACATCTTCATCAAGGAGATAAATATCACAAAATGATACAGAAAGATAAATACTGGAATAAAAGCAAAGATTACCCAACAACACCACAACTGTTCTGAAAGCTGACCCAGAGAAATTCTGTCAGCAAAACCCATACGCGGTTTTATGCACAAAAACTCGCGTATATATGCGATTCACCTTTATGAAACCAGTGTATCGAATTTAAACTTCCGAAATTAAGCAGATTTGATCAGAGAGGTAGAGACAACTCCTTGCTTCTGTCTTAGATATTCGAATGCTTGCTTGGGAAGAGGTTTAGTAAATATATCAACAACTTGTTCTTTGGAGGGAACATACTCCAATTTAACCTTTTGTTCAAGCACTTGTTCATGTAGGAAGTGATACTTGATAGGAATGTGCTTGGTCTTGGAATGCATAATAGGATTCTCTGAGATACTAATGGCACTTGTATTATCACATAAAATGGAGATGGGAGGTGAACATTTGATTTGAATGTCTTGTAGATTCTGCATCATCCAAAGGAGTTGTGTGTAGCATGATGCAGCAGCCACATATTCTGCTTCTGCTGTAGATAAGGCAATAGAACTTTGTTTCTTGCTGAACCAAGATACTAATCGGGGCCCCATATAAAATGCACCACCACTAGTGCTTTTTCAATCATCAACATTTCCAGCCCAATCCGCATCTGTGTAAGCATGAAGAGTGAGATCAACATTCTTTGGATACCATAGACCAAAGTCTTGAGTCCCTTGTAGATATTTGAATATTCTTTTTACACCCTGAAGGTGAGACTCTTTTGGATTAGCTTGGAATCGTCCAAAAATCCAAACTGCATGCATAATGTCTGCTCTTATCCCGGTTAGATAAAGCAAACTTCCAATCATGGATCTATATTCTGGTTGATTCACCATGGGAGAATCATCATGAGAACTGAGGTTACATCCAGTTACCATTGGAGTACTCACAAGTTTACAGTCTTCCATTCCATACTTCTTCAGAATTTGCTTAAGATATTTTTCTTGTGATAAAAATATGTCATCCGTCGCTTTGCACTTGTAAGCCAAGAAAAAATGTTAGTTCCCCAAGTAAAGACATTTCAAATTCTTTCTGCATAACAGAAGCAATTTTTTGCCTCGTGGACTCTTCATTACTTCCAAAAATGATGTCATCAACATATACAACTACAATCAATAGTTTATCATTCTCCATTTTTGTTTATAAGTTACTATTAACAGATCCCTTTGTAAAACCTTGTTGATGAAGATATTTGTCAAGACGATAGTACCATGCCTGAGGAGCTTGTTTGAGACCATATAAAGCCTTTTTAAGTTTGCAAACAAGTTTTTCATCATTTCCCATAATGAATCCTTCTAGTTGTTCTATATAAACTTCTTCTTCTAGATCACCATTGAGGAAAGCATATTTAACATCCATTTGATAAAATTTGAATTGTTGAAAACTTGAAAAAGCAAGAAACATTCTTATGGCTTCAAGTCTTGCTACAAGAGAAACTGTTTCTTCAAAGTCTACACCTTCTTGTTGAGGATACCCTTTACAAACAAGTCTAACTTTGTTTCTAATAACATCTCCATTTTCATTTAACTTGTTTTTAAATATCCATTTTGTTCCAATAACACTTTTATCATGAGGTCTTGGAACCAATTCCCAAGTATGATTCTTTTCAATCTGATCAAGTTCTTCATTCATGGCTTGAATCCAACATTCATCTTTACTAGCTTGATTTACATTCTGTGGTTCAATAGTGGATAAGAATGCCAGATAGCTAGGGGATCCTACAAGAGTTCTTCTTGTTTGGACACTTGATCCCTTTTCTCCCAAAATTTGAGATTCTGGATGATTCTTTTGAACATACCTGGATGGAGCCTTTTCAGATAGATCTTCTTTTGTTGCTTCATTGGGTTCACCTTCTATATTGTTGCTATTTGATGAGGGAAAATATACATCATCATCATATTCATTTGTTGTTGTTATTTCCCTTTTAGGAGCTGAGAGAGACTCATCAATTATAACATCAATACATTCAACAATCTTCCGAAGTCTTTTATTGTAACATTTATATGCTTTACTTTTTGAAGAGTAACTAAGAAATATTCCTTCATCTACTCTAGGTTCAAACTTACCAAGTTTTTCATCATTGTTCTTGATAAAACATTTGCTTCCGAAAACTCAAATGCTTTATGGTGGGAAGATTGCCATACCAGAGTTCATAAGGAATTTTATCACTATTCACACGAACATGAGCCTTGTTCAAAATATTTACTGCAGTATTTGAAACTTCTCCCCAAAAGGTATCGGGAGTTCCAGATTCATCAAGCATAGCCCGAGCCATTTGTTGAACTGTTCTATTCATCCTTTCTGCCACACCATTTTTTTGTGGGATTCCAGCTAACATAAAACTGTCTTTTTATGCCATGATGTTCACAAAAATCAAAGAATTCATCTAATATATATTCTCCTCCTCGGTCACATCTAAGACATTTGATTTTTAGATCTAATTCATTTTCAACCAAAGCTTTGAATATCTTAAAATTTTCAAATGCTTCATCTTTATGTTTTAGTAAACCAATCCAACACAGTCTAGAGAAGTCATCAATAAATAAAATATAGTATTGTTCTCCACGGGGTGACTTTTTCCTTACAGGAACCATAGATCAATATGCATAAGTTCCAGAGGCTTACTTGCTGATCCTTCTTTAGCATTGAATTGCACTCTGGTTTGCTTACCAAATTGGCATGATTTGCATATGGCACTTTCAGGTAGAGTGATGCTGGGAAGATCACTGAGTCTATTGGATTTGCTTATTTGAGAGAAGCTCAAATGTCCCAACCTTCTGTGCTATAACCAATTTTTTGAAGATTGACCCAAGTAGCATTGTTCTTGGCCACCTTTCAATACATACATATTGCTTGGTGTTCTAGTTTCTTTTATTACTATTTTTCCTCTATCAAGTTCACGTACTACACATTCTTTTGAACTAAAGACAACTGCATTTCCTTGATCACACATTTGACTCACACTTAACAGGTTATGCTTTAATCCATCCACATACATAACATTGTTAGCTTTCACCTTTTCTTGTAGAAAGACATAACCTTTTCCTTTAATGACAACAGGAGAGTCATTTCCAAAAGTAACATTCTTTTCTTTCTCAAGAGCATTGTATGAAAAGAGTTTATTTTTATCACCTGTCATGTGTTTTGAGCATCCGCTATCAATGTACCATTGATTTTATTCCCCTTCTGCAAATAAAGCTATGCCACAGCTTTCAACCTATAAGTCCTTTCTCCATACCTTGGAATTTTAAGGTATATGCTCTTTTGGCTGAAGTTTGCACCCGCATATATTCTTCATGACCAAATTTATTGCAATAAGCACATTAAATTTCATTTTGAAGAGGAGAAAAGTTGTTATGACTATTCTTTTTTATTCCAGTCTCATTTCTTTGCTTTCTTGCTTCTCTGCTCATGATGGTTTTGTATGCAACACATTGAGCAACTTTATGACCAAAATTATGACATAAGAAACATTGTCCATTAAAGAGGAAATTTTTGCAATCATGAAACCTTCTATTTATGTTTACCTGCTGATTGATATTTTTGTTATTTTTCTTCCTTGTATTAAATTGATCATGCTTTACTTGTGTAATTTATTTATTCTTTTCCTGAGTGACAGAATGTTGCAGGTTGACTTTAACTACATTTAGATAGCTTGGTGTTGAAGACTGAGATGATTCTCCAATATATCCAAGACTTGTCTTTATAAGAGGAGAGCGTTGTACCTTGATAATTTCATCCAAGGTTTCAGATCCTTTAACAAATCTAAGATTTAAAGTTTTCACTTTCTCAATTTCCTTTCTTAGACTTACTATTTCACATTATAATTTCTCATTGTGCCTCTCCTTTTCTATAAGCTGATTCTTTAGAGTATCTATGGCAATTTTGTTTTCTTCCAAACATATTTTGAGATGATTTATTTCTTCAAGAAAATCATTTTCTTCTAATGCATCCATAAAAGTATCTTTAGCCTCACTAGAGTCTTTTTCAAAAACCATGAGTAGTCTATTTTCTTGATCAGATTCTCCTTCTTCACTATTTGATAGACCATCACTATCTTCACGAGTATAATAGCTTTTTCTATTGATAAACCGTTTCTTATTTCCTTTTTCCACTTCCTTTCCCTTTTCATGACTATCTTTATGGGGACATTTTGCAGCATAATGACCAACTCTTCCACAAGAAAAACATTTAAAAGGAAGCTTACCTCTGAACCTTCCAGTGCCAAGTTGTAGCTTTTTTACAAAATTTATCTCATCTTTTTCTAAAACATACCCTGATCCTTCTTGTTCTTCTACCTCCTTTCCTTTTGCAACAGCTTTGAAGACAACTTCTTTGACTTCAGATGGACCTCCTTTTCTCATTTCACAAGCAGTCAGAATCCCATGAAGTTGAAAAATAGTAAGTGTTTGTAGATCCTGCTTCTCTTCAATAGCAGACACTTTTGACTCGAATTTGGGAGTTAGAGATCTTAAAACCTTTTCTACCACAGTAGTGTCAGTTATGGTTTCACCCAGATTTCTCATATGAATTACAATATCATCTAGATGTAAAAAGAAACTAGTAATGCTTTCCTCATTATGCATTCTAAATTTTTCATATTGAATTCTGAGAGTTTGGAGTTTAGCACATTTTACCTTGGCATCATCTTCATAGCTCATAATGATTTTGTCCCATATCTCCTTTGCTGTATTCAATTGCATGACTTTGAAAAATTATGGTTTAGTCAAACTTCCCAATAATGCATTGACCGCATTTGCATTGATTTCATAGTTCTTTCTTGCGGCTGGATCTGTTGGAACTGATGCTGGATATTGATAACCTCCTTCAACTATAGCCCATACATCTGCTCCAAGAGACTGAAGATAGGATCTCGTCCTTGTGTTCCAGAAGATTAAATTGTTTTCGTTGAAGAGAGGAGGCCTGATAAATGCTGTCCCATCTTGATTGCTCATCTTAGCTGATCTTCCTTGTAGCAATTAAGCTTCTACAGAAGGACCTGCTCTGATATTGATTGTTGGGAAAAATACTGAGACGGGGGGGTGGGGGGGGGGGTGAATTAGTATTTAGAGCTCAATGATAACTTGAAAATTTTCTTTACTGAATTCCATACGTGACTTTAATGAACCCAACTCGCGTATGCACATAGATATACCAACATAAACTTGCATATACTGTGATACCTTTAATGTTAGAAAAACTTTCAGAAATAATCTTTAACTCAGCTTATCAGTTATGCAACAATTAGTTAAGTAGTAAATATGTGCAGTAACAACATAATAAATCATCACATAAGAGCATCACACATGAACACCAGGATTTAAGGTGGAAACCCAATTTGGGAGAAAACTACCGCTACTGTCGTCTCTGTCTTCAATATTTATTATATGGAAAACTGCTTACAATATTATACTGATGCAGACTCATATCAATACGTAGGCATATACTTGCAGAAGGTTGCAACCTTCTCTTGTTATCCAGTTGCTACTGGAAGGGAGTTACAACCCCCTGATCTCGTTTACCAGCTATTACTGGAAGGGAGCTTCAACCCTCTGATCAGAACACTAGCTTCTACTGGCAGGAAGCTTCTACTTCCACACTGAAGGCTTCAACCCTCAGAACCACTGCAGACCACGTTTCATCAATTTTCACACTGGATCACACAGCTTCAACACAACTCTTCATAAAGAACAACAATAATAAACTTCACCCAATACTTCAATTAGAACAGTGAGATCACTGTAACCAGAGCACAGTAATAACCCAAATTTTAGAATCAGGATGCAGAATCAAACTCAACCCTGAACATTCATTATATTAAAATGCATATGCTACTTTGCTTTACAGAACCCGCGTGTATACGCGCTTTCCTTCACACCAACTTGTGTATAGATCTGTGAATATTGATCTTCCAGAATATGGTTAGTCTCAGATCTAGATCTGAGGCTTACAGTCAGATATCTTATTTAGTATTGCAGAACCCTTGATCAGTCAGACATCATTAAACATATTTACTCACTCATTGATCAAATTTATACATATTCATCTTAGCAGCATATACAACATTCAAGCAACCTAGATCTACATGAAGACTTCATTGACATACAACGGAAATACAATAGCAATAAACATATAACCTCTGCAATAAGCTTTAGAAAAACCCTAACTTCTATATGCACTTTTTCTGAGACAAAGGCGCGTATATACGCGCTTTCACTGAGACGAACTAGCATATAGATCTGTAAATATTTAATTTTGCAGAATGTTTCAGATCTATGGAACTTACCAAAATTTTTTCATTTTACTTCAGCAAGCATGTGTGAGGTCACAAATCCAAACCTCTCATTATTAGATCATGCAAGAACATAATCATTTCAAGTCTAAATATTCTGATCCATCAATTTATCCAAGGGTGCATCATAGGTTCAGATCTACCAACAAAACATAGTTTATCCCATGCAGATATACTTCAGAGAGAAGTATTCAGTCACGACCCTTACACCTGCACAACCTTGCACTATGATCTTCTTCTCCTTATATATATTTAGCCTTTACGAATACCATGAGTCAAAACCACACAACTACCGATGGTATTCTTGGACGGAACCAAATAGACGACACAACGCTTAATATTGTGGGTTAATACCATGGTAATGCCCCCTGGTATCATCTTTTTAGAGCACAAAAGGAGTACGCGACTTGGATCGTTCTTTTCTGCGTGTATACGTGACTTGGCCTGTACAAACCCGCATATAGAACTTGCATTATGAATATTAACCAATCTTCTGCTGGACATTACACATTTCTTCTGATAGACCTTTTGCAAACTATTGAGCTTCTCCAAAAGACATATACTCCATCTTTTACCAGAGAGTTGCCATCAAGGAAAACATATTACGACATAAGAATCATATTGCTAGCAAACAAATCTTGCCACATAAATACAAAACATATACAATTAGGAATAAAACCCTAATGCTACAAATATGAAAATATGTAAAGTGTAGAAAATAAGAGTATACATTGATGACTAAACTATAACACAAAACTAGTGGTAAGAGAAGGGAAAGCGTCCTTGTATTTTATTCTATACATTGACACCGTCCTTGTGTTTGATTAATGTCATTATGGAAACATATTCCAGTCTTAATAAAAAAAGAGAAGGATATGCTTCTTTTAAAGCACCCTCCAACTTCTAATTTTCTTCTTCTGGTGTGAAGTGTTTCCATTGAACCTTTAGCTTCTCTCCATCTCATTCTCGAGCATGACTACCCTCTAGTCTAGAATACACAATGGTTCTACTAGGAACTATCCCTTTGGTTCTGCCTGTACAACATTCCAATCAACTACATGATATGGGTCATGTACATAATTTTTCAATAAAGATACATGAACACATTATGAATTTTAATATTGGCTAGTAGAGCTAGCTGATAGGCTACAAGTCCAATTCTGGCCAACACTTCAAAAGGTCCACAATATCTAGGTGATAACTTGGCATAATTGCTAATTATAAGTGTAATTTTATTAGGTTTAACCTTTAAATATACATGACCTCCCATATTAAACTCCTTCTGAACTCTTTTCAAATATTCATAACTCTTTTGATGATCTTGAGTTGTTTTCAAATTTTGTTTAACCTGCTTGACCACTTCTTCCATTTCTTTGAACATATCTAGTCCCAACACTAATTTATATTTAGGATGATCCTAGTTCAAGGTTACCTTACATCTTCTCCCATTAACCACTTTGAAAGGACTCATTATCAAGGAAGTACGATATCCGTTATTATAATTGAATTCTACTAAGTGCAAATAATCCTCCCATTTGGTTTGTTTGCTTTTGACATACATTCTTAACATATTCTCCAATATCTGATTGGTCCTTTCTGTTTGGCCATAAGTTTGAGGATGATAAGATGTAATAAAGTTTAACTTTGTTCCCATTCCTTCAAACAACACTTTCCAAAAATTTGATTTGAACTTTCCATCCCTATTTGTGATAGGTCCCTATATTACTAGTATAGTCCCTTATTGTTGTTAGTGTAACCCCCTTATTGTTATTGTTGTACCCCTATAACCCCAATATCGTTATTATTGTGCCCTTACATTATTATTGTTAGGTCGGCTAGGATTATATTGTGACCCCATGGACTCCTATATATAGAAGGAGGTTTTGCCATTTGTATCATCCAAGAATTGTTCATTTATGTAATGTAAAGGAGGCTTCCCCCTCGAAGTGCCTTATTTCTAAGGTGTTGATCTCTCTTTTCTTCTATTTTTGGAGCTAGTTTGATAACATTTGGTATTAGAGATTTGGATTCTAGGGTTTCGCTGTTCCAAACAGGTCATCGTGGAATTTTCGCTCTAACTTTGTTTCTACGAAGGTTCAGAAGCTGAAATTTTTATAGAGTGAAGCCGAAATCCTGACGAACGTTGTGTGAAAATTTTAGATCTTGGCTCGCAATATTTTCGGAGATATGATCTGTGGAAGTTAGGGTTTTTTCAGGCTCCTGAATTTCACTTAAAACAGGTCATCGTTGAATTTTCATTATAACTTTTCCTCTACGAAGGTTTAGAAGCTGAAATTTTTACAGAGCGAAGCAGAAATCATGTGGAACTTCCTATAAACATTTCAGATCTTGGTTCGCAATATTTTTGGAGATATGATCTGCAGAAGTTAGGGTTGTTTCAGGTTCTCAAATTTCATCTGAAATAGGTGACTGTGGGAAAACCATCATAACTCTCTCTCTGAGTGTCAGATTGGAATTCTGTAAAAAATGGCCACAAGTATGCAGACTTTAGTTTCATGTGTATAAATTTCAGTGCCGAAGGAGGAAACCATGACACGTGGCACGTCGTACAAGTTTTCTCTACTGAACTAGTCCATAATTAGGTCATTGTGGGAGATTGGGCATAACTTTGTCTTGAAGAATCCAAATCAGGTCAAACCTGTGGCATTCGAAAGAAGATTCAGAGGGATACTTCAGGGCCGAATTCAGATATTGAAGATCTGAAATCACAAAGATAATTAAGTTTCAATATTGAGCTCCTCAAAAGCAAGAAAAAGTTGTGTATTTTTTTTCTTTTCCGAATTGGATAAGTCTTGTGTGAAAAAATAGTTTGAAGTGATTCTAAGGGCATATTGAAGCATAGATATCAGTATTGGGTTCTAAAATTCCACTTAAGAAGAATTCAACACCCATTAAGCCTTCAGAAGGCTCTACTATGACTCATGAAGAGGAAGAAGCCATACATGACATATCAAATTACAAGAGCAAGTGCACCAAATTTCTCTCTCGCAAATAGCAACAAAAAATGAAATGCAAGTTTTGAAGAAAGACATAGAAGCTAAGATGGATGGTTTGAAGAAAGGCGTGGAAGCTAAGATGGATGGTTTGAATAATGGCATGGAAGCTAAGATGGATGGCATGGAAGCTGACATGGAGGCTAAGATGGATGACATGGAAGGTAAGATCGATGAAAAAATGAAAGACAACATGGAAGACATGAAGAATTATCTAAAAGAAGACATGAAGGTTTGATGACAAGGTTAATACAAGAAATGATTCCTAATGGAGAAAAGATAGTAGAGGAAACTCATGATGGGAACAAAATAAATGTTAATCTTGATTTCATAAACTCTAATGTTGGATTGAAGAACCACCATATTCCAAAGATGGATATGAGGAAGTTTGATGGCAAGGATCCTGTAACATGGATACTACAGATGGAGCAATATTTTGATCTCAATAATGTGAAAAACACACTAAAGGTACGCATTACAACTTTACATTTAGAACAAAATACATTTGTGTGGTATCGATGGCTTTGCTCCCATAAAAAAATTGTCACTTGGTCAATTTTTACAGAGGAAATGATAGCACATTATGAGGATACAAAGAGCAACACCTTCTTTAGCCAATTGATAAATCTCAAACAAAAGGGTTTAGTGATGGAGCACATTGAGGATTTCCAAAAATTGAATATAAGGGTAACTAATATTCTAGAGGAACACATGATTGATATCTTCATATGAAATTTAAAGGATAACATCCAACATGAAGTTCGCATTTGGGAACCTGATTCATTGGAGAAGGCATTCAGGTTGGCAAAAAAAATTAAATGTAAAATTATGGCGACAAGGAAGCCTACCACTCACATCTATAAAGATGGACGTGTTGCTACTCCTAGACTTCCACAACCTACAAGGTTGACACCACAACAATTGGAAGAAAAAAGAGAAAAAGGGATTTGCTACAATTGTGATAGAAAATACACTAAAGGTCATAAGTGTGCCGAGAAGAAATTATTTTACATAGATTGTGAAGAGGAGGAAGAAAATGAACAAGAATCTTCAAAAGAAGAGGATATACACTAGGAACCAACCCTAGAAGAAGAAGAAATGAGTCCGACCATATTGTGTAATGCATTGGCAGGAATTACCACTTCTCAAACTCTTAAGATAGGAGGACATATAAAGAAGAAAAAGGTAATTGTGTTGATTGATTTGGGTAGTGCCCATAATTTTATTCATTGTAAGGTTGCCAAGGAATTGAATTGTTTCCTATACCCAGCACCAGAATGTCAAGTGATGGTTGAAAATGGAGGAACTATAAATTTCTCTGGAAAATTCCATAATATCAAGCTAACCATGGGGGAATATGTATTGAATAGTCCAATGCTTTCCATTCCAATGGAAGGTGCTGATGTTGTATTAGGAATACAATGGTTACAATCTTTGGGGACGGTAGATTTTAATTTTCAAGAATTTTTGTTGATTTTTTTTTTTGGAAGGAAAGGAAATCGAATTATGGGGTATCGCAGGGAAGCCAGGAAAGATAATGAGCTCTAATGTTATGACAAAGCTTCTGAAGAAAGAACAACGATGTGTAATTCCACAGTTATGCTCACTAGAAGTTCCATCATCAAAATCATCTATTTCTCTAGATCTCCAACAAGTCTTGGACAATCATTCCAAGGTGTTTGAAACTCCTAAAGGACTCCCACCTATTCATGATCATGATCACACTATTCATTTTATTCCAGGAAGTGTTCCTCCAAAAATCAGGCCTTACAGATATCTTTATGTCCAAAAGAGTGAAATTGAACATATGATTATAGAAATGTTAGAGGCTGGTATAATTCAACCTAGTCAAATTTCTTTCTCTGCTCCAGTAGTATTTGTGCACAAGAAGGATGGATCATGGCGCATGTGTCCGGATTATAGGGAGCTCAATAAGCTCACTATTAAAGATAAATTTCCCATTCCCGTGATTGTTGAATTATTGGATGAATTACATGGAGCAATTTATTTTACCAAGTTGGATCTTCGTTTAGGATATCATCAAATTAGAATGAAGACTGAAGATATTCTGAAAACAACATTTCGAACTCATGAGGGTCATTATGAATTTTTGGTCATGCTTTTTGGCCTTACCAATGCACCTTCTACATTTCAAGGCTTGATGAATTCCATTTTCAAACCCTTCCTTAGAAAATTTGTGCTAGTATTTTTTGATGACATACTAATCTACAACAAGTCTTGGAAGGATAATGTTCAACATGTTGACAGGGTGCTCACACTATTGGAGGAGAAACAATTATATGCAAAACATCCAAATGTTTCTTTGGAGTACAAGAGGTGGAATATTTGGGTCATATTGTATCTCACGAGGGCGTTAAGGTAGACCTTAACAAAATTAAAGCCATGAAGGAATGGAAAGTTCTCATAACCATAAAGCAATTGCGAGGATTTCTCGGGTTAACATGGTATTATCGCAAGTTTGTTAAGAATTATAGGAGAATAGTAGCACCTCTAACAACATTATTAAAAAAAGATGCATTTTCATGGACTCCTGTAGCAACTAAGGCCTTTGAACATCTTAAAGAGGCAATGTGCCTAGAACCAGTCTTAGCTATGCTAGACTTTACAAAAACCTTTATTGTGGAATGTGATGCCTCAGGAAATGGAATTGGTGTGGTTTTAATGCAAGAAGGAAGACCCATTGCTTTTGAAAGTCATCCAATCAAAGGAAAGTATTTATAGAAAGCTATTTATGAGAAGGAAATGTTGGCAATACTACATGCACTAAATAAATGATGACCTTACCTAATGGGAAGACGCTTCAAGGTAAAAACTGATCATGATAGTCTTAAACACTTTTTGGAACAAAGACTATCTTCAGAAGAGTAGCAAAAATGGGTCACAAAGGTGTTGGGTTATGACTTTGAAATCATATACAAAAAAGGGAAGCTAAATGTTGTTGCAGATGCACTGTCAAGAAAGGATGAAGAGGTGGAAGCATTGCTTTATGCCATTTATGTTATCCAACTAGATTGGATAACCAAAGCAAGGGATGAATGGAAGAAGGACGAAGAAGTGTGGACACTCATTCAAAAGTTGCAACAAGATCCTAGTACATCTGATACATTTAGTTGGAAAAATGACTATTTATATATATTTGCAAGAATTCCCAATTAAAACAAAAGATTCGTTTGGAATTGAACACTTCTCCTTAAGGAGGACACTCAGGATTTTTAAAAACTTACCACAGGGTCAAGAAGGATTTTTTTTTTGGGATGCCCTTAAATCTGATATTCAAAAGTTTGTGGCAGAATGTTTGGTTTGCCAGCAAAATAAAGTTGAGACAATTAAGACCCCAGGTCTTCTACAACCTTTATCCATTCCAAATCAACATTGGGAGGAGGTGTCAATGGATTTTATCACAAGTTTACCTAAGTCCCAAGGAAAGAGTGTCATCATGGTGGTAGTTTATAGACTTACCAAGTATGCACACTTTTGTGCATTATCTCATCCATTTAAAGCAAGTACAGTTGCTACTGCATTTATGGAAACAATTCAAAAGCTACATGGAAACCCAAATATTATTGTAAGTGATAGAGATCCCATTTTTACTAGAAATTTTTGAACGGAATTATTTTCTTGTCTGGGTACTCAACTAGCTCATAGCTCATCTTATCATCCTCAATCCAATGGTCATACTGAGATAGTGAATAAATGTTTGGAAGGATATCTTTGTTGTTTTGTATCTGATAAGCAAACACAATGGGTCAAGTGGTTACCTCTCGTTGAATGGTGGTATAACACTTCCTTTTATAGTGCAGTAAAAATGACCCCATTTATGGCACTTTATGGATATCATCCACTGTCCATCACATCTTCTTTAAGAGAAAATTCTAAGGTTCAAGTAGTGGAAGATCACATCGAGCATCAACAAGAATTTTTCCAACTCTTAAAGGATAACCTAAATTTGGCACAAAATCGATTGAAATAACAGGCATATCAACATCGCAGCAAGAGAAGTTTTGAGGTAGGAGACTAGGTATTTTTACGACTACAACCATACAAACAAATGTCCCTTAAGAAAGCTAAGAAAGATAATAAATTATCGCCAAAGTACTATGGTCCTTACAAGGTGTTGCAAAAGATTGGTACTATGGCATACAAATTGGAGCTTCCTACTTCTTCGTGAGTGCATCTAGTTTTCCATATTTCATGCTTAAAGAAGGTTATAGGGGACAAACTTCCAGTTCAAACAATATTGCCAGAAATTTATGAGGAAGGAAAAATAATATTGGAACCTGAATTAGTCACAGAAACAAGAACTCGACAACTACGAAATTGATCAATTTCAGAGTATCTCATCAAATGGAAGAACTTACCCACTGAAGATTCTACATGGGAGGATGAGAATTTTATACATAAGCATCCAGAGCTACTCAAGCGTTGAGGACAACAATTTTTTGAAGGAGAGGAGCATTATAGGTCCCTATATTACTAGTATAGTCCCTTATTGTTGTTAGTGTAACCCCCTTATTGTTATTGTTGTACCCCTGTAACCCCAATATTGTTATTATTGTGCCCTTACATTATTATTGTTAGGTTGACTAGGATTATATTGTGACCCCATGGACTCCTATATATAGAAGGAGGTTTTGTCATTTGTATCATCCAAGAATTGTTCATTTATGTAATGTAAAGGAGGTTGCCCCCTCAAAGTGGCTTATTTCTAAGGCGTTGATCTCTCTTTTCTTCTATTTTTGGAGCTGGTTTCAAAATAATTTGAGATTACAACTTTAGGTATCCCATGAATATTATTGCAATGTTTATGGCTTTAAAAGTGGATTTTATAAGGATAAATTGTGTTGCTTTACTGATATTTTCAACCATGACCATAATGTATTCATGCTACTTCCTAGTTTTTTCTACTCTAGTAATCCATTGAAATTGTCTCCCATTTCCATTCTAGAATGGGTAGGGTTTGCAACAACTCAGTAAGGTGTTGATGGGAAGCCTTAACTTGGTGACAATCATGACATCTAGCCACATATTCTACTGTCTCATTTTTCATATTTGGCCAATAAAATTCATTTCTCAACACAATAATTAGCTTTTTATAGCCAACATGACCATCTGTTGGATTTTTGTGTAGCTCATCTAAGACAATTTTTTTGTTTTCAATTTTATATCATGAGGTAATTCGACCTTTAAACAACATCATATCTTGACTATCTATTGAAAAATAATTCCCATCCTCATATAACGTTTCTATTTTCTGAAAATTTTCATTGATTTTATGTAATATTCCAAAATTCTCATTGATTTTCATTGATTTTTGCTTTTTCCACTTAGATAGATAAATAAGAGGGTAGGGAGACCCATAAATATCCTCAGTAGGAATAAAATCACTCCTAATGTGAATGAGGATCATCTTAGTAGTTGGATAAAGCACCCTCATGTGTGAATAGAGGTTGAAGCATGTGGATGGGGTCAAGTTCGACCAAATCAACAATGCTGGTATGGAGGGAGTGGATAGTTAATGAGGGACAACGAAGAGTTAATGGGAGGAAGTCTCCATGGGAGTAGTGGATTTAATGAGTGGGACCCAAGGTGAGAAGACTCACAATGCATATAAGGAGGGGGAAGGTAGCCATAGAAGGCATATTGATTATTGTTTATGTCTTGGTCTTTTATGACTTCTTGCACACTTCAGCTGTTTAGCAAAGTCTTTTGTGCTGTTTAGAACAAGGGTGTTCCCAAGTGGGAATCCAACCCTCATCCTCGGGGGGCTTCGAGTCCACTTATGAGAGGTTTTTTGAGCTGTATTTCCACATTCCGGCATCAGGCCAAGCTTCAGTAATCATTTACAATGCAGTCTCTTCCAAGGTTTTGTTGTGTTGCAGGGCAGAGGCAGTGGAGGATTGGCAGGGCCATTTTCTGAGCTTGTTTTCAGTGGAGGGAGAAGCCTTTCCGTCAGGAGGCTAGCAAAGGAGGTCCTTGAACATTATTTGATCATTTGGCATTAGGCCAAGCTTCTACCATCTCCTACAACACATTTTTCCTCATAGACTACGTTACTTTGTTGAGTAGTTGTAGTGGTGGGTTCAATATCTCATTTCAGGAGTTGTATTTCCAGTGAAGGGGGCAACCTTTCATTTGGAAAGCCTATTGGGAGGAGATTTCATTCATTTCTACATCAGTTTAGCCACCTCTTTCCAACTATTCAGTTGCAATGATTCTTCAGCCATAGGGTTGTAGTTCACCATTTTGTATTTTTGTGTATTTTTGGAAACCCTTTCTGGGTTGTCTTGGAAAGGTCCTTGGGAGCCTAGATCTCTGTTCCGGAAATTTCTTGAGCCATATATCAGGAGATCCATATCATTGTATTTCCCAGCAATAGTTATACTCACTGGGACTGTGCTGTACCAGTTCTCCGACATTTTGTATAGCAACAACATCTCACATTTGGGAGTGTTTGTTCATTGGAGGCTTGTTTGCATTTCTTGTTTGATTTATGCTTCAGTATATTGTACTTATTTGCTGCTGATTTTCATAATAAAATGGCTCTATATTTTTCTCACATCTTGGTGTAATGATATTCATTTCTATTTCCATTTTTATGTTCCATATTGCTGCTTTTCCTATTTTGGGATATTACAGAGATATCAGAGCATAATCTTGGCTCAACCTGTGTATTTCAACCATTATGTCATCAGAAGAAGGAGATCCTCTCACATAAAGGGAGAGGAGATATCTCAATAGAAACCAAAGATACGATTATACAGACAATAAGAAGACAAGGGAAAAACTCCCATATCAGGAGAAGATGATGAGGAGTTTCCCAAACTTCTTCTTTAAACCATGCAATATATTGCCCAAGAAATCAAGGAGATGAGGATGGATAGACACAAGGAATCCCCTAAAGGGTTTCTACATGGAGAGGGCTTCGACATTTCACATCACTGGTATGATCAACCAGTGAGGCAACAAGTTTCCCAACGCTCCACTATGCCTACATTTTTAACAGTGGGAAATGGAGGATCCCAAGAGAAAGAAACTCTTGAAGTTTATTTCATAGAGTATGAGTCTCAATCTTAGAGATTCAAAGATAATCTAAGATTTCAGGAGTTTTGTCAGATCAAGGACAACAAGAGACCCCGGTATAACCATAGAGGTGGAGGATTCACACAGAACAATGATCTACACTGGACTATGGGTAGATTCTTTTTGCCCGCTTTTGATGGATCATCCAAATGCGCAACCAAGTCTTGGGTGGAGAAGCTAGACATATACTTCCAGTTGAATCAAGTACCAAAGATGGAGGCCATCAAAATAGCAGCGCTGCACCTTGAAGGTGAGGCACATGATTGGTGGTTTCATAGTTTTTCTACACTGGAGCATGCCAATGTGACTGCATATTCTGATTTCACCCAGAGGTTAGTAGAGAGGTTTGATCGAAGAGACTCGGAGGCACCTTTTATTGAGCTAGCAAAGCTCAAGCAATCAGGTAATCCAGAGACCTATATTTATGAGTTTTTAAAACTTTTTTTTATGGTTCCTGATTTGTCTGCAGCTAGGAGGGTCTATATGTTTTTTGAAGGGCTAGCAAAGCCTCTACATGTGTTGGTTAAATCTACTAAACCAACCACCCTTCAAGATGCTATTGAAAGGGCAAGATATTTTCAATATGCCTTTCCAAAGGCAAAGGCTTCATTTCAGCCAAGGCCACCCTTCTAGCAGAAGGGGAAAGATGTGAAGGGTCCTTCTTCAAAGGAGAACCAAAACAAGGGACCTCTTAGTGATGATTTATGAAGAGACTTGAGAAGAAGGAAGTTTTGCTTCACATGCCAAGAACCATGGGCACCAGGACACCGATGTGCAGCAGGGAAGACACACTATATAGATGTGTTCTCTGATAGTGAGGAGGAGGCAGAAGAGGAACTAGAAGAATGCCATAACGCTGGGATAGTAGGAGAGGATCCACCACCACCAGGAGGTGGGAATGGGGAATTTTCTCCAGTTGGAGGGGCCCTTGCATCTTTGCGGGGAGTACCCAACTATCCGACTTTAAGAGTCCGAGGTACCATTCAAGATCATATGGTATCAATGTTGATTGACAGTGGGGCTACCCACAACTTTATTAATGCTCAGTTAGTGCAGAGGAGAGCAATACCCACTGATGATTTTGAGGGATTTTCAGTTTTGGTCCCAAGAGCTAGAACCATACAATGTATGAAGTATGTTCCGGCACTGTCTGTCACCATGTGAACACACACCTTGACTGATCACTTATTTGTGGTTGATATTCTTGACACCAATGTGATATTGGGTGTGTAGTGGTTGATTACTTTGGGAAAGGTCACCACAGATTGGGAGACCTTGCAGATGGAATATATAGATAAGAAGAGTGGAAAGCATAAGTTGATCAGGGGCATGCACACTTATCCCTCTAAGACAATTTCTGCACATAAGACAAAGCCTGATTTGCATAGTGGAGCCAAAGACCCAACCGTCCATTCAGTTATGCAGTTGAATTTGGCTCATGATACAGTACTATTTGGAGGCATTCCACTAGGAAGGCCCCCAGACCAGGAGTTGATTAGAGAGTTCTCACAATAGGTTTCACCACTCATAGATCCAGATGAGGTGAGAACCTTAGGAGGACTTAGCACAATGCAGGGAGTCTCTAGTAGGCTCAAGGAGGAAGGAGAAATTCTCCCAGTATCAGTACTACCAACTCTCACCCAGCAACTTGCGCTAAGAAGAGATGTTTCAGGGGTGGAAGATGACACTATCATGGTGCAAGGAGGCTACTCCATGGCTATGGAGAACCTGAAGATACTTCCTCATAGGGAGGAATCTTCCATATATGGTAGAGGGTTGTGGACAATCATGCATACATTGGCCAAACTCAGAAAGTTTTGGATGGTTGATAGCTTCCTATGGAAGGCTAACCTCCATAAACTTCAACCCCTACTTGAGCAGGATTAGCTATAGGAGAGGCAACAGAGGCAGGGTAGAAACATCTCGTCATATGACTTTGGCATGGGCCATGTCAAAGAGGAGGGCAAAAACATGACAAGTGCTTTACCACACAGACCAGAAGCACTGTCCTTATTGGGTATAGATCCTTATTGGAAATCCCAACTGTTGGTAGAATATTCCAAGGATCTCTTCACATGCAGAGTACTTGATGGTCAAATGACAGATGAGAGGTATGCAGTAATAGATGGGGTCATCTATTATCAGAATAGGATCTTCTTGACTAGAGCTTCTAAACTCAAAGAGAAGCTTCTACATGTAGTAGGTGAAGCTTTCCTCTTCGGTCACACAAATTCCATGGGGGCATATCAAAATATCATGGAGGGATTCTCTTGGGAAGGTCTCAAAGAGGAGGTGCACTAGCATCTCAGGAGGTGTATGGTTTGTTTGGAGCTTGAGGAGGAACACCACCACATTGCAGGGTTGTCACAACCACTTTCCCTTCTAATGGAGATAGGGGAAGGATCATCCATGAACCACTTCACCAGCTTGCTCAAGATACATGGTAAGGATTGTGTTTTTGTGCATAATGATCAACTGACCAAGTACTTGTATTCCTTTACCACTCATTTATATTCCATTGCTCCAAAAGGGGGCACTCTTTCCTTTAGACTTCATGGTTTACTTGGGGCTACGATCAGTGATGGGGATGGTCACTCCCTAGGAGGTCTTGGGGAGATGATATCTTAGTCAGGGTGTGCTTAGTTGACACCACACATTAGTCCCTTTCTCCAGGCATGTGAGAAAATAGTGGCAGCAAGAAAGTGTTGGGAAGCCACTCATCATACCATGTTTTGAGGTAGCTAGGAGCAGGACTGCACTGGTTCCACTTGTGGGACTATTATCCTCCTCCAATATTTCAGATGGCAGCTAGTGTATCCTTGATTTTGATCCCATATGTTGATTATATTTTTATCATTGTTGTTGGCATGCTTGGAGGGATGGAACATGGACTGGAGTTACCCATTGGGAATGAGATTCCCCACACTATTTATGCCCCATGCTTCAGGGAGAACATTGGACAGCGTATGGTTGCTACAGTATATCTCTTGTTTCCTTATGATGAGAGCCATTTGGCTAAGTTTAGCACTTGGGAGGAGCATCTTCGAGATAGATTGATTGGAGGACACCTGGTCCATGGGAGGAACTTATAGTATGTAGGTGCCACAAGGGAAGGAGGAGAAGTTTTGCAGCTCTCACATTTACAGTTGCTTGAGGACAAGCAACATTTGGGAGGGGAGGACTGTAATATTCCAAATTAGCTTTCAACTAGTTGGAATATTAATTTTTTCATTTGCCACTTAGATAGATAAATAAGAGGGTAGGGAGAACCATGAATATCCTTAGTAGGAATAAAATCACTCCTAATGTGAATGAGGATAATCTTAGTAGCTAGATAAAGCACCCTCGTGTGAATAGAGTTTGAAGCATGTGGATGGGGTCAAGTTTGACCAAATCAACAACGCTGGTATAGAGGGAGTGGATAGTTAATGAGGGACATCACAGTGTTAATGGGAGGAAGTCTCCATGAGAGTAGTGGATTTAATGAGTGGGACCCAAGGTGAGAAGGCTCACAATGAATATAAGGAGGGGGAAGGAAGCCAAAGAAGGCATGTTTATTATTGTTTATGTTTTGGTCTTTTATGACCTCTTGCACGCTTTAGCTGTTTAGCAGAGTCTGCTGTGTTGTTTAGCACAAGGGTGTTCTCGAGCGGGAATCCCACCCTCATCCTCAGGGGACTTCGAGTGCCCACTTAGGAGAGGTTTTTTGAGTTGTATTTCCACATTTCGACATCAGGCCAAGCTTCAGTAATCATCTACAGCGTAGTCTCTTCCAGGGTTGTGTTGTGTTGCAGGGCAGAGGCAGTGGAGGATTGACAGGGCCATTTTCTGAGCTTGTTTTCAGTGGAGGGTGCAACCTTTCCACTGGGAGGCTAGCAAAGGAGGTCCTTGAGCATTATTTTATCATTTGACATCAGGCCAAGCTGCTACCATATCCTGCAGTGTAATTTCCCTCATAGACCACGTTACTCTGTTGAGCAGTTGCAGTGGTGGGTTCAATATCTCATTTGGGGAGTTGTATTTCCAGTGAAGGGGACAACCTTTCATTTGGAAAGCCTATTGGGAGGAGATTTCATTCATTTCTACATCAGTTCAACCACCTCTTCCCAGCTATTCAGTTGCAGTGATTCTTCAACCTTAGGGTTGTAGTTCACCATTTTGTATTTTTGTGTATTTTCGGAAACCCTTTTGGGTTGCCTTGGAAAGGTGCTTGGGAGGATAGATCTCTGTTCCCGACATTTCTTGAGCCATATATAAGGAGAAACATATCATTGTATCTCCCAGCAATAATTATACTCACTGGGATTGCACTATACCATTTCTCCGACATTTTGTATAGCAGCAACATCTCACATGTGGGAGTGTTTGTTCATTGGAGGCTTGTTTGCATATCTTTTTTGATTTATGCCTCAGTATATTGTACTTGTTTTCTGTTGACTTGCATAGTAAAATGGCTCTATATTTGTCTCACATCTTGGTGTAATGATATTCACTGCTATTTCCATTTTTATGTTCCATATTGCTGCTTTTCCTATTTTGGGATATCACATTTTCAGGTATTCTGAATTGGAATTTGCAGTTATTTTGACTTGATCTATTAATTTTTATGACCAACTTGTTAATGATGTGGAACAAATTTCATCAAGCTATATTCTTAAAGAATCAACTATTCTATTTTTTTCCCCTTAATATGTAATATCAAAATCATATTCACTAATAAATGCTAACCATCTTGCATTGAGATTTATAATTGGTATCGGTATTCGTGCAGTGTCCATAGGTCATACAGCGACACCGGTGGGTATAGACACATAAATGCACCGGTGCATTGTACTGCACAAACACACCGATATTTTTAATTGGTTTTGGTATTTGTGTGGTGCCCATAGGTCGTAGAAACGCAGCGGTGCACTTTAGAATACAAACGCACAAGTGTACAATAATTGACACACATCGGTTGTCATTTTGTATTTTTTAGAAACATCGACCTGTGACATTGCAATTATTGTGATGTTTTAAATTCATTATTCATCAAAAGTCGACACATCTTATAACAATATTCATATTAATTAAATTTTTATTAATGCATTTGAATGTGATGTTTGGAATAATTTGTTATATCATATTATAATTATTGTGGTTTTTAAAAATTCATTATTCATCAAAATTCGACACATATATATCTTATAAAAATATTCATATGAATTAAATTTTTATTAGTGCATTTGAGAACGACAATGGAGAACGCAATAGAATAAATTAAAACATATATATATATATATATATATATATATATATATATATATATATATATATATATATATATATATATATATATATAGAACCAATCTTTGTCATACAAAATGGGACGATTATTGGTATCCCTTTGTCTTTCAATTGGGACACTATGTCCATTACATTAAACAAAATGTACGTTTCACGGACATATTTCAAAAAATACAACGCCTTGCTTTGATATCCAAACATAGTGATCATCATTCTTCGCTTGAACTGTTGTCACTGCTAGAGCTACTTCCATGACTTCGGTTATTTTCAGGAATGTTTTGTTCACGGTGTTGATTGTTTTCTTCTTCTTCACCTTCTATCTACAAACATAAAAATAAACTGAAATGAGTATATATACATTGTTGACAATAATGAAAATTTCAATATTAAATAATATACATCACTGTAAATCGAAAAGAAAAATGACGCACCATAGCAACAATTGACTCATAAACTACACACATTCTTTCAAAACCATGTACCGTGCCATCTTTCAAAATTTCATCTGTTGGCATAGTTCCATACTTTGTTTCCTGTAAGTTTTATACCCCATAACAAATCATATATTTAATATAAAATATTTTTTTATTCTATTAATTATAGATGGAGCTAAGTAAAACAAGATCGATAGATGCTTACAAATTCCACAATTAATTTCGATAGGCCAACATATATTCACAACCTATATTTAACCCAATGTCAATCAGTTCGTTTGATGGTTCTTCTTTGTATGTTAGCACCTGTATGAAGACATTAAATGATGATTTTTGTAAAAAAAATTAAAATATACAAAAAATGAAATCGAGTTAAGTTGTTATAAGAGTAACAATTACTCACAAACTTAGATATCAACCCTTTTCTTCCTTGTCATCCTGTTTTATGTGCTGAATGGGTTCCATTTTCTTTTCTTTTCTGCAAGAAAATTCTTGAAAATTAATATTTAATGCTAAATTGTTTATTTATTGTACCTAATGATCGAAAAATTCAATGATTACATATTACATTTGAATCAAGTTGTTGTTGAGATGGCTCCTCCTGCGATGCAATTTTTTCCATTTCTTTGACCATCTCCTTGTACACCTTTTTGGACATCCCTACTAGCATATTTCTGATATCAGCTCGTTCATCTTTTGAGATTTTCATAATCTTCCTGAAAATGTAACATGAAAATAAAATATTTAATTTTATATTGATATATGAAAAGTAAATATAACAAAAGTGATATTTATAAATAATTCTAGACAAACATGTAAAGGAATATTACTTTTTCATTCCTTCTTTTTTGTTGTTGTACATTTTTGCTATTAAAAGTCTAACATGTCTCATTGACCAATTTTCTGGAAACTCTTCCTGTAGTTTAGATAAAATTTGGTTCTTGGAATCATTGGTTTGATTTTTGTATTGTAAGTGGAAAGAACGTCTATACATTCGTTCTACTAGATCCCTCAAACTTTTTTAAAAGTTTTCCCCCCTTTCATTAACTTCCAACACCACTCCAGATGAGCTAAGGACCAATTCATTTTCATTTGCATGTTCTATTATTTTTCTTTTCTTAAAACAACATTCTTTCTCTGATTTTTTGGTCCCTGTAGAACATTAAACAGATGTGAATTAGTAGACTGTTTGACACATGTTATCTAATAATTTTAAGTATATTATTAATGAAAATAAAAAAAAAGAAACTCATATGGGATCGATAGTATTTTTCATTCACCTAATTCATCCTTTTGCAATTTTTCCATCAAGCTTTTAAGCTCTTCTGGTCCTAGATCAGAAATAATCTTATCAAGTTTCATCATTTTGTGGCTTTGCATGATACAAAGTAAAAAATACATATTATGTAAACTTACATATAGCTCAAAAATAATATTTTTTGTAAAGAATTTACAAAGAACTTGCCTTTTTTTCTTTTCTTGATGTGTTATCAGTATTTTTGTTACTTGATCTCTTATCAGTCATTTCTTTATCAGTCTGAAACATGTACCATATCATTCAATAATATATTTATAAATAAATTGTCAAATTTTTAGGTAAAAGCTAAATCTCAAGAAACCAATGCACCTTTCATGATGTACGCACCGCCGTCGGTGCATGGGGGTATTAAAAACACACCAAAAAACATTATAATAGACCATACGGTGTGTGGGGTTATTATAAACGCACCACACAAACTGTGTAATAGACCATATGGTGCTATCCTCGTAACATGGAGCACTTGTGGCCTATTTCAGATATGGCGCACTGATTTAAAAAAATTGTTTTCAATTTTTTTATTACATAGTACTTGTGTGGTGTGCTATATAATACATTGCACCAATGCGCTAGGTTAAGTAGGGTCCACCAATTAAAAAAAATCCATCTTTTCCAAAAATTCATGCAATGGCCAAATGGATTGGGATCTGACTATTCAAGTCATCCTGTGGGTTGGACGTCAATCTAAAATGAAAAGCCCTAATTCTGAAATCACAAAAACAGGAAGAAGAAAGGGAAAAAAACAAAAAAAATGAAGGGTTTAGGGTAAAAATAGATAAAACTGCAGAAAAAGTAAAAAAACTACAGAAAAAGTAAAAAAAATAATCAAATTTAATCATGAGATGGTTTGAAATTATATGATACAGGGTTTGAATCACCAGAGGTTTGGTTTCTGATTGTTTGAATACTTCTGTTCAAACGTATTTCACTGCTTCATAGTGCTCTCGTGCTCTCTTGCTCCAGGTATGTCTCCTGAAAATATCTGGCTGAAAATTTTAGGAAAAATAGTGAAATAATGAAAAGCTTTTAGTATTTAAAGAATGATTTTATGAAATTAGATTTTCGAAAATATTTTTTTGCCCATTTTTCAATTTGCCGCTTTTTTTTTCACTTAAAGAAAATAGAGTTACGCTTTTTTTATTTGCGTTTATTCGTCACCGGTGCGTCATTTAAAAGCACCACACCGGTGCTTCGTTTTGTAACACAGACACTGGTGCATAGTAAATAAAATGCATCGGTGCGGTTATATGTACAGTAGCACCGATTTTTGGTTAAGGCACTGAAATTAATTTTAGGTGTGTACACCAAAATTTAGTGAACTCCAACCATAGAAATTGAGAATTATAATTTTGTTTATTCTTGACAATTAGAATTAGAATTAGAATTGAGAATTGGAATTGGATAAATTCTTGATGGAAATAACTATTCTTCCAATGAATTTTGTTTATTACAGGAGGTCCCCACTGATTATGTGGAGAGAATGCAATGTGGGGTGTGTGAAGATGCAATAGTACAAGGCCTAAGTGGGCAATTGTGGCATGTGAACCTTTGCTATGCTAATACGTGGGAAATTTTCAGAAATGGTTGGGAAATTTTTGTTTCTGAGCAGTTTATTGAAGTTGGAGATATTTTAGTTTTTAGACATGTTGGAAATGTACATTTTGTTGTGAAAATATTTGGGCCATTTATCTTCAAAACTGCACCTCTTCTTATTTCAGAAAAAGAAACTTGAACCTTTCCATAACCTGCAACAAGAAAAGGTGCCACATGATCTGCTTGCTGACCCATGATCTGTTTGCTCATTTGTAAGTTCCTCCTCCATCTTGGCATCCAATTTCCACTTTTCTCCTTTGTGCTTTCTATGTAGATCTTAACAAAATTTATACAATCTCTGTTTTACGAAAAACTAACCTTTAATATTCTGGGAGAAATGACAATGAGTCCTTCATTTTGCATTTGTTAGCAGAAGAAGACTAATTTTCGACTAGATGATGTAGTTATTACACATGGAGGCAATGGTTTCCCATAGAAAATGAGTATAGGGTTGTTCAGAGGAAAGAAATTGCAAAATGGGCTATTACATTAGCTTTTCCAATGGGAAACCGATTTGTTCATGGAAATATGGTAGCTATAGGTATATATGCTTTTCTTTCCACAGAAATGGTCACTGGATTTCCATTTATAATATGAGCAGACCTTTTACTGGTTTCATCCATAGCACCACAACTCAGACAAGTTAGAGATTCCATTTAGGTTGAATTGAAAACCGAAGATGTGATTTTATGCGATGTCAGCTTTTCCGGTAAAAGTTTATGTAAGCCAAATGAAGCTCGGACAATACTCCCAGCTGATTTCAGATGCATTATGGAGAATCTTCCCCTTCATGGGACCTACCAGCCCAATCAACAACGTCAATTGAAATTTCTATGATGTCCTTAAGGGAATGAGAATCCTTCCCTTCATGGTGCCTCTTGGCTTTATCGATTGCCTTGATTGATCATTCTCTGCCATCAACTCTACTCTCCATTTCTCCATCATGAGACCTATTAACCCTATCGTTGGCGTCAACCGAATGCTCTTTGTCGGTCTCAACCTGTATTTCTTTTCTCCTTTTGTACTCTATTGAGATTTGTAGCCGTCTACATCCCTGTAAGCATCCTTGTCTGTCTTTCTATTTGAATCACTCATTTTCTATACTATAAAGTTCTCAGTCGAAATGCAAACTCTTGCCTTTTCAAACCCTCATCTTCCTCAGAAAAATTCTTGCATGCGATTCCGTCCTCCCACCCCTTTGTGCGCACTTTACGGAATAACCACATTCGGTGCGCGGGGGTTTTATAGGTGCAAGTGTAGTAGCTCATATCAAGGTTTATGTTTTGGCACGGTGTTTTATGACGCGGTGCGGAAGATTTGTGAAGCAACGTGCGTACGAGTACTAAGACGCACCGGTGCGTGTTATGATGATAAACGCACCGGACTATATAAATTCCTTTTTTTTGTATGTAAGATCATAATAAAATAATGATAATTCTAAAGTACATGAATTTATTTTCATTATTTTCTAAACTTTATTATGTTACAAAAATTCGTATTATTCTAGATTTGTTATTTTACAATTATTTGCAAATTTACAAATTCAAATATTTTAATAAAATCATTTCACATTAATACAATTAAAATTTTACAAAAAATTTGTATACAAATACAATCAAAATTAGAATTAGAATTCGAATTACAATTTTACAATTTCACATACAATTACGATTATAATTACAATTACAATTTTAATTTTACATACAATTACAATCAATATTTCACAGTAATAAAATTAAAATTTTACAAATATTCTACATACAATTAGAATTAGAATTAGAATTACAATTACAATTACAATTACAATTTTACAAATATTTTACATACAATTACAATTAAAATTACAATTACAAATACAATTACAATTTTAGAATTTTACATACAATTAGAATTACAATTACAATTTTACAATTTGTCATATATACAATTACAATTAAAATTACAATTACAATCATTTCAGAATAAATTAAATATTACAATTACAATTAAATTTTTACATTAATAAATATTTTACATACAATTACAGTTTAAATTACAATAAGTACAAATACAAATACAATTTTACAATTTTACATACAGTTAAAATTTAAATTACAACTACAATCACAACATAATATTTAATAAATATCATGGTCATTTAATATTAAATTAATTAATAAATATCATCACGAACATTATAACCATCGTACAAACATCAAATTCGACTAATAAACACATTCAAACATCAATTAACGTTATATATTAAGATCATCACAACACAAACATCAAATATACATCTCAATATGTCAAATAACTCATGCTATCACATATACACATCTATCTGCAAGCTAAACATTAAATGAACATATCTAACATGACCTAAAAATATACACATCATGATGATTACCAACATGTAAATTAAGTACATCTACAACATGAACATAAAATACATGGACCATCTATATATATCTATATATATATATATCACTGAATAGTGTTAAAAATATACAACTTTAATATAAATGTCATGGATCAGCTGGTGGTAGTACAACATCAATAGAAGTCCTAGTGGATGCATGCTCATTCAATGGTGCAGCCTCGATGGTCGATGGTCCAACCTGGTCATGATCATGACTAATGCCCCGATGAATCTTTGTATTAGATATTTGGACGTGGCCAATGGGATATGGTCCAACCTGATCTCCATGATCACTGTTGCTAGATGCTAGTGGAGCTTCATGCTCATCTGGCGTGGTGCGAGGTGAACGATCATGAGATGATGAGTCGCTACTCAGACTGTCCATCACGTGCTGCAGCTCGACCACACCTATAACGTGCAACAATCCTCCTCAGTTGCGTAACAACTGTCGTAGCTCCTATGACATGCTGCATCAAGCTGTACATGTCATGCCACATGCCTCCCCCCATCTGTAATAGCCTCTTATCGACCTTTATGTCTTTGTAATGAGCGGGCTTGATGCCCACCTAAACAATCAATGCACTGAGTTGGTCACCCAACTCCATCCATCAGCTAGTATCGGAGTCGGTAGTGCCTAGCAAAAGGTAGTACCAATACACCGACGGGAGCATGTCTCTGCACGCACCGGCCTCTGATGATCCTCGGCATACGCGCATGCACGATCGTCATCGAATCCACACAGATCATGTGGTGGTGCCAACATCTCCTCGCTATCAAAAGAGCCAATGTACGTAAAATATACAAGTACACAACAATAATTAGATAATTTCATTACACAATTTAATAAAAACAAGTTAAAGAACATGTTAGAATAAATATAAATGAAACCGGTAATATTACCTCTATCATGCGGTAGCTCATCATTATGAAGAGGATGTTGGCACACCCTCGCTAATCTAATCCGGCATAAGGACATGGGACCATAATGAAGGGATGCAACACATCAACACTGGCTAGTAAGTCCAGTGTATCATGCGATATCCTGGCTGGAAACATAGTCTCTCCCCTCTTGGGCATCATTTTCCCCCACATGTGCATTCGTGCCTCTAACATCGGCCTACGAGGCTGCCAAAAAAAAGTAGGCCTCATCTCTAGAAACCTCTCAAAAAATAAACAAAAAAGATCTGACGCAAAAGGGAAGTTGACCCTCCCTTGTGCATGAGAACGACATCTATCTAAGGTTGTACATAATTGTCGTAAAAAAAAGGCAGACCACCTGACAAGTCATGGCTCCTATACTAAAGAATCAACATAATATAGAACCGAGCAACTAATGCGTTGCCTATCACTGGTGTTGTGTGAAATGGTCGAAATGAGAAGTGAGAGGCACTGCACGTCTTCACTACCAAATGCACCAATATGTAACTGACCTCTAGCGACTTGAAACTCTGAAGGTGACAGTACTGATGCTCCAATGTATCTCTGGGAGTAAACTAACTGACTCCCTGCTACACAACTAGCTGGAACCTCTAGGAATGAGGGAAAATCCACCCCTTTTCTCAATAGCCATGTAATGAAATATATATCCTCCTCAGTGGGTGTGTACCATTGGTCAGGACCAACCTAGAAATTCTGTCTAAAAAACATGTAAGATGTCTCAAAAACACACTATGGGTATTTAGGGAAGTAGCCTCCTCTTAGAACTTAGGCCTACCTGCCTTAGGAGCCCCTGGGTATCTGTTGTAATAAGGTGAGGGTACACATCTCTCTCCCTCTCTTGTGCCTCTCACTGGCGAACCATGTCATACTGCTCCACGTGTTGTTGATGTTGTTCTTTCTCTTCTCTCTGAATCATTGACATATTAAATATTTTTTTATTATTAAATCATACATGTATTTAGGAAATACATATATAATTTTTTTTGGAAAAAAATAAAACAGACCAGTCAGTGCGCCACAAAAACAGTGATGCACCGGTGCCGACGCGACGTTTGTTTGTAGCGCATGCACCGTATGCGGTGCACTTCAAACTTTTTAAAGCACCGTTGACTATATATGCTCTCAGAAGAGCGGTGCGTCGACTAAAATATACGCCCCGACACGTATAGTTTTTTCAGGGCATCGACTTTCTAACAAATTACATAGTCAACGGTGCAGTCTTTTACCAGGCTGCACCGTTGACCCTGTCGGAATGTCGAATGCGGTGCGCTGACAGACACTGGGGCAGATATTTCCGTCAACACACCGCACTGCTATTCCCATGGTCAATGGTGCGACCGGCTAAATGACCACACCGCACTTTTTTTAAATTTTAAAATAATGCGGGGCGCCTTTCGGTACCGCCCTGGACACGGTGCAGCCTATAAATTTTACAGCCAGCACCGCTTACCGGTGCGAGCCAAACGGCTCGTGCGCACCGCGTGACAATATTTTTTTTTCTCTTTTAAATGGTTAATTTTAAGGTTATTTGAAATTCTAATCCGCTAAAAAGCTTAATTATGGAAAAACAAGAAAAATACCTGTACATTTCGCCATCGAGGAGGCATATTGGTTGTAGAATTTGCAAAAGAAAAATTACCCACTGTTTTGCAAAATGAAAGTTGGAGATTGGTGGGCAATGAACAACAACAATGCGTGCAATGGGTGCAATGGGAACACCGATGTTAGGGCGGCTCAGACAAGGATAAATTGCACCGGTGCTTGACAGTTCTGGAGCACTGAGAAAAGTGAAAAATGCAGTTTTTTGGCCGTAATTTTTATTTATTTATTGAACATTGTTTCAGTGCGTGGGGTTTTATAGGCGCACCGATGCGGTTGCTTAAGACCACACTGCGCGGTTTCAGTTTTTGCGTGGTGTTTTATGATGCACTGGTGTAGTTTCTTAATGCCGCACTGGGCGGTTTCTGTTTTGGCACGGTGTTTTATGATGTATCGGGGCGGAATATTTGTGAAGTACTGGTGCTATATAGTAATAGGACGCACCGGGCAGGTGTGTACGGAGCGCACGGTATTTGGTGTGCCAATGTTTTGTGCGATTAGTGCTTTCTCTTGTAGAGCGCACTGGTGATTGAGAGCTTTGGAGCACTGAGAAAAGTGAAAAATGTGGTTTTTTGGCCGTAATTTTTTTTTATTTAACCCTGTTTCGGTGCATGGGTTTTATAGGCGCACCGGTGTTGTTTCTTACGAATGCACCGGTCCGTTTATGTTTTGGCGCGGTGTTTTATGATGCACCGACGTGGAAGAGTTGTGAAGCATTGGTGCTATACAGTAATAGGAAGCACTGATCGAGTGTGTACAAAGTGCACGGTGTCCATTGTGCTAATGTTTTGTGTGCACCGGTGATTGAGAGCTTTGGAGCATTGAAAAAAGTGAAAAATATGGTTTTTTGGCCGTAATTTTTTTTATTTAAACCTTTTCTGGTGCACGTGGTTTATAGGTGCACCAGTGCTGTTTCTTACAAATGCACCAGTCAATTTCTATTTTGGCGCAGTGTTTTATGATGCACCATGGCAGTTTCTTAATACCATACTTGGCCGTTTATGTTTTGGCGTTGTGTTTTATGATGCATCGATGCAGAAGAGTTGTGAAGCACCGGTGCGCTACAGTGATACGATGCACTTGGCGGGTGTGTACGGAGTGCACAGTGTCTGGTGTGATAATGTTTTGTGCGCACCGGTGCTTTATCTTATAGAGAGCATCGATGCAATTTTGGATGATAAGCTTACCGAGCAGAATTCATCCGCAAAACCCTCCACCCGCCAACCTCCTCTAGTAACCTCCGCTAGAAATGGATGTATGGGGTTCCTCAAAAACATTCGCTAGAGGGTATTTTCCTTGTAGTGACTGCTCCTTTGCTGATCTGCTTCGCATCACAAATAAAATAGCTTACCATGAGATTTAATCTCTGCCGTTGATCTATGACTAGAACCAACGGTCCTCGCTATATCTTTACTTCGGTTTGCCGAATTTGCTTCTTTGGTTGTGCCCGTTTGTTTCTTTCTAGTTGTTCGTAAAATACTTGACTCGTTCACGACTTTGCCCACATTCACGACTTGCCCCGCGTTCACGACTTGACCCGCTTAGCGTTCACGACTATGCCCAACACGTTCACGACTCTGCACTGTTCTGAACGTAAAGATATACGACTTGACCCACTCGTGCATGACTCTACCAACGTTCACGACTTGACCCAATGCGTTCTCGACTTCACCCAATATGTTCATGTCTTGACCCAACTTGCTGCCTTTGCTGCCTTAACTGCCTTTTCTCTTTTGCTACCTTTGCTCCTTGATAGAGTTATAATGTTACTCCTCTCTGCTCCTTTGCCTTAGATAATGATCTAATGCTACTCCTTCCCTCTCTTCTGCTCCTCTGAATCTCTTTTATGCTTTCTCATTGCATCATTGCCTGATGCTACTCCTTTGCCTTATTGTTGCTGCTTCTTTGTGCTCCTTTACCATCAATGACAATATTTCCAACAACATTATCTATCATCAACTAAAATTTTCATCCTATATGATAATGTCTGCACAATTTAAATGCATGAATGATGGCGCGCAAGTTCTACACCACAAGTAGCATTTTTTTTTACGCACTTTTCGTTTTCTAGATTCATAAAAAATAACATGACCATTTTGCATAAAAAATCCTCCTAGACCTTCCATAAATGTATTTGTACACACCACAAAATCCTTGTTGGGATTGACCAATTTTAAAATTGGAGCCATTGTCAAGTGTTTTTTCAACTTGTCAAAGCTTCCTTGCCACTTTTAAATCCATTCAAGCTTGTTTCCTTTCTTCTGTAAATAATTAATTGGATATGCAATTTTGGAGAATCCTTCTATAAATATCGATTAGTAACCTATAATTCCCATAAAGGATATGTTTTCCTCTAAATTTTAGGGTACTTGGCACTCCATTATTTCCTTTATATTTTCTCGATAAACAACAATTCCTTCTTCTGATATAAAATGTACTAGATAGTGAACTTGTTTTTGATAGAATGAACACTTTCTAAATTTAGCATATAATTAATTATCTCTAAGAGTTTGAAGGACTAGCTGCAAATGTTGGTCATGCTCTTATTTACTCTTCGAGTATACCAAAATATCATCTATAAATGCAATACTTTTTTTTATCTAGGAATAATCTAAGTACATTTTTCATGAGATACATGAATGGCTGGTGCATTAGTAAGCCCAAATGGGAGTACTACAAATTAATAATGCTCGTAATGTGTGCGAAATGTTGTTTTGTGAATATCTTCATCCTTAATTTTATATGATGGTATTCGAATCTTATATTAATCTTGGGGAAAATAAAAGCTCCTATGAATTGATCAAACAAGTCATCTATTCTAGGTAAGGGATATTTTATTTTGATGATCATTTTATTAAGTTGTATGAAATCTATGTACAACCTAAGAGTACCGTCCTTGTTTTTGAAAAATAGAACTGGTGCTCCCCAAGGAGATACACTCGGACTTATGTACATTTTGTTGGCAATATGATGCAATATGTTGTCCTTGATGGAAACCTACTTGATGAAGTTGTCGTTGATGGAAACCTAATTGATGAGTTGCCTTGTGTTAAGCAACCTATGTGTTAAAGATGTACAAATGATGTATCTACAGGTCAGATCAGAAGTGACAGAGAAATGATAAATGTAATATCTCACAATGTATACACAGGTTTGATGAAGAGAAGTCGCGTATACATGCGGATACGAAGAAGTAAAGTCGCGTATGCCTGTTGCACTCTAAAATTATGATACCAGGGGACATTACCATGGTATTAGCCGACAATATTGAGTGTTGTGTCGTCTATTTGATTCCGTCCAAGAATACCATCGAAATTTGTGTGGTTTTGGCTCATAGTATTGGTAATAGCTAAAACTATATAAGGAGAAGAAGATCACAGTGCATAGTGTGCATGTATAAGGGCTGTCACTGAATACTTCTCTCTGAAGTATATCTGCATGGGATGAAATCTTTTTTATTGGTAGATCTGAATCTATGATGCATCCTCGGATACAATGATGGATCAAGATATATAGACCTGAAATGACTATGTACTTGCATGAAATGGTTAGATCTGTGACCTAGTGCATGTTTGCTGAAGTGAAGTGGAGAAATCTGGGTAAGTCTATAGATTTGAAACATTCTGCAAAATTAATATTTACAGATCTATACGCTAGTTCGTCTCGGTGAAAGTGCGTATATACACAGATTTGTTTCAGAAAAAATGCGTATGGAAGTCAGGGTTTTCTGAAGCTTACGACCGAGTTTAGCTATTTATTACTGCTGTATTTCTGTTGTCTGTCAATGAAGTCTTCATGTAGATATGGGTTGCTTGAATACTATATATGCTACTAAGTTGAATTGTACAAATCTAATCAATGAGTGAGTAAATATGTTTAATGATGATTGACTGATTAAGGTTTCTGCAATACTGAAAAGATGTCTGACTGAAAGCCTCAGATCTGGTTCTAAGACTGATCATATTCTGTAAAATCAGTATTCTCAGATCTATACGCATGTTGGTGTGAAGGAAAGTGCGTATACATGCGGGAGCAGTAAAGTGAAGTAGCGTATGTGTTTTAAGACAATGAATGATCAAGGTTGAGCTTGATTCTAGGTACTGATTTTGAAACTGGGTTATTACTATGTTCTGGTTACAGTGATCTCACTGTTCTGATTGAAGTTTGGGTTAAGTTTATTATTGATGATCTTTATTATGAGTTGAGTTGAAGCTGTGGGATCCAGTGTGAAAATTGATGAAGCATGGTCTGTAGTGGTTCTGAGGGTTGAAGCCTTCAGTGTGGAAGTAGAAGCTTCATGTCAGTAAAAGCTAGTATTCTGATCAGGGGGTTGAAGCTCCCTTCCAGTAGTGGTTGGTAAATGAGATTAGGGGGGTGGAGCTCCCTTCCAGTAGTAGTTGGAGAATGAGAGAAGGTTGTAGCCTTCTGCAGGTGGGTGGCGTGCTGGTATGAGTCTGCGCTAGTTCAAGATTGTAAGCAGTTTTCTTTATAATAAATATTGAAGACAGAGACGACAACAACGATGGTTTTCTCCCGACTTTGGTTTCCACCTTAAATCCTGGTGTTCATGTGTGATGATTTATTCTTTTCTTACTGCTCATGATTAATGCTTACTAAACATATGATGAATGAATGATGCACTGATATAAGTAAATAATTATTTGCATAATAAGATCTATGGTCATACACAATTTTGCTTAAAGATAGCCGCGTGTATACGCTAGTTGGGTTCATTAAAGTCACGTATAGAAACCAGTAAAGAAAAAGTAAAAGTTTACAGTGAGTTATAAATACTGATTCACCCCCCCTCTCAGTATTTTTCCCAACAACTGGTATCAGAGCAAGTCCTTTTGAGTAAGCTTAATCGCTAGAAGGAAGATCAACTAAGATGAGCAATCAATATGGGACAACATATATCAGGCCTCCTCTCTTCAATGGAAACAATTTAATCTTCTGGATGACAAGGACAAGATCCTATCTTCAGTCTTGGAGCAGATGTATGGGCTATAGTTGAAGGAGGTTATCAATATCCAACTTTAGTTCCAATAAATCCAGTAACAAGAAAGAACTATGAAACCAATGCAAAGGCGGTCAATGCATTATTGGGAAGTTTGACTGAATTAAAATTTGTCAAAGTTATGCAATTGAATACAACAAAGGAGATATGGGACAAAATCATTCTGAGCTATGAAGGTGATGCCAAGGTAAAAAGTTCTAAACTCCAAACTCTCAAAATACAATATGAAAAACTCAGAATGCATAATGAGGAAAAAATTACTAGTTTCTTTTTACGTCTAGATGATATTGTAAATCGTATGAGAAATCTGGGAGAAACCATAACTGACACTACTCTAGTAGAAAAGGTTTTAAGATCTCTAACTCCCAAATTTGAGTCAAAAGTGTCTACTATTGAAGAGAAACAGGATCTACAAACTCTTACTATTGTTCAACTTCATGGGATTCTGACTGCATGTGAAATGAGGAAAGGAGGTCCATCTGAAGTCAATGAAGTTGTATTAAGAGCTGCTGCAAAAGGAAATGAAGTAGAAGAACACGAAGGATTAGGGTATGTTTCAGAAGAATATGAAATAAATGTTGTAAATAAGCTAGAACTTGGCACTGGAAGGTTAAGAGGTAAGCTTTCTTTTAAATGTTTTGCTTGTGGAAGAGTTAGTCATTATGCTGCTAAATGTCCCCATAAAGATAATCACGAAAAGGGAAATGAAGTGGCAAAAGGAAATAAGAAACAATTTATCAATAGAAAAAGCTATTATATCATGAAGATAGTGATGGTCTATCAAATAGTGAAGAAGGAGAATCTGATAAAGATATTAGATTGCTCATGGCTTTTGAAAAAGACTCTAGTGAGGCTAAATATACTTTTATGGATGTTTTAGAAGAAAATGATTTTCTTGAAGAAACAAATCAACTCAAAATATGTTTGGAAGAAAACAAAATTTCAATAGATACTCTAAAGAATCAGCTTATAGAAAAGGAGAAGCACAATGAGAAATTATAACGTGAAATAGTAAGTCTAAGAAATGAAATTGAGAAAGTGAAAACTTTAAATCTTATATTTGCTAAAGGATCTAAAACCTTAGATGAAATTATCAAGGTACAACGTTCTCCTCTTGTAAATATAGGTCTTGGATATATCGGAGAATCCTCTCAGTCTTCAGCACCAAGCTATCTAAATGCAGGTAAAACCAACCAACAACATTTTTTCACTCAGCAAAAGAACAAAGAGACTACACAGGTAAAGCATGATCACTTCAATTCAAGGAAGAACAATAATAGAAATATCAATCCGCAGGTAAAAATAAATAGAAGGTTTCATGATCGCATAAATTTCTTCTTTAATGGACAATATTTCTCATGTCACAATTTCAGTCATAAAGCTATACAATGTGTTGCATACAAAAAATCATGACCAGAGAAGCTAGAAAGCAAAGAAATGAGACTGGAGTAAAGAAGAATACTTATAACAACTTTTCTCCTCTTCAAGGAAAAATTTAATGTTCTTATTGCAATAACTTTGGACATGAAGAATCTGAATGCAGGAGCAAACTTCAGCCAAAAGAACATATACCCACAAATTCCAAGGTATGGAGAAAGAAGGACTCATTGGTTGAAATTTGTGGCATAGCATTATTTTCAAAAGGAGAGGAAAATCAATGGTACGTTGATAACGGATGCTCAAAACACATGATAGGTGATAAAAATAAACTTCTTTCATATAATGCATTAGAGAAAGAGAAGAACGTTACTTTTTGAAATGACTCTCCTGCTATCATTAAAGGTAAAGGTTCTATGTTCCTAAAAGAAAAGTTTAAAGATAACAATGTTATGTATGTGGATGGGTTAAAGCTTAACTTGTTGAGTGTAAGCCAAATATGTGATCAAGGAAATGAAGTTGTCTTTAGTTCAAAAGAATGTGTAGTACATGAACTTGACATAGGAAAAACAATAATACAAGGAACTAGAACACCAAACAATCTGTATATATTGAAAGGTGGCCAAGAGAAATGCTACTTAGGTAAATCTACAAAAAATTGGTTATAGCCCAGAAGATTGGGACATTTGAGCTTCTCTCAAATAAGAAAATCTAGCAGACTCAAAACTGTTTGTGATCTACCTAACATCACTCTGCTTGAAAGTACCATATGCAAATCATGCCAATTTGGTAAGCAAACCATGGTGCAATTCAATGCCAAAGAAGGATCAGCAAGTAAGCCTCTTGAGCTCATACATATTGATCTATGTGGTCCTGTAAGGAAAAATTCACCCCGTGGAGAATAATACTATATTTTATTTATTGATGACTTCTCTAGAATGTGTTGGATCGGTTTACTAAAACATAAAGATGAAGCATTTGAAAAATTTAAGATCTTCAAAGATTTGGTTGAAAATGAATTAGATCTAAAAATAAAATGTCTTAGATCTGACCAAGGAGGAGAATATATATCAAATGAATTCTTTGATTTCTATGAACATCATGGCATAAAAAGACAATTTTTTGTAGTTGGAACCCCACAACAAAATGGTGTGGCAGAAAGAATGAATAAAATAGTTCAACAAATGGCTCGTGCTATGCTTTATGAATCTAGAACTCTTGATACCTTTTGGGGAGAAGCATCACATACTGCAGTAAATATTCTTAACAAGGCTCATGTTCGTGTGAACAGTGATAAAACTCCTTATGATCTCTGGTATGGTAGTCTTCCCACTGTAAAGCATTTTAGAGTTTTTGGAAGAAAATGTTTTATAAAGAACAATGATGAAAAACTTGGTAAGTTTGAACCTACAACAGATGAAGAAATATTTCTTGGTTATTCTTCTATAATTAAAGCATATAAATGTTACAATAAAATACTCTGGAAGATTGTTGAATGTATTGATGTTGTAATTGATGAGTCTCTCACGACTCCTAAAAGGGAAATAACAACAACAAATGAAGATGATGATGATGTATATTTTCCCTCATCAAATAGAAACAATATAGAAGGAGAACCCAATGAAGCACCAGAAGAAGATATATCTGAAAAGGCTCCATCCAGGTATGTTCAAAAGAATCATCCAGAATCTCAAATTCTGGGAGAAAAGGGATCAGGTGTCCGAACAAGAACTCGTGTAGGATCCGCTAGCTATCTGGCATTCTTATCCACTATTAAACCACATAATGTAAATCAAGCTGGTAAAAATGAATGTTGGATTCAAACCATGAATGAAGAACTTGATCAAATTGAAAAGAATCATATTTGGGAATTGGTTCCAAGACCTCATGATAAAAATGTGATTGGAACAAAATGGATATTTAAAAACAAGTTAAATGAAAATGGAGATGTTATTAGAAACAAAGCTAGACTTGTTTGTAAAGGGTATGCTCAACAATAAGGTATAGAATTTGAAGAAACATTTGCTACTGTAGCCAGACTTGAAGCCATAAGAATATTTCTTTCTATTTCAAGTTTTCAACAATTCAAAGCTTATGAAATGGATGTAAAATCTGCTTTCCTCAATGGTGATCTAAAAGAAGAAGTTTATATAGAAAAACCAGAAGGATTCATTATGGGAAATGATGAAAAAATTGTTGGCAAACTTAAAAAGGATTTATATGGTCTCAAACAGGCTCCTCGGGCATGGTACTATTGTCTTGACAAATATCTTCAACAACAATGTTTCACAAAGAGATCTTTTGATAGTAACTTATACACAAAAATAGAGAATGATAAACTATTGATTATTGTTGTGTATGTTGATGACATCATTTTTGGAAGTAATGAAGAGTCCATGAGTCAGAAATTTTCTTCTGTTATGCAAAAAGAATTTGAAATGTCTTTACTTGGGGAAATAACATACTTTCTTGGCTTACAAGTGCAACAAGCAACATATGTCATATTTTTATCACAAGTAAAATATCTCAAGCAAATTCTGAAGAAGTATGGGATGGAAGACTGCAAACCTGTGAGTACTCCAATGGTAATTGGATGCAACCTCAGTTCTCATGATGATTCTCCCATGGTGAATCAACTAGAGTATAGATCCATGATTGGAAGTCTTCTTTATCTAATCGGGGCAAGACCTGACATTATGCATGTAGTTGGGATTGTTGGACGATTCCAAGCTAATCCAAAAGAGTCCCACCTTCAAGCTGTAAAAAGAATATTGAAATATCTACAAGGGAATCAAGACTTTGGTTTATGGTATCCAAAGAGTGCTGATCCCACTCTTCATGCTTATACAGATGCGGATTGGGCAGGAAATGTTGATGATAGAAAAAGCACTAGTGGTGGTGCATTCTATATGGGGCCCCGATTAGTCTCTTGGTTCAGCAAGAAACAAATTTCTATTGATTTATGTACCGCATAAGCAGAATATATGGCTGCCGCATCATGTTGCACACAACTTCTTTGGATGATGCAAACATTACAAGATATTCAAATCAAATGTTCACCTCCCATCTCCATTCTATGTGAAAATACAAGTGCCATTAGTATCTTGAAAAATCCTGTTATGCATTCCAAGACCAAACACATTCCTATCAAGGATCACTTCCTATGTGAACAAGTGCTTAAACAAAAGGTTAAATTGGAGTATGCTCCCTCCAAAGAACAAGTTGTAGATATATTTAGTAAACCTCTTCCCAGGGAAGCATTCGAAATCTCAGACATAAGCTGGGAGTTGTCTCTGCCTCTCTTATCAAATTTGCTTAATTTCAGAAGATTAAATTCGGTATGCTGGTTTCATAAAGGAAAATCACGTATATACGTGAGTTTCTGTGCATAAAACCGTGTATGGTTTTTGTTGACAAAATTTCTCTGGCTTTGCTTTCAGAACAGTCTGTGATATTGTTGGGTAAATCTATGTTATTGTTCCAGTATTCATCTTACTGTACCTTTCTTTGATATTTATCTCCTTGAGGAAGATGCTTTAATGAATTAGTTGTTGAAGGTGTTCAGGATGCACAAGTTTAGGGGGATCACCTGCCTTGATTGAAAATGATGCATTGTTGGCATTCTGATTGGTTGCTATGTTATGATCTCCTGTTTGAGATTCTTTTGGTCATGGTTATACAAAGTAATATATGTTATTTGATAAAAAGGTCATGTTTGAGACCTATGATGTAAAATTGTTATATTAAGTCATGTAGGACTTGTTCAATTTTGTAAACCCACTTGGTTGGGTAGTTGAGTTAAAAATTGTAAACCCACTTGGTTGGGAAGGTGAGTCAAATATGTAATTCCACTTAGTTGGATATTTGATGTAAGTATGAGTCCTTGGTGATAGGAAATATCATACTCGGTTGAGTTATAGATTCATCTGTTTGAAGATTCAACATGAACTCAGGGGGAGCATGGTAATTTCAGTGCACATCAGATCTACAGAGCTCTTCTTTCTATAAGGGACGAGAAACCTTGTTTTGGTATTGATCCGCCCTTTGCCCTTGATGTCAAAGGGGGAGAGTATCTTGGTGTTTGAATAATGGTTATGATTAACGTCTTTATCTATTGTGGTGATCAAACACCATCATGGTTGCCATCAAGTCCAAAGGGGGAGATTGTTGGCAATATGATGCAATATGTTGTCCTTGATGGCAACCTACTTGATGAAGTTGTCCTTGATGGAAACCTAATTGATGATTTTCCTTGTGTTAAGAAACCTATGTGTTAAATATGTACAAATGATGTATCTACAGGTCAGATCATAAGTGATAGACAAATGATAAATGTAATATCTCACAATGTATACGCAGGTTTGATGAAAAGAAGTTGCGTATAAATGCAGATACGAAGAAGCAAAGTCCCGTATGCCTGTTGCGCTCTAAAATTATTATACTAGGGGGCATTACCATGGTATTAGCCCACAATATTGAGCGATGTGTCGTCTATTTGATTCCGTCCAAGAATACCATCGGCATTTGTGTGGTTTTGGCTCATAGTATTGGTAACGACTAAAACTATATAAGGAGAAGAAGATCACAATGCATAGTGTGCATGTATAAGGGCTATTACTAAATATTTCTCTCCGAAGTATATCTGCATGGGATGAACTCTGTTTTATTGGTAGATCTGAATCTATGATGCACCCTTGGATACAATGATGGATTAGGATCTCTAGACCTGAAATGATTATGTACTTACATGAAATGGTTAGATCTGTGACCTAGCACATGTTTGCTGAAGTGAAGTGAAGAAATCTGGGTAAGTCTATAGATATGAAACATTCTACAAAGTTAATATTTACATATCTATATGCTAGTTTGTCTTGGTGAAAGCGCGTATATACGCGGCTTTGTCTCAGAAAAAGCACGTATGGAAGTCAGGGTTTTCTGAAGCTTACTACAGAGGTTATTTGTTTATTGCTGCTGTATTTCTGTTGTCTGTCAATGAAGTCTTCATGTAGATCTGGGTTTCTTGAATACTGTATATGCTGCTAAGTTGAATATGTACAAATCTGATCAATGAGTGAGTAAATATGTTTAATGATGATTGACTGATTAAGGTTTCTACAATACTCAAAAGGTGTCTGACTAAAATCCTCAGATCTGGTTCTGAGACTGATCATATTCTATAAAATTAGTATTCTCAGATTTATACGCAGGTTGTTGTGAAGGAAAGCGCGTATACACGTGGGAGCAGTAAAGTGAAGTAGCGTATGTGTTTTAAGATAACGAATGATCAGGGTTAATCTTGATGTTGGGTACTGATTCTGAAATTTGGGTTATTACTATGTTCTTGTTACAGTGATCTCACTGTTCTGATTGAAGTTTGGGTTAAGTTTATTATTGATGATATTTATGATGAGTTGTGTTGAAGCTGTGGGATCCAGTGTGAAAATTGATGAAACATGGTCTGTAGTGGTTCTGAGGGTTGAAGCCTTCAGTGTGGAAGTAGAAGCTTCCTGCTAGTTGTTAGCCAGCTATAAAATTTGTTATACCAAATGCTGGTTAAAATTTTTTTCGAGCCTTCAAGGAACATATTTTATTACTAAAAAGTGTTGGCTCTTGAAGACTCTTGAAGGCCTCATGCCTATCCTCTGTCCAAATCTTCACTGTTGTTCCCATTTTACACTTAGAAATCCTGCTGATTTCCAAGCCAGAATACTGCTGCAAGCACCATTTCCCTTTTCCCTTTCTCCCAAAAACTAACTTTCATTTGCTTCCCTTTTTCTCCATAAAACTCCTCTATTTTTATGATTCCCTTTCTCCCTTTCGTAAAAATCCTCTTTACATAGTTTAAAACTCATTTTTAAACTATATCAGAACCCTTAATTTCCCTTGAAAACCATTGGAAATCCGTAAAAATCACATTTTTTCATACATTATAGACTTAAGCCCCCTCGGGCTAAGTCTTAAAAACCCTTTTTCCATAAGCCCCCGGTCGTACTACCCTTCATATAACCTTCGATCCCGCAGTCGGGCGCCAAGCCGTTTCGTAAATAATATTTCAAAAAACCTTGGTTTATATTAAAAAGTCGTCGATTTTATTATTTTATTATTTTCCCGTCCGCCCCCCGAAAATATTAAAAACTTATGTTATTTCCAAATTTTGGGTTTTTAATTATTTTCTAAAGTTTTCCACCGGTAAAAGTTTTAAATCGTTCCGCACTGTCAATCTGATCTGAAGATCTGACGGTGCGGAGTCCGTCTCCTGGTGGTCCCCACATTCCACTAACCCATTCCAAAAACCGCGCGGTATTCATCGCACCGCCTTTGGGCGAAGGTAGTTTTTTCCCGATCGCCAACGATTCCACTCATTGTTTGACACGCGTCCTGGGCACTGTTCACAAAACCGCCGTCCATCGCGTGTTAACGTTCGGACGTGGATACCGCGCGATATCGCCGTACACCGTCCGATCTGGGGCGGGCCATCCAACGGCTATCGCTCACCGAAGATGCCCGACAGTTAAGCGGGCTACGACGCAGCATCCAATTAATCTCCGCCGTCGATCTGATCTGCAGATCGACGGTCCATATTTCATCGCCCTGTTTCGATCGCCCGGTCAACGTTTCCACTTTGACTTTCCATTTCCCGTTCCCGATCGTCGGTCTCTACGCGATCGACGGCTCAGATTTAAACGTTTCTTCCGCCTTCCCTTTGTTTCCTCCGAGCAATCTCGACCGTTGGATGATGCCATCCAACGACCATGCTTCCTCCACGTGCCTTTTGAAGCAGTAAACCTGTATATGCAGGATTTTTTAATATTTGTTTGTATTTTGCAGGGTTTAAATGGTCTTCTCGCCGTTTTTGAAGAAAATTCAAGGGCAGAGGATGACAATCTTCCTGCCTTCGATTCACCAAAGAAATAATTCACAAGTGTTAAATCCACGTTTTCATCAATCATTCATGAAGCATTGATGCCACATAACCCTGCACAGCCCTGCATACCAGCAAAAAACCATGAATCGGGCGCAGTCAGAGAGTATCAGTGACGCAGACCAAAATTTATCAGAACAGAGGATTAAATATATATTTTGTGGGGATTATGACTAAGAATGTTTATCAAAAGCCTAATCCCTGATTTAAAACACAGTTTAAAGAAAATCTGAAGTGTTTTATCGACAGGAAACCCTCCACTGCCACAAATTGAGGCAAATTGATCCCTCTAGCTACCACGACGCCACCTGTGCCTCAAAGTATTCAATCAAGAGCCGAATTTATTGATCAGGATCAAATATTTGTCTCAAAACGCAGCCTAAGAGTTACTTCTGCAAGGAACTTCATTGCAAGCAATATCTGCAGAGTTACTTCGACGCCACATAGAGCCTCAAAGGTCAACAAAAGCTCCCACCGAGCTTAAAATTTATGTAAAAACATTTAATACAGAGTACACCCATGTAAGTTTCTTCATTGAGCCCCTCAAAGGCCAAGAGGTCATTAAATCTGTATTAATTGTAATTGGAGATCTTTTATCAGATCTCACCTCCTCATTCTTCTATATATACTTTTGTAGAAGATGAGTAAACGGTTGGTTGTTGGTTGTTGTTTGATCACAAGTTGTAATACTGAAACTCTTTGAAATAAATACATAGTCCGTTGAAGTTGAAGAACAAATTGAAGTCTTGGAAGCCTTGATGATATTGTTGCATGCTTGTTACTATGAAGGCTCTATCATTGGATCTATGAGCTTGGCTGTTGGTGAAGTATTCTGAATTGTTTAATGTTTTTCCCCTGTTTTCATTATGTTCCATAACTTCTTACTATAGTAGGATAGAAAGTATTAGGCTAAGAAATGACTCCTGGAAGCACCTTAGACCAGTTCATCCTTCACTGTTTCATGTTTTCTTCTGCTGAAGTATTTTAGAGTCTTTAATCTCTCTCTCTTTAATCTTCATGCTTGTTTATTTCCTTAATAGTTCGAACATTTGGTTTCAGCATGATTTATGGTTCTCCCGGCTTGTCTGCTGCCACTTAAAAACTGTTATTGAAGTCTCCCTTTGAAGTTCTTTTCTTACAGTGAATCAAAGAGGTCCGTTTTGATCTTGCCCTTTGTTCTCACTTAAAAAGTTGGCTTAAAGGTCGTTATAATTATGATCATAAATATTTTTAGGTGTTCCCTCTTCTATGACTGTAATTATCAGTAAATCTTTTATGTTTCTAAGTCATTTAAAATAAAATCTTTGAGGAAATAGGGTGTTCCCCGAATCTTAGATTTCATTTTAAAAGCTGTTTTGAAATTATTATTTGCTTAAAGGTGCGATTTGTAGAATTTATGGTTAGCCCTGTCTATCAAAGAGCTCTTTACTGTTCAAATTATGCTTTCGAATTCCCTTTGTTGAGAATTAAACCTCTCTTTCCAAATCATTAATGTTCATCTCATTCCAAAAACAAAAGGATCCTGTGGCCAAGTTAGATTTTCCCTTTGATATCCCATATCCATTGATGAGTTTGTTATGACCTCTTTTTGACTCCATTGCCCAATGAACCAGATATTTCTTTGTCCTATATATCTCTCCTAGGCCTTTCATGTTCTACTGTATCATTCCAAACCAACCAAACAAACAAATAAACACCTGCACTTAATAACTAGTCTAAAACCAATATTCTAAGCACACAAGATAAACCTTTGCAAACAAACTTTTGAGAGATCCCTCTCTGAGAATAGGAGGACTAGATCCTGTAACTCTAAAGATTGGTTCTGATGTTGCCTTGTCTTTTGATTTGCCAAACTATCAAAACACGGGACACCAACATAATGGCGATCACGGTGGGACCCTGAGTAAAATCTTCAAAACAAAACACTCACTGTCTAAGTATAACATAAGTAACCTCCCTCAAGCACTACCAAGCAATGGTAATCATGATAGGACTTAATTGAATCAGTGCAAACTAAGTAACCCTTAGGATTCTCTTTAAACCTTATCAAACCTTGAAGGATTCAGTTACCAAGCCATAAGAGTGAACTCTATATGTTTTGACACCCTAGCTAAGTGTTAAGTTAGATTTAGGAAACTCTCATAACCTATAAAATCAAGAAACTCAGAAAAACTCAAAAAACATTTCAGTTTGGATTCATAATAAACATGGTGGTGGAACTATCCAATATCTTACCTTCGTAAAAAACTAAAAGTTTCCACCTGGCAACTCCACTGGCCCCAGTAGGCCTATTACTCATCTAGGTTCCCAAATCTCTTTAATAATGTGTTAACCAGCCTTGAAGAGAGTTTAGAAGCCTAGTCCCATTTTAGACAAAACATCTTGAGAGGTGAAGCTTCCAAAAACAGTCCCTAAAACCCCCACCTCTCTCTTTTTTGAAAAGCAGTCTGGCTTCACATAGGATCAATACTAGAGCCCATCCTGACCCTGATCCACCTGAAGTAGTTGATAACTCAGAAGGTATCCTTAGGAAGTCTCCTAAGATAAAATTATCAACTGTTTTTAGATCACCCTTGAGAGCTAAATCAGTTCCTGAAAATCTTGCAGCTCCACAAGTAATACATGGTGGTGGACCATTAAACTTTTCACCTCCTTAGGAGCTAAAAAATTCCACCTGGCGACTCCACACTCTGAAACTCCCAAAAGACCAAATGACTCCAATGGTAGAAGACCCTGAACTGATTGACTAGACACAGTGATCTCTTTCTTGATTTACAAAAATTATTCCAAGAATACAACGAAGATATGCCCCAATGAGTAGAGATCATATCCCTGGGTTTCCACATAGGATGCCCCAGGTGAATTGGGATGACAACCTGCCTGTTTTTCAAGGTGAAAAGTTTGATGACCCTTTATTACATCTTATCAAATTTCACATACATGTATGGAGGTTGAAAGTTGAATGGCATGAAGACTGCCTAATGAAAATGTTCATGTTAACATTAGAAGGAAAATCTAGGGATTGGTATGAATGCTTAAGATCTAGTAGTTTGTTTTCTTTAACAGACCTTGAATATGTGTTCTATGAGAACTATAAAGAAAACACTACATCATTATCATTGGGTGCAATATATTATGATCCATCACAAAACATCACCCAACACATTATAGATAATGAGGAAGCTTTGGAAGAGATGCATCCTGAAAATATTTTAATAGCCAATCATGAGTTTAATCTCCTATTGAAAATTTTTAAGAATATAGATGAATCAGTTGAGGAAGAGATGATCCAAGAAATAATGGACGTTCCTCAAGATATCCCTGAAAACTCAAATATTGATTCATCATCCCTTATAGCCGAGGCTCAAGAAGACATCCAGCCTCAAAATCAGTCTTTGCAAGAGACAGAGAACTGCTGTACTCCTGTTCAAAGGAACATAGAAACATCTTCTCCTTTGATAGAAAAAGAGATAGATCAGACTATTAATAAACAACCAGTCTCTGAAACTTTTTGCAAAACAAACACTCTTGCCCATTCACATAGAGAACTTTGTTGTACATATTTAGAAAGTTCTTTTGTAGATCAGAATGAAGAAGGACCTGCTAATAACCCAGTATGTTTGATTGTTAGTATTACTTATATTCGTGATTCTCCCAACTTTGATCTATCTTGTGATGATGCTTCCCAAGCAAAAGTTAATTTTGCAGGATCATCATTAGCAGATTTATGGGAGGAAGATCAGTTCCTTCAAATAAGTAATGAGCCAGTGCAGACTATTTATGATATTGATGATGAAATTTTTCAAAGCCTAGAAGTGAGTGAAGATTCATTGGATCTTTGCTTCGATTCATTTCAGATCATCAGTAATAGTTTCCATGTGATTGGGAATCAGCAGACTTTCAGCTCAAAGGATGAGGAGGAAAGAAACGAAGAAATTTTTGGGCAGGTGGAAATCAAGGAGCTTTCTCTTGAAAAAGAGGAAGCAATTAAACATACCCTTGCTCCAGAATATAATAACCTCCTCATAGAGTACAATCCACTAAACCAGAGCATACTAGGGCTACAAGAGGACAACACTGCCAAATATGATGAGTCCTCCAGTTCAGATGATGATGCTTCCAAACAACTTTATGAAGATATGCTCCTCAAAGCTGAAGTCTTGGAAGCAGACAATCTACCAGACATAGAGGACCAAAAAGAAGAGAATCTTCATCTTTTCTTTGTTGATCCTATGGACGAGTGTGTGGAAATCCCAACTGGCTCAAATTATCAAGCAGCGATCCTTTGCACGAGCCAGAGACATGAAAAGCTATCACCTTCTGTGATAGCCTTGATATTGAAGGTTAATCTTCAATATGTTCTATGGATACCTCTGACAAGCAGCCAGATTTTCTACTTCTTCTTGACATTACTCAACTGGCTGCATCGGCATTTTTGTATCATATGATAAATGTAAATACTCCATGTTTAGAATAGGTTAGAATGTCAATAAAGCTCAGTTCTGAGCATGTAGTTAGTTGTTGTTTTCTGCTTTGAAGAAAAATGAAAGATTCAAAAATACAAAAACAAAAGAGAGAAAGAAAAGAGGGCAGATTATGAAAACAAGAAAGGTATAGCCCCATACCAAAAAAGAGAAACAAATTCTGAAAGTGTGCAAGCTTAAATGACACTCCTACAAAACACACTTCTAGTTAGTCAAACAACCTAATCTTGACTAATTAGTTTTAAATTTTCTGCTGATAGGATAGTGAATTCGATTTGCCAAACTGTTTAATCTTGGCTTATCAGTAGATAGTTTATGATAGAAATTAAAGGTTCAAACAAGCTCAAAATCTGAACCTAAGTTTCCAAAGAGAGATGACTCAAATCTGTTTTATTTTCTGAGTCAAAAAAGAAGTAAATCTGGTTCTAATTAGCTCAAATTCTGAACTAGAAAACAAGGGAGAGACAGCTCAAACAAGAGCCAAAACAGAGCTGTAAAAAGAGAAGGCAGTACTTTTGACTTTTAGATCTTAAGCCTTCCATTTTGATTTAATTTTTTGTAAAATAAATGTCTATGTGCAGCTTGTTTTTATGCCATAGATCACAGCAAGTCAAACAACTTAATCTTGACTTGACCGTTTTTAAATTTATGTTTTAGAATTTAGAGAATAAAAATCTGTTAGACTGTTTAATCCTGACATATTGGTAGAATAGGTAGAGAATCATATGGGCTCAACTGTTTAATTTGAGTCCATGGAGAAATAAGGAGTAGAATTATATTAGTTTTATGCTTTCAAAAGAATAAAATGTTGTAAAAGAGTTTTCCAATCCAAGTGCACTCTAATGAAGAAAAAATGTTAGATCAATAGGATTGGGTAGGTAGAAAGTTTGTATTGATGAAGATCCATTGTTTTTATGGCTTCTAATATGTTTTCAGAGCACATCATCCACAGAAAGAAAGGCAACCCACTGGATCAGGCACAGGTCAGCCTCCCAGAGAACATAATGGATGTGGCACAGGTCAGCCTCCCAGAGAATGCAAGTCTGAAGTTCTTGATGCCTTCAAGAAGGCATCATCCCCAAGTGGAGCCACTGTTAGCCAGCTATAAAATTTGTTATACCAAATGATGGTTAAAAAATTTTTCGAGCCTTCAAGGAACATATTTTATTACTAAAAAGTGTTGGCTCTTGAAGACTCTTGAAGGCCTCATGCCTATCCTCTGTCCAAATCTTCACTAATGTTCCCATTTTACACTTAGAAATCCTGCTAATTTCCAAGCCAGAATACTACTACAAGCACCATTTCCCTTTTCCCCTTCTCCCAAAAACTAACTTTCATTTGCTTCCCTTTTTCTCCATAAAACTCCTCTATTTTTATGATTCCCTTTCTCCCTTTCGTAAAAATCCTCTTTACATAGTTTAAAACTCATTTTTAAACTATATCGGAACCCTCAATTTCCCTTGAAAACCATTGGAAATCCGTAAAAATCACATTTTTTTATACATTATAGACTTAAGCCCCCTCGGGCTAAGTCTTAAAGCCCCTTTTTCCATAAGCCCCCGGTCATAATACCCTTCATATAACCTTCGATCCCACAGTCGGACGCCAAGCCGTTTCGTAAATAATATTTCAAAAAACCTTGGTTTATATTAAAAAGTCGTCGATTTTATTATTTTCCCGCCCCCCTCGAAAATATTAAAAACTTATGTTATTTCCAAATTTTGGGTTTTTAATTATTTTCTAAAGTTTTCCGTCGGTACAAGTTTTAAATCGTTTCGCACCGTCGATCTGATCTGAAGATCGGATGGTGCGGAGTCCGTCTTCCGGTGGTCCCCACATTCCACTAACCGATTCCAAAAACCGCGCGGTATTCATCGCATCGCCTTTGGGCGACGGCGGTTTTTTCCCGATCGCCAGCGATTCCACTCATCATTTGACACGCGTCCTGGGCACTGTTCACAACATCGCCGTCCATCGCACGTTAACGTTTGGACGTGGATACTGCACGATATCGCCGTACACCGTCCGATCTGGGGCAGGCCATCCAATAGCTATCGCTCACCGAAGATGCCCGACAGTTAACCGGGCTATGATGCGACATCCAATTAATCTCCACCGTCGATCTGATTTGCAGATCGACGGTCCATATTTCATCGCCCTGTTTCGATCGCCCGATCAACGTTTCCACTTTGACTTTCCATTTCCCGTTCCCGACCGTCGATGTCTGCCTGATCGACGGCTTAGATTTAAACGTTTCTTCTGCCTTCCATTTGTTTCCTCCGAGAAATCTCGACCGTTGGATGATGCCATCCAACGGCCATGCTTCCTCCACATGCCTTTTGAAGCAGTAAACCTATATATGCAGGATTTTTTAATATTTGTTTGTATTTTGCAGGGTTTAAATGGTTTTCTCGCCGTTTTTGAAGAAAATTCGAGGGCAGAGGATGACGATCTTCCTTCCTTCGATTCACCAAAGAAATCATTCACAGGTGTTAAATCCACGTTTTCATCAATCATTCATGAAGCATTGATGCCACATAACCCTGCGCATCCCTGCATACCAGCAAAAAACCATGAATCGGGCGCAGTCAGAGAGTATCAGTGACAAAGACCAAAATTTATCAGAACAGAGGATTAAAGACAGATTTTGTGGGGATTACGGCTAAGAATGTTTATCAAAAGCCTAATCCCCGATTTAAAACATAGTTTAAAGAAAATCTGAAGTGTTTTATCGACAGGAAACCCTCCACTGCCACAAATTGAGGCAAATTGATCCCTCTAGCTACCACGACGCCACCTGTGCCTCAAAGTATTCAATCAAGAGCCGAATTTATTGATCATGATCAGATATTTGTCTCAAAACGCAGCCGAATATATACTTCTGCAAGGAACTTCAATGCAAGAAATATATGCAGAGTTACTTCGACACCACACAGAGCCTCAAAGGTCAACAAAAGCTCCCACCGAGCTTAAACTTTATGTAAAAACATTTAATACAGAGTACACCCATGTAAGTTTCTTCATTGAGCCCCTCAAAGGCCAAGAGGTCATTAAATCTGTATTAATTGTAATTGGAGATATTTTTATCAGATCTCACCTCCTCATTCTTCTATATATACTTCTGCAAAAGATGAGTGAGTTTTTGGTTGGTTGGTTGTTGGTTGATCACTAGTTGTAATATTGAAACTCTCTGAAATAAATACATAGTCTGTTGAAGTTGAAGAACAAATTGAAGTCTTGGAAGCCTTGATGATATTGTTGCATGCTTGTTACTGTGAAGGCTCTATCATTGGATCCATGAGCTTGGCTGTTGGTGAAGTATTCTGAACTGTTTAATGTTTTTCCCCTGTTTTCATTATGTTCCATAACTTCTTACTACAATAGGATAGAAAGTATTAGGCTAAGAAATGACTCCTGGAAGCACCTTAGACCTGTTCATCCTTCACTGTTTCATGTTTTCTTTTGCTGAAGTATTTTAGAGTCTTTAATCTCTCTCTCTTTAATCTTCATGCTTGTTTATTTCCTTAATAGTTCGAACAGTTGGTTTCAGCATGATTCATGGTTCTCCCTGTTTGTCTGCTTCCACTTAAAAACTGTTATTGAAGTCTCCCTTGGAAGTTATTTGCTTACAATGAATCAAAGAGGTCCGTTTTGATCTTGCCCTTTGTCCTCACTTAAACAGTTGGCTTAAAGGTCGTTATAATTATGATCATAGATTTTTTTAGGTGTTCTCTCTTCTATGACTGTAATTATCAATAAATATTCTATGTTTCTAAGTCATTTAAAATAAAATCTTTGAGGAAATAGGGTGTTCCCCGAATCTTAGATTTCATTTTAAAAGTTGTTTTGAAATTATTATTTGCTTAAAGGTGCGATTTGTAGAATTTATGGTTAGCCCTGTCTATCAAATAACTCTTTACTGTTCAAATTATGCTTTCAAATTCCCTTTGTTGAGAATTAAACCTCTCTTTCCAAATCATTAATGTTCATCTCATTCCAAAAACAAAAGGATCTTGTGGCCAAGTTAGATTTGCCCTTTGATATCACATATCCATTGATGAGTTTGTTATGACCTCTTTTTGACTCCATTGCCCAATGAACCAGATATTTCTTTGTCCTATATCTCTCCTAGGCCTTTCATGTTCTGCTGTATCATTCCAACCTAACCAAACAAACAAATAAACACCTGCACTTAATAACTAGTCTAAAACCAATATTCTAAGAACACAAGATAAACCTTTGCAAACAAAATTTTGAGAGATCCCTCTCTGAGAACAGGAGGACTAGATCCTGTAACTCTAAAGATTGGTTCTGATATTGCCTTGTCTTTTGATTTTCCAAACTATCAAAACACGGGACACCAACACCAGTAAAAGCTGGTATTCTGATCAGGGGGTTGAAGCTCCCTTCTAGTAGTGGCTGTTAAACAAGATTAGGGGGTTGGAGCTCCCTTTCGGTAGCAGCTAGAGAACGAGAGAAGGTTGCAACCTTTTTCAGGTGGGTGCCTGCGTGCTGGTATGAGTCTGTGCGAGTACAAGATTGTAAGCAGTTTTATTTATAATAAATATTGAAGACATAGACGACAACAACGCTGGTTTTCTCCCGACTTGGGTTTCCACCTTAAATACTGATGTTAATGTGTGTTTCTTATGTGTGAGAAACTTGTGTGAGAAACTTGCTTACTGCTTACTGCTTACTGTTTATGGATGACTGTTCATACACAAGTTTGCTTAAAGATATCCGTGTGTATACTCTAGTTGGGTTCATTAAAGTCATGTATATAATTCAGTAAAGAAAAAGTAAAATTTATTGTGAGTTATAAATACTGATTCAACCCCCCTCTCAGTATTTTTCCCAACACATTTATCCAAAAGTTAATGTAATTAAATCTTCAATTCCATCAAATAAGGAATACTCATAATGTATGGGGCCTTTGATACTAGAACAACTCTAGGTATAAGGTAAATGGTGAAATCAATATCCCTCCTTGGAGGAAGTCTTGGTATTTCCTTTGGAAAAACATCCTTATACTATTCCATAATAGGATATTCTTAGATGGTTTTTGATTATCATTAGAATTTTTTTTCACTTGGACAATGAATATTTGATATCGTTTTTTAGAATATTTCTTCATTTATATTACATATTTTTCCTATTAGGAATATTTTTTGGAATTCCTTGGACCATGCAGGCTTAAATATTTTTTTTTTTTAAATTTAACATCACTCTTTTTGATCCCAACCTGTCCATATATGTGTGTGTGTGTGTGTGTGTATATATATATATATATAGTGGTATGCATAACATTTATACTTTCTTTGTTTCTATTTTATAAGATTACAAATTTAGACTACAACAAGAGAAATATAACTTAATGTAGATCGTGGTTCTATAAGTACAAACACATAATTTTCAATAATTTTACCTTGAACTTCCACCATGGTGGACTACTCATTTGCTTTCCTTCCATCCAATTTTGCACTGATCCTTGGTATGTTTTAGGTAACTCCATTCACAGTAGATGGTTCTTGAATGTTGTTTAATGATGCTTTCTTGTTTAATGGATTATGTGAGAAATATCTCCACAAGTGATTTTCATTCTAGTCCCAACCATTTATTGGTGGTTTTTCTGGTTCACTGTAACTCCTAATAAATTTTCCCAATCTTCCTTTCTTCCCAAAATTCTTTTGCTTTTTAGTATTTATGCTATAATTTTCTTCTTGCATACTCTTAGAAAACATAGCTTTCTTAAACCCATTTCTTTTAATATTGAATATGTCAGGTTTCTTTGCCACCCATCCCTTGGAAATTTCTCCTTTTTGTTTTTTGTTTTTTTTTTTTTGTTTTTTTTTGTTTTTTTTTTTTTGTTTTTCCTGATTGTAACGTAATTTTTCCTTTCTGATGATCTCATCCATGGTCATCGAGTTGTCAAATTCAATCCTTCCTCTATATGAAAAAGGAAACTTGTTGATAAATCTGTCTATTTTTTCCTTCTCCTCTTTCATATAAGGTACATATATTAATAAAATCATGAATTTATTAAAAAAATTATCCATGGTAGATTGCCCTAATTTCAGTTCATGAAAATTTATAAAATTTTCATCAAATTGCCTCTCAATCAAATATGTATTCTTGAATTATTTGTTGAACACGTTCCAAGATAAATTATTACTTCTAATTATCTTGACAACCTTTTTCTCTTCCTACCATAAGGCTCCCTTACTACTCAACTGATATGTTGTCAAAATTTCTTTCAGGTTACTTAGATAATTATATACTTCAAAATATTTGAATATATTTAGGAGTCATGCCTTTGCTCCTTCTTCAGATTCATCATAGAAATTAGGGGGCCTAATATTTTTAAATTCTCCCTACAACTGAGAGGTATATCTTATTTTCTTAGGAATAGAGGTACTGCTACCTGATTTCTATTCTCCCTCGTCACTAGACTCATTTGTTTGGCTTTTGCTAGAAGTTATGGAATTGGTTCTACTAGAAGATTCAATTCTAGATATTTTCGTATGAGTGTCTTCAAATCTTCTTCTATTTTTTTCCCTCTAATTTAATGTGTATATAACCATTAATATTTTCTCGCTCCTCGTTTTCTTTAGGAAATATTTCCTAATCGGATTTAATAGTATCTAAATCTTCCTTCAAAATGTGAACAACTTGCAATATATCATATTCACATTTCTCTGTATTGCTATTTCTTCCACACAACATTCCATAATCGGTGTTGAACTCCTCATCTCATATGGAAAATCCTACAAATTTTTGTCCTTTTAAATATTCATCCATACTCCTATTTGTTGCAATTCTCTATATCACAGAAAAATTATTTTTCAATTTAGGACCCATGATAGGAGGCCCATTGTTGTAAACTACAACTTTTATACCACTTGTAAATGCACCTCACATACACTCTTATATATATATATATATATATATATATATATATATATATATATATATATATATATATATATATATATATATATATATATAAGTATATATATATATATATATATATATATATATATATGTGTATTCAGTATATAACATTTCTCTAATAAATTTCTTCTTTCTTCATCATTATGTTCCTTTATTAGTAACAAAATTATGTAGTACAACTTTCTCGTGTATTTTTAGTTGGTTCATAATTATTCTATAAATAATTTGCAACACTTCAAATATTCTCTTGTACCTTATCGATGAATCTTTTATATTCCAATGTTTATACTAAAGAAGGATTGTTTGGCTTGGTTATTTTCAAGGTAAATTAATACATTTTAATCAACTTATTCCTATCATGAAGACATATACCTTGTATATATTCACTACAATGTGTTCTAATTCATTAAGTTACTCATTTCAAATAAGTGGAAGGAAGTGGTATACCACCATTTAGCCAGAGGTAACCAACTGATCCATTGTGTTTGTTTATCAGATACAAAGAAACGAAGATATCCTTCCAAAAATTTGTTAACTATCTTAGTTTTCCCATCAGATTGAGGATGATAAGATAAGTTCTGAGCTAGTTGAGTACCCAAACAAGAAAATATTTTTGTCCAAAAATTTCCAGTGAAAATGGGATCTCTATCGCTTACAATAATATTTGGGTTTCCATGTAGCTTTTGAATTGTTTCCATAAATGCAGTAGCAACTGTACTCGCTTTAAATAGATGAGATAATGCACAAAAGTGTGCATACTTGGTAAGCCTATAAACTACCACCATGATAACACTCTTTCCTTCTGACTTAGGTAAACCTGTGATAAAATCCATTGACACCTCTTCCCAACGTTGATTTGGAAAGGCTGTAGTAGACCCGAGGTCTTAATTGTATCAAATTTATTTTGTTGGAAAACCAAACATTCCGCCACAAACTTTTGAATATCAGATTTAAGGCCATCCTAAATTTTTTTTTCTTCACTCTGTTATCACTCCAAAATTTCCCAGGGTTGTTATGTGTGTTTAAAGAAATATTAGAGGTAACTATCAACCTACTTTGGAGATCAAGATCTAGCCTTCCTAATGCTCAGAGAGGGCTCTCTCTTAGCGATTTAACTTTGTTGTTTTGAATTGATTTTAGGCTAGTTATGTAAGATTGATTGGGTTTGATTTTGATTTGTGTGGTGGAATTACTGATTTAGATGGATAGATGTGTATCTATTTTTCCATTGGGCTATGGAGTCAAAATATCAAGAAACCATGATAGAATCAAGTTCTAAAGGAAGTGTTCACAGGGCAAGGTAGATGAGCAAAATCAGATCTTTTAGGCTCCATGGTGAAGTGGTTTTCAATCGAGATCAAGAAACAGTTAAGGATTCCTTAAACCAGATGATGAAGGAAGGTGAAAGAAGTCAATCAGGATGGGAGAGAAATTAAGCATTCTCAGATCCAGATATCAGAAGAAAACATTAAAATGAATAACATCTCAAAACATAATGTACTTAAACAATTTCTGCAATAATATTCCTGTTATAACATTTAAATTTGGAAAACATGCAAGTTTATGGAATACTTAAGAAAATAACAATTGAACAATTGAAATATACTTAACTAAAGTAGCTCAAAACATGAATCCTGTAATGCAATGCCTTTATTACTTGTCCTGTCTGTTGACTTGAAAATGGTACAATAAACCCCCAGGTATTTAGATCAATTACATCTATAGAAATGTTGAGGAATCCACACTCAATACTTCGAATTATGAAGTATTTATACAAAAACTAATACAAAATATCCTAAAACTGATTTGAGATTTATTTAAGGAAAAGAAAATATCTTCATGCAAGAAGATAGAGAAACTTAAGTAACCAAATGCAAGCTGTCCCTGTTTATTTGTTTTGCTGTTTGCTTTCTTTGATATTTTGTTGTCTTCTCTCTCACGCTGTTGCTTTCATGCTGGCTGCCTTTGACTGTGTTTTATCTGTTTTCATTTTTAAATTCTGTTTGTGCTGTCACTGTAAACTCTTCTTTTATCTCACTGCTTTATCTGCCTGCTCTGTTTTCACCTTTGGCCTCAATTCTCTTTTACCTGCTTTTACTTTTACCTTTTAAAATAAATCATACAATTTTTCCCAAGCCTCTTCATCTAGAAGTTTAATGTTTACCATTCTCCTATAAATCTCATATGCTTCAGTGTACTTGGTAAATGTAGGCTTGTTTATAAAGAGATGATTTACCTCATGCTGGAGGTAAAAGAGGTTTTCAAAAGTCTGATAGAGTAGTTTTCCTGTAGGAATTCCTTTCATAGAGGAATTGTTGGACTGTTATTTTGCCACTTCCCTGATATTCTTGTCATAATCTTCATGCCTCATCAGTCTGTCATTAGTCACCAAAGGATTAGGCAGACCCTTCTTCCTCAGAACATCAAATTTGATCATGAACCTGTTTATTGTTAGCTCCATAGTTTGACACTTATCTTCAAGTTGTGTCATCAAGTTCCTCTTGGAAATTACCTTTTTAACCTCTAAGATTGTTTCTGTTCTATCACTTATCCCAATTTATTCTAATTCTTACTTGTTCTTAGAATTGAGAAACTTTATTATCTCAATGGCTTCCTCTGGTTTCTTTCCAAGTTCTTCTTTGACTTTCTGAATAGCTTCACTAGCTTCTTTTATCAAATATTTTTGCTCAAATATGACTTGGATAGAAGGCAAAATATCATTAATAGAGTTAATGATACTAGCCCACAGTTGTTTCTTTTCTTGGGCTAGTGGCTCTTTATGTGTCAATTCCTTTTCTAACTTCTGGACTCTTTCATTCAACCTCTTTGATTTCTGAGTTTCTGATTTATACATGATTTGAGCCAAATTATTTTCATCTTCTAGAATTTTTATTTGTTCTTTAAGTCTATTAATCTCATTTGTTTGGATTGACATGTATTGCATGGCCTTAATCAATTTACTTGCCTCATCATTGGGATGGGTTGTTGGCACTATTGAAGCTGTTGTTGATGTAGTGGCTTATGTAGTTGAAACTGCTGTAGCCACTGGAACTGCTGTAGTATTTGGAGCTACTGTAGTAACTGATACTGCTGTAGGTAATGGAGCTGATGAAATATATGGAACTGTTGTTGAATCTATAGGAATGCCAGTGACAGGGATCTCTTCCATATTGGCATACTTTTCCTGCACTAATTTGTCCATTTCATTCTCCATCTCTTTCAGTTGAGCTGTCAACTGAATGATGAGATTCATCATTTCATATTTCTGACCTTCATTCTCTAAAAATTCTTTAGTTTGTGGATGTTCAGTGGGAAGTAATTTCAACTGCTTCTTCAATGCAAAAATGTCTAGATTCTTTTTCTTGATAAGCTCTTCAGCTGCTTTGATGTTCTTTGGATCATATCCAACCTCCATGACCAATTCCTCAAGTGATTTGATTCTATTATCCTTTGCTTGTGAGGATGCATTCTCCAGTTTTAACTGTGCTCTGATATTCTCTAAAGAATTCTGAAGTTTTTGAACACTCAGAACTTTGTTGGTCATAGTGGAGTAGATCATTTCTCCAGCTTGCTTATGGAACTTAATTTGATCTATAGGATGAACATATTTAGCCATAACTTCAAAGGCTGTCTTCTTGTAGTCTGCTGATGATTTTGGAGCCTACACTGTTGGTTGCAAAAAGGTCATTTGCATCTTCCCAGTCTTGTAATCAAATTCTGAAAGTAACATGTTCTGGTAACTAGGAGTCTGTTTCCAATATTGGGCATAAGTCATAGCTTTCAATGCCTCATTCTTCAATTTGATTTTTTTATACTTCTCCATTATATCTTGTTCTTTATCAACTGGTTTGCTTGATGAATAAAATTCAGCACTATGTTGCTTCTGAATAATCTGAGCGCTAGAGGTTGAAGGCTGATGAGTTTCCTTTGAAACAGTAGGAGGTGCATTATCCCTGACAATTATATATGTATCAATAATATCAACTGTGTCCACTATCTCTTCTTGCTCAATTAATGGAGTCAGCTTGGGCTTTTTATTGTACATTAGTTTAAATTTGGTTTCAGTAGTGGTCTCAGCAGAATAAGAGCCTTCTTCTCTTGTTCTCTTTGAGTTTCTGTCTCGTGGAGCTGGAGTATGCAGGATGGAACTAGTATCACCCTGTTTTTCCATCTCCTGTAAAGTATTTTCCAACCACTCTGACTGGTTGGAATATGTTTCAACATCTGGTTTTGACTCATGGACAAAAGGAGTCAATTTGAATTTGATTCTTAGTTTACTGATGACTCCCAAAGGATCATACTGCCATTTGAAACTATTACTAAGCTTGAAATCCTGTAAGCACTTATCTGCTTGCTGACCAACACTTTGACTATTGCAAATAAAAGGACCAATCTGGTTTTTAATATTAAACTGAGTTTTCTTCTTTGCTGATAGGAAATTAACTTCCTCTGAGTTTAGGATCTATCTAATGTATTCTAGTGAAAATAACCTTATTGGGAGGTATTTGGGTAGCTTGTATGAAGTGATTTGGCTTCCATACACCCTAATTTCAGTGTGGTTCTAGTATAAATACCAGTCTCTTGTTCTACTTTGATCAGACAATTGCAACACTTTCTTTATCTCTTCATTGACCCTAGGTTGAATGATACTGCTTAGCATGTTGAAAACTGGGTAAACAAATGCATCAATGAAGTCTTTGTAGCTAAATTTTGTGGAATCCTTTCTGATCAAGGATGTCCAAAATACTATAGATTGGGGGTTACCCTCTGTGTCCAGTTTTTGGAGGCTTACTGCAAACCTTTTAGATTGGAAATACAAGAATAAATGAAACAAAACTGATGAATACTTAAACACTCATTCCTATGGTAATTTAACTAGTTGCTCATGGATGGCATCTGATAGGTATTGGGCAAAGTTAAATGTAGAAGTTGGAGGCTATCCTAGGCAGAAAATGGACAGAAAAATTAGGATAGAGGCATCTACATATTCATCAATAAAGTACCCTAAAATGCAAGACAACATTGTGACAATCTGTCTGGTTCTCTATGAAAAAATTGAAGCTGAGTATGGAGGGTTACTCTTTGGGGTTTCCACGGATGGAGGTACGAAGGTTTGGAATATTTGGAACCCCTTGGGAAATTCTAGCTTCAAATATAATTCAGTGAGGATTTCAATTGATAACGAGGCTTCATCAGGCTTGGGTTGGATCTGTAGTATCTAATTTATTGATTCTGAAGTGATTGTGAACAAAATATCTTGGCTTGGGGTTACTAGGGCTCTTTCATTGGGCAAGTAATTAATCTAACTAAGTCTGATGATTTCTGGAAATTGGAAGGTCTGTGGGAAGATGTACCTCTGTATGTTTGAGTCCCAAAGGTGAATATCATCAACCCGGTCTATGAATTTATCATGGATCCAGAAGTGGATATCCAAGAGGTTGAAATAAATGACTGTATTACTGATTTTGAATTCTTTATCAGCAAAGGGAGTATGTTCAACATCTACTATAGGGGGTTGTAGAGGATTTACACTTATTATGATTTGGGAGGCCATTTAACTTGTTCAATTATCTGTTTATTACTTTATGTGTTAAAGTAATGGCTTCGGAAGGCTTAGGATTATTTGGAAAAGGTGTAATTCGGTCTGCAGAATGGGTTCTGGCTATAGCAGCCTTTAACTTCGGTCTGCAAAGCTTTAAATTTAAGTCAGCAACGTTTTGGTAGCAAAAGGCTCGAATTCGGGTCAAGATTAGCTTCAAAATAGGTCGACAACGATTCTTTTAAGAAAAATTCAACAGAAATGGTGAAAAACTATTTAAGGGCGGGTTTTATTTCTTTTAACCAAAGGTAGTTAAACTCATTGGCGCGGGGTTGAATTCAAACAGCAGGGTGGTTTGATTATAAGGTGCGGGGATGGTTTAGTAGTTTATCGCACACGAAAAGGTAGTAAAGTGGTTTCGGGTTGGGAAGTGCGATGAAATGTGGGAGCGCCACGTAGCAAATGGGCGGGGGTGCGAAACCACCCATTTCGCAACCCCCTCGCCCTCCAGCTTTAAACATTGGACAGTTGAAGTTGTGAAATGTTTCGGGAGTGGTTGGATCATAGGTATCACCAATCAGACGGACGGATGAGGGTGAGTTGGTGGGATTTGATAGGTGGGGTCGGGATTATTATATGCGATGGGGTTATGTAAAGTGGGATCTAGGTTATATAATAAGAAAGGAATTAATATAATAATGAGGGTTATATAGTGGAAGGGTTGAATGCATATTAAATAGGGGTTAATATGAATGGGGGAATATATATAAACTATATGCTAAAGCTTGATGATATATGGGATTAGGGAGTAATATATGAAATGGGTTGGGTTAAAATAATATCGGGGAAGGTTTTTACAACGGGGCCCGATATATTTTAAATATTTTAAAACTATGCAAAAATGTGTTTTTGCATGTTTTTAATGAAAAAGTGGAGTTTAGTAAAGGGGAAATTAATTTTCAAAGGGAAAATGGATTTTTAACTAGGGAAAGGGGTTTTAGGATGGGAAAAGGGGTGAAATAAGGGGAAAGGGGTATTTTACAAGGGAAAATTCCTTCTAAGAGTGGAATTAGGGTTTTAAACAAGGGGAAGGGGATTTAGGGGGATATTTGTGATATGAAATGACCAATTGATGCTTTCCATGACTTGTAAAAGCGCTTGTGCCTACCCTTTATTTACCCTAAAATTTTTACTTCATTTATTGGGTGCATTTGAGCTTGCTGACCCTTTTAATTTTCTTTTAATAAAAAAAATAATCTACTTCTAACCTTATAACTTCCAATGGTTCAGATTAAACCGATGAGTTCATTTTTATTCTCTACCTGACTGCTGATCTGCCAAGATTAAATGGTTTGGTCGACCTTATTCACTAACTATCAACATGAAATTTAAAGCATGAACGAATCAAGATTAAACAGTTTGATCATCATGAATTGTGGAATTTTGGACAAGCTGCACACAATTTTATTTGCAAAAGTAACTAAACTAAGAGTAGTGACATTTAGATGTGCAACACTTTTAGGATCTATTCTTATCTTTTTTTTTTGTTGGGTTCATACTTTATCTTCTTTTTTGATCTTTTTCTTTAAGTCCTTTGATTTTTCTTTTAGGACTTACCCTCTTTTCATTTTTTAATATGGGAAAACATTTGCAGAAAGAAAAAGTATGTACAATATTACAAGACTTAAAATAGTCAATTCAAAATCATGATCCCTATTATTATAAGACCCTAACAGTGGCTCCACTTGGGGATGGAATTTCTTGGTGAAATGTCAAGAACTTGCTGATCAATGGCCTTGGAACTTTGATTTTGCTTGCTTTGAAACTGCTTTCTGTGATCTCATTTATTCATACATATGATGTTATGTCTTTCAAAGTTTAGGGCCTTCTCTTCGAGCTTCAAATTTGCAAGATAAACATCCAATCCAATATAAGCTTTGCAATGTTATGTACAATGAGAAAATTAAAACAAATGAACTAATGGTTAATATGGAGAAAAGTAGTGCTTCAACATTCTACCATTGACTGGTCCACTTGGTAGATCTGTTCCATCTAACTCCTTCAAGAAAAATGCATTATTACCTCTGTAACCATAAATGATATATGGGCCTTTCCATAAAAAATCAAATTTACCATGTTTACCTTTTTTTTTCTCTTCTGGAATCCCATTTGAGTACTTTGTCACATATGTAAAAGTCATCAGCTTTGGATTTCTTATCAAATATCTTTTTGATTTTGTCTTGGATCACCTATGATTTGATATAAACTTCTTCCCTGGTTTGCTACAAGTTAATTGTCTAATTTATCCTCCTTTGGATATAATTTGGTTCTACTTGCAGCTCTTGAATCATTTTCATCATTGACACTCCCAATGAGGATGGAAAAATAACATCCATCCCATATACCAATTGATAACGAGATGTACCAATAGATTTTTTGGTAGTAGTCTGTCTGCCCATAAGGCATTAACTAACCTTTTATTCCAGGTATTCTTGTTACCTTCTAACATCTTTTTGATGATATTAACTAAGCTTTTGTTTAAGGATTCTGCAAGTCCATTACCTTGAGGGTAATAGGCAGTGGAATGGCCTAGAGTGATGTGGTATTTGTTACAAAAGTCAACCATTTTCTTGGATTTGAAGGCAACTGCATTATCAGTAATGAGATTTTGTGGGCATCCAAATCTGGAAAGGATATTATTTTCAAGGAATGAGATAATGACAGAGTTATTGGCTTGTCTAGAAGGGATGGCTTCTATCCACTTGGTAAAGTAATAAGTGGCTGTCAATATCCATTTATGCTGGGCAGATGAGGGTGGGTGAATTTCATCAATGAAGTCAAGACCCCATTGTTGAAATGTCATTTCTGTAGATATAGGTTTGAGGGGTAATGGCAAGAGTTTCTTTTTCCCTTCAAATATTTGACATTTGTAACAGGAGGTCACATACTTTCTAACATATACAAAAAGAGTGGGCCAGTAAAAACATGCCCTCAAGATTTTATTGGGAGTTGATTTCCAGTAAAGGTGTCCTCCAAAGTCTCCTCTATGAAATTCTTGCATAACTTTATCAGCTTCATCTTTCAATAAACAGTTTAATAGAATTCCACCATGATCTTTCCAAAATAAAGCATTATCTATGATACAATATTTCATTGCTTGCATTTTCAAAAATCTACCTTTAGTTCTAGATAAACCAGGAGGAGCTTGTAGGTTGAGTAAAACAAATATAATATCTGAATACCAGGGTGAATCTATAAAAGCTTCACTGATCTGTGGAGTCGCCATCTCTTCCTGATCATCTAGGGAACTAATGAAATTAATATCTAAGGCTCGACAGTTCGATTTAGCCATGAGTTTGGCTAAACCTTGGTCTTTAATCAAATTTTTAGGCTTTATTTCAATATCATATTCCAATATAGTGGCAATCTATTTACCTCTTTTTCCATCATGCCCATTCTGAGTTAGAATGTCCTTTACTACTGAATTTGGAACATATGCAATAATGTGGGAGTATAAAATGTACACTCTGAAATCTTTAATAACTTTCACTAAAGCAAGTGCTTTTTTTCCCGTAATATTGTACTTTAGTGTTGCATCTCTTAAGGTTTTGCTAAAAATAGCAATGCGCTGTTCATAACCCTCATCATTATTTTGCAAGAAGATTGCTGCAATGGTGTGTTTTGAAGCAAAAGAAAAAATTATGAAATATTTTTGAAATTAGGACTTATGAGGATAGGTGTTTTAGTGAGTGCTTCCTTAATTGATTCAAAAGACTATTTAGCCTCTACTGTCCACTTAAGTGCTGAATCATTTTTTAACATATTATTCAATTCTCTAATTAGTTCTGCTAAATTAGAAATGAATCTTATAAGAAAATTTATTTTACCTAAGAATGCCTGTAATCCTGTGATGTTTCTAGGATGACTGATGTTTGAAATTTCTTCTATTCTAGATGGATCTATTCTAATTCCCTCTTTTGAAATTATGTGTCCTAAGATTTTACCTTCTTTTAATCCAAATAGTGTCTTTTTGGGATTCAAGGAAATACAAAATTTTCTACATTTAATGAAAACTCTTCTCAAATGATCTAGATGTTCATTATCTGTTTTGGAGAATACTATGATATCATCTAGATAAATGACTAGAAAATCATGTATCTCTTTGTAAAAATCTATATCCATAGCTCTTTGAAATGTAGCTCCTGCATTCATCAGTCCAAAGGGCATTTTCAAATACATGAAAGTTCCCCAAGGAGTGGTAAATGCTATCTTAGCTTGATCTTTAGGTTGGACTAGGATTTGGTTGTATCCAGAGAATCCATCAAGTAATGAGATTTTGGATGATCCTACTACCCTCTGTAGAATATGGTCCATTTTGGGGAGAGGATAGTTACCTTTCAGTGACACTTTGTTTAAGTTCCAGAAATCAACACAGAGTCTGATTTCCCCTGTTTTCTTTCTAGTGGGGACTAAGTTAGAGACCTAATCAGAATATCTAATGGGTGATATGATTTGTGCTTCATACATCCTTTTTACTTCTTTTTCAATCAATGGCATAAGAAATGGATTAATTCTCCTAAGCTTTTGTTTAAAGGGCTTCTGATTTTTTTAATGGGTATTTTATGTTGGATAATACTGGTGTTATAAGACTTGAGGTCTTCATAACTCCAAAAAAAGACATCTTTAAATTCTTTAAAAAAATTCATGTACTTCAGATTTTCAGCTAGAGGTAATGCTTTGGATATTTTGATGAACTTAGGTTCTTCTTCTGTTCCTATGTTACATTCTTCTATGTCTGATCTTAAGGGCTCCATTTTTGGTTTTCTAGCTACATCATTTGAGTCAAAAAGATCTTCTAATGGGGCTAATCCCTTAGGAAAAAAGTTATCTTTAAGGTTCAAAATCTCTGATTCATCATTAGTCAATTCTTATATTTCTGCTGTTTCTAATTTATCTATTTCTACTCTAGTGAATTTAGTTGGTTCATAATTATCTACATCATTTATATCTAAATCACTATTTATTGTAGAATATATTGTGCAATCAATATCTATATTACAGTTTCGAAATTCTCCCTCAGCATTCATAAAATTATAGATTTGAGAATCTTGTGAAAATATCTGCCAATATTTCAATTTATCAGGTATTATTGGCCTATGTATTACCTCTAAAGTACTGATGATTTGGCTGAAAAGGTAATCTGCATGTGTTGGAAAAAGTAGCCAAACTGTGAGCTTGCATATTCTATTTCTTTGTAATAACAACAAAATCAGTTTCAAGAAAATTTTTTATCAGGTCTAATACAGTTTCTCTGTATTGTCTAAGTCTAGAATTATTCACAAGATACTCTCCTTTAATTTGTTTTATGATCAGTTCTAAGTCTCCCATGATAGAAACTCTTTTGGCTCCAAGTTTTCTTACAATTTGCAGTCCTAAGATTAATGCCTCATACTCTGCCATGTTATTAGTGTATTTAAAGTTTAACCTGAAAGCATGACCTTCTGAATGATCATTTTCCATGTTATAGATCCATACTCCTGCTCCTGCTCCTAATCTGTTTACAGAACCATTGAAATCTAAGTGCCACATAGACTCATGAAATATATTGTCACTGTCAATTTCTTTATGTTTTTGTTCTACAACTGTGTTTTTGTTTGTGCCAGTGTCTAAATACATAGGATGAAAGAATGCATATCAGAATACAGGGAATAAATAGGATAATTCTGAGGTTTTTATTCACTATTGACCATGTATTTCAGCAAAGTTTCTCTATAAAGCTTTTTGGGCTGACCGAATACAGAAATTGTAGCATATGACATGTCTAACTATAGTGATCCCAATAATTTTTCTCCCCATGAGCGAGATAATAACATTCCATACTTTGGAGGGATATCAACAACTACAATATCCATGACAATACTCTTAGCTGGGTATTGGACAAAAGTTACACAGAGGTATTTTATCAGGCCAAGACATTTAACTTTACTAGAATCAAAGGAGAAAAGATCTTTGTATGGTCTGGCGATTTCTAGATTCAATGTTTCCATGATTGCCTTAGGCATTAAGTTGTGAGATGCTCCTGAATCTAACATAGCATTGTGTAAGATTTTATCATGAATGCTCAAGCTAATGTAGACTGGAGGAACACCACCTTATTGATGTTTTCCATTTACCTCAGGACCAAATAATAACTCTGGTTGGTCATGATTTAGGTTAACAACATCTTCTCCTTCACTTATGTTCAATGTTTCAGTGATTTGGGCTTTGTATAAATCATTTTTCACCAACTCTGTTAAAGGAATTCGTATTTTCAATTTGGTTATTTCAGTTTGGATATTAAATGGGATTTGAGTTTTTCCTAACTGAATGATTTATTCTTTACCAATTGCAGTTTGTGTATTTTTGTTTTTTTAATCCACAGTTGGTATTTTAGTTTGTGTTTCCACTGCTTTACTTTAAATTTTCTTATCTGGGACAGTTTGAGTGGCAGTTATAGTTTTAGCAGTAGTTGATGCTTGAGTATCAGCTGAAGTTTTAGCAGCATTTGATTTTGGAGTATCAGCAGATGTGATGTCTACAATCTTTGGACTGGATGCAATATTTAGAGTGGAAGTTTTCTGAATTTATCTAGGGAGAATTTATAGCACTTTGGTTGCAGAAGCTTCTACTGTTTTCTTGGTCTGATTTTGAACTATTTTCTTAGTAGGGGCTTCTGTGTTCTTCTTACTTCTAAGGCTATATTGTTTTTGAACTTCATATACTGCAGATTCATAGCCTTGTTTATAGTCAAAGGACTCTCCAGATTCTAACTGTAATTGTTGTAACATGTATAATTATTGTTCTTCTTAGGTAAGAAAAATAGTATTTTCATCATTTATTCCCATTAAGTTAATCTGGGTGTCCTGGTCTTCTTCATTTTGGTGAGAACTTTCTGCATAGTTTTCTTGGAAAGGTGGTTTAATCAATTGATCAAGTGCTGTTTCTCTTGATTTACCAGTATTGGGATTCTTCCTAAAGTTGGGATTTCTGATTTGAGGGCCTTTTTGTTGATTATCCCATTGAGGTTTTCTTTCCATGTTTTCTAATCTATCCATTATTCTTTCCATACTCCTGTCTAAACTATATATCTTAATGTATGATGTGGATGGTTCATCCTTAATGGTTACTCTTCTTTCATTTCTCATCCTAGCTCTTTTAGCTAACAAAATTTCTTCAACACTAACTACATTACTTGCATTTGTTCTAATGTTTCAGGGTTTCTTTATCTCAACTGATAGGACATATCAGTATCAAAACCATCTGGAAATTTGATTAGAGCTAAGTCTGGTGGAGGTTTGATATTTGCAGGGATTGTATTTTAAATGATGTTAAACCTGGTACAATAATCCTGAACAGATTCATTAGGAGCTCTTCTAATGTTTTCATATTCAGATAATATTTGTAAATGGTTTTTCTTTCTTTCCCATCTATTGATAAATAATTGATGAAAAGTAGATAAATTAATAATATGATTGGTAGGTAAAGCTTCAAACCATTTCTTTACATCTCCTGCTAATGTTTGGGCAAAAAATCTCATTTGTACATCAACTTCATCAATTTCATGTAATTCAAAGTAATCAATCATTTTATTTACATGTTGTTGTGCAGTATATTGACCTGTACCATAAAACTGAAATATTTTACTTTGGTAATCCTGGGGCATGAAATGTAATTGAGCTGGTAAGACCAAAGGGGCATATCTGACTGCCAATACTAAGATTCTAGCTTGGCTAAGAGGTAAAGTGGTAGTGCTTGGAGATGAGTTTGAAGTGCTTGTAGATGAAGTTGGAACACTTGAGGATGTAGTTGGAATTCTAGAAGATATACTTGGAGCTCTAGAAGATGGGAATAAAACTTTAGGTTGAAGAGGAAGCTTGGGGATGAATGGTTCTGTGGACTAAAATGTAGTGAAGATTATGGGTGAGGTGAAACTAAATGGATCTATTTTTACAGTTTCTGAAGGAATGGTAGAATGCTTAGGGGTAGCAGCAACTACAGCAACTAACTCAACAGAGTGTTGAAAATATGCTTCATCTATACCTTTAATCAAATTTTAGGTCAAAGCATATAGTTAATCAAAAGTATTTAGAACCCATTGATCTAATTCAAGTTGTTTAGTTTCCTTCTTTTGTTTAATGAATTGAATAAAATCAGGATCTATTACAATATCAGAGATGAAATTTTGAGATTTGGTTCTAAACAAGGAATGTTCAAATGTTAAATCAAACTAAATATCCTGTAAACTTGATAATTCTTTAGGGAGTGAATTTGATTTGAATAATTGACTACTACTTCCTAAACTTTCTACTTTTTTATTTTTTCTTAAAATTCTGTCAGGATCATCAAAAATTATAGCAGGTTGTGGATCAAGATGAGCCCTGGTATAGTATGTTCTTTTAGAAGCCAAAAATTTAACTTTTAATGAAACATTTTAACAACCCTAAATAAAACCTTAAGGTGAAAATATGATGAAAAGTATTTCCTTTAAGGTTTATTTTAACTGAGGACTGATTTTCCCTAGTGGAGTCGCTAGTATGTTATCACCCCAAAATTTCCCAAGATTGTTATGTGTGTTTAAAAAAATATTAGAGGTAACTATCGACCTACTTTTGAGATCAGGATCTAGCCTTCCTAATGCTCAGAGAGTGCTCTCTCTTAGTGATTTAAATTTGTTGTTTTTAATTGATTTTAGGTTAGTTATGTAAGATTGATTGGGTTTGATTTTGATTTGTGTGGTGGAATTACTGATTTAGATGGATAGATGTCTGTCTATTTTTCCATTGGGCTATGGAGTCAAAATATCAAGAAAACATGATGGAATCAAGTTCTAAAGGAAGTGTTCACAGGGCAAGGTAGCTGAGCAAAATCAGATCTTTTAGGCTGGATGGTGAAGTGGTTTTCAATCGGGATCAAGGAGCAGTTAAGGATTCCTTAAACCGGATAATTAAGGAAGGTGAAAGAGGTAAATCGGGATGGGAGAGAAATTCAGGATTCTCAGATCCAGATATCAGAAGAAAACATTAAAATGAATAACAGTTTAGAATAGAGTGTACTTAAACAATTTCTACAATAATATTCCTGTTATAACATCAAAATTTGGAAAACCTGCAAGTTTATGGAATACTTAAGAAAATAACAATTGAACAATTGAAATATACTTCACTAAAGTATCTCAACACATGAATCCTGTAATGTAATGCCTTTATTACTTGGCCTGTCTGTTGACTTGAAAATGGTACAATAAACCCTCAGGTATTTAGATCAATTACAACTATAGAAATTTTCAGGAATCCACACTTAATACTTCGAATTATGAAGTATTTATACAAAAACTAATACAAAATATCCTAAAACTGATTTAGGATTTATTCAAGGAAAATAAAATATCTTCGTGCAAGAAGATAGAGACACCTAAGTAACTAAATGCAAGTTGTCCTTGTTTATTTGTTTTGCTATTTGATTTCTTTGATACTTTGTTGTCTTCTCTCTCACGCTGTTGCTTTCACGCTAGCTGCCTTTGACTATATTTTATCTATTTTCATTTTTAAACTCTGTCTTTGCTGTCACTGTAAACTTTCTTTTATCTCACAGCTTTATCTGCCTGCTCTGTTTTCACCTTTGACCTAATTGCTCTTTTACCTGCTTTTACTTTTACCTTTTACAATAAATCATACAATTTTTCCCAAGCCTCTTCATCTGGAAGTTTAATTTTTACCATTCTCCTATAAATCTCATCTGCTTCAGTGTACTTGGTAAATGAAGGCTTATTTATAAAGAGATGATTTACCTCATGCTAGAGGTAAAAGAGGTTTTCAAAAGTCTGATAGAGTACTTTGCCTGTAGGAATTCATTTCATTCTTGTCATAATCTTCATGCCTCATAATTTTGTCATTAGTCACCAAAGGATTAGGCAGACCTTTCTGCCTCAAAACATCAAATTTGATCATGAATCTGTTTACTGCTAGCTCCATAGTTTGACATTTATATTCAAGTTGTGTCATCAACTTCCTCTTGGAAATTACCTTTCTAACCTCTAATATTGTTTCTGTTCTATCACTTATCCCAATTTCTTCTAATTCTTGCTTGTTCTTAGAATTGAGAAACTTGATTATCTCAGTGGCTTCCTTTGGTTTCTTTCCAAGTTCTTCTTTGAATTTATGAATAGCTTCACTAGCTTCTTTTATCAAATATTTCTGCTCAAATATGACTTGGATAGAAGGCGAAATATCATTAACAGAGTTAATGATATTGGCCCACAATTGTTGCTTTGCTTGGGCTAGTGGCTCTTTAAGTGTCAATTCCTTTTCTAACTTTTGGACTCTGTCATTCAATCTTTTTTGATTTTTGAGTTTCCGATTTATGCATGATTTGAGCTAGCTTATTTTCATCTTCTAGACTTTTTATTTGTTCTTTAAGTCTATTAATATTAGTTGTTTGGATTGAAATGTCTTGCATGAAATCAATCAATTTACTTGCCTCATCATTGGGATGGGATGTTGGCACTGTTGAAGCTATTGCTAATGTAGTGGCTGATGTAGTTGAAATTGCTGTAGCCACTGGAACTGCTGTAGTAGTTGGAGCTGCTTTAGTAACTGATACTGCTGTAGGTAATGGAGCTGATGAACTAGATGGAACTGTTGTTGAAGCTATAGGAATGGCAGTGACAGGGATCACTTCCATGTTGGCCTTCTTTTCTTGCACTAATTTGTCCATTTCATTCTCCATCTCTTTCAGTTGAGCTATCAACTGAATGATGAGATTCATCATTTCATATTTCTGACCTTCATTCTCTAAAACTTGTTTAGTTTGTAGATGTTCAGTGGGAGGTAATTTTAGCTTCTTCTTCAATGCAACAATGTTTGCATTCTTTTTCTTGATAATCTCTTCAACTTCTTTGATGTTCTTTGGATCATATCCGACCTCCATGACCAATTCTTCAAGTGATTTGATTCTATTATAATTTTCTTGTGAGGATGCCTTCTCTAGTTTTAACTGTGCTATGATATTCTCTAGATAATTCTGAAGTTTTTGAACACTCATTGCTTTCTTGGTCATAGTGGAGTAGATAATTTCTCCAGCTTGATTATGGAACTCAATTTTATCTATAGGATGAACATTTTTAGTCATAACTTCAAAGGCTATCTTCTTGAAGTCTGATGATTTTGGAGCCTACACTGTTGGTTGCAAAAAGGTCATTTGCATCTTCTTGGTCTTGTAATCAAATGCTGAAAGTAACTTGTTTTGGTCACTAGGAACCTGTTTCAAATATTGGGCATAAGTCACAACTTTCAATGCCTCATTCTTCAATTTGATTTCTTTATACTTCTCCATTATATATTGTTCTTTATCTACTGGTTTTATTGATGAAAAAACTTCAACACTATGCTGCTTCTAAATGATCTGAGCACTAGAGGTTGAAGGGTGATGAGTTTCCTCTGAAACAATAGGAGGTGCATTATCCCTGATAGTTATATCTGTATCAATAATCTCAAGTGTGTCCACTATCTCTTCTTGCTCAATTACTGGATTTAGCTTGGGTTTCTTCCTGTACATTAGTTTGAATTTGGTTTCAGTAGTGGTCTCAATAGAATAAGAGCCTTCTTCTCTTGTTCTCTTTGGGTTTTTGTCTTGTGGGGTTGGAGTATGCAGGATGGAACTAGTATCACCCTATTTTTCCATCTCCTGTAAAGTATTTTCCAACCACTCTGACTGGTTGGAATAATTTTCAACATCTGGTTTTCACTTATGGACAAAAGGAGTCAATTTGAATTTGATTCTTAGTTTACTGATGACTCCCAAAGGATCATACTACCATTTGAAACTATTACTGAACTTGAAATCCTGTAAGCACTTATATTCTTGATGACCAACACTTTTATTGCAAATAAAAGGACCAATCTAGTTTTTAATATTAAACTGAGTTTTCTTCTTTGTTGATAGAAAATTAACTTCATCTGAGTTTAGGATATGTCTTATGTATTCGAGTGCAAATAACCTCATTGGGAGGTATTTGGGAAGCTTGTATGGAGTGAGTTGGCTTCCATACACCCTAATTTCAGTGTGGTTCTGGTATAAATACTAGTCTCATGTTCTACTTTGATCAGACAATTGCAACACTTTCTTTATCACTTCATTGACCCTAGGTTGAATGCTACTGCTTAGCATGTTGACAACTGGGTAAACAAATGCATCAATGAAGTCTTTGTAGCTAAATTATCTGGGATCCTTTCTAATCAAAGATGTACATAAGACTACAGATTGGGCGTTACCCTCTATGTCCAATTTTTGGAGGCTTACTGCAAACCTTTCAGATTGGAAATACAAGAATAAATGAAAAAAAACTGATGAATACTTAAACACTCCTTCTTCTGGTAATTTAACTAGTTGCTCATGGATGTCATCTGATATGTATTGAGCAAAGTTAAATGTAGAAGTTGGAGGCTGTTGTGGGCAGAAAATGGACAGAAAACCTAGGATAGAGGCATTTACATATTCATCAGTAAAGTACCCTAAAATGAAAGACAACATTGTGACAATATGTCTAGTTCTCTCTGAAAAAATTGAAGCTGAGTATCGAGGGTTACTCTTTGGGGTTTCCACTGATGGAGGTAGGAAGGTTTGGAATATTTGGAACCTATTGGGAAAGTCTAGCTTCAAATATAATTCAGTGAGGATTTCAATTGATAATGGGGCTTCATCAATCTTGGGTTGGATCTGTAGTATTTGATTTATTGATTCTGCAGTGATTGTGAACAAAATCTCTTGGCTTGGGGTTACTAGGGCTCTTTCACTGGGCAAGTAATTAATCTGACAGAGTTTGATGATTTCTGGAAACTGGAAGGTTTGTGGGAAGATGTACCTGGGTAGGTTTGAATCCCAAAGGTGAATATCATCAGCTTGGTCTATGAATTTATCATGGCTCCAGCAGTGGATGTCCAAGAGGTTGAAATCAGTGTCTGTATCACTGATTTTGAAGTCTTTATCAGCAAGCAGAGTATGTTCAACATCTACTACAGGGGGTTGCAGAGGATTTACACTTATTGTGCTTTGGGAGGCCATTTGGCTTGTTCAATTATCAATTTATTACTTTCTCTATTTAAGTAATGGCTTTAAGAGGCTTAGGATTACTTGGAAAATGTGTAATTTGGTATGCAGAATGGGTTCTGGCCACAATAGGCTTTAAATTCTATCTGCAAAGCTTTAAATCTAAGTCAACAATGTTTTGGTAGCAAAAGGCTTGAATTCTGGTCAAGATTAGCTTCAAAATAGGTCGGCAACGGTTCTTTTGTGCAAACTTCAACATAAATGGTGAAAAAATGCTTAAGGGCGGGTTTTGTTTCTTTTAACCAATGGTAGTTAAAATCTTTGGCACAAGGTTGAATTCAAACAACAGGGTGGTTTCATTATAACGCGCGGGGATGGTTTAGTAGTTTATCACATGTGAAAAGGCAGTAAAGTGGTTTCGGGCTGGGGAGTGCGATGAAATGTGGGAGCGCGACGTAGCAAATGGGTGGGGGTGAGAAACCACACATTTCGCAACCCCCCCTTAGCATTAAACATTGGATAGTTGAAGTTGCAAATTTTTTCGGGAATGGTTGGATCATAGGTATCACTAATCGGATGGACGGATGATGGTGAGTTGGGGGGATTTGATAGGCGGGGTCGGGATTATTATATGCAATGGGGTTATGTAAAGTGGGACCCGGGTTATATAATAAGTATGGAATTAATATAATAATGTGGGTTATATATTGGAAGGGTTGAATGCATATTAAACGAGGGTTAATATGAATGGGGGAATATATATGTAAACTATATGCTAAAGCTTAATGATATATGGGATCGGGCAGTAATATATGAAATGGGTTGGGTTAAAATAATATCGGGGAAGGCTTTTACAGTGGGGCTCGATATGTTTTAAATATTTTAAAACTATGCAAAAATGGGGTTTTGCATGTTTTTAATGAAAAAGTGGAGTTTAGTAAAGGAGAAATTAATTTTCGAAGGGAAAATGGATTTTTAACTAGGGAAAGGGGTTTTAGGAAGGGAAAATGGGTGAAATAAGGGGATAGGGTTAGAATAAGGGGAAAGGGGTATTTTAAAAGGGAAAGTGCCTTCTAAGAGTGGCATTAGGGTTTTAAACAAGGGGAAGGGGATTTAGGGGGATATTAGTGATATGAAATGACCAATTGATGCTTTCCATGACTCGTAAAATCGCTTCTGCCTACCCTTTATTTACCCCAACATTTTTACTTAATTTATTGGGTGAATTTGAGCTTGCTGACCCTTTTTATTTTCTTTTGATAAGCAAACTAATCTAATTCTAACCTTATAACTTCCAATAGCTCAGATCAAACTGATGAGCTCATTTTTATTCTCTACCTAACTACTGATCTTCCAAGATTAAATGGTTTGGTCAGACCTTATTAACTAACTATCAACATGAAATTTAAAGCATGAATGAATCAATATTAAACAGTTTGATCATCATGAATTGTGGCATTTTGGACAAGCTGCACACAATTTTATTTGCAAAAGTAACTAAACTAAGAGTAGTGGCATTTAAATGTGCAACGCTTTCACGATCTATTCTTTTTTTTTGTGGGGTTCATACTTTATCTTCTTTTTTGATCTTTTTATTTTATTCCTTTGATTTTTCTTTTAGGACTTACCCTCTTTTCATTTTTTAATATGGGAAAACATTTGCAGAAAGCAAAAGTATGTAGAATATTATAAGAATTAACATAGTCAATTCGAAATTATGATCCCTATTATTATAGGACCCTAACACACCCTGTGGTAAGTTTTTAAAAATCTCGAGTGTCCTCTTAAGGGAGAGGTGTGCAATTCCAAAAGAATCTTTTTTTTTAGTTGAGAATTATCACAAAGATATAAGCGACCTTTGTACCATAAGGAATCATTTTTCCAACTAAATAATCAGATGTACTGGGATCTTGCTGCAAATTTTTAATGAGTGTCTATAATTCTTCGTCATTCTTCCATTCCTCCCTTGATTCGGTTATCCAATCTAGTTGGATAATAGAAATTGCACAAAGAAATGCTTCCACATCCTCATCCTTTCTTGAGAGTGCATCTGCAACAACATTTAGCTTCCATTTTTTGTAGATGGTTTCAAAGTCATAAAACAACATCTTTGTGACCCATTTTTTCTGCTCTTCTAAAGACAGTCTTTGTTCCAAAAATTATTAAAGACTATCATGATCAATTTTTACGTTGAAGTGTCCTCCCATTAGGCAAGGTTTCCATTTCTTTAGTGCATGCAGTATTGCCAACATTTCCTTCTCATAAATAGATTTCTGTAAATAATTTCCTTTGATTGGACAACTTTCAAAAGTAATGGGTCTTCCTTCTAGCATTAAAACAAAACCAATTCCATTCCCTGAGGCATCACATTCCACAATAAATGTTTTTGTGAAGTCTGGTGTAGCTAAGACCGGTGCTTGGCACATTTCCTCTTTAAGATGTTAAAAGGCCTTAGTTACTTCAGGATTCCATGAAAATGCATCTTTATTCAATAATGTTGTTAGAGGTGCTGCTATTCTCCCATAATTCTTAACAAACTTGCGATAATACCCTGTTAACCTGAGAAATCCTCGTAACTACTTTATGGTTGTGGGGACTTTCCATTCCTTAAAGGATTTTTTCTTTTTGGGTCTACCTTAACACCCTCTTGTGATATAATATGACCCAAATATTCCACCTCTTGTACTCCAAACAAACATTTGGAGGTTTTTACACATAATTGTTTCTCCTCCAATAGTTTGAGCACTCTGTCAACATGTTGAACATGATCCTTCCAAGACTTGATGTAGATTAGTATATCATCAAAAAATACTAACAAAAATTTTCTAAGGAGGGGTTTGAAAATGGAATTTATCAACCCTTGAAATGTAGAAGGTGCATTTGTAAGGCCAAAAGGCATGACAAAAAATTCATAATGACCCTCATGAGTTTGGAATGTTGTTTTTAGAATGTCTTCAGTCTTCATTATAATTTGATGATATCCTGAACATAGATCCAAATTGGTGAAATGAATTTCTCCATGTAATTCATCCAATAATTCATCAATCACAGGAATGGGAAATTTATCTTTAATAGTGAGCTTATTGAGTTCCCTCTAATCCGAACACATGCGCCATGATCCATCCTTCTTGTGCACCATTACTTCTAGAGTATAGAAAGAACTTTGACTAGGTTGAATTATACCAACCTGTAGCATTTCTGCAATCATACGTTCAATTTCGATCTTTTGGACATAAGGATATTTGTAAGTTTTAATGTTTGGAGGAAGACTTCCTGGAATAAAATGAATAGAATTATCATGATCACGAATAAGTGGGAGTCCTTTGGGAGTTTCAAACACCTTGGAATGATTGTCCAAGAATTTTTGGAGATCTGGAGAAATAGATCATTTTGATGTTGAAACTTCTAGTGAGCATAATTGTGAAATGACACCTCGTTGTTATTTATTCAGAAGATTTGTCATGAAATTAAAGCTTGGTACCTTTCTCAGCTTCCCTGTGATACCCCGTAATTCAAATTCCTTTCCTTCCGAAAAAAATTTCAAGAAAAGTTCTTGAAATTTAAAAGCTGTTGTCCCCAAAGATTGTAACCATTGTACTCCTAGTAAAAAATCAACACCACCTATTGGAATGGAAAGAATTGGAATATTCAATACATATTCCCCCATGGTTAGCTTGATATTATGGCACTTTCTATAGAAATTTATAGTTCCTCCATTTTCCACCATCAATTAACACTTTGACGCTGGGTATAGAAATCAATTCAATTCCTTGGCTACCTTACAATGAATAAAATTATGGGTCCTACCCAAATAAATAATTACTATGAAACTTTTCTTCTTGATATATCCTTATATCTTGAGATTTTGAGGAGTGGTAATTCCTAACATTGCATTACAGGATATGGTCAGATTCATTTCTTCTTCCTCTAGGGTTGGTTCCTGGTGTATATCCTATTCTTTTGAAATTTCTTGTTCCTTTTCTTCCTCCTCTTCACAATCTATGTAAAATAATTTCTTCTCAGCACACTTATGACCTTTAATGTATTTTCTATCACAACTATAGAAAAGCCCTTTTTCTCTCTTTTCTTCCAATTGTTGTGGTGTCAACCTTGTCGCTTGTGGAAGTCTAGGAGTAGCAACAATTCCATCTTTATAGTTGTGAGTGGTAGGCTTCCTTGTCACCATAATTTTTCTTTCAATTTTTCTTGCCAATCTAAATTCCTTCGCCAATGTATCAGGTTCCCAAAGGTGGACCTCATGTTGGATGTTATTCTTTAGAGTCCCTATAAAGACATTAATCTTATGTTCCTCTATAATATTATTTACCTTTATATTCAATTTTTGAAAGTCCTCAATGTGCTCCATCATTGAATCCTTTTGTTTGAGATTTATCAATTGGATAAAGAAGGTGTTTCTCTTTGCAGCCTCATAATGTGCTATCATTTCCTCCGTAAAAATTGATTAAGTGACCAGTGGTTTACGAGAATAAAGCCATCGACACCATACAAACTGATTTTATTCTAAGTATAAAGTTGCAATGCGTACCTTTTATGTATTTTGCGTATTATGGAGCTCAAAGTATTGCTCCATTTCTAGTATCCAAGTTATCATATCCTTGTCATCAAAATTACTGATATCTATCTTCGGAATATGGTGGGTTTTAAATCCAAAATTAGAGTCTATGAAATCATGATTAACATTTATTTTGTTCTCATCATGTGTTTCCTCTACTACCTTTTCACCATTAAGAAGCTTTTATTGTAGCAACTTTTCCAACCCTTCCTTCAAACCTTTTGGTGAGCCCTGTTACTGCACTGAGAGTGCTGCAACTCCCAGGGGCTGCTGTACTTTACTTTATCAACCCAGGGTTAGTACAAACTTGGAGGTGACAATGCTATATACATAGGAGACACACTCTGTTCATGTCATCCTCTTCTTCTAGTTCTTCTTCCTTTGCTGGTTCTTCCTCTTCTTCTTTAAGCGCTGCGGGCTTTCGTCGGTCTCACTCCCTTTAAAAATTTTCAATTTACTGGTTTGGATGAGACAACATGTCCTTTTATTAGACTGCACAACTAATTTTGGAGTGCTAATGTGACTCGGCTCAGCTCTAGTTCTGTTGTAGATAGTTGTTTCCTTCTCCCTATTAATTCGTGATGGATTGCGTGGTTCCTCCCCTCGTCCTCCTCTATTCCACTTGATTTAAATTATTTTATTTTGCATGCCCAGGTGGCACGTACTTCCAATTTTTTTCAGCCATACCTCACAGAGGTGGACGAGTTAACTAGCCACCTTTCTGCCCCTGAAACTCTAAGTCTGGAAATTAATTATTTTTAGCTATTATGGATGCATAGCAAGGGGTGAGAAGCTATACATGAGTTTACCTGTTGTTTCCAAGGCGTTTGCAGGAGCTGTATTGAAGAGACAAGCCTTTTAGATGCTGCGTTCTTCCCTATTTTCCTGTTCTCTAACTGAGCAACTTGCTGAATGAGCAGCTCTCTAAGTGAACTGCGGATTTGTTGTCTCCTCGTTGTAGATGCTGCGTGGGGGGTGCTCCAGATGCCATGGTTGGCACTCTTGTCTTTCCTGGGGTCTGCTTCATTCACTCCTCCCTTGTTTTTCTTGCTATTCAAGAATAGATGTATGCACTGTAGGAATTCCCTGATGTCTGTAGCAGTTTATATTTTATTGTCCTTGCTACATTGTGCTAAGGAATGGAGGAGTGTGGTGCATGGAGACGATGGAGGAAGTTATAAAAATGAATGGAGTGAATGATGGGGTGGATGGTAAAACAGAAGAGAAAAGAAGATGAATGCTCCCCTGTGTTTCCAGAAACCATTAATGACCTACAAAATAACAAACACAGAAAACATAGAGATGTAGATGTAATTTATTTGTTTTTGTTTTTTGTTTTTTGAAATAAATTGGGCTGCCTCCATGGAGGTTTTCAACCCACGGACTTGTCTTGGGCGCCTCAAAGAGGTTTTGACCCATGGATCTTTTTTTTTTTTTTTGAGCAAGTGAGTTGCCTCCATCGAGGTTTTCAACCCACAAGCTTGCCTTGGGTGCCTCCATCGAGGTTTTCACCCATGGATCTTTTATTTTTTTTATTTTTTTATTTATTATTATTATTATTTATTTATTTATTTCAGGAGGTGTGGGAAACTATGGAGTTTCCCATCACATACACCTCTTTTCTTATTGAATTTATGAAGTCTACCCTTGACAAAGGCTTCTTGTAAATTTTCAGTCTGTGACCATTGACAAGCAAGGGGATTCCTTCCTCATCTATGGTTCTGATTTGGACTGCGCCATTATCAAAACATTTTTCCACTATGTAAGGTCCCAAACATCTTGTCATTAGCTTGCCTTTGAAATATTTAAACCTTGAATCATACAACGGTGCCCAATCTCTTTCTTGGAAGGTCTTTTCTTTGATGTTCTTGTCATGCCATACCTTCCTTTGCAGCTGAACTACCTTTGTGTGAAGAAGTGCTTGCATTTTGAACTCATCCAATCCATTTAGTTGCAGCAAAATCTCTTTTTGGGCATTTGATAGATCTAGATTTAATTCAGCTGCCATTCTTAAGGTATTGAATTCAAACTCAACTAAAAGTAGAGCTTTCTTACCATAGACTAGTTCATAAGGAGTGAATCCTGTTGTTGTCTTCCAAGTAGTGTTGTAGGCTCAAGTAGCTTCCACTAATCTATCTACCCAATATTTTTTGCTGCTACTCACAACCTTGGTGAGATGCTCTCTAAAGCTCTGTTAGTCACTTCTACTTGGCCATTCACCTGTGGGTGATGGGCAATAGAAGTTCTATGCTTAATATTGTGCTTCCTCAAAAGGTTCTCAATGAGGTGGGAGGTGAATTGTGCTCCCTGATCAATGACTATTTCTCTGGGGTATCCAAACTTGTAAAACACATTCTCCCTCAGAAATCCTGGTACTTTCTCCTCTGTTGCTACCCTCACTGCTTTTGCTTCAACCTACTTTTTTAGGTAATCAGTGCAGACTAGGATATACTTATTTTGTCTGGATGGTGGATCGATAGGCCGAACAAAGTCCATGCCCCACTTATCAAATGGCTCGAGATCCACCTTAGGGTGTAAAGGAACTTTATCCCTTTGTGTGGGTTTCCCCATTATCTGGCACAGGTCACACCTGCTGGTGTATCTTCTAGAATCTTGATGAAGGGTAGGCCAATAGTATCCTGCCTGCAAAAATTTGTAAGCAGTTCTCTTTGCAACAAAGTGGCCTCCACTTGGGTTGTCATGACATGTAGAGAGGATATCAAAAAATTATTCCTCCCTCACACATCTCCTGAGGATTTTATCAGGGTCTAGCTTGAAAAGGTTTCCCCCAATCCATGTGAAAGGGGCACTTTTTCTGATGATTCTGCTCCTCTCCCTGAATGAAAGATTAGGAGGGAGTTTTCCAACAACCAAGTAGTTGGCTATATCAAAAAACCATGGTGAGAGTGCTAATATAGCAAAGAGGTGTTCATCGGGCAGTTTGTCATCCACCATTCCTTCTTCACTTGCAGGGAGAGCTAACCTAGACAAAAAAAATGCAACAACATTCTCCTTTCCAAGTTTATCAACAATAGTCAAATCAAATTGATGAATAACCAACAACCATCTAATTATCCTAGCATTTACATCTGGTTTGTTCATTAAATACTTGATGGCTGCATGGTCAGTGTGAAAAAAGGTCTGTTATCCAGTTACATAATGCTTGAATTTTTTCAATGCATGGACAATGGATAACATCTCCTTCTCAGTAACAGTATAATTCAGCTCGGCCTTTGACAAATTCTTGCTGATGAAATAAATGAAATAAGAGATTTTGTCCTCTAATTGTCCTAATGCTGCCCCTACAGCTTTTTCGGATGCATTAGTGTGGATGTGGAAAGGTAGAGTCCAATTTGGACCTTGGAGGATGGGGGCAGTAGTCAAATTTTTCTTAATAAGCTCGAAAGCCTCTTGACAAGGACCGAACCAAATAAACTCAAAATCTTTGGCCAATAACCCAAATAATGGCAAAGCCATCTTGCTGAATGTAGAAATTATATGCACTAAGCATGCATATGTCCAAGTTCCACCTGATATCACACTATTTAACTTTATGCAAGATACTGAATCTATTCCACTTGTTAATCTTTTGCGGAAAAAAATAATTGCACACACATGTGAAGCATAAACAAAAATAATCAATCGCACATAACACAGTTTTTAACCGGGAAAGCCTGAAGCTAAAAACCCCAACTATATATTATGTAACATGGAGATCATATGAAAATCTCATAAAAACATACAAAGCTTATCACAAGCTCTCAGTACAATACAATCATCATACACTAATCAGGCCCAATCTTGCAAATCCATGCACCGATCTATGCCACCTGCTAGCTTGCCTCCACTGCGCAATATCTAATGAAGAATGGCTTTGAATGAATTCGAATTACTCCATCCTTGACTGCGCAATCCTCATTGGCATCTCCATTGAGTGTTGGATGCAATCAATGCATCACTATAGTCACAACAGATAGTCTATCTTGCCCTTTCACCTATCTCTCCACTGGTCTCCACTGAAACTGCCATGCACTGTAGTTAACTATTGTATTGTTCAGTTGATTAATGAGTTATTATTTTTGAATTAATTAACTAATTAATTCACTCCACTCTCACTAGTGTATCAATCAGTTAGACTAGATACAACTAGCTCAACTGAGTCTAACTGAGTTAAACTGAATACAACTCCATAACTACTTCTTCCAACTGTGTCATAACTCTGTCACTTGAGTTCTAACTGATTCATCCATGCAATAGCTCCAGTAAACCCTCAGGAATAGCGTAATTCCTTCTGTCAGCTGTTGTGCCACATCTGTGCACTGAATTGAAGTGCTCCAAGAGAATAAGTTGTTGTTTAGAGTCCAAATATTATTAAGAGCTAATAATATTCGACATATCTATTTTTAGACTGGCAGTCTAAAAATAGACTCCGCCCAATATGTCTAAAAATAGAAGTCCATCTATTTTTCCAACTTGACCAACCATCCACAAATAGCATCCTGCAACTCATAGAATATGATCGATATGTCTAAAAATAGACTTTGCGCCAAAAATAGCCTGCGGGCCCACTTAGTGAAGGTGACTCTTTTCACTAAGCTCATCATCTTGTTGAATCTCAACACTCTCTCTCAACAAGATAGGGATTATCTGCCACCCCGATCCTGTCTCTATGGTATTCGAATTTTCCCCTGGTGAGCGCCTTCGTCAGAATATCTGCATCCTGATCCTCCGTAGGAATGTAAGAAAGTAACATGATCTTCGGCTGCACACAATCTCTGATATGATGATACCGAATGTCAATATGTTTATATCTATCATCAAATACTGGATTAACCAAGATTTTAATGCAACTCTGATTATCACAATATATCACAGTAGGATCTAAGTGTGAACCGAAAAACCCAACCAGGATCTTCCTCATCCATATAGCCTCGCATGCAGCCAAACTCGCTGCCATGTACTCGGCCTCCGCTGAACTGAGTGCCATGGATCTTTGTTTCCCACACCAAGAAATCGTCAGAGATCCGATACCGAAAATCCTCTCCTCATGTGCTCTTTCCGTCCGTTGGAATTTCGCTCACCGCATCCGTGAAGCCATGTGACTTAGATTCGACTCATCTCTATTCTGAACCGCACTACAAGCCATATTCGTATGTGCCCTTAAGATATCTTCGTGTACATGCTGCCCGCCTTCCAAAGAGTTGGTAGGCCGAACCATCGCTTGTGAAAGCCGGTTCACCACATAGCATATGTCCGGTCTTGTATTGACTAAATACATGAGCGAACCCGCCAACTGTCGATAAACAGTGGCATCCACTACCTCTGCCGATGTAGCATCCTCTTTCTTCCAATTTCCTGGAAGAGGAGTGTCGATAGGCTTGCAGCCTTGCATGTGAAACTTCTCCAGTATCTCCCAGGCATACTTGCCCTGAGACACAAACAGTTCACCTTCTCGCTGCCATATTTCCAATCCAAGGAAATAATGAAGGAGGCCCAAATCCTTCATCTCAAACTCCTTTGCAAGATCAACCTTGCATGAGTGTATCAACTGCTCATCACCTGTTAGTATCAAATCATCAACATAAAGTAAAATGACCAAAAGATTACCCTCAACCACAATTTGGTACAGGTTTGCATCTGCCTCACTCTTGGTGAAGCCAAGTCCAGTGAAATAGCTGTCGATCTGAGTGTACCAAGCACGGGGTGCTTGTTTCAACCCATACAACGCTCTTTTGAGCCTACACACATGCGACTCGCTGCTGAAGATCTCAAATCCTTCAAGCTGCTCAATGTACACATCTTCTTCAATGATCCCATTAAGGAATGCAGTCTTCACATCCATCTGATGAATGTGCCAACCCATCTGTGTTGAGAGAGCAAGGATGGTCCATATAGAAGAATACCGTGTGACAGGTGCAAAGGTTTCTTCATAGTCAATCCCCTCAATCTGTGAGAAGCCCCGGGCAACAAATCTTGCCTTATACTTCTCGACGCTCCCATCAGCAGCTTGCTTTACCTTGTAGATCCATCTTGATCCTACAACTGATTTCCCCACCGACCTTGGAACAATCTCCCAAGAACTGTTTCTGACAATGGAGTCATACTCCTCCACCATGGCATCTACCCATGTGGGCTCCTACGTTTCTTCTTCAAAAGAATATGGCTCTGTCACAATACACTTTCTCATAAGAGCCATGTATCTAGTATATTGGTCAGGTGACTATCTCTGTCTGCACTGTGATGTAGGAACTCCTACATTTTGTGCCGCATCCACCTTTAGTCTCTCAGCTTCTGTGGTACGCTTCCTACCTTGTCTGATGTTTGGTTCTGCATGAGTGGACTCCTCCACTCCATGAATCTCCTCCTGTGGCTGATCTACATCAAGAGGCTCATCTTTGGGAACAAGAAGTTCCTCCTCCGCATGCAAGTGTAGCTCCCTCTCAAGTGACAACTGCATGGATTTCACCTCATTGAATTTTATATCCTGTCGAATAACAGTCATCCGACTGTTTGGAAAATACACATGATAGTTATGGGGTGTTTCTATGTACCCCAAAAATATCCCAACTTCCGCAGTCGGCTCCAACTTCTTCCTAGCATCCTTCATCACATGAATGTAAATAGGTGAGCCAAAAATCTTCAAATGAGAAATATCAGGCTTCTTACCAGTAAAAGCTTCCTCGGGTGTACTCATGCCAAGTACTCTATGAGGACAATGGTTTTGCACATAAACTGCAGTGTTGCATGCTTCCGCCCACAAGTGCATCGATAGGCCCTGGTACTGTAGCATCGCTCGTGCAACACCCATGATCGTTCTATTATTTCTCTTTGCGACCCCATTCTGCTGTGGGTTATGAGGCGCTATGAGTTCTCTTCGAATTCCTTCTTTGCTACAGAAGTCTTTGAATTCACCCGAGATGTATTCACCACCATTATCGCTCCTTAGAGCTTTCACTTGCTTCCCTGACTCCTTCTCCACCAATGCCTTGAACTCACAGAACTTTGAGAACGTTTCAGTCTTCTTCTGCATGAAGAAGATTCAACATCTACGAGAAAAGTCATCAACAATTATCACATAATACTTGTGTTTCGCTGTTGAAGCTACCGAGAATGGTCCACACACGTCTGTGTGAATTCTCTCCAGGATCATCGAAGCACGGTTCTCCTTCTCATGAAAGGTGGTCTTCACAAACTTACCCATTTTACATCCTTTGCACTGATCTGATTGCGCAAGAGTACCCTTGGAAAGTCCAGTAGAAATTTTCTGCAAAATTTACAAAGCACCATGGTGAAGATGGCCCAATCTCCTGTGCCATAATTTGCCCTCATCCTAGCTCACCACTTCTTCTGCTTTGCCTACCATTGCAGTGCAACCATCTACCTCTAGCTTGTAGAGGTTCTTAATTCGAACCCCTATCTTCTTGTTTTGACTCGTTGTTTTATGTTGAAGGAAGGCTTTTCCCTCACTGAAAACAACATCATAACCCCTGTCTTCCAGCATTGTGAATGAGACCATGTTCTTCTTCAGACCTGGAACATGCATGACATTCTTCAACAAGAATGGATTACCAGACTCCCTCTCAAAGGTAATGGTCCCAATGCCAGTCGCACTGTACCAACCATCGTCGCCCATCTCTATATGCATCTGGAGGTCCTTCTCCTCCAAGTCACTGAACAAGTCTTTGTCTCCCGTCATATGGAAAGACGCATCACTATCAAGAAGCCACACCGATTCCATGCAGCTTGAAACCAAACATGCGATCAAAGAAAAATCCAGCTCAAATTGCGAGGCTAAGGCCTCTCGAGCTGCAGATCCAACAGCCTGCTTATTCTTCTTCTTCTGTGGACAGTTAGTGGCGAAATGTCCATGCTCATGACAGTGAAAACACTTCACTTTGGACAAATCCTGCTTCTTGCCTTTCGCACCGGATTTAGAAGGATTTTTCTTCCCCTTCCCTTTCCTTGCTTTGGAAACCAAAGCACAATTCTCTTCATCTTCATTCTTCGATGAAGATCCATCCCTGGTACCCTGCCTTATCTCCTCCTGCACAAGATCCGACCAAAGTCGCTCCCATCCTTGCAGTTTCTCCCCTCCATTGACAGAGTCTTCGTAGCTATGCCAACTCTTTAGAAACCCAAGTAGAGCCAAGCTCACCAAGTATTCTTCATCAATAGTAACCCCCACACTTCCCAGTTCATCCTTGTAGTGGAAAAACTTTGTGAGGTATTTTGGAATACTGTCGCCTTTCTCCATTTTTATTTTTCCGAGCTTATCTTTAAGTGCCAAATTCCTTTGGTCACTTCTGCTTTGGAAAAAATCTGTCAAAGCCTTCCACATTAAGAATGGAGTGGCTTTCCCATGAAGGCTGGACACAATGTGGTCCTTCACACCTTCCAACAGAATCCTCCTCGTCTTTGTAGTCTTCTTTTTCCACGCATCAAGTAATGCAGCATCGCTAGATCCTGGCTTAGGAACATCGCTATCGATGAACTCCTTTAGCCCATTATCCTCCAACAATGCCTCCATCCTGTCCTGCCATGCTATGTAATTCGAGCTCCCATCAAGGGCATACTCCAATCTCAACCCGTTGAAAGACATTTCAATGTATACTCAATTTCTTCACCAAGAATCTTCTGTAGCAAATTCGAATTGTCCACCAGCACAAACTCACTTCACAATTGCAATCTTCAATAAAAAATGCTCTGATATCATGTAGAAATTATATGCACTAAGCATACATATGTCCAAGATCCACCTGATATCACAGTATTTAACTTTATGCAAGATACTGAATCTATTCCACTTGTTAATCTTTTGCAGAAAAAATTAATTGCACACACATGTGAAGCATAAACAAAAATAATCAATCGCACATAACACAGTTTTTAACCAGGAAAGCCTGAAGCTGAAAACCCCAACTATATATTATGTAACATGGAGATCATATGACAATCTCATACAAAGCTGATCACAAGCTCTCAGTACATTACAATCATCACAATAATTAACTGTGCCCAATCTTGCAAATCCATGCACCGATTCATATGCCACTTGCTAGCTTGCTCTCCACCGCGCAATATCTAATGAAGAATGGCTCGAACAACTTCAAATTAATCTATCCTTGATCGCGTTAATCCTCATTGGCAACTCCAATGTGTGCGTGGTGCAATCAATGCATCACTATAGTCACAACATATAGTCCATATTTCCCTTTCACCTATCTCTCCACCGGGTCTCCACTAGAAATGACATGCATTGTAGTTAACTGCTATATTATTCAGTTGATTAATGAGTTATTATTTGTGAATTAATTAACTAATTAATTCACTCCACTCTCACTAGTGTATCATTCAGTTAGACTAGACAACTAGCTCAACTGAGTCTAACCGAGTTAAACTGAATACAAATCCATGAACTACTCTTCCAACTCTGTCATAACTTTGCCACTTCATTTCTAATCAGTCCTCTATGTATTAGGTTTCCGTAAACCCCCGTAACAGCGTAATTCCTTCTCGTTAGTCATTGCACACACCTGGCGGCAATCGTGAATCAAGTGCTCCAAGAGAATAAGTTGTTGTTTAGAGTCTGATTATTATTAAGAGCTAATAATAATCGACATGCATCTATTTTTAGATCAGCGATCTATAAATAGACTTCGCCCAATATTCTAAAAACAAAATTTCATCTATTTTTCCAACTTGATCAACCATCCACAAATAGCATCCTGCAACTTCTGAAATATGATTGACATGTCTAAAAATAGACTTGCGCCAAAAATAGCATGCGGGCCCACTTAGTGAAGGCGAATCTTTTCACTAAGCTCATCATCTTGTTAAATCTCAACACTAAAATCTTTGATGAGCCTTTTGTAGTAACCAGCTAAGCCTAAGAAACTCCTGACATATTTTTTCTTTTGAGGAGCAGGTGCCCTTTTGATGATAGTGATTTTGTTTAGGTTTACCTGTATTCCAACTTGGGATATGGAGTGTCCTAATACAACCCCTGCTTTATTCAAGAATTCACTCTTTTCTGGGCTCAAGGAGAGATGAATCTCAATGCACCTTCTTAGTACTTTTCCCAAATTGGAGAGAGCTTCCTGGAAGTCAACCCCATATGGTGTGAAATCATCAATGTAGATTTCGACAGAGTCATGGACTAGCTCAGAAAAGATGCTCAGAACAACTCTTTGGAAGGTAGCTGGGGCATTGCATAACCCAAAGGGTAGGAATCTATAAGAAAAGGTACCCCAAGGGCAGGTGAAATAAGTCTTATCCTGGTCTTCAGGGCTGATTTGAATTTGATTGTACCCACTGAAACCATCTAAGAAGGAAAATAACTTCTTCTCCGCAAGGCCATCTAGGACTTGGTCTATAAAGGTCAAAGGGAAATTATCTTTCTTGGTGGCTTTGTTAAGTTCTCGATAATCAACACAAATTTGCCACTTCTGAGTCTTATTTGGGACCAAAACAAGAGGAGATACCCACTCACTATCGGATATAGGATATATGAACCTTGCATCCAATAGTTTCTGCAGCTCTTCTTTGACTATGTCCTTCAGATTCGCGTTCATCCTTATTTGGGGTTGTCTCACGGGCTTGCATCCTTCTTTGATGTAAATATGATTTTTGCACACTAAAGTATGCACCCCTTTCATGTCTTTGTAATCCCAAGCAAATGCATCTAGATTCTCTTTCAAAAGCTGGCACAACTGCTTTTCTTATTTATTAAAGAGCTTTGGGTTGATTTTTAGAGACTTGGATGGGTCAAACTCAATAGCCTTGGTGGATTAAAAGGTTGAATCAATTGAGTGCACTTCCATCCAAGGTTGTATTTCAGATTCTTTGAATAAGGTTTTGAGAGGAATGCCAGTGGAGGACTGGTTTTGAATGGCATGGTCGATGAGTTCATCTTCATCAAGCCGCCCCCCTCTAAGAATAACATCTATGGTACACATAGGGGAAGTGTTATATAACTCATCTTCTTCATCCTCCAACCATATAGGTAGATCATGATCAATGGAATGCTGGGTTGGAGGATATAACACTAGCTGTTTAGACAAAGGCCCATTTTTGATAGTCATGTTTCCGGCTCGACAATTAATATAAGCATATGTGGTGGCTAACCAAGGTCTCCCTAAGATGAGAGGATAACCATTAAACTTGGTTTTTGGTTGCAGGACAAGGAAATTTGTAGGATACTCCCAAGAGTCAATGGTAACCATGACATCCTCAACAATTCCTTCCGGAGTTACTATGGACTAATCTGCAAGTTGAAAAACTGTTGTGGTTTTCCTCAAAGTCCTTTGGAGATTAAGTTTCAACATAGTTTCCTTGGTCACGATGTTGATGGCAGCCCCTAGATCAATCAGAGTGTTGGGGACTATTGTAGATAGGACATACTTAATGGCCCGAAGAAGTGGTATCTTTACACACAAATTTTCCAATTCTACCAGGAGTTCAGTCTCCTCTGGGGTGTACTGACTAGGGTGGATCAAGTGCTCAGAAAAAGGAGGTTGTTGGATCTGAGTGTTACCTTCTTCCTTTTCCTCCTCAACCGCTACAGGTGGAGATGGAGCATGGTTGTCTAGGAGTACTCATCCCAACCTGAGGTTAACCTCCTGTATCTCCACAACATAAGCTGGATAGGATGTTTCTCCATTGGGAGCCTGCTGTGTCTGTCTGTTGTTCGGTTTCGGATTGGGCTGTGCAGGTATAGGTAGCCTAGGTGGAGCATCATGAGTAAGCTGAGGTTGAGGTTGGGGTGGAGGCATTAGAGCAGGTGGTTTATTTTTTTCAGGCCTCCACCCTTGGGATGGATGGTTCCACTAAGGTTGTTGTGGAACATACTGCTGGAATGGTTGGTTTACTGGATGAGGATGATATAAAGGGTTGTAAGGAAAAATAGGAGGTGTAGACCAAGATGGAGGAGTGGGGGTGTACGAAGGTTGCATGGGTGTACCTTGATTGTTGTGATAGTAAGAGTAAGGTGCACCTTGCTGGTATGGCCGAGGGCCTTGAGGCCTACTCTGGTTGATGAAACAGTTGCTTTAGCATTGCTTCCCCACCTTGATATACAGCCTTAAGTCCAGGTAAGGGGGGGACACTTTTTTGTGGCGTGGTTCTCTTCATAGACTAAGAAAACCTCTATGACATTGAGTGGAAATTCATTTCTTGGGTGCTTCCCGAGACATCTAGGACAAAATATGGCCATGGCTCTCTCTGCTTCCTCTTGCTTCCTTTTGACCTGCATTGTGTCCATTTTCAAAGTAAAGGTGTGAAACATGTCACTCTTGAAGTACTCTAGCATGTTTCCAATCTCATGTTTTATGAAGGTGGAAGAGGAAGGGGTATTGGATGTACTTTGGCTAGCTTTGACCTTCTTCCTAAATGCCCTAGAATGGTTCCGGAAGACAATTTTGATTTATTCATAGGGTTGTTGGTAGATATCTCATCCTGATATCATATTCAAGGTTTCTATCATATCTTCACTGATCCCTCTAAAAAGTACAAGTGAGTTAGGATCAAGAGTACAGTTGGCTCTCTTATAGTTTAGTTGAAACCTCTCTTCATAGTCCTCTAAGGATTCATCCAGCCCTACAGTCATCCTAAAGATCTCATCCTTAGTTTCCTTGGACCTACAGTAGTATTTATATTTGCTGCCGAAGGTATCTTCCATCTGTGCCTAGGTAGTGATGTTATCCCCAGGTAGATCCATGAACTAGTGCATGACTGCATCCTTAAGGGTGGATGGGAATAGCTTCAACTTCTGATCATCATAGGTGTAGTCATAAGTCGTACAGACAATATAAAATTCAAACATGAATGTGTTAGGGCCCTCAGAGGTAAGTCCATGGAAGTGTGGAAGAGCGGAGGGACTAATGTTTTTCATCTTAGTTTCCCCATCTGCCTCTCCTATGGGAAAAGCTCTCTGGATCCTAGCCATGGTTAAGATAGGTGAAGCAGGTCCTTCAATTGAAACAAGGTCTTCTTCTTCTTCCTAATAGGATCCTCAAAATATTCAGAAGGCTCTCCTAGAGGGGGTTCACTCTCACTACCACTGAAGAAGAGTGAAGGGTGGCCAGGAGGTGAGGTGGGGGTTTTAGGTAAGGTTTTTCTTGGAGTATTCCTAGTCCTAGGTTTGTCTTTGAGTATTCCTAGTCCTACAAGGTATGAAAATCAAATCTTTTTGTATTTTTTCAATATTTTTGAAATGACATGAAAAGAACGGAAAGTAGAAAAGAATGTTAAAAACAAAATCAAAGCATCTACTAGACACCTCCCCGGAAACAACACCAAAAAGTGGTGAGCCTTGGTATTGCACCAAGGGTGCTGCAACTCTCAGGGGTTGCCCTACTTTAATTTATAAACCTGGGGTTCGTACAAACTTGGAGGTGACAGTGCTATACGCACAACATATGCACTTTGTTCATGTCATCCTCTTTTGCTTTACAAAAGGGTGCTACTTTTTAAACTATGATAAACACTGAAAAGTAAATTGCTGAAAGGAAATGACAGAAAGGAAACTAATTTAATTTGCAGAAAATAAATAACAGAAAGGAAACTAATTTAACTTGCTAAGAATAAATGGCAGAAAGGGAACTAATTCTAAACCACACCTAACTTGGCCAAACGGTTAAATGCACTCTACTTGTCCTATGGTCTATCTATCATGCTTCTATTCATGCAACTAAGCTATGCATGACTTAATTCTAATTAAAAAGATGTTGATTTGTAGCTTGGAGGAAATAAAAGGGCTAAATAGTCCAATGGAGGGCTTAACACATGAAATGAGGCTTTGAAGTGGAAAGAGGGCAGTTTAAGTCGGATTAAAGCTTTATTGAAGCACACAAAGGCCTTGGAGTGGAATAATTCAACCAATGTGATGGTAGAGTGCGATAGAGGACAAAGTTTGCAATATGCGATGTCATAATCGCAATATCACAAAAGTAAAGGGATAGAGGAAAGGTATTCCGGGAGTAAGAGCGAAGTACGATGAGGTAAGTCTTACGAAATGCGATGCAGAGTGGTGACGTGGAGGTGGGGCCGATATCACAATCTCAATATCGTGAAGTTGGAGCAGTAAGTGTTAAAGAAAAAACAAAAAAAATACAATGAGCGATTTTTGATGTGGTAGATGACGTGGAGGTGGGACTGATATCGCAATCGCAATATCGTGAAGTTAGAGCGGTAAGTGTTAAAGAAAAAACAAAAAAAATGTGATGAGCGATCTGCGATGCGGCGAATGACGTGGAGGTGGGATCGTCGGTGGATTGCGATCGCAATATCACAATCGACATTTGGAGCGATAAGTGCGAACGAGAACAAGCGAAATAATGCGAAGTACGAAATGCGATATCGTAATTTGCAATATCGCAAATTTGGAGGAATAACGAAAGTGTTGTTTAGAAAAGACTGCTAAGTATGATTTTGGAAAGGAGAGTAATTGCGGTCGAGCAAAAAGGAAATGCGATGCGATTTGTGGTAATTCTCGAAAGGAAAAGGGGGAAGGTGCGATTTGCGACATGCGATATCGCAATGTCGCAGTTGGCTACAACAAGTGGTAAGTGTTAAAGTAAAAGGGAAAAGTCACAAAGTGCGATTTGCGAAGTATGGTAGCGGGGATTTCGAGGAGGAAAGGCAGAGTTAGACCTCGGATGGTTTTTCAAGCATTTTGTGACTAAATAGGTAAGGCAATTGTGAACGATAAAAACAAAGGAATGAGGTGGGTGGAAGGGTGTAAGTGCTTTTGGGAATAAAGGTGGGTGCAACAGTTGGAATAATCAGAAAAAGGAGGGAATGGAGGGCGTAACAACAATGGAAAATGAAGCGGGGAAGCACTACGGAGCTCTGGGTTTTTTAACAATAAGTCCTACAAACAACTCTGCTGATATTATGCATGAGAAACCGACAAATGCGTGAAAAATACCGTGCAAAGGAAGACTGGAAAATGGTAATACAACTCTACTTCTAATCTAAGAAAAAGTGAACAGAAACCAGTTTTTGGGTTTGTGGGAAGGTTCGCCCTCCTCGAGCTCTATTGACAGAGATGAGAAGGGGGTCTTGATCCACAAATTTTCTTGGTTTTTATCCTTTGTTCTATCACTCTCAAGCAAATGAAAACTGCATCAGCATACTAAAAGCAAAAACTAAGCAACAACTTGAAACATAAATCAAATTATCAGAAGCAGAGCTAACGAAATGACAAAAAGCAAAGAACCAATACGACATAGAGGTTGAGGCACATGGATTGGTCCTTAACCCACGAGCCTAGCTCTCTAAAACTTAAATCAGTAAAATGTAATCAGTATGCTCATTTCATTAAAGAATAACCTCATACATCTCTGAAAGTTTTCTCACTAAAATAATAAAAAGCTCAGTAACTTGCAATAGAGTTCCGACTGGAATCGACTAGTATTGACTAACTCCTCCTAGCTCTAGCTCTACTCTATTTATTCTACAGGGTAGCTACCAAAAACTCCCTAGAAAATTATGATTGAGTCCTCTTGTCTCCAAGTAAACAAATATTGAGTGCACTCCTCTTTGAGTTTCTTGGCTGCCTCTGGAATTCGAATAGCTGGAGAAAATCCTTGGGATCCTTTGGCTACCTTTGGAGTTCGAATTTCTGGAGAGAATCTAGGGTGGACAATCCTCCTATAATTTCTCCTTGCTGTCTCCTCCAAGTCTTTGTGATAAAATATTTATAAAAATTCTTAATAAATCATGATTTTCTGCACTCAAATTTATATTAGGTACTCGAAGTATGTTAGCCTTAATCACCACCTATACTAGCATCATAAAACCAAATAATAATAAAAATGCAAGAAAAAGAGATCTAAGAAAGCAAAAACGGTGACCATTAACCCCTCCAAATATGTCTAATGATGGAGCTCATCACCTTCCATGTCTTTCTTCTAATATTCCATGTTTCCTTCTATCTTAGCTTCCATGCCATTCTTAAAACCATCCATCTTAGCTTCCACACCTTTCATCAAACAATCCATCTTAGCTTCCACACCTTTCTTCAAACCATCCATGTTGCCTTCTTTACCATCCATCTTAGCTTCCACGCCATCCATATTAACATCCATGCCATTCTTCAAACCATCCATATTAGCTTCCACGCCTTTCTTCAAACCATCCATCTTAGCTTCCACTCCTTTCTTCAAACTATCAATTTTATTTTTTGTTACTTTTTGCAAGAGCGAAATTTGTTGCACTTGGTCTTGTAAGTTTGATATATCATGTTGCACTTCTTCCTCTTCATGAGTCATTGTATAGCCTTATGAGGGCTTAATGGGTGTTGAATTATTTTTATGAGGCATTTTAGAACCTAATAGTGATATCTATGCTTGAACATGCCCTTGGAATCACTTCAAACTGATTTTTCAAACAAGACTTATGCAATTTTTAAAAAACATACGCACCTTTTTTTTATTTTTAGGAGCTCTATATTGACACTGATGTATCTCTGTAATTTCAGATCCCCAAGATTTTATCTTTTGTCCTCTAGTATCCCTTTGAGTCTTCTTTCCAATGCCATAGGTCAGACCTGATTTGGATTCTTCAAGCCAAAGTTATGCCTAATCTCCCACAATGACCTAATTATGTATTGGTTTAGTAGAGCGAACTTGTATGACATGCCATGTGTCACTGTTTCCTTCTTTGGCTCTGAAATTGATACAAAGGAAACTACAGTCTGTGTAATTTTGTCCACTTTTTACAAAATTTTAATTTGATGCTCAGAGAGAGAGTTATGACGATTTTCCCAAGGTCACCTCTTTGAGATGAAATTCGGGAGCCTGCAAAAACCCTAACTTCCACAAATCATATCTCCGAAAATATTTCAAACCAAGATCTGAAATTTTTACACGAAGTTCCTCAGGATTTCTTCGCAAATGTTTTTTTTTTCTTCTGAAACTTCGCAGAAAAAAAGTTATAGCGAAAATTCCACGATGGCTGGTTTGAAGTAGCAGAACCCTAGAATCCAAAGCTCTCATACCAAATGTTATGAAACCATCTCCCAAAATATAAGAAAAGAGAGATCAACGCCTTAAAAATCAGCCACTTCGAGGGGGAAACCTCCTTTACATTACATAAATGAAAAATTCTTAGATGACACAAATGACAAAAACTCATTTCTATATATAGAAGTCCATGGTATCACAATATAATCCTAGCCGACTTAACAATTATAATGTAAGGGCACAATAATAACAATATGGGGACTACAGAGGTACACCAATAATAATAAGGGGGCTATACTAACAAGAATAAGGTACTACACTAGCAATATAGGGCCCTAACATAATATGGAACTCTCTATACCTCGTTCCTATGAGTGATACACTTAACTATGGAAACCATGTGTCATGTTTTGACCTACCAAAATCGACAATCATGGTGTTTTATTGCATAAGCTACAATGACGATTGATTTTAGGGTTTCACGGAGTTTGATAACTACTGAGAATTTATTAATTCCCCATTCATTGTCCTCATTTTCTTCCGTCGCTTATTTTTCTCTGCAATGAGAGTTTTCATGGGTCAATTTCTCCTTGGAATTTTTATTCAAAACATTGATACCTTAGTTGAGTTTGTATGGTCACATTGCTATGTTATTTGTCAAAATGAGAATTTATTAATTCCACATTCATTGTCCTCATTTTCTTCCACCCGCTTATTTTGCTCTGCAATGAGAGTTTTCATGGGTCAATTTCTCCTTGGAATTTTTATTCAAAACATTGATACCTTAGTTGAGTTTGTATGGTCACATTGGTATGTTATTTGTCAAAATGGCCTGGCTCTTCGCATATTTCTCGCAATATTGTTTGTTTTCCTTAAACACAGGAATCATAATATTGATTTTTCCTTTGATAATTTTATATATTTTATGCCATTTTGTCTATAGATAATATTTCAATTCCACTAATGTTTCTCTAATGTTTTTTTTTTTCTCTATTTGTGTTTGTAGGGTAGTGGAAGTTACCCTCACCGCCAAAAATATATTTTAGAGTTTTTTTATTAAGAAAACTTGTAAAGGATTTTGTCCTGAATCAAATTTTTTTTTGGTTCGAAGGGTTCATGGATTTCAGGGTTGCAAAATCTATTCTTCCCCATCTGCACACCATTCCTGTAAACTCTCGTTACAATTTTTTGTGCTGTCATAGTTAATTTGATACAGTCACATTTTTTTTCCCTTTTCCCTTTTTGATTTTGATAAAACTAAACATATCCATCTCTGCGATCTCTATTTCTTCCATAGGGTTTGTTTTCCAGAGATTATAGTTTTTGAAAAGGGTTTTGAACCCTGGGTGATATATTCTTGTTGATAATTTACTCTGAGTTTATTTTTAGCTTGTGTCTTGTTTACTGTTACGAAGGAAAATTCTTTTAATTCAAGGTTTTTTGGGTGCACATATAACCCTGAATTTACCTCTTAATAGAATAATCTTCTATGGTATTTGCCATGACATTTTCTCAGTTATCGTGTTAGGGTTTATACCCTTTAAACATTTTCTATTGAATTTTCTAGTTGCGCCGAGAGGCGCATTCTACAGCCCAGTATGACCCCGATGTGTAAGTATGTCGGAATCCCAAAAAAATGTCGACTTGAACAATAATTTACATAAACATATAAATGAACAATTAAAAATTTATTAAAAATAAATTTAAACAATATAAACTTAAAATATGAAGAATTTACTAACACTCAAAAAAGAGATATGGTAAATAAATAATGTATGGTAAATACTTAAAAATATAAATAAACCATAGGTATGGTAAATAAATAAAACCTCTTTTTATATTACTCAGGAGGTATGGTAAATAAATAAAAATATAAATAAACTAGAGGTATGGTAAATAAATAAAACTGATTTTTATATTTACTCAATAACCCACTTTATATTTACAAAAACTCAAAAACAGGTTTTATCTGGGTGAAGCTTATGGGACAAATTATTATTAATACCATGGGCCAAATACCATGGGACAAATTATTAATAATACCATGGGAAAATACCATGGGCCAAATAATATATTTATAAAATAGGTATGGTAACAATAAATAATACAAAAAGATGGTACCAACTATCAGCGCGTAGAGGATCAAACTTCAGAATAAACCCTTGAGTGCAAAACTAGGGCAGCATTAATTTCTAGGAGATTTGATCCCTCTTGGCACTTGATAGATCTAGAGTTAATATGGATCTAGGCTGGTTTCGGTCGTGTGCGACCAAGGAAAATCTATCGGTAATATGAGGAACATATGCTTAATTTTATCAATAATATGTAAATACATCTAATATTAACATAACCATTTTAAATATGTTAAATATGTTTGAGATTCATTAAGTCATTTTAATTTTAAATTTGATTAGTTAGTTACCTCAGTTTGTTGAGATGATAAATATTGTAAAATAACTTTAATGATGAAATAAAATTTTGAACGCAAAGTGACAATGTAATAATATTGAATGATAGAAACTGTGAATAATAAGAATGTAGTCAATTACAAAGCCTTCATTGTGATCAATTTTAAACTATTTTCTTCTACTATTCTTATTTTCACCCATGATAGTTTTGTCATATTTTCATATTGATTATTTGAAAAGGACAGTTGGAATCGTAAACCATTTAAATATTTAGCTCAAGCTGTTGTAGTAAACATCATACCTTGTCTCTCTTGCTCTCCAATATTAATAGGCTGAATTACTATAACACAAAAATCAATGTACATTGTCAATAATTTTTTGTGCTTACACCGAAATCATTGCACACACACTATTAATCCAATGACTTTAAAATTAATGTACCATCATACATCAAATTATAAATCAACATATACATTGAAATCAATGCAACGAATGCAAGAAAACAAATAATAATAGAAAACAACATCTACACTAAAATCAATGCATATAATGCAAGTAATGAAATATGATTAGAAATCAACATCTACACTCAAATAAATGAGTCTAGTGCAAGTAGGAAAATAGGATTTAAAGCCAACATATACACTAAAATCAATGCATCTAGTGCATGCAATCAAATAGGATTAGAAATCACAATCTACACTGAAATAAATGCATTTAGTGCAAGGAATCAAATAGGATTATAAATCATCTACATTTAAATCAATGCATTCTGTGCAAGCAATCAAATATAATTATAAATCAACATCTACATTGAAATTAATGCATCTAATGCAAGCAATCAAATAAGATAATAAATCACCATCTACACTGAAATCAAGGCATTTAGTGAAAGCAATCAAATAGGATTAGAAATCACCATCTACATTGAAATCAATCCATTCAGTGCAAGCAATAAATAGGATTAAAAATAATCTACATTGAAATCAATTCATCTAGTGAAAGAAATCAAATATAACCAAAAATCAAAATCTACATTAAAATTAATGCATCTAGTGAAATCAATCAAATAGGATTAGAAATCATCATCTACACTGAAATTAATGCATTTAGTGCAAGTAATCAAATAGGATTAGAAATCATCTACATTAAAATCAATCCATCTAGTGTAAGTAATCTAATATCATTAGAAATCAACATCTACACCAAAATCAATTCATCTAGTGCAAGAAATCAAATAGGATTAGAAATCACCATCTACACTGAAATCAATGCATCTACAGCAAGAAACCTTTTTCCCTATCTCCCCCATATATATCTATATATCCATCCATATCTCCTTCTTTTTCTCTTTATCTCACCCCACCATACACACACTCTCTCTCACTACATATCTATCAATTTCCTTGTCCCTCCCTCCTCTCCATCTATCTTTTTTTCTCTTCACCTTACACCTATATCTATATCTCACTCTATCTCTCTATATCAATTCCAAAACATAAACTCTCTTTCTCCAATCTATCTATCTATATATCACTCCCTCCTCCTCCTCCTCTCCCTCTCTCTCTGTCCCTCCCCCTCTCTCTCTCTCTCTCTTCTATGTCTCTTCCTTCCTGCTACCCTTTCTCCCTATCTCTCCATCTTCTTTATCACTCCCTCTCTCTCACTCCACCTTTCACCCTCTATGTATTTATTCTTACCTCCCCCTCTCTCCCTCTCAGGATTCATATCTCTTTCCCTACCTCTCTTCACCCTGTCTCTTCCTTTCTCTCCCCCCCCCCTCTCTCTCTCTCTATCTTCACCCTCCAACTTTGTTTCCATATGCCTCTCTCTTTCCTTCTCTCCCCCCTTCTCTCCATATCTCCTTATTTGTCTCTTTATCTCACCCCAAAACATACACACTCCCTAATCATATTGAATGATAGAAACTGTGAATAATAGGAATGTAGTCAATTATGAAGTCTTCAATGTGATAGATTTTAAACTATTTTCTTCTACTATTCTTATTTTCACCCATGTTAGTGTTGTCATATTTTCATATTGATTATTTGAAAAGGACAGTTGGAATCGTAAACCATTTAAATATTTAGCTCGAGCTGTTGTAGTAAACATCATACCTTGTCTCTCTTGCTCTCCAATATTAATAGGCTGAATTACTATAACACAAAAATCAATGTACATTGTCAATAATTTTTTGTGCTTACACTGAAATCATTGCACACACACTATTAATCCAATGACTTTAAAATTAATGTACCATCATACATTAAATTAGAAATCAACATATACACTGAAATCAATGCAACTAATGCAAGAAATCAAATAATAATAGAAAACAACATCTACACTAAAATCAATGCATATAATGCAAGTAATGAAATATGATTAGAAATCAACATCTACACTCAAATAAATGAGTCTAGTGCAAGTAGGAAAATAGGATTTAAAACCAACATCTACACTGAAATCAATGCATCTAGTGCATGCAATCAAATAGGATTAGAAATCACCATCTACACTGAAATAAATGCATTTAGTGCAAGGAATCAAATAGGATTATAAATCATCTACATTTAAATCAATGCATTTAGTTAAATCATCTACATTTAAATCAATGCATTCAGTGTAAGCAATCAAATATAATTATAAATCAACATCTACATTGAAATTAATGCATCTAGTGCAAGCAATCAAATAAGATTAGAAATCACCATCTACACTGAAATCAAGGCATTTAGTGAAAGCAATCAAATAGGATTAGAAATCACCATCTACATTGAAATCAATCCATTCAGTGCAAGCAATCAAATAGGATTAACAATAATCTACATTGAAATCAACTCATCTAGTGAAAGAAATCAAATATAACCAAAAATCAAAATCTACATTAAAATTAATGCATCTAGTGAAATCAATCGAATAGGATTAGAAATCATCATCTACACTGAAATTAATGAATTTAGTGCAAGAAATAAAATAGGATTAGAAATCATCTACATTAAAATCAATCCATATAGTGTAAGTAATCAAATATCATTAGAAATCAACATCTACACCAAAATCAATTCATCTAGTGCAAGAAATCAAATAGGATTAGAAATCACCATCTACACTGAAATCAATGCATCTACTGCAAGAAACCTTCTTCCCTATCTCCCCCATTTATATCTATATATCCATCCATGTCTCCTTCTTTTTCTCTTTATCTCACCCCACCATACACACACTCTCTCTCACTACATATCTATCAATTTCCTTGTCCCTCCCTCCTCTCCATCTATCTTTTTTTCTCTTCACCTTACATCTATATCTATATCTCACTCTATCTCTCTATATCAACTCCAAAACATAAACTCTCTTTCTCCAATCTATCTATCTATCTATCACTCCCTCCTCCTCCTCCTCCTCCTCCTCTCTCTCTCTCTCTCCCTCTCTCTCTCTCTCTCTCGCTTCTATCTCTCTTCCTTCCTGCTACCCTTTCTCCCTCTCTCTCCATATTCTTTATCACTCCCTCTCTCTCTCTCCACCTTTCACCCTCTATGTCTTTATTCTTACCTACCCCTCTCTCCCTCTCCATATTCATATCTCTTCTCCCCCCCCCCTCCTCTCTCTCTCTATCTTCACCTTCCAACTTTGTTACCATATGCCTCTCTATCTCCTTCTCTCCCCCCTTCTCTCCATATCTCCTTATTTGTCTCTTTATCTCACCCCAAAACATACACACTCCCTCTTCATCTCTCCCTTGTCACCCCCTCTCTCTCTCAACTACTCACTCTCTATGTATTTATTCTTCCCTCCCTCTCTCCTCATCCAGCTCCATTTCTCAATCCCTCCCTCTCTCCCCCTCCAAATCAATAATCTACATTGAAATCAATTCATCTAGTGAAAGAAATCAAATATAACCAAAAATCAAAATCTACATTAAAATTAATGCATCTAGTGAAATCAATCAAATAGGATTAGAAATCATCATCTACACTTAAATTAATGCATTTAGTGCATGCAATCAAATAGGATTAGAAATCATCTACATTAAAATCAATCCATCTAGTGTAAGTAATCAAATATCATTAGAAATTAACATCTACACCAAAATCAATTCATCTAGTGCAAGAAATCAAATAGGATTAGAAATCACCATCTACACTGAAATCAATGCATCTACTGCAAGAAACCTTCTTCCCTATCTCCCCCATATATATCTATACATCCATCCATATCTCCTTCTTTTTCTCTTTATCTCACCCCACCATACACACACTCTCTCTCACTACATATCTATCAATTTCCTTGTCCCTCCCTCCTCTCCATCTATCTTTTTTTATCTTCACCTTACATATATATCTATATCTCACTCTATCACTCTATATCAACTCCAAAACATAAACTCTCTTTCTCCAATCTATCTATCTATCACTCCCTCCTCCTCCTCCTCTCCCTCTCTCTCTCTCTCTCTCTCTCTCTCGCTTCTATCTCTCTTCCTTCCTGCTACCCTTTCTCCCTCTCTCTCCATATTCTTTATCACTCCCTCTCTCTCTCTCCACCTTTCACCCTCTATGTCTTTATTCTTACCTACCCCTCTCTCCCTCTCCATATTCATATCTCTTCTCCCCCCCCCCTCCTCTCTCTCTCTATCTTCACCTTCCAACTTTTTTACCATATGCCTCTCTATCTCCTTCTCTCCCCCCTTCTCTCCATATCTCCTTATTTGTCTCTTTATCTCACCCCAAAACATACACACTCTCTCTTCATCTCTCCCTTGTCACCCCCTCTCTCTCTCAACTACTCACTCTCTATGTATTTATTCTTCCCTCCCTCTCTCCTCATCCAGCTCCATTTCTCAATCCCTCCCTCTCTCCCCCTCCAAATCCATATTTCTATCCCTCCCTCTCTCCTCCCTTCTCTCCTCCTTTCTTTCAAGTCCCCTCTCCTTTCCTTCCTCTCTCTCCCTTTCTCTCCTACCTCCCTTTCTCTTCCCCCATCTCTCTCTCTCTCTCTCCATCTGTCAATCCATACCTCTCTCCCCCTCCAAATCCATATTTCTATCCCTCCCTCTCTCCTCCTGTCTCTCCTTCTCTCTTTCAAGTCCCCTCTCTTTTCCTTCCTCTCTCTCCCTTTATCTCCTACCTCCCTTTATCTTCCCCCATCTCTCTCTCTCTCTCTCTCCCCTACAATCCTCTCTTCCCCCATCACTCTCTTCCTCTCTCTCTCATCATTCCTCTCTCGCCTCCTTCTATTTGACCCCCCAGCTCTCTTTCTTTCTCTCTCTCTCTGTCCTCCAATCCTCTCTCTTCCCCCATCACTCTATCTCACTCTCCAACTATCTTACTATTTCTATCCCTTTATCCTTCTCTCCCCCCTTGTCTCCATCACGCCTCCTTTCTCCTTCTCTCCCCCCTTGTCTCCATCACTCCTATGTATCTTTATCCCACCCATAAGCATACACTCTCTCTCTCTCTCCATCTCTCCCTTGTCACTCCCTCTCTATGTATTTCTTCTTCCTTTCCTTGCTCCACCTCCAGCTCCATCTCTCTATCCCTCCTTCTGTCCTCCTCCTCTCATCCTTTCTCTCTCTCTCACTCTTTACCCTCCAATCCTCTCTCCTTATCTCTCCCCCACCTCCATATTTATGTATCCCTCTACCTCTCTTACCCTTCTCTAACTCTCTCACTCTTCTCACTCTCTCTCTCTTCATTCCTCTTCTCCCTCCTCCTTCAATTTATCTCCATATCTCCCTTGTCACTCCCCCTATTTCTACACCTCTATCATATATCACGATATATTAATATATATTACAATATAATAAATTTGATATTGTATTAATCTAAACATATTAAATTTAATAATATTAATATTTTAATATTAATGTTAGGGTTAATAATGTTTTTTTGGCATGGTATTAATAATAATTTGGTCCATGGTATTTGACCCTTATACTTCATATATAATTAGATCTTGATTTCTAATCGTATTTGATATATTTTTATTTATTTACCTTACCTCTTTATACCTCTTTGATATTTACTTATTTAACATACCTATTTTATAAATATATTATTTGGCCTATGGTATTTACCCATGGTATTATTAATGATTTGTCCCATGGTATCTGGCCCACGGTATTAATAATAATTTGTCCCATAGGCTTCACCTAAATAAAACCTGTTTTTGAGTTTTTGTAAATATAAAGTGGTTTATTGAGTAAATATAAAAATCGGTTTTATTTATTTACCATACCTCTAGTTTATTTATATTTTTATTTATTTACCATACCTCCTGAGTAATATAAAAAGAGGTTTTATTTATTTACCATACCTATGGTTTATTTATATTTTTAAGTATTTACCATACATTATTTATTTACCATATCTCTTTTTTGAGTGTTAGTAAATTCTTCATATTTTAAGTTTATATTGTTTAAATTTATTTTTAATAAATTTTTAATTGTTCATTTATATGTTTATGTAAATTATTGTTCAAGCCGACATTTTTTTTGGCTTCCGACATACTTACACATCGGGGTCATACTGGGCTGTAGAATGCGCCTCTCGGCGCAACAAGAGGGGCTCTACAACCAAATATGGGGAGATATCTCATAGCATTACATTTAATAATAAAATAATATACACATTAACAAATTAAAAAAATAATGTTACCAAAAATATAATATTTTAATTTCAACCTTAATTTTACATCAACTTCACATGGAGAAATAAAGTATTTTCAAGTAAAATATTTCCAACTTTGTTTATAATTACTTCTAACTTTTTAATATGAGTGAAATGTATAATTCCATCAATATTCAATAGGGAGTTGACAGGTTGCATCTAAAAATAATATCGATATTGCAATCTTGTATGAAGGAGGAATAATTCATTGCTTAGAGAAGCATCCAAAAATATAATTAAAAAACATAATGTAGGCTCCATTAAAAAAGAAAAGGATTCAAGTCAATTTGCTATATTGTAAATCTTTTTTATTAATAAAATTACAAGCAAATTTTTTTATCCCATTAAAGTAAATTTAAATAATAAGTAACTATAATATTTTAGAAAATATAATTAATAAATATATACAAATTTAATAACTTTATCTATATATGTGTGTGTGTGTGTGTGTCGAATTAAGGTTTTATATTACTAAAAAAAGAGATTTACATGGATTTGCATGAGTTCCAAAGAGACTATCAAGGATTTATACTTTCCTCACCATGATACACTAATCTATAGGACCGAAAAAGGTTCCATTCCCACCAACTAAATAAATGTTTTCATACCCACAGTAATATAAGAGCCTCGACTAGGGATGGCCTTATTAATTTCCTTGCAAACCTGTGTAGAGATACCATACATGTTCTAAAATGGAAATAACGTTGACAATGTTACAGCCAAAAAGTTTTCCCAAACTAAAACTTTAGAACTATACAAAAATTTAACGACCCTTACATTAAAAGAACATACCAAGACCATATTTTCGCAACCAACCATTGTCCCTATGATAGAGAGACAAAAAATGTATGAAATAAAGCGAGTGGGATAAGAGTCACCAAGTAGACCGAAATATGACAAGGAGACTAGAAGAGATGCTAATCATCCTACATCATGAGCCAAGAAACTTAAATGCAACCTTCATGATGCACTGCATTCCGACTAAGATCACTAGTCATTTTCCAAAGAAATATTTTTTCGAGCCCCCACGCTAGACCCAATAGGATCCATCAAGGTCCCCCTCATCCAATTCACATAAAATTTGGATCTGTACATGAGTCAAGTGAGAGTCAATTATGTGAAGAAAAAACCACCAGTTGTTGAGTATTCTCTTAATGTCCTCTAAGATGAGAAAATATTGTACTTCTTGATTTTATTTTCCTTCAGGACTAGTCCTACCAAAGTCTTCATTTTTCAAGTATTTTTTCTTCCTACCCTGGTATGCCTAGGGCCAGGAACCCAAATTGACACATCCTCCTTGAGTTGAGAGTCTGAGAGGGATTTTCATTCAACTCTAGCTTAGGTCTCAAGCTTATAAATTTCCCTTCTGGTCTCTGGTGGCACAGTGTTGGAAAAGGTGGTGATACAAACATGTGTAAAGAGTCTAATGCCCCGCTACCCTTGTTGGCCTCTGCCACCAACTTCGCACCTAAATCTCATCCTATATCCTGGCAGCATGGCTGAGATCCAAGGTATGAACTTCCAATAACTATTGTGAATTCCTCTACCTATAAAAAATCAATAAAATGAAAAAGGCCCACCTTCTATGAGACCCAGGAACCAACACACTAAATCATCACCGTAACACCAAACACTTTACCAAAATCAACAAACAACCCAGCAATTGAGGCAGAGGATATCACTTCCTCTCCCGAGACCCTTTCACCAAATACCATTGAACCCTCAAACAAATGAGTAAAGACCAAAATACCTCTCAACCTAGAAATGCGTGGTCAAACACCAGGCTCAATACACCAAAACTTAAATAGCTAGATAAAAAAGCTAGCCTTGCAAGGCTTCCCCTTACGCTTTGAACATGACACCCCTTCCCTAGTTTAAACCATGAATTAAATAACATTTAACAATAACCAAACACAATTGAACAAAATAATTTGAATTAATTCCATAGACCAAAATTTCAATTTGAGACAAACATTTAACCCCTAAATGCACAGATCCAACCACAACAAGCCACCAAAAAAATGAGATTAAGTCTACTAGAGAATAAAACCAAGAATTCGTGATGCAAAAGAGTCTATATGCCCTCGATGCCCATTCTAAGAAATAATTTCCCATTGACCAAGAATAAGAGCATTTATCCCAGGAGCTCCACTCAATTAAACTTCGCTTACACAAACTAGTGATATTGCCGCTCTTACCTTCACCTTTCTCTAATATCCACCTCATAATATAACTCTCACATTCAAGTTTAAAAATGAAGCTAAAACAAGAGGCCAAAGACCTACCCTTATCTCATTTCCACTTACCATATCAATTCTTATCCCTCATCCAAGCTAATTAATAGAGTCGCTGCTAACTAGAGGACTGTGTGTGCATGTATTGGAGGGTAGGATACGTCCTCCATCATTAAACACTTAGTTTGTATTGTAGGGTGGAAATCATGGCCTCCAAAACACCCATTATATCCGAATTTACACCCCCACTAGGGAGAAATATATATAAAATAAACATAATAATAGAAATAAATTAAAATCCATTTTACCATATAAATTAAAATAATTATTCATATATGCAATAACTTCATATTTAAATCTTATTAATAAGGATATAAAAGTTTAATATTTGTTCTCTAATAATTTGAGATAACTCCGATTGACATAGAAAAAAAGATGAACCTCAACCCTAAAATAAAGAAAAAACTTCCAAAAGTTGATGTATGCCGCTAATAGTGACTAACACACGATATTCTCAAATAAAAGATGAAAGAATAAATTTATTTTATACATAACCTTGTATCCATAAAATATAAATTAATTATTTAATTTAAAATTAAAATTTTATTAAGTTTTAATTTCAAATTTTATAAGGCCCACATGGTATAGAACTTTGGTGATGACATTTACTGTTAAGTCACTTCGTTATGTGAAGGTCACCGATTTGAAACTGTTAAGTCACTTCGTGATGTGAAGGTCACCAACTTGAAAATCATTGGGGAAAAATACAACCATGTTAAGGGTTGGTGTGGCCTAGGTCTGTTGCGATCTCTAACTGATTTTGATAACTTAGATGCCCCTGGGTTGTGGTTTCGCAAGTCCAAGGTTAAGCATGTAGTAATCTCAAGACTCAGACAAATTTGAAAATAAAATTAAAAAAAAAAAATTTAAAAGGAAAAATTAAGAGTAAAAGCAAGTGATAAAAATAACACAATATTTATAACAATACCTAACACTTTACAAAACTTTTATATAATATGCCACCATTATAACTTAAATGATTTTTTTATTTTCATTTTAAGATATCAACGCATTTTATAAAGTTAATAAATAATGTATATTTATTATAATATTTATATATTAACAATCTACATAAATTTATTTTTAAATTACCATCAAACCACATAGATAATGTATAAGAGTAGCGTGTAATATTCCAAATTAGGAAAGACAACAATACTGAACACAAAACTGAAATGTACAACAAATATCAATGCAAAACACATGAGTAAATCATAGATCCATTATATTATGTATCACAGCAGCAAAATATACAATATGTTGAGGAACAAATCACTCAAACTAGGAAAACAAGCCTCGAAAGCCCAAATACACTGAAATCCCAAAATATGCTGCTACATAGAAATACCAGAATACATGACAACACAGTCCCAGTGAGGGTTACTGCAACTAGAAAATAGAAAAAAATGGATTTGCTGATATGGTACTCAAAATGAGCTGAAAATGGAGAACTAGTCTCTCATACACAATCCCAAGATGACCCGACAAGGGTTTCTTGAAATACACAAGATGAAAAAACAACAGACTGCAACTCTGTGGCTGAATCATGCTGTATCACTAGGAATCTACTGATATATGACTGAAATGACAAAGATATAGCTGTATCTCCTCCTCCCTAGCTTTCTAGGTGAAAGGCTTCTCCTTTCACTAGGAAACTAGCTCATAAACATGGTTTATCAACCCTCCACTGCAACACATTGCAAAATAACGCAGTTCCTCCAGAAAAATGCACTGTGGCTAAAGGTGACTACTTGGCCCAATGCCAGATGGTGGAATTTAAGCTCAGAATAGATCTCCTAAGTGGCCTCTAAGGTCCTTCAAGGTAGAGTTGGGATTCTTGCCTAGAAATACCTTTGTACTAAACAGTACATCAAACTCAGCTAAACAGTTGAAGTATGCAAGAAATCAGAAGACTCAATCATAAACAATATTTTGAATGCTTCTCATGGCTACCATCCCTTTCCTTATATTCTTGGTGAGCTTCCTCACCCTTGGCCCCACTCATTTATGATGCTACTCCCACGCAAAGACTCCTCCAAAATTGTGTTGTCCCCACTAGCTCAACTCTTCTCCTTTGGCAGCGCTATTGATTTGGTCAATCTTGACCTAGTCTACATGCATTGGCCCCTTTCACACCCAAGGTGGCTTTATTTTGACTATCTAAACTAATCCACATTCATATTGGAGGTGATTTATTCCTACTAAAGATATTTAAGGGTCTCCCTACCCCACTTATTCATCTAGAATATGAATAGAAGAAACATATAATATTCCAACTAGCTAAAAGCTAATTGGGAATATTACAGTCCTCCCCTCCCAATTTTTTCTTGTCCTCAACCAACAGTAAAGAAGGATGCTTCAAATTATTCTCTCCTTCCCAAGTGTTAGCCATCAATAAAATTTTGTCATAATTGATGATGGCTAAAACAGGTCTTTAGTCTTCAAGAAACAAGTTTTAAGCAAAATTGTGACTTCTTGAAGCCTCTCTATGTTCTTTATCCTCAAAGATCAAATCTTCATTCAAAACCTTCAAAGGAAAACCTTGCTGTTATAAAAAGACTGTTTTCAGACCCATTTCCCATCATCTTTTTCCTTTGGAAAAATCCCTCTAAAAACCCCTTCATTTCACCCATTTTCCCCATTTTTACCCTTCATTTTTCCTTAAATTCCCCTTTAAACCTTATAAAATCCTTTTATTATGGTTTAAACCCCATTTTCCAACCTATCGTAACCCTCAAAATCCCTAAAAAAACCTCCATTTTCAGCCTAAAAACTTCATTTTTTACATATAAGGCCTTAAGCTCTTTTCGGCTTAGGCCCTAACCCTTTTTCCTTCATATGCCCGCTCCGCGACTGAGCTCTAAGACCATCAGTGATCGGCGCATCGCAATTTCTAAATTCCACTTCCCTTTTCCCTTTTTTCCGATGGCCGATCCACCGATGAAATCTGGACCGTCGATCTTCCTCAAATCCGACGGCTATCGCTCCATCGCATTGACGCGTTCCCCTTTCCATTTCCCTTTTCATTCTCCATCGATGGTCCCCTACCGATAAGATCTCCACCGTTGATCCTCTAGATCGGATGGCCCGGGCTCATCGACACATCACAAATCTAAAACTTTGCCTGCCTGGACTGCTGATATGTGATGCTCTGATCACATCTCCACCGTCGATATCGATCTTGATTGGATGACCGTCCATCCATTGCATTTCGTCCGCCCATCGGTCATCGGGCATCGCAAATCGAAAATTTCTTTGTTCCTGGACCCTTTCTTCACTAATCGCCGATCTGCCGAGTTAATCCTAGCCGTCTATCTCCCTGGTTCGACGGCCCACATCACTCCTTCATCTAAACCCCGCCCTTTTCATTCTCCTTCATTGCCCAATCCTAACCGTTCATCATGTTTTTAGATCAACGACCCTTGCTTCATCGCATTTTCAGCATCCCCCTGACCCCTCTTCCACCTTTTTTAATCTGCTATCTCTGCGATTTAATCTGGACCGTCCATTCCTCCCAGATCAACGGCTCAGGTTCACTGCGAGGGCATCCAACCAAAGTGGCCTGTACTCCCTAGTCCCCCCACAGTCTGTCTCCACTGATGATTTTTTCCCCAATCCGACGACCAGTATTTCCCCATTCACTACGGGGGCACCCCGCCGACAAGATCTTGCCATACCCTCCGTCCCCCCCGCACTTGATCTCCACTTTCGATCTAATCCAGATCCGACGACCATGACTCAATTTTGTTTATAATCCCGCCGGTCCCACTCGGCCGCGTTGGGGCTTTTTCATCATGTTTTTTCTAATCTCCACTGTTGATTGCAATTGATCCAATGACCATTAAATCCCCTCCCACTTCTGCCTCTTTCCCTTTATATAATCGCCCCACCGTGATTTTAACCCTTTATCACTGTAAATCCAATGGCACACCTTGTTTTACCTAACCTCAAGCCTCCCCGCTCTGCGACAAAAAAGCTGACGTCGTCACCCCGGCCCCACCATATATTTCCTCCACTCATCTTATCTTCCCTCGTGCTCATCTGCAGCCGTAGATCTGGCCCCCCCATATTGGATGGTCTAAAACTAATTTTGCGTCCATTTCACCAATGAAGTTGATCACGCAGTTTCAATGTGAAATATGTGGTTTTCGCCTGGACACACGTCGTCCAGAGAGCCGTATCGCGTCCATTTCACACAAAACCGTTTACTGCCCATCCCCTGCACGAAAACCACGTTCGATTTTCTGCAAAACCACCTATCCATATTTTCGCGTCACAAGTAGATTTAAACCCTATTTATTATGGTTTCGACCATATAATATCCTTTCGCATGCTCCCTTGCCTCTACACTACCCTTTTTCCCTCCTCTGAGCCCTCTGTTAGTAGTTTAGCCCCAAATTTGCAGGTTTTGTAACAGGTTGTGTGTGTTACAGGTTTCATGGTGGAGAGATATCAAAGCTGTCCCACAGCAAGTAAAAGGTAGCTCAGGGTCGAGGATGATGATCCTCTGCGGCCCACATAACACAGAAAAGGGACCAAAGGGGGAAAAATGTTTCAGTCAAAGTATCACGATCATTGGCCGAACAATAAAAGCCCTCCAATGTAGTAGATCTATACACAAACAATGAAGATCAGAAGAGAATCAAAGATTAAAGAGAAAGGAGTAAAGTCTAAAGCCTGAAGATTTTAAGGCCTAATCCGAAGATTAAAGGTTAAAGACACAGTTTGAAGAATAAAGATGATTAAAGGAGGCCTAAAGCATATCAAAGGCCTAATCAGAGTTTAAAGTATCAGAGACAGACAAATTAGCAAAAGACCGCTTCAAATGATAGATCATTGAAGTAGTTACTCCTCCAGAGATCAAAATTCCACCTACAAGTTCATTTTCCTCAAAAGAATACAAATTGAATGCACAGTCAGAGATATTTTCCAAAGACAGCTCAAAAAGTAATTTCCAGCCTACCAAAAAGCCTAAAAAGCCAACAAAAGTGACTGAAGTTGATGAAATTTAATGTAAAAATAAATTAACAGAGTTAAGACATTAGATACCTTCTCCATAAGGCTTCCCAAAGGCCAATAAGCATTTACTCTGTATTAATTGAATAATTAGACCTTCTTTCCACTCCACCTCCTCAATTTACTTATATATATATCATATGAGGAGTTCATTGTTATTGTTGGTTGAATACTTATCAAATGTAAATATTTGTTGAGGCTGCTGAAGCTCTGTTTCTAATTGAAAAAAGATAGGCTGAGAAGAGAAGTTTGAAGCTGTGAAGACCTACTGGACTTGAAGATTGTAACTGGTTTGAACATCAAATATACAAGCTGATTTATGGGATCCTGGTCTATGTCAATGGTGATGTTTTTCTTACTGTAATTGTTATTTTTCTTATGTTTTCCATGCTGTTCACTTTCTCTGATAAAGAACAACAAATATAGATTAGGATTTACTGTAAAAGTACCCTATTTCTCACCAATAAATCTTTATCTCTATGTTTTCTTCTAATTGTTGCTTTGAGGATAATTCAATAGAGTATAACCAGTGAAGTGCTGGTGAGCCCATGTTTACTGAGTGCAACTTGAGATATTGTCTTTGAAAGTTCTTGAAAAGTATACTAATTAAAGTTGAACTAGAGAATTTTATGGTTAACCCTGTCCTCTAGTTTATCTCCAACAATTGCTTTGAAAAGATCCCTTAAGAGTATGCCAAAAGCAGGCTAGGTTAAAAGTCCTTGATCTTAGGCTACTTTTTATGTTTATCTTAAATGTTTTCCTTTGAGAGTATGCTGAAAGCAGGATAGGTTCAAAGTCCTTACTTGATCTTAAGCTGCCCTTTGTTTTCTTTTATGTTTACTGCTTTCACAACACCTTTAATGTTCCATATCACAAAATAAACTTAAAGAGATCCTTTGATATAGATAACTTGCCCCATGGACCACTCTTGAAACTTGTTGTGTAATTAAATCCTTTTGTGACTCCATAGCCCATTGGATTGATACTATTTCTTACCTATCCTATCAGCTGAAACATTCTTTCAACCTGCTCACACCTTTACCCCTTAAAAGACTTCCTTCATTTTGATGATATCCATCCCAACAAAAAACAAACAAAATCCTTGTACTTCATAACTAGCCTAATATCATATCATAAGCCTTAAAGATATATCCTTTGAAAACACTTAAATAGAGAGATCCCTCTCTGAATCTAGGAGGGCTAGATCCTAGGATTCCAAAGTGGTTTTGATGTAGGCTCTGCAGCGTTTGTTCTTGCCAATCCTTCAAACTACAGAGACCTAACATAGTGGCGACCATACTGGTGAGGAAAATATTAAGTAATAGATAACTTCACAACTCAACGAACCCCTATTTCTGAATGACACAAGGGTCACCAAGAATGGTTATTATTGATTGTTGATGGTGAGAAACAACCTAACCTTCAAAACAAGTAAAAATCCTTCACCTGGTGACTCTATTGGTATTCAGTAGGCCTACTGACCCCACTGGTTTTTCCTAATCCTCCACTGGGAAATCCTTTTATCCTTCAAACATCATTCAAACCTAGTTAAGAAGACTTTGAGGATTGAGTTTTAGTTGAAAAATATTAGTTAGCCTTTAAAAGACTGTCATACTTGGCTGAACTTTTCTCATCATTGGGTCTAAAAACACCACATAGTGGCTTCTAGAAGAATTTATATTAGAGCCTATCCTGACCCAAATCCTCTTGAGACAGTTGATAATCCAGAAAGTATCCTTAGGAAATCTCCTAAATCCAAGACTTCAACTGTTGTCAGACCAATTCATAGAGCTAATTCTGTCCCTAAAAATCTCTCAGATCTGCAAGATACACAAGTTGACTTACCATCCATAAGAAACCTGTCCAGAACTAAGTCACTTAGTGATATAGATTAGATAGACTTTGAGTCTCCACACTCACCCCAACATAGTGGTGAACATACTGATAGTAGAGAAACTACCCCAAATGATCTACATTTCATTCATAACTTTGGTTTCTCTCATCCTAGATCTACTCAACAGTCTCTTGCTGGTCCAAGTACTTCTGTTATCCATACACCCACTGTTCAAGCTACTCTATTCCATCCTCCCCCTCCTTTCATAAACCCTCCACTTGTAAACCCCCCATTTTTTCCACAACCTCCTATCATGGCAGCATGGTATGCTCCTCTAGTCCTTCCTTTACCTTTAGTAAATTTTCCATAGGACTATTAGTCCAAGATCCCATTATATGATGCTAGTGGTTCTATTACTGCTCAAATACATGTGGAAAAGATGAATGACTATTTTGATAGAAATGAGGTAGATGATGAAACTGTTAAACTTGGATTATTTGCTCAAAGTTTAGGGGGAGAAGCAAGAAAATGGTTCAAAATCTTAACCTCTAATAGTATTAATGATCTCCAAGTTTTTCATCAATCATTCATAAACAATTGTGAAATTAGGAAGAACCCTCTCCAAATTCTTTCAGATTACAAAAACCTCAAGAGAAACACTAGAGAAAGTGTTCAAAATTATTGCACTAGATTTAATAATATTTATAAAACACTACCCCTAGATTTGAAACCTCCACAAGGCTCAACTTTGGCCAAATTACCTGAAGGATTTGATCCTGAAATGGCCTATCAGCTAAGAGATCCCTTAACTTTAGAAGACATGCAAAAGGGGGCTCTTAGTGTGGAAACAAATCTGATTGAGAAGAGGTCTAGAATGAAGACTGAGAAGAGGGTATCATACAGGGATGAAGCTACACCTTACACATCTGACTCAAAACTAGAAAGGATGATGGAGAGAATGAGCATATATGAGAGAGCTCAATCTAGAGAAAATCAATCAGCTCCTCAAAACATAAATCAATCCCAAAACCAAAATCAGAACTTTAGGAGAAATCAACCTCAGAACAAACAAAGAGATGCTGATCAACAGATCAGACCCCTTTTTCAAGAAAATTATGTTAATGAGGATGGAGAAACAAATGAACAAACAGAGGATGATAACATAAACATGCTAGGAGTAAGCAATGAGGATTCTGATCTCCTCCATGAAAGAAAACAAGGTCTATATACACCCTATGATCATAGAAGACCAGGAGCTGAATACTCTGAAAAAGACTTTGAAAATTCCATCATAGGATCACCTAAACAATATGACCTAAGGAGTAAAAAGAATCAAGAAACTCCCAGGAAGAAACCCTCTAATAATTCTACCAAAAACAACCTTGTAAATGCTTCTAAAAAGACAGTAGAAAATCATAAAACAGTGGCTGAAAGTTCTGATCCAAACAAGGGAAAAAACACCCAAATCAATGAAAAACAGAGTGGTGACCCTAGCAGCACTAGTATTTCAGCTAATGGTCCTAAAAAAACCATCTTGATTGCTATAAATAGTAGAAATCAACAAGCTGATTTTGCTGATGAATCAGTGACTAAAAAGGCTGAATCAAACATTTTGAAAAATCAGATTCCTTTTAGCCTAGAGAGTGAAATTGCCAAAATCAAAATCTCTGTCCCACTTACTAAGTTGTTCACTTAAAATGTATATAGATGTCAAGTTTTGAAAGCTCTAAACATAGAATATATTCATGATATTGTTAACTTTAATGATGATACACCAGAGCTTCTGTTTGGTCGTAAGATTGAAGGAAAATTTAAAAAAGGAACTACCCCTCCATTCTACATCAGTTTGAATATCCATGATAATATTTTTCACAATGCCATGCTTGATTCAGGAGCATCACATAACCTCATGCCCAAAGCAATAATGGAAAGATTAGGCCTTGAGGTAACTAGACCTTATAAGGATTTATATTCCTTTGATTCAAGTAGAGTGAGATTCCTAGGCCTAATAAAAGATATATGTGTTAACTTAGCTCAAATTCCAGCCAAAAGCTTAGTGATGGACATTGTAGTGGCTGATATACCCCCTAAATATGGCATGCTTCTTTCAAGATCATGGGGTGCTAAGTTGCAAGGTACTATGCAGATGGATATGACTTTATGCCACCATCTATGTCTTCAGTCAACCTAGAAGACTCTATAGGGAAACACACATGAAATACATGGTGAGTAACCAAGAAAGACCAGAAAACTCCCCTCTCTATTTTATACATACTAACCTTGACTCATTCATTCTTTATAATGATGAGATTTCTAATGAGCAAGGATTAATCAATGAAACATCAACCAATATAGTGGTCACTCCACATCCAAGCATAGTGGCAGCCATAGAGGAAAAGAAGAGAAAGGAAAAATTATTAGATCAGTTTGCTAATTCAGAAAATCACAGCAAACAGCTCACAGGCCTTGAGGTCCAAAACAGTCATAAATATATTGCAGATCATGAAAATCAAAGAATAAAACCTCAAAACATTGAAGATATTGAGGAACAAAAAAAAATTCAACATATTGCAGACTTGTAGGAACAACACAGTGACAGATTAGGAAAACAAGACAAAGAGGACAGAAGTGAAATGAATGACAAATCTGAAAACGATCCTCTTTGGAGTATGAGTTTTGATGGGTCTTGCTCTAAAACTGGTGTAGGAGCAGGAATATGGGTGCATAACATTGAAAACAATCACGCTGAGGGTCATTCCTATAGATTAAACTTCCAATGCACAAATAACATAGCAGAGTATGAAGCTCTCCTTTTAGGCCTGCATTTATTGAAGAAATTAGGGGCCAAAAAAATAACAGTTCGTGGGGATTCATAATTGATAATTAGAAAAGTAAATGGGGAATACACTGCTAAACATCCCAAACTTAGAGCTTATAGAGATGATGCCATGGGCTTGTTAAAAACATTTGCTGAATTCCAACTTACCTGTATCCCAAGGAACCAAAAAATTCTTGCCGATGGATTAGCCTTTGCTGCTAGTACTTGTCTAAGACCATATGAAAGCAAACAATACACCATCTAAGTCAAATATAGACCAACTGTTCCATATAATGAAAAATACTGGCAAGTGTTTAAATGAGATAAACAAATAGAAGACTTCCTACAGTCTAGAAATGAATTTGAAGTGAAAAACTAAGATTCAGAGTATGAACAAGATTTTCCTACTGAAGAAAGCCCACATTTTGAAGAAGAAAAGTTTCCTAAGATTGCTGGAATAAATCCGTTAACTAATAAACCCAAACATAGAACAGAAAATAGCACATATTTAGAAAAAGAAGACTTAGAAGTGTTGCAATCTAAAAATCAAAGCTTGCCAAAAGGACTGGTCCTATTAGAAGAATTGTTTGACTTGAATGATGTTGCCAAAAAGCCAAAACTAGAACCTATTGAAGCTAAAGTGGAAGAATGCAACATAGGCAGTGAGGAAAAGCCCAAAATGATCAAGCTGTCTAAAACACTGTCAGCTCACATTAGACTAAAATACATTGAGATTTTTAGAGAATTTTCTGATGTATTTTCATGGAGTTATGAAGATTTGAAATCATATGATATCGAAATAATCCAACATAAGATACCCCTCAAAGAAAACCAGAAGCCTTTTAAACAAAAATTGCACAGAATCAACCCTGTTCAATTACATTTGGTAGAGAAAGAAGTTACAAAAGTGTATGATGCTGAAATTATAGTCCCTGTTAGATACTTAGAGTGGGTGTCTAATCTTGTATCAATTAGGAATAAAACAAGAGAAATAAGGCTTTGCATTGACTTTAGAAACTTAAACAAAGCCTCATTAAAGGACAACTATCCCTTACCCAAAATAGATCATATCTTGCAAAGGGTAGTTGGTTCTAAAATAATTTCTTTGCGAGATGGCTTCTCAGGTTACAATCAGATATTGGTACATCCTGATGATAAACTTAAAACAACTTTTACTACACCCTGGGGTACTTTCATGTATTTGAAAATGCCCTTTGGTTTAATGAATGCTGGTGCCACATTTCAGAGAGCCATGGATATAGCATTCTCAGAAGAAATAGGTTACTTCATAGTAATTTACTTAGATGACATCACTATCTATTCTAAAATAGATGAATAACACCTAATACACTTGAGAAAAGTCTTTGAGAAATGCAGAAAATATGGGTTATCTTTAAATCCAAAGAAAACATTGTTTGGTCTCCAAGAACGTAAACTTCTTGGACATATCATATCTAAAGAGGGAATAAGGACAGTTCAAAAGATGATTAATGGTATATTGCAAATCAAACATCCTAGAAACATCAAGGAACTTCAATCTTTCATTGGGAAAATTAATTTCTTGAGAAGGTTCATACCCAATATAGCTGAACTCCTTAGAATCATGAAAAATATGCTTAAGAGAGAAGGAGTTAAATGGACCTTAGAAGCCAAGAAATCATTTGAGCTGGTAAAACAAGCACTTACCAAAAAACCAGTTCTCATTAGTCCTGATTTTACAAAGGATTTCTTCATTTTTTCATTTGCATCAGAATACACAGTGGCTGTTGTCCTATTACAAAAAAACTTGAAGGGACAAGAGAAACCAATTGCATTTTTCAGTAAGGCATTAAGAGATGCACCTTTGAAGTACAATATAATGGAAAAACAAGCCTTTGCCCTGGTCAAAGCCTTAAAGACTTTAGAGTTTACATTTTACACTCACACATTATAGCATTTGTGCCTCATTCAGTTGTAAAAGAGATATTGACCCAAGATCCATATGGCAAAAGAGGAAAGTGGATTGCTGTAATTTTAGAATATGACTTAGAAATCAAGCCCACTAAACTCATAAAAGGTCAAGGACTAGCAAAAATTATGGCTGAATCCAACTTTCAAGCTCTTGATATAAACATGTTTAATGCATTAGATGAACAGGAGGAGTTGAAAACTCCAATTATTGAAGATAATTTTCTAAATTAATCTTGGTATGCTGATATTTTGTATGTTTTTCTCAATCTTAATACCCCTCCTGGTTTGTTTAAAACAAAGGAAAGATTCTTAAAGTTGAAAGCCGTAAACTACTGCATTTTGGATAAATGTTTATATTGGAAAAATGCTAGTGGATTATTGCTTAAATGTTTGCCTGAGAATGATGCAGATAAGATCAAGCATGAGTTTCATGAAGGAGAATGTGGAGGCCACCTCTACTGGAAGTCAACTGCTAACAAAATCCTTAGAGCTGGTTACTACTGGCCCACCCTCTTTCAAGATATCCACAAAATGATTATTTCCTGTCACAAATGCCAAATATTTGAAGGCAAAATAAAGCTGCTTCCCTTACCTCTGCAACCAATCACTGTTGAAGCTCCTTTTTAGCAGTGGGTTCTAGAATTCATTGGGGAAATCCATCCTGCCTCATCTGCCCAACATAGATGGATCCTCACAGCAACTGACTATTTTACTAAATGGATAGAGGCCATTCCCTCTAGGAATTCCACAGACTCAGTCATCATTTCATTCCTTGAAAACCATATACTGTCTATATTTGGCCATCCTAGAAATATTATAACTAATAATGCTGCTGCATTTGGGTCTAAAAATATGGTGGAATTATGTCATAAATATCAGATTATATTGGGTCATTATACAGCTTATTACCCTCAAGGTAATGGGTTGGCAGAATCCTCAAATAAAAGTTTGGTGAATATAATCAAGAAGTTGCTGGAAGATAACAAGAAATCATGGCACAGTAAGCTAGTACATGCATTATGGGCAGACAGATTGACAGTTAAAAATTCAATTGGGATGTCTCCTTGCCAGCTAGCTTATGGAACTAATGAAATATTTTCAACCAGTTTAGGAGTGCCAGTCATGAAGCTGATCCAAGAAGTACAGTCTGAAGATGATGATATAACAAGAAGAATACACCAGACTATACATCTATAACAAACTAAGGAGGATGTCTACATCAGAGCACAACAACTACAAGAAAACATCAAGAAGATGTTTGACAAAAGAACCAAGGAAAGTGACTTTAAAATTGGTGACAAAGTATTGAAATGGGATTCAAGGAGAGAAGATAAGGGCAAACATGGAAAATTTGATAATTTATGGCAAGGAACTTATCTTATTCAATATGCTATTGGGAAAAATGCATTCTTTCTGCAAGAATTGAATGGAGTTGAATATTTTGGAGGTCCTGTCAATGGCAGGAATCTCAAACATTATTTCTGTTAACTGATATTTTAGTTTTAAAGTTTTTTTGTTCATTGTATATAACACTTCTTTTGAATTTGAAAAAGAAAAAATACAAAAACAATAGAAAAAGAGAAAAAGAGGGAAGAAATAAAAGAAGAAAGGTACAACCCCATACCAAAAAAGAAAATAAAACCTGAAAGTGTGCAAGCTTAAATGCCACTACCAAAAGAGAGCACTGCTATTTAGTCATACATCCTAATCATGAATAGATAGATTTCAAAATACTGCTGATAGGATTAGTGAATCAGATTTGCCAAATTGTTTAATATTCGCTTATCAGTAGACTAGATTATGATAGAAAGAAATGGTTCTAATCAGACCAAAATCTGAGCCAAAGAAAAAGAAAAAGAACTGGTTCTAACATGCTGAAAACTTGAACTAGGTAAAGAAGAAGACAACTCTAAAAATATCAAAACCAGAGCTGAAAGAGAGAAAGAAGGATGTTCTTAATTTTCAGATCTTAAGCCTTCACAATTTTGTTTTAAATTTCTGTAAATTTCAGTCTATGTGTAGCTTGTTTTTATGCCATAGTCTTACAACAAATCAGACAGCTTAATCTTGGTCTGTTTGTATTTAAATTTCTGTTTTAGAATATAGAGAATAAGATCTGTCAGACAGTTTAATCCTGTCAGATAGTAGCTTAGGTAGAGAATTAATGAGTTCAACTGTTTAATCTGAACTCATGGAATAAATAAGGGTAGATTTAGATTAGTTTCCTGCTTTCAATAAAAGAATAAAATGTTGATGTTAAAGGTTTGCAAGTCCAAGTGCACCTTATGAAGAAAAAATGTTAGGAAAATAGGCTGTGTAGGTAGTTGTTTGGGGAATGAATTATTTTGTTTGATGTAATACTGATCATCATTTTAAGCAGCATGATCAAGGAAGAAAATGTTGTCAAGGATAAGGCACAGGTCTACATTCCACAGATAAAATTTTGAAGTTCTTGACACCTCCAAGGAGTTGCCATCCCCAAGTGGAGCCACTGTTAGCCATCAATAAAATTTTGTTATAACTGATGATGGCTAAAACAAGTCTTTAACCTCTCTGTGTTCTTTATCCTCAAGGATCAAATCTTCATTCAAAACCTTCAAAGGAAAACCCTGCTGTTATAAAAGGACTATTTTCAGACCCATTTCCCATCATATTTTTCCTTTGGAAAAATCCCTCTAAAAACCCTTTCATTTCACCCATTTTTCCCTTTTTTACCCTTCATTTTCCCTTAAATTCCCCTTTAAACCTTATAAAATCCTTTTATTATGGTTTAAACCCCATTTTCCAACCTATCGTAACCGTCAAAATCCCTCAAAAAACCTCCATTTTCAGCCTAAAAACTTCATTTTTTACATATAAGGCCTTAAGTGATTTTTGGCTTAGGCCCTAACCCCTTTTCCTTCATACGACCCGCTCTACGACCGAGCGCTAAGCCCATCAGCAATCGACGCATTGCAATTTATAAATTCCTCTTCCCTTTTCCCTTTTTCCCGATGGTTGATCTACTGATGAAATCTGGATCATTGATCTTCCTCAGATCCGACAGCTATCGCTCCATTGCATCGGCGCATTCCCCTTTCCCTTTCCCTTTTTGTTCTCTGCCGATGGCCCCTTGCTGATAAGATCTTTGCCATCGATCCTCTAGATCGGACGACCCGTGCTCATCGGCACATCGTAAATCTAAAACTCTACCTGCCTGGACTGTCGATATGCGATGCTTCGATCACATCTCCACTGTTGATCTCGATCCTGATCAGACGACCCTCCATCCATCGCACTTCGTCCCCCCATCGGTCATCAGCCATCACAAATTGAAAATTTCTTTGTTCCCGGACCCTTTCTCCGCTGATCGCCGATTTGCCAAGTTAATCCCAGCCGTCCATCTCCCTGGTCCGATGGCCCACATCACTCCATCTAAACCCCGCCCTTTTCATTCTCCTTCATTGCCCAATCCTAACCCTTCATCATGTTTTTAGATCAACGACCCTCGCTTCATCGCATTTTCACCATCCCCCTAACCCCTCTTCCACCTTTTTTAATCTCCTATCTCCGCGATTTAATCTGGACCGTCCATTCCTCCCAGATCAACGGCTCAGGTTCACTGTGGGGGCATCCAACCAAAGTGGCCCGTACTCCCTAGTCCCCCCGCAGTCCGTCTCCACCATTGATATTTTCCCCAATCCGACGGCCAATATTTCCCCATTCACTATGGGGGCACTCCGCTGACGAGATCCTGCCGTACCCTTTGTCCCCTCGCACTTGTTCTCCACCGTCGATCTAATCTAGATCCAACGACCATCGCTCAATTTTATTTATAATCCCGCCGGTCCCACCCAACCGTGCTGGGGCTTTTCATCATGTTTTTTCTAATCTCCACTGTTGATTGCAATTAATCCAACGACCATTAAATCCCCTCCCACTTCCGCCTCTTTCCCTTTATATAATCACCCCACCGTGATTTTAACCCTTTATCACTATAAATCCAATGGCGCACCTTGTTTTACCTAACCTCAAGCCTCCCCGCTCAGTGACAAAAAAGCTGACGTCGTCACCCTAGCCTCACCATATATTTCCTCCGCTCATATTATCTTCCCTCACGCTCATCTGCAGCCGTAGATCTGGTCCCCCCATATTAGACGATCTAAAATTAATTTCGTGCCTATTTCACCAATGAAGTTGATCGTGCAGTTTCAACGCGAAATAGGCAGTTTTCGCCTAGACACGTGTAGTCCAAAGAACCGTATCGCGTCCATTTCACACAAAATCGTTTACCGCCCATCCCCTGCGCGAAAACCACCTCCGATTTTCTGCAAAACCGTGTATCCATATTTTCGCGTCACAAGCAGATTTAAACCCTATTTTTTATGGTTTCGACCATAGAATCTCCTTCCGCATGCTCCCTTGCCTTTGCACTGCCCTTTCACCCTCCTCCAAGCCCTCTGTTAGCAGTTTAGCCTCAAATTCGCAGGTTTTTGTAACAGGTTGTGTGTGTTGCAGGTTTCATGGTGGAGAGATATCAAAGCTGTCCCACAACAAGTAAAAAGTAGCTCAGGGTCGAGGATGACAATCCTCTGTGGCCCACATAACACAGAAAAGGGACCAAAGGGGGAAAAATGTTTCAGTCAAAGTATCATGATCATTAGGCGAACAATCAAAGCCCTCCAGTGCAGTAGATTTGTACACAAACAGTGAAGATCAGAAGAGAATCAAAGATTAAAGAGAAATGAGTAAAGTCTAAAGCCTGAATATTTTAAGGCCTAATCCGAAGATTAAAGGTTAAAGACACATTTTGAAGAATAAAGATGATTAAAGGAGGCCTAAATCATATCAAAGGCCTAATCAGATTTTAAAGTATCAAAGACAGGCAGATCAGCAAAAGACCGCTTCAAATGGCAGATCATTGAAGCAGTTACTCCTCCAGAGATCAAAATGCCACCTACAAGTTCATTTTCCTCAAAAGAATACAAATTGAATGCACATTCAGAGATATTTTCCAAAGATAGCTCAAAAAGTAATTTCCGACCTACCAAAAAGCCTCAAAAATCAACAAAAGTGACTGAAGTTGATGAAATTTAATGTAAAAATCAATTAACAGAGTTAAGACATTAGATACCTTCTCCATAAGGCTTCCCAAAGGCCGAGAAGCATTTACTCTGTATTAATTGAATAATTAGACGTTCTTTCCACTCCACCTCCTCAATTTACCTATATATATCATATGAGGAGTTCATTGTTATTGTTGGTTGAATACTTATCGAATGTAAATAGTTGTTGTGGCTACTGAAGCTCTGTTTGTAATTGAAAAAAGATAGGTTGTGAAGAGAAGTTTGAAGCCATGAAGATCTTCTGGACTTGAAGATTGTAACTAGTTTGAACATCAAATATACAAGCTGATTTATCGGATCCTAGTCTATGTCAATGGTGATGTTTTTAATACTATAATTGTTATTTTTCTTATGTTTTCCATACTATCCACTTTCTCTGATAAAGAACATCAAATATAGATTAGGATTTACTGTAAAAGTACCCTATTTCTCACTGATAAATCTTTATCTCTATGTTTGCTTATAATTTTTTCTTTGAGGATAATTCAGTAGAGTATAACCAGTGAAGTGTTGGTGAGCCCATGTTTACTGAGTACAACTTGAGATATTGTCTTTGAAAGTTCTTGAAAATTCTGCTAATTAAAGTTGAACTAGAGAAGTTTATGGTTAGCCCTGTCCTCTAGTTTATCTCCAACAGTTGCTTTGAAAAGATCCCTTAAGAGTATGCCAAAAGCAGGCTAGGTTAAAAGTCCTTTCTTGATCTTAGGCTACTTTTTATGTTTATCTTAAATGTTTTCATTTGAGAGTATGATGAAAGCAGGATAGGTTCAAATTCCTTACTTGATCTTAAGCTGCCCTTTGCTTTCTTATATGTTTACTTCTTTCACAACACCTTTAATGTTCCATATCACAAAATCAACTTAAAGAGATCCTTTGATATAGATAACTTGCCCCATGGACCACTCTTGAAACTTGTTGTGCAATTAAATCCTTTTGTGACTCCATAGCCCAATGGATTGATACTGTTTCTTACCTATCCTATCAGCTGAAACATTCTTTCAACCTGCTCACACCTTTACCCCTTAAAATACTTCCTTCATTTTCATGATATCCATCCCAAGAAAAAACAAACAAAACCCTTGTACTTCATAACTAGCCTAATATCATATCATAAGCCTTAAATATATATCCTTTGAAAACACTTAAATAGAGAGATCCCTCTCTGAATCTAGGAGGGATAGATCCTAGGATTCCAAAGTGGTTTTGATGTAGGCTCTGCAACATTTGTTCTTGCCAATATTGCAAACTACGGAGACGTAACACCAAGTGGCATCCTTATCAGATAGATTCCTCCATCGAATTAGATACCCTTTAATCACCCTGGTCCTTAGCTGCCTCTCTCGAGCATCCAAGATAGCCTTCGGTTGAAAAACTAGATGGCCCCCATCATCAATATGTGGGAGATCCATGGTGGCAACCACACGTTGTCCAATGACCTTCTTAAGGGATGAGAGATGAAAAATGTTATGGATATTACTTCCAATAGGTAGCTCCAACTCATACGCTACCTCACCAACACGACATATCACACTGTATGGCCCATAGAACTGAGGTTTAAGATTCTCAGCCCCCTTCTCCTTAAGTGTAGACTGTCTATATGGCTGAAGACAAAGATATACCAAATCATCCACCTCATACTGCCTCTCTATCCAACCACGGTCTGCATATAAATTATGTTGGTTTTGTGCTGTAGAAATGCTGTCCTTGAGGGCCCGGAGTATATCCTGAGTCTCCTGAATCCACTACTTTTCTCTAGGAGCCTTGCTTTCTCCAAACATCACATTAGAAAATTATAGAGCATCATACCCATAAAGAGCTTGAAATGGGGTAATGCCAATGGACATATGAAAGATTGTGTTGTAGCAATACTCCCCCAAATGGAGCGAGCGCATCCATGCTCTTTACTGCCCCGAAACATAATTTCACAAGTATCCTTCCAACCACTTGTTTACTATCTCTATTTTTCCATCGGTTTATGGGTGATAGTTGGTACTTGGTGTCAACTCAGTACCCACTAACCAAAAAAGTTCCTGCCAAAATCCACCCATGAAGCGGCTATCCCGATCACTGACTATGGTATTTGGAAGACCATGGAGTCTAAATACATCTCTAAAGAAGATATCGACTACCTGTGAAGTAGTATATCATGTAGAAATAACAAATAAATGTGAATACTTTGTTAGTCGATCAACAACTACAAAGATACAATCCTTACCTTGAACCGTAGGTAAATCGATGATGAAGTCTATGGAACTACTCTCCCACTTTCCATCCAGAATTGGAAGTGGTTGCAACAATCCCGTGGGATGGTTGTGATCTCCTTTGTTATACTAGCAAACTACGCACTCCTTGATGTCTTGGAGCACATCCTCCTTGAGACCCTTCCATGAGAATCTCTCCTGAATAGCCTGGTATGTCTTGGTGAATCCTTGATGCCCAACAAGTGGTGAGTCGTGTGATGCCTACAAAATATTCTTCTTGAGCTTAGAATCTCTAGCCAAGAAGACCCAATCTTGGTAATAAATGACCTCATCCATCACTCTATACCTTTCATCATTCACCTGTCCATCTAGCATCTCACATGCAAAGAGGCCTTTGGAATATTCCACTAGCAATTGAGCCTTTCAATCTGTATCCAAGCTCATTAAGGACAATGCATCTGGCCTCCTAGATAGAGCATCTGCCACTACATTACTTTTCCCCTTGACATATTCTATGTCAAATTCATAGGCTTGGATCTTACTCACCCATTTCTACCGCCTCTCCTGAAGTTGCTTCTACTCAAGAAAGAACCAAAGACTATTGTGATCAGTCTTCACTCGGAATCTGTTACCTACCAGATATTTCCGGAACTTGGCTAAGGCATGCATGATAGCCAACATCTCCTTATCATATATCGGATACATTTTTTCATGTGGCAGCAACTTCTGCCTCTCAAAAGCTATGGGGTGTCCCCCTTGCATCAACACTGCTGCAATGCCCTCCCTCGAAGCATCACATTCCAACACAAAGGGTTGGGAAAAATTTGGTAGAGCCAATATCGGGTAGCTACTCATCACCTCCTTAAGCTTATCAAAATCTCTTTGGGCTGTGGCTGTCCAACTGAAATCTCCCTTAGTTAGATCTGTAAGTGGTGCTTCTAGTTGAGAGAACCCTTTAACAAACTTCCGGTATTAAGTGCAGATGCCTACAAACCCCTGAAGTTCTATGACATTCTTTGGCTCGGGCCAATCTCTGAAAGCATGGATCTTCTCTTCATTAAATATCACCCCATCTACTCCAATTATGTAACCCAAATAGAGCATCTCTATGAGCCCAAACTCACACTTGGAGAGTTTAGCCTAGAATTGCTGCTTTTCAATAATGCACAATACTGTTTCAATATGTTGTAAGTGCTCCTCCCATGTGCGACTATAAATAAGAATGTCATCAAATAAGACCAATACAAACTTCCTCAAGTGACCACAAAAAATGTGGCTCATGCAAGATTGGAATGTAGCCGGAGCATTGGTTAGCTCAAAAGGCATCACCAATAACTCAAAATGACCATAGTGGCATCATAATGCTATCTTGGGGATATCTCGATCCATCACTCTGATTTGATGATACCTCGACCTCAAATCAATCTTGGAAAAATACTTGAACCCTCTCAAATCATCCATCAATTCATCTATCCTGAGTATTGGGTACTAGTTCTTCATGGTATTTTTGTTCAATGCCCTATAATCAATGCACATCCTCAATATCCCATCTTTCTTCTTCACCAAAACAACTGAAGAGGCAAAATGACTAGTGCTAGGATGGACGTGTCCTAAAGCCAAAAGCTCCTAAATGGATTTTTCAATCTCATTCCTGTAGGCTTTGGGATGCCTATAGGGTGTGGTGATCACTATTTGGATCCCCTGCTCTAGCTCAATAGTGTGCTCAAACCCTCTGTTAGGTGGTCTTCTAGGTGGAATATCTCCAAATACTGTAGGATAACGATCCAAAATGGATTGTACATTTGGGTGAACTGGTGCATCTTTGCCTCCTGCATCTGACATATGTAGTTCAATTGCCCACTCTATGTCTCGTTTGCACAAATCAGCCTCCATCTTGTGTGCTGAGACAATATGGGGTGGATAGGTGTGTATGCCCTTGATTTTCTGATGTTTACCACTCCCCTTCTTTGTCCATTCCATCTCCAATGTTTCCCAGTCTGTGGTAACCTTCCCTAAGGTGATTAACCACTGGACACCCAATATCACATTGGTGTCTGGAATATCAACCACAAAGAATCGGTTTGTTAATGTGTAGGTTCCCATAGTGATGGTTAATGCTGGAAAATATTTGGCACACTTCATGGTCCTAGCTCCCGGAACCCAGACCGAAAAACCCTCAAATTCTTCCATGTGAAGACCCCTCCTTTGCACTAACTGAGTATGAATAAAGTTATGGGTGGCTCCATTGTCTACCAATATCGATACTCTTTGTCCTTGAATAGTGCCTCTAACTCTCACTGTTAGATACTTGGGAACTCCCCTCAAGGCTACAAGAGTCCCTCCCATTAGAGAAAATGTTCCCACCACATCTCTTGCTAATGGTGCACCTCCTCCTGCTACTATAGTGTTGGCTTCCTTCTCCTCATTAGAAAATATCTCAATACAACGTGCCTTCCCTGCAACACATTGGTGTCTTGGTACCCATGGTTCCCGACAAGTAAAACAAAGTTTCTTTCTCCTCAGATCTCCTCAGGCATTATCATCAAGGGTTTTCTTCTCATGATTCTCCTTTGTTTGAGAGCCCCTTTTTAGCAGAAGGTCTCTAGCCCTTTCCACTGCTTCTTAGAGCGTAGTTTGTTTAGTGGATTTAACCAACCCATGCAATGGTTCACCCAACCCATTAATGAACATGCCCACTCTCCTAGTCACAGTAAGGTCAGATACCATGACTGAAAGCTTTAGAAATTCAGAGATATAAGTCTCTGGATCTCCTATTTTTTTGAGCTTAGTTAGCTCAACAAAATGTGCTTCTGGATTCCTGGGATCAAATCTCTCCATCAAATTTCGGGTGAAGTTTGCACAAGAAGTAATACAAGCATGTCCAAGTGTAGATAGGTCATGAAACCACCACTCATGTGTTTCACCTTCTAGGTGTAGCGCTGCTATTTTGATAGCCTCCATTTCTGAAACTCTATTGAGTTGGAAATAAGTACCCAAGCCTTAGCTATGCACTTGGGTGATCCATCATAAGAGGTTAAAAATAACCTACCCACAGTGTGTTGTAGATCTTGGTTTTGCATGTACCTTCCACCTTTATGATGATTGGAGGATCTCCTCCCATCCTTGATCTGACAGATTTCCTGAAAGTTCAAATTCTGCTTGAACCTCTGAGATTGAGATTCATATTCCACAAAATAATCACCTAGGGTTTCTTCCCTTAATGATCCCCCATCCTCACTTCCTAATGATAGGAATGTGGGCATAGTGGATCGTTGTGAAGAAGGTTGTGTTGTTGGTTGCTCATACCATGAATGTGAAGTGCCGGAGCACTCTCCATGATGAAACCCTCTAGGGGATTCCTTTTGCCTTTCTAACCTCATCTCCTTGATATCTTTTGCAATGTTTTGCATGGTTTGAAGAAGGTGTTTTGGGATCTCTTTCTCCTCCATTTCTATTGATGTATTTCCCCACAAGTTGAGCCAAGATTATGCTCTGCTACCACTGCAATATTCCAAATTAGGAAAGACAACAATACTGAACACAAAACTAAAATGTACAACAAATATCAATGCAAAACACAAGTAAATCATAGATTCATTACATTATGTATCACAACAACAAAATATACAATATGTTGAGGAAAAAATCACTCAAAATAGGAAAACAAGCCTTCGAAGCCCAAATACACTGAAATCCTAAAAGATGCTGCTACATAGAAATATCGGAATACATGACAACGCAGTCCCAGTGAGGGTTACTGCAACTGGAAAATAGAAACAAATGGATCTACTGATATGGTACTAAAAATGAGATGAAAATGGAGAACTAGTCTCTCATACACAATCCAAAGATAACCCAGCAAGGGTTTCTTGAAATACACAAGATGCCAAAAGAGAAGACTGCAACTCTGTGGTAAAGAAGGCATGACTTGGAGCTTCTTTGAATTATACATAATACAACATTAGATATGGAAATACCAATGCAACATGAATGGATTCCCACATTATGAAAGAAGATACCAAGCATGATTATCCAGACCTAGATGGAATACCAAAGATGCTTTAAAATTTCCATTTGCATTTTTTGTTGGCATGTGTTGTCCTTGATGGCAACTTAATTGATGAAATAAGATAATTGACAATATGTTGCAGAATGTTGTCCTTGATGGCAACCTACTTGATGAAGTTATTCTTGACTTGATGGACTTGGTAATGATGTAAATCTGATGTGATATGATGTGTCTACATAGCAACTCAGATGTAATGATGAAAGGAATTTCAGTATGTGCTAGAACAATGATGAAAAGTGTGTGTCTAAAGGCATACGCGGGTTTGTCTAGGCGAAGTAGCGTATGCACGCGGAAAAGTATGTGCCAAGTCGCGTATGCTCAATTGCGCTCTAAATTTTTAAAACCAAGGGTTACTACCATGGTATTAACCCATTTTATTGAGCGCTGGATTGTCTATGTGATCCCATCCAGGAAAACCATTGGATGTTGTGTGGTTTTGGCTCATGGTATTGACAAAAGCTAAATCTATATAAGGAGAAGAAAGTCATTGTGCAAAGGGTGTGCATGTGTCTGGGTTTTAATGAATACTTCACTATGAAGTTTATCTGCATTGTTGAACTCTGTTCTTAATCGATAGATCTGAATCTATGATGCACCTGTGAATATGATGAAGGTTCAAAAACTGTAGATTAGGAAATGATGAATCTCTAGGATGACCTGAAAATAAGTAATGAAGACCTGGCGCAAATCTATTGAAGATATTGAAGAAATTTGGGTAAGTTCATAGATCTGGTCTGTTTTGCAAATTTTATCTTTTATAGATCCATACGCAGGTTCATTTCATGAAAAGCGCGTATATACGCGGATCTGTTTAAACAAAGGCGCGTATGGACTGTTAGGGTTTTTTTTGGAGAGTGCACAGATGTATACGCGGGTTGTCTTTATTAAAAGCGTGTATATATGTGGGTCTGTTTAAAGAAAAGCACGTATGTAATTTGAACTGATGATTGCTCAAAGCTGATTGAGTTTCTGTTTATCTATTCTGAAGTCTAGGCTATCTCTGATATTCTGGTTACAGTGGTTTCACTGTTGTATTTGATGCAATGGGAAAATGATGTTTGCTGATAAGTGAAGGATTGTGTTGAAGCTGTTTGATCCAGTTTGAAAATTGATGAAACGTGGTCTGCAATGGTTCTGAGGGTTGAAGCCTTCAGTCTGAAATTAGAAGCTTTCTGCCAGTAGAGGCTGGTGTTAATATCAGGGGGTAGTAGCTCCCTTCCAGGTGAGGCTGGTAAACAAGAGCAGGGGGTTGTTGCTCCCTTCCAGGAAAGGATGGTAAACGAGAGAAGGTTGTAGCCTTCTGTAGGTGGGTGCTGCATACTGGTATGAGTCTGCACTAGTACATGTTGTAAGAAGTTTTCTTAATAATAAAGATTGAAGACTGAGACGACGACAACGGTGGTTTTCTCCCGAATTGGGTTTCCACCTAAAAATCCTGGTGTCCATGTGTGTTGCTTATGTGTGATGATTATTCTGTTCTTTCTGCACCTGTTTACTATTGTCTAAATATCTGATGAATGATTAATGCAATGATCTGAGTCAAGAATTAAATGCATAATTAAATCACTGGATATACGCGAGTTTTGTAAAGAATATTCGCGTATATACGCAGGTTAGCATCAGGAAAGTAGCGTATGGGTTTTTAAGAAAGGAAAATCAAAGTTTTATTGTCTACACAAAATACTGATTCAGCCCCCCCTCTTAGTATTTTTCCAACATTTTTAACATTTTATTTAGTCATATTTAATCCCACAAGCTTCCTAGACATCCCATGTGAGAAAATTTCCTCCCTATACACTTATTAATGCTTTGGAGGGGGATTCAATTAAGGGTGAGGTTATAATAATTAGTGAATACCCTTTAATTCATTTATGATATCTCTAATTATCGTAATTAACAATTGATGAGGTTATAATAATTAATGAAGACCCTTGTTGTCAATTGAATGCTTAGACACACATGAGGGAGAAGTTATTCAACTATAATTCATTTATGATGTCTCTAATTATCTTGATTAACTATTGTGCTAAAAATTTAATGCATTTACTATAATCCATTTATAATGTCTCCAATTATCTTGATTAACTATTGTGCTACAACTTTAATATATTTATAATGTCTCCAATGATCCTAATTATATCTTAATAGTGTAAATAGAGGGAGGGATGTGGAGATAAATGTCATACCATCCGTTTTTATACTAAGAACACCCTCACCAACAAGACCCATCACGAAGTCTCCAATTACTTTTATTAACAATAAAAAACGAATAAACATCAAGAGCACTCAATTTCCAGGACTCCAATTACTTTTATTAACAATTGACAATGAAAAAATCTCAAGTTCACTATTTTTTTAGGACGGAAAACTTCATGAGCAAAATTATTTTTAATCGTCTCATTGCACTTGCACCTACCTCCACTACAACAAATCCCTATGATTAACTCCTATTTTTTCTCCATTTTTTTCTTCCAAGGACTGTTTTAGTGTGTTTTTTCTCCTAATTTTTGAAAAAGTGGACATTATTTATCAAGATGTCACAATTGTTTTCATTTATTTCGCAAAAAAAAACATTTAGTCTCTAATTCAGGAATAATAGTGTTGTATATAGCAATGGAAGTAGTACCAGAAATTAGTGCCGAAAGTAGCATCATAAATAGCGCTGGAAATGGTGCCATTAATTTTCCAAGAAATAACACTATTGGTATCACCATATTTAGCTCCTTTTTTTTCACCCACATTACCTCCTTGGTTAGATCCATTTTTATCCCCAAAATTAGCGTCAAATGTGCCTAGATAGTTAATTAATTGAGGTGTTGGGGTTAAGTGGATAAAGGCTTTGAGGATTATGGGATTTATGGATTTGGAGTACAAGGATTAACGGTTAAGTGATTAAGGTTTAGGGTTTAATGGATTAAGGGTCAAGAGATTAGGGATTTGGTGCTTATGGGTTAGGTAGTTTAATAGTTAATGACTGGGTAGTTTCAGGTTTGGATGGTATATCAAAGCTTTCTCTTATAGGATTACATTTTAGTTCCTTTACTGATTTGGATTAATTAAGGTTCCAAGAGCTGTTGTTTTTACACAGACAATTGCTTAGGCACATGTTGTCTTTCTTAATCATCCTAAATCTAGGAAAGCCAATTATTCATCCAATTAATACATACCTCGCCCTGCCATAATACTACATGATTATACCATTCTGACATCATTACATTTTACAATTAAATCGATGTAATTGCCACCATTAGTAACAATACTCCATCATTATTAATTTTTTTTATATATTATTCATGTTGTTACATCTAGAGATTAGTGCAATCGTTTAGAAACTTCTTTTGATTTAAAAGTTTTGAATTGGTAATAAGGAGGAGTAACCACCAGTAATTCCAACATGTTGAAATTCTCCCCTCAGAAATCATTTTTGTGCGTTGAAAAAACAATGTAACAGGTTCCTGTAATTTTTGAGTAGTCTTCTTGTGAAAAGTTATGGATGGAGTAGCAGTTAGAAATGAACCCGACTCTATTAATGTACTGCTACAAAATCCAAAGAAATTGGAATTTTTCGAAGGGTTGGATGGTTAAGTTAATTTGAAAAATTACAGGGTTTCAGTGAATCAGTCACTTTAGAATTTTCCCAAGCCTTATTTGAGAAACACTTTATGGTCAAGCACTTCATATTTTTTGTTACATAAGAATTTATCACAAAAGTGATAGGGTTTCTTGGGACCCAAGAATGGTGGTTCTAAAGGAAAGTGGCCAATCCTGAAGCTAAGGCCATATTCACACAGGAGTGAGAATAATTGACACTTAAGCACAAGGGTTTTGATATAACATATCTTCCTCAGCCTTGGGAAGATGTAGCCCTCTTCATCCAAAAACTCATTACCTGTGAGGGTCATTTTGGGATTATTTTCAATTACCACATTCAATTGCTAGCACACCTAAGGACATGGTGGTTGATTAATTTACTATACTACTTGATGCAGGAGCATCCTGCTTAGAAAATAATTGTATATTTGGTTGACTTAGGGGGTGTGATTTTTTTTACTTTATTAATATGAAAATTTGTATATTTTAATTATTAAGTGAGAAATAGGCATGTGAGGTTTTAAATGTAAATATTCTCACATCATTGAGAATACGAGAGATATTTTCTTTAGGAATATCTCATAGAAATGTTAGGGATTAGGAGATCCTAGAATAGAGATTTAGTTGAGTTAAAAGTGGATTGAGATCCTTAAGGGATCATTAAGATATTTTAGGAACTAGTTGAGAAAGCTATGGAGAAGATCATGGATCTAGAATGATCCATAACTATGTAATTATTCCTATAAATGTAAGCCTGCATATGGGAGGTAGAGGCAGATGTGTGTGAGTGAGTGTGAGTGTGAGGACAGGTCAAGCATGAGGCCAAGTTCTCTATAAATATATTGTTTATTAATAAATTGATGGAAGAGATTGATTTTACATTTTATCTTCAGTTTGTGTATGTGTAATTGTTAAGTTGCACGCCTTTGTCATGTATCGCTTCACTACCGGTTGAAGTCAATATAACACACGACCAAGGCTGTGAAAGGGGAAAAAATCTAGAAACTTATGTCACTAACCATTTATTCATTAAATTAATCATCATGCACTGATTACAAAGACAAGGGAGCTCATGGCATGCTTTGATAGTGAGAATTTGTGCTGGTGTGAATGAAGAGCATGAAGAGAGTTCTGAAGAAACACCCAATGCCAAAGAATCCCCTAACACTGAAACAACACCAAGTACTGAAGCAAAATCCAATGCTGAAAAATTGTTGCTAAAACTACTACATATTCCATGCAAAATACAACTGTTGGCTCTAAGTAGAGGAGGGTCGATACACCTCCTATGACTGGTCAACCAAAATCGAAGAAGATTTCCATTAGAACAATCCATATTTCATCCTCACGAGGAAAGGAGACACAGATAGAATACCCTGTGGTGTTTTCTAGTGACTGATAAGAGGAAAGATGAGGTGGGTGCTCGATTGTAGAGGAAGTGCTGGAGGAAGAAATTGTTAGGACAATAGTTGTGCCTGAAACTAGATATGAGGAAGTGAAGACCCCTGAAGGGACCAGGCCATGAGTATCAATGAAATTAATCAAAAGGAAAGTGAAAATCAAAATTGGTGGAAGAACCCCTAGGAAAAGGGTGTGAGTAGTTGTTATACTAGAAGAGACTCAAAAACCTATTGCTACAACTGAGGAGGAATGTCATGATACAACTGGACCTGTTGGGTTTGAGGATAAATGGGACAAAGAAAAGTGGGATAAGTCTTAATATGAAGGCCCCTCTACATCTAAAATTTTTTCTATTACACTGGAGCATAAACAAGAACCATATAAATAACATGAGACAGAAGGACCAATAACAAAAAAGAAGGAAGAAGAAAAATAGGTTGTTACTTCACCAGGTAAGACAAAAATTGACTGACTCATTCAAATTGAAAATATGAAAAAGGAAAATGAGGAGTTCAATAAACAACTTGCTTTGGTTAAAGAACAACTTCATTTTAAGAATGAAACTGGATTGGATATGTTGGCAAAGATTGTAGAAATAACATCATATATTGTATCATAAAAAATTGTAATGGTTGCCAACAAATCCTTGAGGAGACTAAAATCATTAAGAATATTACTGTTTTAGTTGGAGTACAAGTGGGGGAACAAGACAAATAATTTGAACCTGCTATTCTAGAAGAAGCTGCTGATGACACTACTGTTACACAAGAACCAACAGTCGAAGCAGAGAAGGAAGGAGAAAAATAATATTCTAATCCACAAAAAAAAGTTTATGATGTTGTTGTTACATAAGAACCAACTGTTGTAACATAGAAGACTAAAAATAAAATTATTGTTGTACCACAAGAACCTATCAATGATATTGCTATTACACATGAGATAGAGAAACTGGAGGAGAAAATGGATCAAAAGGAGGATGTTGAAATAAAATCTGAAACAACTCACATTAAATTTGAAGATTTGATGAGGGTACTATAGAAGTGGGAGAAATTAGCACTCTTTCCCCAAGATGAAGTCATATTCATAAAGTAGCACGAGGAAATGCTCAATAATCTTAAGAAGGAGTGGGCTGAAAAATTAAGAATTGCAGAAATTGTGAAAATCCAGGAGGAGAGGAATCAAGCAATGAAACAGGGGAAGAAAATGCAAGGAGATGTTAAGCTATTACAACAAGAAAAGAAGATAATTTATGAGATCATTAATGGATTATTATGTAGTAGGATTCCATCTCCTTCTTATCCTTTATATTTGCAAGAAAAATAATGTCTCTTCCAATTAACATCCTTGAAGGAAAAGTGACCATATAAGACAAGGGATATACATGATTTCCTAGATTTTTTTTATCAAAGTGCTATTTCGCATAACAACATTTATTGTGTGAGTTATACCTACATGATATGACTTGCTTTCTGGACAAATCATTCAATTTGACACCCTATGTGGGAGATGTACAACTTAGGGCTTTTGTTTATTTTATGCAATCAAATAGGCTAGAATGTTTTTGATGATGTTCTAATAACTAATGAAGAATTGGTAGAACTGTTTATTAGAGAAGAACCTGGTTTAGCTGAAGATTTTGCACAAAAAGATACTAAAATACGGTAGTTTCCAGCCACTACGAAATTGTTGATGTACCATTGAGAATTAGTTCTATGGCGATGAAAGATAAATATACAAGGAATGAGAACTAGTGCCTTAGAAGGAAGCAAGATGAGATGGGGTATTAGTGCCTTATAAGGAAGCAAGATGAGATGGGGTCTTAGTGCCTTAGAAGGAAGCAAGATGAGATGGGGTCTTTCTTGAAAAGGATTAAAGAAGAGAGACCCCTATTGTTATCAGAATTTTGAAAAAGCACTTTCTAGAGTTCATCAATATGTTGAATTTATTAGGAGGAATGGTGCAGGATGGATATGACTTAGATTCAAGTTACCGTTTGTTTAGTTACCCAACTATTAGTATCAACATCCATATAGTATTACTAATAAATTTTGGGAGTAATAATTGGTTTATTTCCTAGGATACAAGATCATAGGTGAAGACATGGCTAGAAAATACAACCTCACACAACTTCGCTCTCAACATGCCAGGAATCAGTGACATGAGTCTTCATGAGGACATGCAAAAGATTAAGCTGGGGGGATATGTATAGGAATTGTCATCTTTTCCTACTTATTTTCCTATTTCTTTTATCCCTCTTTGACCAATAGAACCATATCTTATTGCTGTAACAACCCTTATTCACCTAAGTATGTCCCTTTTCACTTGTTTCTTTCTTAGTCAAATTCTACTTATAATTTGACATTAGAACTACTTTTTTAGGTTTATTTTTATTATAAAAATAATGTATGGGTTGTTTCAGGTTTGGATGGTCTATCGAAGCTTTCTCTTACAGGATTACATTTCAGTTCCTTTACTGATCTGGATTAATTAAGGTTCCAGGAGTTGTTGTTGTTACACAAAGAATTTCTTAAGCACGTGTTTCCTTTCCTAATTAGACTGGATCTAGGAGCGCATAAAAGTAAAAATAAATAACTATTCACTTGGAGATATTTGTGGAGCATCCAAATCATTTGGCTGAGATATTTTGTAACTCTATTTGTAATTAAAGGAAATTGTTATAGTTTTACCCCTTCCATGGGAATCATTGTGTAATTGTTAAGATATCATTTTATTTTAAGATCACATGAGAATCAAAAGATCCTCATGATGATATTATCATCGTAATTAATATCTCTAAAAGAGAAGACTGTTTTCCTGCGAGAGCTGGAGCGAAGAATTGGAGTAGAGGATTGGAAAGGGGAAACACTAGAACTTTGTAATCCTGATGATTTTATTAATGAAAATCTCAATTTTTTGGTTCAATAATTTTCTCTGAGTAGTTTGTGTGCCTTTTAGTACACCATCCCCAATCGAGGAAGAAAATCCCTACTTCTTAGTAGGGATCACTAGTTAGTTAGAGTGGAATACATAATTGGATAAATATTTCTATTTTTTTTTATTTTTATTACTGCTATTGTTATAGTTAATTTTATGTGTAATTTAATTAATTGTAGTAAGGTTTGGATGGTGTGACAAATTAAGTCTTGGACTAGTCCCTTAGTTTAGTGTGGCAGTGAATTATTTTCTTTGTCGTTACAGTTCGGATTGCACTTCCTTTTATGTGTGCAGATTGAATGAGTGATGGTTTTAAGGAGTGCTGTGAGAGTGGTTGAATCATAGATTGCATACATATTTCTCAGTTATTTTATTATTTTTAGTGCTATTGTTATATATATATATATATATTTTTTGTTAGTTAGAGGGATTAGCAACATCATGCAGCTTTCACACACATGATGCGGGGTCCAACCCCTCGACTACCACTATAACCTCTCAGGGAACTGCCCAGCCTGCAAGAGTTGTACCTGGATAAGACGAGACTTGAACTCGTGACCTGCTTAACAACACAAATGCCTTAACAGTGCGTCCGCTGGCCACTAGACCATGTCCTTGCGGGCAGTGCTATTGTTATAGTTAATTATGTGTGTAATTTAATTAATTGCAGTAAGTTTTGGATGGTGTGACAACTTCAGTCTTAGTTCGATCCCTCAGTTTAGTGTGGTAGTGAATTATTTTATTTTTTGTTACAGTTTGGATTGCACTTCATTTTATGTGTGAAAATTGAATGAGTGATGGTTTTCAGGAGTGCTGCAAGAGTGTTTGAATGAAAAATTTCATAAATATTTCTCAGTTATGTGATTGTTTTAACTGATATTGTTAAAATTAATTTTGTCTATAATTTAATTAATTGTAATAAAATTTGGATGGTCTGAAAGCTTAAGTCCTTGACCGTTCCCTCAATTTAGTGTGGTAGTGAATTATTTTCTTTGTTGTTACATTTTGGATTGCACTTCCTTTTATGTGTGCAGATTGAATGAGTGATAGTTTTCAGGAGTACCGTGAGAGTGATTGAATGACAAAGTAGCTTATTATGCAATATTTATTTGCATTGAATCTATGTGGAGTGTGTAACAACTTTGTTGATTTCTAGAGTGTTTGTGCAATGACTTTTGGTTGAGATTATTTTATACTAGTCATCATCTACCTTAGCATAGAATTTCTATGATAATATTGTAAAAATTAAAGCCTACCTGGATCGATAATTAAATGTAATAGGAGGTTGACCAACATAAAAATGAAAACAATATAAAAATAATGAATTTAATAAAGTTTCTTATTCCAATAATTATGAGATACGAGCATTAATATTTTATTAACTTTTATGTATTTATGAACATATGTTGATACAAAATCAATGGAAGAAGCATTCAAGTAATTTTGTTGTTTTTCCAACAATTCATACCATATCTTGAACACTTTAATGATATTGCAAGAGGTAATCTATATTGACACAAATAATACTGAAGAATTTCAAAGTTTAGGATATAAGAATCATCATTTCTCGAACACTACAAATAATTCTGAAAATTTAGAATTCTTGGTCATTAAGATCATTGTCTGCAACAATGTCATTCAGTGTATGATTTCCAATGTCCATATGATCTTTCAAGTAGTTATTATTATCATTATCCTCATCTTGATTTGCATAATATTCATCATCATTGAAATATGATTGTCGACCATCCATATCATTACCAGATGTATTTGGATCATTTTTTCTTACCATCCATATTGTTGTCTTTTGTAACATCATGTAACTTTGTATTAATGTTGTCTTCTTATGCTTGAACATAACCATATTCAACATCATCGTGGATGCAAATTTCTTCAATTATCTCTAATCGTTCTCTCTCATTTTGTTGGCAATCATTTTTTTCTCAGTATCCACTAATGCATCATTATATACATGCCCTAATCTCGGATCAAAATTATGACAAATATCCATTTTGGGTTCGGAATATATTCATATAAAAATATCTGCACATGAAGGAGTACATACATATATTAGACATATGTTATAAATTTTTTATTGATTAATAAACATATGTATATATTCTCAATAAACAATGTATTAATAGGTTATTGGTCACTAATTCTTCTAATTCATTGAGTTAAAGAAATACATGCTTACAATGAATTGGTAGAACATAAGGCTCCTTATACTCCGGTACGAACATTGAGGAATCTATAGAAAACAACCCACTATGTTGAAATTGGCAACAATAAGGGCTTCTAATTTATTTTTCCCTTAATTAAATTAGAAGAAAATTGTAATTCCACATTACAAGACATCTTGTACGAGTTAACTGAGTCATGAAGACTTAGCTAGCTCAGCCAATTCGAGTTATAGGTCAAAATGGATGCATACAGAGTTCACTCTAAGTTTTAGAGGGTCTAGTTACAATTTATTTAGAGTTGTAATTGTTTAACTTGATTATTTAAGTTAAAATTAGTTTAACTAGTTCTAACTGAGAGATAAGCTAGTGAGACATCTAGTGAATTAAATATTATTTAATTAACATGTGGTGATCAATCATATAATTGATAATTCACTATAAATATTTGTTGCATGTCATTTCTAAGAGTGACTTGGTTCATATTGGAGTTAAAGGGAAGAGAAATATTAGTTGTATAATTATAAAATTGTACAAGTCATGCATGAGGTCATCAGGATGCCCTAGATGAATTGCACAATCAATTCTTGGGAATTTACTAACTAATAGGGGTTCAATTCCCTCAAGAATTTATAAGCAAGGCTGAGCAACCTAGAGGCAGGTTTTTTGTTAAGTATTGGACCAAACTTGCTGGGATTAGAGTGAGACAGTCATAGATAGTGCAAAAAGCTCTCAAGTCTAACATAAGCATTGTATTGTTTCATATTATTGACTTTATGAAATATACAGATAGTGGGGTTTTAAGCTGAGGCTTTCCCCAGATACATTTTTGCATTGTGCGATTGAAATTATTTCTCTTTCTTGTTCATGTGATTGTGTGATCATATTTGGTTTCCACAAATTTGTAGAATATATTCAAGTATTTTGTTTTATCATATTACAATATCAAATGAATATACGTGTATTTTCTACATGGTATCAGAAAAGAAATCACTATAGAAGAGAAAAACCTGAGTTTGTTTTGAACATGTGAATCGAATTTGCAGATTTATTATTCATGATTAGCAACAAATCATGATGTCTTTCTCTAGATTGAGACTCGAATATTCCCTTTAGGATAATTTGAATTACATATATTGGAAGGATAGAGGTATTTTTGGAGGAAAACAGACTAAAGGAATTCATACACAGTGATATTCCTAGGCCCATAGTAGTAGATGCTCAAAATATTGATGCATGGAAGAAGAATGTAGGAAAGGTAAGAAGAATTCTGTTAGAAGGGGTTCGAGATAATATTTTCTTGAACCTATATGGAAAGGAAACTCAATATGCTATGTGGAAGGACTTAATGGATCTATTTAAAAATATCAGTGACCATTGGAAGTTGGCGCTGAAGGACAAGCTCAAAAAGATCAAGATAGAGAAGGGTGAAACAATACCAAAATACTTGATGAAGTTAAATCAATGTCGAGATGAGCTTTGAAGTGTTGGTGTGATAGTTACCTGAGATGATTTGGTGATCATAGCACTTATAGGCCTTCCCAAGAGCTGGAATATCTACTAGGATTTGGTAATTGCGAGGGAGAAACTACCATAATGGGAGTGATTATGGTCTGACTTGGTACAAGAGGAGATTCAGCGGAACACTAGAGATGGATCCTCATCAAAGAATGATGATGAGGAGAATTGTGACTTGGATGGAAAGGAAAAGAAAGAAAAATGGAAGGTGTCCTGTTCCAAATTGGATTTTGGTTAGGCAGGCAAGAAGCGAGACTTTTCAAAGATAAAATGTTTTCACTATCATGAGCTTGGTCACTATGCTACAAAGTTTCTGCATAAGAAGATTGAAAAGAATCACTTAGGAGGAGCGGCTAGTGAAGCAATTGCTTCGTGGTTCAAGTTGGATTTCACCCTCATCGCATGCATGGTGTCATCAGTGATGGTTTTGGTGTGGTACTTGGATAGTGGAGCTTCATTCCATATGACCAACAATAAATAATTCTGCAGTAATTTGGAGGAGAAGGATATCTTGATGCACATCGAGATGAGAGATGCTGTGAGGTATACTGCCACTAGAATAGGTACAGTTACCTTTGATAGGGATTCAGGTACTCCCATCACATTAAAATATTTTATCTATGTTCCTGGTTTAAAGAAGAATTTGGTTTTAATTGCTATGTCGGAAGATTGTGGATATGATTTGATATTAAGAAAAGGAAAGGTATTCCTTCGTCACAAAGCCCCGAGAAAAGTGAAGAGTATTGGGGTTCGAGTAAAGAACCTATACAATTTTGATGTAGAATACTCTGCTACCATGAGCACGAAAGCATAGAAGGTGGAGAGTCGAGACATCGGTGAGTTATGGCAGAAAATATTCGACCATCTACACCATGGTGCTTTTAAGATCATGTAATATATTTATACAAGACTTCCCAGGGGTGCACTTGAGCAGCGAGATACATGAAAATGGTGTACATTGGGGAAGTACACCTAATCTACCTTTCACAATAAATAAATCTGAGCAAAGTCAATCCTTGAGAGAGTTCAGCTTCCACATCAAAACAAAGGTATTATGTGATTTTTTGTATATGATTTTTCATGCAAGTGTTTGATTTTCTTCATGCAGAAGAAATATCAGATGTTCTCAAAGTTTTGTGAGTTCAAAGCACTTTTTGAGAAAGATAAAGGGAATAAGGTGATGGCTCTAAGGAAGGACAATGGTGGAGAATATGCCTTCAATGAATTTAATAAATTTTTTTCTTTAAAAGAATTTAACGGGAATTGTTAACACCTCATAACCTATAGCAGATTGGGGTTGCATAAAGGAATAATAGAACTATTGTGGGAGCAACATGGGTGATGTTGCATGATCAGGGCCTATTGTTGCATCTATGGGCAGAAGCATGCTACACAAAAGTATTTGTGAAGAACATAGGTCCTCATCAGATACTTGGGATGAGTACACTAGAGGAAGCCTTTTTAGGTAAGATACCAGATGTGTTACATTTTAAAATTTTTGGTTCATCAGTTTATTTCCATGTAACCGAAGATGCCAGGAAGAAGCTAGAGATAACTACTAAGTTGGGGATATTTTTTGGGTACACTGATACACCTCAAAAGTATCGGGTGTAATTTCTAGCACACAGGATGACAATGGTCAGAAGAATGTGAAATTTGATGAAGAGAAGGCCATGCAAATTTCCCTTGAGAGGGAGTTTCATATGCTTGCAGTTGAGGAGATCTTGGCTCCAAAAGAAGAACCCCAAGATGTGGAGAAACCACATGTAGAGGTGCAGAGAGTGGAAGCACCCACTCATGTAGAGTCATCTCGAGACAGAAGGAAGAACACTAGAGAGGTTGACAGGTTGGTGCTTGATGCTAGAGAGAAGGTGGGAGCACCCACATCACAATGTAGGTAGAGAAGGTCCCTCGAGAGGTAAATGAGCTACATGCCTCTTATGAGTGAAGGTGTACAGATAGAGCCATTCTCTTTTGAGGAAGCATTGTAACAACCAATTTGGGTTAACGCCGTGGTTGAGGAGTATGAATCCATTATCAGAAATAGTGCATGGGAAGTCGTCCCAAGACTAGAGGGGAATTAAGTTTTAGTATCCCGATGGATCTTCAAGGTGAAGCATGAATCAGATGGGAGTGTGGAGAAACACACGGAAATATTTGGGGCTAGAGGTTTCTCTCAAATAGAGGGGATTGATTATTATGAGACCTTTTCACTAGTCACAAGGTGCTCATCAACCAAATCCATCCTTTCATTTTCAGTGCAAATGGGATGGCAGATACATCAAATGGATGTAAAGACAACCTTCTCCAATGGGGTGATTGAGGAGGAGATGTACATTGAGAAACCAAAAGGTTTTGGGACCTTCAACAGAGAGTCACATGTGTGCAGACTCAAGAGATAACTGTATGGGTTGAAGCAAGCACCTCGTGCTTGGTACACCATGATCGACAACTACTTCACCAGGTTGGGCTTCACGAAGAGTGAAGCAGTTATGAATCTTTACCATATTGTGGTAGAAGGTAAAATTTTGATCATTTTACTTTATGTCGATGATTTTAATATTGAAAAGTGAAGAGGAGCTTATTAATACTTTCAAAGAGGATCTTGTAAGAGAATTTGAGATGAAGGACATGGGGCTCTTGCACTATTTCCTACGATTAGAAATTTGACAAAGAGATGAGGAGCTATTTGTATTTCAGGGAAAGTATGCGAACAATATTTTGAGGAAGTTCCACATGGAGGGAAACAAACCCATGGAGACTCCTATAGCAGGAAACTAGAGGAAGGATGATGCTACTTTAGGTGAAGTAGTAGATGATACCATCTACAAGCATCTTGTGGGTTCACTTATGTATTTTTTGAACACATGAAAAAACATATGCTATGCAGTTAACCAACTTAGTCAAGCTATATTTAAGCCTACCAAGCTCTTGTGGAAGGCAAGAAAGCATGTTTTAAGATAACTCAAAGGAACTATAGAGTTTGGGCTATGGTGCATAAGAACATAGGGAGTGAAGCTTCAAGGATTCCAAAATGCAGAATAGGAAGGGACTCGATCCGATAGGAAGAGAACATCAGGGGGCATCTTTAGCATTGGATTAGCAATAATTTCCCAGTACAACAGAAAATAGAGATCAGTTGCACTCAGTTCAGAAGAGGAAAAGTACATGGCGTATAGTAAGACATCATGTGAGGTGATCTGGATGAGGAATATACATGTTGATTTGTTTGGTCCACATATGGAACCAATGATGACTTATTGTGATAACCAAAGTTGCATCAAACTCTCGGTTAATCCATTTTTTCATGACATGTCTAATCATATTGCTATCTGGTATCAACATCTCATATATTGTGTAATAAGGCGAATTATATCATTAGAGTACATTCCCAAGGAGGAGAGGGATGCATACATCTTGACGAAGGTATTTTTAAGAGGAAAATTCAAGTTCCATAGAGGAAATATTGAGGTAGAAAACAATCCCTTTCTTATTGAGAGGGTTTGTTGAAATTGGCAACAGGAAGGGCTTCTAATTTAATTTCCCCTTTATTAAATTAGAAGGAAATTGTAATTCCACATCACATGACAACTTGTATGAGTTAACTAAGTCAGGAAGAATTAGTTATCTCAGTCAATTCGAGTTGGGGGTCAAACTAGAGGCATGTCGAGTTCACTCTAAGTTTTAGATGGTCTAGTTACAATTTATTTAGATTTGTAATTTTTGAACTTGGTTATTTGAGTTAAAATTAGTTTACCTAGTTCTAACTGAGAGATGAGCTAGTGAGAGGTCCAGTGAATTAAATATGATTTAATTTACATCGAGTGATCAATTCGATAACTGATAATTCACTATAAATAATTGTTGCATGTTAGTTATAAGAGTGACCCAGTTGAGATTGGAGTTAAAGGGAAGAGAACTATTAGTTTTATAATTAGAAAATTGTACAGGTCATGCATGAGGTCAATAGGATGCCTTATATGAATTGCACAATTAATTAGTGGGAATTTCCTAATTAATAGGGGCTCAATTTCCTAATGAATGAGTAAGAAAGGATGAGAAACTCATAGGAAATTTTTTGGTTAGGTATTGGACCAAACTTGTTGTGATCAGAGTGAGATAGTCAGAGATAGTGCACAGAGCTCTCAAGCCTGAGAGAAGCATTGTATTAATTCATATTCTTGAATTTATGCAATATAGTGATTTGTATATGTATGTGCTTGAGGATTGTGAAAATTGCAAGTAAACTGCATGATTTTTTTGAGGTACTTAAGTTAAATTCTTTAACACATTTAAACATGAATTTAACTCATAAATTGAAAAAATAACAGAGAAACAAAGCCATAATGGTAACCACAAAACAACAAGTGATGAAGGAGTTCAGCCCTCCTGGGCTACATCTCCTAGTCCAACTTCCAATGCTTAACCTTCTTTCATTAGTCTCATAAAATGGTGATTAAAATAATTTATAGTGATCAAATGGTTACACAACCTACTCCAACAGCTTTAGAGCTATCAAAAATGCTTGTATAGCCTCTTTCTGCTCCCAAAAATACCAAAAACTAAGAAAGTTATGCCTCTTTCTCTCTTTTCCCCAATTCAGCAGAAAAAATCCCCACAATTTGGCTCAAACCTAGCATGGGCGCCCCGAGCATGGAAACTTCCCTCCAAACCTGGCATTATTCCTACTCGGTGGGAAAATTTGTAGGACTGTTATTTTGGCCATTAAGCCCCCAAATTCTGTGTGCACCTGGTCATGTGAGGTCCATAGGACTTGGAGTTGGTCCCCTCCACTGGTGGTTAAGCTTAATGGTTACGGTTGGGCGGTCACATGTGCCGTGGTATACTAAAGAGGTTAGGATGGTGGTTTGGTTAGTGGTCACGGTTGGCACTCACGGTGGTGGCTATTCACATGGTGTAGTCACGATGGAGGTTACCACCACGGGGGTAGTTACACTTGCCAGTTGGGAGGTATGTTCACATGGCGTCGGTCAAAGTTCATGTAACTACCACGGGGGAGGGCTAGGGTCTAGCCCCTGGTCCCCCTACCCATGGTCCTGTGGCGTGGGGGTGGCTAGGGGCTAGGCCCTAGCTAGGTCCCCATGCCAAATGTGCCTTTTTTATAATTCAAATATAAAATTAACACTATACATAATAAGAAAAATGTGCATGGCACATTGGTAAGGCCATTGGTTTGTTTGTGGGGTGTTGCAGGTTCAACCCCCGATGACCTCACCTTGACACTTTCGTAAGTTTTAGTGGCCACCGAGGTGACCCTAGTTGGTCCACATAACAAACAATTTTAACCAATGAAAATTCACCCAGTCAGTCTAATGAGAAAATACCACTTGTCATGCTGTAATTGGCCCATAAATCCTAGTCAACCTTGTACACTCAGAAGGCCCAATGAGCTATACGGACTGTTGACTGGGTAGTTTGCACATCTTTTTGTTAAAATTTGGATGTTTGGGAAAATTAACAAAACTCATTTTTGGCAGCATACGCCGTTGGTTTTCACAAAAGGAATTGCAATAGATTCAGAACGACGAGGTCTACGCAAGGGCACAATTTTTGAGCCATTCCAACAACTTTCATTTTTAAGCATATTTTTGAGCACCAAATCACTTCTCCCCATTGGAAGCTTTTGGACCCCAAAATATCACTTTTTGTTGTTCAATAGATGAGGGTACATTTACCTCACCTTTCTAATATCGATCCATTTTTCTTTGCTTGAATTTTTTCCTTTGAGCCCCACACAAAGGTACTCTACATTCCCTCATTTTGAAGTCCTTTCCTTTTGTTAAGAATGGTGTCTTGATGTAGTTTTTCAAGGTATTCAGGAGAGAAATCCTAAATATAAGGAATTTGAACATTATCTCCTTGATCTTAAATCAAAGGAGGCTCATACAACCTTAAGTTCTCAACATTAACAACAACATAAATTTTCATATATAAGGAAAATCCAACCTGAAGGCATTATCACCAATCTTTTCTAAAATTCTGAATGGACCATATTGAATTGGCTTCAGTTTTTTACCTTCTCCTTGAAGCATTTATTTACTAATGTGAAGCCTAACTTCATCACCAACTTGTAAATTTTGATCTACATGATGCTTGTCATGCCTTGTTTTATACTTGACTTGGTTATTTTCTAGCTATTCTTGAACTGCTGGATGTACCAATTGGATTTTTCAATGAAAATTTTAGTTTTTTCTATGTCACTATGACCATCAATAGAAAAATATTTTCCAAAAATAAAATCCAAAGGATATTTAGGAAAGTATCCCAAACATGCGTCAAATGGCGTTGTTTGAGTTGAATAGTGCTTGGCCCGATTGTAAGCATGTTGAATATGGTGAAAATTTTCATCCCACAACATAGGATGCTTGCTACAATACCCACGGAGAAGATATATCCCCATCTTGTTCACCACCTCTATTTGACCATCTGTTTGTGGATGAAATTTTGTACGCTTTTTTAATTTGGTGTCCATGAATCCCCACAAGCTTGACCAAAAATTCCCAACAAAAAAAAAATCTCAATCACTAACAATGGATGTGGGAAATCCAAAATGCACCCATACATTATGAAAGAATAACTTAGAAATTTTTTTAGTTGTAATTTTCTTTTTACATGGCATTAAAATACACATTTTGATGAACCTATCCACAACTACATAAAGATAATAGTGATTCCTTTTCAACATAGGAATTCCTCCAACAAAGTCCATATAAACTCTCTCCCATGGACAAGAAGGTATTGTAAGTGGTGTGTACAATCCTAACTTTATATTGCTATGCATACTCACAGTACATAATGAACATCCTTTAATAAAATGTGACACAATTTAAAGCATACGAGGCTAATAAAAATACCTCTATAGTTATGCCACCGTCTTACCTACATCAAAATGACCAGAAATAAAAGAAGTATGTGCCTCTCTTATGATGTTGACTCTCTCTCCCTATGGAAAACCAATCTTACCAAGATGGTACAACAAGTTATCATGCATATGATAATCCAATTCCTCTACTTGGTTACCTTGACTCAAAGTTGCATATACATCTTGAAAATCACTATCTAAATCATATTGTTCAACATATATCTCATGAAAAACAGAATTATGCTTAAGAATAGTAGCAACACTAACAATAGGCCTAGAAATCATATCAACAACTTTGTTATAGATACCTTTTTTATACCTTATCACCAAGTGGAATTGTTGAATAAAACACATCCATCGAAAGTTCCTTGATTGTTGAAACTTTGTTTGTGATTGCAAGTATTGCAATGGTTGATAATCAGTGCGAATGATTGTTTCCTTACCCATCAAGTGGTGTTTCCACTCTTTCACACTTTGCACCAATGCATACAATTCCTTGTCATATGTAGGATAATTAATAACTTCACTATTAAAATTTTCTGAATGAAAACAGATGGCCTTACCATGTTGCATGAGGACTGCACCCATGGCATAGTCGCTTGCATTAGTCTGTATCTCAAATGACTGTCTCAAGTATGGAAGTGAAAGTACAAGATATGAACTAATATTTTCCTTCAATGTATCAAATGCATTTTTTTACTTACCTCCCCACTGAAAGACCCATTTCACACTTGTCAATGCATGCAATGGAGTTGCGATAGAAGAGAAGTTAGCAATAAAATTCCTCCAATATTGGGTTGCTCTAAAAAAATTTCTTACCTCCGTAACTATTTTGGGCTTTGGCCAATTCAAAATGACATCAACCTTGTAGTGATCTATTTTAAATTTGCATCCTCCAACAATATGACCGAAATACACTAAAGAAATTTTTCCAAACTCACACTTTGACATATTTAAAAACAATTGTTCTTTCTTCAGGACATCAAGTACCTTTTTGACAAGCATGAAATGTTCTTCACAATATTTACTAAAAAAAAAATGTCACCTAATTATGCTATCACAAAATCATCTGAAAATGGCTTCAATACATCATTCATCACACACATGAAGCTATCAGGAGCATTACAAAGACCAAAAGGCATAATTATCCATTCAAACAAACCTTGCTTTGTTTTGAATGCTTTATTCCATATGTATTGTTCAAAAATTCTAATTTGATGAGATCCACTCCTAAAGTCCAACTTAGTAAAATACTTAGCATCTTTTAATTGATCAAGTAAATAATCAATTCTAGAAAGTGGGTAATGGTTCTTTACCGTAATATTGTTCAATGCATGAAAATCCACACACATTTGCCATGTTCCATCCATCGTTGGAACCAAAAAAATATGTGACCCGCATGGCGAAGCACTTGGCCTGATGATCCCTTTGTCTAACAGCTCTTGATTTTTATTTTTAATTTATGCACTTTCCATCACTGACATCCTGTACATGCCAATGTTAGGAAGAGGACAATATTGCTACAATTGTAATTCATTTTGGATTCCCCTCTTGGTAGGTAATCCTTTTTGTTCTTGAAACATCTCATCATATTGGTTAACAAACTCAACCAAATAAGGTTTCAATCTGGAGTCACAACCTTGAAAATATTCATTATCAACATCATTCTTTGGTTTTACCATTAGAAGCACAAATTTCTTGCTAGAGTTAATAAGTCTCTTCATTTTTCCGACATTCACAATTGAAAGATTTAGTTTTTGATGATGTGATCTAATAATGTACTCAATACCATATTTGAACAAGTGATACCTGTTTTCATGGTGATGAAAAATAGATTTCCTATCATAAATATTTGGGATTCCAAAAACAATACCAGAAATATCAAGTGGAACTACATCAAGTTCAACTACATCAAGAAAGTTTGTTGTAATTGCAAATCTAAGTATGCATTTCCTTGCCACTTGTAAGTTTGAATTCTTGCATACCCAACCTAAAGGATAAGGTCTTGTATGAGGAATGGTCTCTAAATTTAAATTCTTGACTAAGTCTTCTGAAATAAAATTTACTTGTGAACCACTGTCAAAGAGTGTATCAATTTTGGTATGCTTTGTAATAACTCGAATATGGAAAAATTCAATTCTTCTTTTCTCATATTGAGTATCATTAGGACAACTTGAAGAGATAGTTCTTGCTATGTCCTTAGCTTTAATTCCCATTGCTGTGATATTTGTTTCATCTCTCGAATCGAAGACTAATTCATGTTGTGTAGTTGCAGTTGTCTTTTACTTCCCTTTGTTGTTAAAATTCTTTGGTTTCATCACAGGATGAAGATTCCAACAATGAGCTTCATCATGGCCCTCTTTGTAACAATGTTTTCATGTTAATTTTTCTCCTTCCTTCTTGATAGATGCATTCTTATTTCATTTCCCTTTGAATTTACTCTTTCCTTTGTATCCACTTTGAAATGGACTTTTTCTACCCTCTTGTGAAATGTTTTTCCCTCTTGCTTCAAGATGTATTTCCTGAACACAAACCTCATCTAAACTTGTAGGATTAAACATAAGGATAGTATGCCTTAAAATATTGTGTAAACCCCCAATATATTTCAACAAGGTGTCTTGTGATGACAAATATGCACCTAAAATTATAGATCTTCTTGTAAACTCTTGAGTGTAACTTCGCACAATTTGACCTTTTAGCTGTCTAAAATTCTGCAATCCATAATAGCCTTTTTCATATAAGCTAATGGATTAAATTGTCTTCTAAGTGCAGAAATAAAATTTATGCAAGAGGTTAAGACCTAACAATGTTTTTTCATATCCTCTTGTGTTTTGGCTTCCCACAAAATCAAAGCAACACTTTCCAACCTTAATGAAGCCAGTTGAATTTGTGTTTAATCATATTTGATGTTTTGAATCCTGCAATATACTTAAAGTTGACAAACCCAATTATCAATATTTGTAGCATTCACTTCACCATTATACATAGGAAATTCAAATTTAATGTCAAGTTTCAAGAAGGGATTTTTACCATTTCTTTGGGATATGTGGAGGTGTTTGAGTAAAGGTTGTAGTGGAAGAGGATGAAGATGAAAGTGAGGATGGAGGTGAAGATGATGGTGGAGAAGAGGGTGGTTTATCACCATTTCCTTTTGGAGGCTAGTCATCATATCCTACTTTCCCTCTAGAAGAATCCTCTCCTTTTGAAGGCTTGGAACTCTCACCATACAACCTGTTAGCCCCCCTATGAAATTCTTGACAAGCAAGTTGGGGGCTATGTCATTTTTGAGACCTTCAAGGAATGCATCTTCCCCGAAGACACATCATCCTTGAGGTCTCTGAGTGCTATGCATAATACAAATCCTATCTGTTGATCCATTCCTAAAAGGCCTACTGTTACTCCTTGCACCCCTGCAAAATGTCCCTTTCTCCCCTCTCTCCTCCTTCTATTAAAATGCTCCTTTTCCCCTCTATTTCCCCCTATCAACCCCGTAAATCCCCTCTAAAATCCCTACACCCTTTGTTTTCTGAAATTCCCCCTCCGTCGCCCTACCGTTACCCTTTAGGCCTCAAAATACATTAAAAATGGGTCAAAAACCCACTTTGGACCATATAATAGGCCTAGCCCCTTCCGCATTAGCCCCGCGCTCCTTTACCTTCCACAAAACCTATCGCTGTGACCGGGTTCTAATACTGAAGGGCGCTTACCGTGTTTATTCTTTGGGCGCATCCTCGACCGTCGATCCTAACAGATCGGATGGCCAGCATTTAATCTCTAGCACTCGCGTCTTCCCCGCCTATTTTCCATGCTGGGCCATCGCTGTCCGTTTCCCCGCCAGATCAACGGTCTGGAACCTTTCCTGTCGGTGGACCCCGCCATGCACTGTTCAAACCGCCTGTTTATTTCGCACCACCCTCACATGCTTGGTGGTTTTCCCCGAGCACCCAGCGATTCCACTCTTCGTATGCCACCTATCCTCCTGCACGACTCTGAAACCACCGTTCCTGCCCGTTAACTCCATCCATCACACGATATTGTCCGGACGTAGATGCCCAGCGAAATGACCATTGACCGTCCGATCTGGAGCGGGTCATCTGATGACTATCGCTCGTCCAAGATGCACGACGTTTAATGTACTTGCGCACGCGATAGCTCATGCCATGGCCCGTCGTCCGTCGTCCTCCATCGTCGATCTCTGCCACGATCTACAGTCCAGATTTGTGCATCCGCCGCTGAATTTTCCACCGTCCCTGGTCCCACCACGTCGTCTACACGTGCACCCTCCATACTTCCTCCCATTCCATGGCATATATTTGGTTCATTGTCGTGTTTTTAATGATTTTTGTTCATTCTTCCGCTCCGCAGCTCGCCACCCTCCACCAGAGCATCCCTTCACCATTTCTTTGCGAATTCCTCCCTCCATATCATCATCTACGTGATCATGTTCATCTTCCACATCATCCGCCACCCCATCCATTGTTTTCTTTGCAGGTTTCATATTTCGCAGGGTTTTCAAGAGGAAATGACCACCATATTGCACGATCTCTGTCACGGTGACAGGGTGATCAAGGAAAACCATGTGTAGAGGTTGTATTCAGGGCCTGATGTTACAGCAAACGTCTGGAGGTGTTTGCGCCATAAATTCATCAACGGGCAAGGTTTAAACTCTACCAACTCTCCGGCGCCATTAAAGCTCAGAATGCATGAACAGAAACAGTACGGGAACAGCAGAGAGCTCGAGGCAAGAAATGGAAGAGTTATGAGCTTCTTCAGGGATTTTTAGAAGGCAAAAGTACCAGGTTGAAGACCCCGAGGATCGATCGAAGGGTCCTGTGCACAAACAAAAGGTAACATCAGGGTTTATTCATCAGCAGAATGTTTTTCTTCATCAAGTACAGGGCGACCATACAACTTTTATTATACACAATGTCCCTAAAGGAATTTCCACCCTAGCAGCAGTTCAAAACCGCCAGAGCATTTATATGACATAATTCTTAGTAGTTTATTTCATTTTTTCAAAGCACCAGGAGTACCACAGCCGAAACATGTCAAGATCATATCTGAAGAAGAACTCTCTTTCACAAGGGAAGTAACAGAGATTAAATACACAACAGTTAAATAGAATGGGTCTCGGCCCTGCATTCATTTTTGTGTTCAATATTACATTTAGTGTTCACCTACCCACCTCAGTCGATCTCCTGTTCATCCTCTGCTATAAAGCACAGAAAGAAATTTTTGTTGGTTGTTGATGAGATATCAGAGAAACGCAAGCATTTTCCTCTTGAGACAAGTTCTTTGTGTAATATTGTAAGATAGGCTGAGATTTGATGTATTTAGACTAAATGCTCAAGCTATGGGCTATGATGTACCTTATTGGTGTTGTTTTTAATATGACAAGCACATTTCTTTGGATCTTGATCTTAAGCAGCTGGTGATGTTTTCCTTTCTCTGTATTTGTGATTGACTTTCTTTCATTTCATTATGTTTCTTCAGGCTCACATCAGAAGTTTGGCATAAGACTTACCCTTGATAGGTACCTTATGTTGTTGCTCTCCCAGCCTTTTATGTTTTCTGCTTATATGTGTATCTGAATGTTGATTTCAATTGATTTAACTAGTGTAGTGGATGTTATTGCCTGCTCTCTGATGTATGAATTAATGAAATTTATATTTAGATGTTCTTGTTAGGATTTAGTTAGATGAGTTGAGAACACTGGGAGGTCTAGAACCCTGTCTCTGCCTCACTAGGATCTTTCCATCTCATTAAGGCTTTCTAAGATCCCTTGTCTTGCCTCCGGTTTTGTCCAAGCAGGTTTGGAGTTAAATGACCTCTGACATGATCTATAGACAGAATTGGGTGGTTCCCCTCCTTTCATTTTCTGTCCTTAATGTTCCATTCCAACTATCATCTCTAAGATCCAGATGCTCTGGATGACTAGCCCAACTGAAAGCTTGCACATTGAACACAAGTAAACCCTTTCTTGACTCCATTGCCCAATGGCCTTGATGTTCTCTGAATTATCTACCTTTGCCTAGTTTTCCTCTTTGCCCATCCTTGTCTCATATTGGACCTTCCTTTCCTGATTCCCAGCAACCAAACATAAACAATCAAACAAACAACCCTGAGCCTATAACTAGCCTAAAGTCATAACTTAGAGCCTCAAAGAAAAATACCCTTTGACTCATATAGAGAGATCCATCTCTAGACTTAGGAGGGCTAGATCCTAAGGTCTGAAAGTGGTTCTATGTTGTCTCATCTTTTGGTCTTGTCAACCTGGCCAAAACATGGGAACCCCAACATAATGGCGACTCCGCTGGGGAATCGTTCTGAGTGCATTTCACCTTAAACATTCTTAGAAACTTAGAAACTTAGAACTCTGGTTAGGTTGACAGTAAGTCACTCCTTTCTTGAATCGACCTCCATTGTTGAGTGTCCATCATACTCTTAGACAGAGCCTAGAAAGGGCCAGGTAGCCTCCGGATCCCACCTTCTTCGGAAGTGGCATATCTGGTAAATGCCCTCCCAGTCAATCTGTAGTTGGAGTCTATTTTTTGAGGAAATTCTTGAAAGGTGATAGTGCTTGAGCACTGTGGTGGACAGTGTGACCCTTAGATATACCCTGAAACCCTCCACCTGGCGACTCCATTGTTCCTAAACGAAAGACTCCACTGGTGATTAGTAGGCCTGCTGATTAACTTGGTTTCACATTAGACTCCACTGGGAGACCAACCTTTGAAACAACATTAACCACAACAGAAGTAATGAGTAGGGTTAAGCTGCTTGGCTAGGAAACAACATTCTGGCTTTCAGAACCATTCAAACAAGAGCTTATCCCAACCTAGATCCACCTGAAATAGTTGACAATCCGGACAGTATCCTCAAGGGAGCTCCTACACCTAAAAGACCAACTATTTCCAGTCACATTTGTAGAGCTAACTCTGCACCAGAAGACTTAATAGCTCTATCATATTTTCTCCCTGACCTAGACCCTCCAAACAGATTACCTAGAACTAGGTCATTCAGTACTTTAGACCAGCCAGACCCTTAGCTTAGGGACACAGAGACCCCTCCATCCACACCACCTGATACCCACTTCATTCAAAACTTGGGGCTCTCCCACCCTAGAACTTCTCAACAGACTTCCGCTGTTCTTAATATCCCTGTCATACAAATACCAGCTGCTCAAGCCAACCCTATACCTCATCAGAACATTATCATGGCAGCTTGGTATGCACCCTTGGTTTTACCTCAACCCTTGTTACCCTTACCCAATGATTATCAGTAAAAAATCCCACACTTCACTGCTAAAGAGTCCATCACAACTCAGCAACATGTAGATAAGATGGAGGATTCTTTTGATTATATGGAAATTGATGATGAAACAATCAAAATGAGAATATTTGCCCAAAGCCTGGGGGGTGATGTAAAGAAATGGATAAAAGTTTACCTCCTGGCAGTATCCAAGATATCCCTACATTATATCGGAGCTTCATAGAAAAATGGGAGGTTAGAGAAAACCCTCTCCAGCTCCTAGTGGACTACATGTCCCTTAAAAGGAACGTAGGAGAGAGCGTCCACGATTATACCACTAGATTCGACAACATTTACAATGCTCTCCCCCCACATATGAAACCTCCACAAGGCATGGCCCTAGCAAAATATCCTGATGGATTTGATGCTGACATGGCCTATGAGCTTAGGGATAAAGAGTACACCACATTGGAGGACATGCAGAAAGGAGCAGTGAACATAGAGGCAAATTTGATTGAGAAAAGAGCAAGACTGAGATCTGAGAAGAGGGTAACATATATGGATGACATTGTAGCTTCCACATAAGACCCAAACTATGACAGACTATCCAAGAATGTGGAAAAGTTACAGCAAATGATGGAAAAGAGGGTTTTCACAGTTAGCAATCAGAATAGAAACCAGAACCAAAATCAGAACCAAAACTTTAGAAGAAACAACAATGCTCTCAACAGACAAAAAGAATCAGATCAACAAGTTATTCCCCCATTCCAAAAATTTTTAGATGAAGGTGAGGGAATCATAGAAGAGTCTGAAGGGAACACAATAAACATGTTTGAAACAGAAGACTCAGTCCTTAACTGTGACTCAGGGGAAGGCCAACCCTCACCTTCATATTGGGATGAGGAATGGTTAGAAACTGAAGATTACAGATTAGGATTTGAAAATGCCATGATGCAGGTCAGAGAACAATATGAACTTAGGAGAAAAAAGAACCAAGACAGTCCCAAGCCCAAAGCTCCTGAGGTAACCATCAAGAAAATACCTGAATAAAACTTCTAAAGCACCTGTTGCAAATGACAAATCAACAGCTCAAAGTTTTGGTAAAAACAAGGAAAAAGACAACCAATACACTGAAAAACAAAGCCAACCAACCAGCAGCACTAGCACTACAGTTAGTGCTCATGATAAAACGATTCCTAACCCTGTACATAGTGAGAAATCACAAACTGATACAACTACTAAGGCAGTGGCAAATAAAACAGAGTTGAGCCCTCCAAAGACACAGTCCACTTTCAATTTAGAGAGTGAGATTGCAAAAATCAAAATCCCTGTACCATTATCTGAGTTGGCCTCTCAGGATGTATATAAAGGCCAAATTTTGAAAGCATTGAATCTAGGGGAAAAAAATGATACTGTAAATTTGAATGATGATCAACCTGCCCTGTTGTTTGGTCCAAAGATTGAGGGAAAGTTTCAGGAAGGGGTAGTTCCACCTTTTTATATCAGTCTCAACATTCATGACAAAATACTCCACAATGCCATGCATGATTCTGGAGCTTCACACAATCTAATGCCTAAGGTAGTGATGGAAAAGCTAGGCCTAGAGATAACACAACCTTACAAAGATCTATATTTGTTCGACTCTAGTAGAGTAAAATGCCTAGGCTTGATCAAAGACTTATGTGTGAGCTTGACCTAGATCCCAGCTAAATGTATGGTCATGGATGTGGTGGTGGCAGATGTACCACCCAAGTATGGCATGCTATTGTCAAGATCATGGGGAGCCAAACTGCAAGGAACGATGCAGATGGATGGCTCATATGCCACTATCCCTATATTTGGCCAACTTATAAGACTGTATAGAGAGTCCCAGATGAAATTCATAGTCAGTAGCCCCGAGAAGCCTGAAAATTCACCATTATACTCTGTGCACACAGACCTGGATTCCTTCATTCTTTATAACGACCAATCCTTAGGAGAGCCATAATTTGAATACAGAAATACAAACAATAATGCAGGACCCATGGACTTTAGCATAATGGCTACCCTACAAGAATACAATGAAGAAAGCCATGGTCAGAATACTGAAAACGAAACTCTGAGGGAACATGAAACAGAAACAGAACGCAAACAGCAAGGTAGCCAACTCTCTGAACTCCGCACATGTCATGAAGAACAAGATAACCCACAACCTAGTATGGGATCCCCAACGCAACATAACGGCGAGCTCCTGTGGGAAATGAACTTCGATGGGTCCTGTACTAGGAAAAATGCTGGAGCAGGGGTGTGGCTACGTAACACAGAAAATGACCGTGCAGAGAGCCACGCTATCAATATGCACTTCAAATGCACAAATAACATTGCAGAGTATGAGGCTCTTATCCTGGGCTTAAATATGTCGAAAAGACTAGGAGCCCATAGGATAGCTGTGAGAGGAGACTCAGAGTTAGTGATCAAACAGGTGAATGGTGAATACATAGAAAAACACCCCAGGTTAAGAGCATATCGGAACGACACTCTGGATTTATTGAAAAAATTTGTTGAATATGAGTTAGTGCTTGTTCCCAGGAATCAAAACGTCATTGCAAATGGATTAGCTGGCCTGGATAGTTCATATCCTAAGACTCCCCCTAACCAACAAATCATCATTCAAACCAAGTTCAGACCTGCAGTGCCAGACAACGAAAAATACTGGCAGGTCTTTGAAGGAGACAAACAGATCGAAGATTTCCTAGTGGGCAGGAATGAGTTTGAATTCTCCGATTTGGACTCGAAATCTGATGACAGCTGCCCAAGTGAGGATCCCCCAGATGAACAAGAAACACCTTGTAACATAGAAATAAACACCTTTTCCGAGGAAACTGGGAGTTCAACCATAAGATGTGAAAACGCGGAAAATGAGGAGATGGAGGTGTTGCAGGCCAAAGATAAGAACATACCCAGAGGCCTGGCACCCCTAGAGGACCTTTTTGACTTTGATGATGTAGCAAAAAAGCCCACTATAGAGCATGCAGACTCAGATATAGAAGAATGCAACATAGGCACTGAAGATAAGCCTAAAATGATAAAACTGGCTAAGTCTATACCTGCAAACATGAAGAACAAATACATTGACCTGTTCAAGGAATTCATTGATGTGTTTGCATGGAGCTATGAAGACTTAAAGGCCTATGACACCAACATCATACAACACAAGATACCCTTGAAGGAAAATCAGAGGCCTTTCAAACAAAAACTCCGCAGAATCAATCCAAATCAATTGCTTGCAGTTGAGAAGGAGATTAGAAAGATGTATGATGCAGGCATTATAGTCCCTGTAAGGTTTTCTAATTGGGTGTCAAACTTAGTGGCTATGAGAAAGAAAAAAGGTGAGATTAGACTATGCATAGACTTCAGAAACCTCAACAGAGCCTCCCTGAAAGACAACTACCCTTTGCCTAGAATGGAACATATCCTACAGAGGGTAGTGGGCTCTAAGAGAATCTCCCTACTTGATGGTTTTTCAGGATACAACCAAGTTCTGGTACTCCCAGAAGACCAACTCAAAATAGCTTTTACCACTCCTTGGGGCACCTTCATGTATGTGAAAATGCCCTTCGGATTGATGAATGCTGGAGCTACCTTCCAGAGAGCGATGGATATAGCTTTCTCGGATGAGATAGGGAACTTTATAATTATCTACTTAGATGACTTGACTTTCTTTTCTAAAACTGAAGAAGAACATCTGGAACATCTGAGAAAGGTTTTCGAAAAATGTAGAAGGTATGGTCTGTCCTTAAATCCTAAGAAAACTGTGTTTTGGCTGCAAGAAGGCAAACTTCTTGGTCACATTATATCTGAGAAAGGGATTACGATAGACCCACAGTGGGATGAGGGAATAATTCAAATTACACATCCGAGAAACATCAAGGAGTTACAGTCCTTCATAGGGAATATGAATTTCCTTAGGAGATTTATCCCCAATCTTGTTGAGCATCTTAGGAAAATGACCAACATGCTAAAGAAAGATGCAGGAATTAAGTGGACTGTTGAAGCCAAGAAATCTTTTGAGTCAGTAAAATTTTCACTCACTCAGGCCCCTATCATTATCAGCCCAGCCTTCTCAAAGGATTTCTTGATCTTTTCATTTGCCTCCCAGCATACAATAGCTGCAGTCTTGCTACAGAAAAACATAGAAGGTAACGAACAACTGATTGTCTTTTTCAGCAAAGCCTTAAGAGACTCACACTTAAAGTACAACATTATGGAAAATCAGACCTATGCTCTCGTAAAGGCCTTAAAAGACTTTAGGGTGTACATTCTGCATTCTCACACCATAGCCTATGTTCCAAATATAGTGGTCAAAGATATCTTGTCCTAGGACCCTGATGGGAAAAGGGGAAAATGGATTGCTATGATCTTGGAATACGACCTTGAAATAAAACACACCAAGCTGATCAAAGGTCAAGGCCTGGCCCAGTTAATGGCTGAATCAAACGTGCAGGCCCTTGACATTAATATGATAAATTCCTTAGATGAGCAGGAAGGATTGCCCCATCCAACTATTGAGGAGCAGTTTCAGAACTCTCCTTCGTACTCTGATATCCTTTATGTGCTCACCCATCTCAATGCCCCTCCAGAACTATCCAAAACCAAGGCCATATTCATAAAACTCAAAGCTAGAAATTATTGCATCCTGAATGAAAACCTATACTGGAAAAATCCAAATGGCCTATTGCTAAAATGCTTGTCTGAAACTGAAGCTGAAAGAATCAAACAAGAATTTCATGCTGGGGAGTGTGGGGGCCACTTGAGTTGGAAAGCCACAGCAAATAAGATACTTAGGGCTGGTTATTATTGGCCTACACTGTTTAACGACGTCCATAAAATGACCCTTACCTGCCACAAATGTCAGGTCTTTGAAGGCAGAAGAAAGCTCCTCCCCCTCCCTTTACAACCTATCACCGTAGAAGGTCCCTTCATGCAATGGGGCCTAGAATTTATAGGAGAAATTCATCCTGCCTCCTCTGGACAACATAAATGGATCCTAACTGCTACTAATTACTTCACTAAATGGATAGAAGCCATACCCACTAGGAATGCCATTGATTCTGTCATCATTAGGTTCCTAGAAGACTTCATCCTATCTCGGTTTGGCTGTCCAAGGAAGATAATCACTGACAATGCTGCTGCCTTCGGATCCAAGATAATGGTTGATTTCTGTCACAGGTATGGAATAGCACTTGGTCATTCAACTGCCTATTACCCCCAGGGTAATGGCTTAGCTGAATCATCAAATAAAATCCTGGTTACAATCATTAAGAAGCTGCTGGAAGAGAACAAAAAGTCATGGCATAAAAAGTTGGTGCATGCTTTGTGGGCTGACAGGTTCACCACAAAGAAATCTATTGGCTTGTCACCATTCCAGCTTGTCTATGGAACCGAAGCAGTTTTTCCTACTAGCCTTGGAGTACTAGTGATTAAGCTTGTTCAATAGATTCAGACAGAGGAAAAAAGTATGGTGAGAAGAGTAAATGAAACTATCCATCTGCAACAAACAAGGGAGCAGGTTTATAGTAGAGCTGTCAGAGTGCAAGAAAGCATAAAGAGGCAGTTTGACAAAAGAGCCAAAGCTTCAGATTTCAAGGTTGGGGACAAGGTTCTGAAATGGGATTCAAGGAGAGATGACAAAGGTAAACATGGCAAGTTTGACAGCTTGTGGCAAGGTCCATTCATCATCCAAGCCACTGTGGGTCCCAATGCATTTTTTCTACAAGAACCTGATGGTGCAGAGCTGTTTGGGGGTCCTGTCAATGGTAGGATGCTCAAGCACTACTTCTGCTAAATTTCAGTTTCCAGTTTCATTCTCCATTGTATATATCATCGCAGTTTTATTTCATTTTTTCTAAAAAAAATAGAGAAGGCAGAGGTTCAAACATGCTCAAAACATGGACCTCTGAAAAGTGCTAAAGATTGGCTCTAATATGATCAAAACCTGAGCCAAAGGAAGAAAGAAAGCTAGTCATAACACGCTCAAAATATGGACCAGCAAAGGAAAAGGAAGAATCAGCTCTAATATTCCCAAAACCAGAGCTGAAATCAAAGAAAAGAGGTGACTCAAATATGCTCAAAATCTGAGTCACAAACAAAGAAGGATACTTCAAAAGTTCAAATTTCAAGCCTTCAAAGTTTTGTTTCACTCCACAGCAAGTCAGACAGTTTAATCCTGACTTGGCTGTTTTTCAATTTCCTGTCTTAGAATGTAGAGAAGAAACTTGTTGGACAGTTTAATCCCAGCAGGTAGTACATTAGGTAGAGAATTATATGAGACCAACAGTCTAATCTGGTCTCATGGAGCAATAAGGGTAGATTTAGAATAGGTTTGGTTTTATGGTCCAAGAATAAATAATGTAAAGGTTCTGCTAAGTTCAAGTGCACCCAAGGGAAAATTGTTAGAACTGTAGTTTGGGTAGGTATACTGGTTGGGAAAATCTTTCTACTGATGTAACATATTCATATTGTGGTAGCTGAATCAGAGAAAGGGATGTGCCAGGCAATAGGCATCTGGCCTACTTCAGAGATCATTTCTGGTTTCTTGACTCCTTCAAGAAGAAGCCATCCCCATGTGGAGCCACTGTTAGCCCCCCTATGAAATTCTTGACAAGCAAGCTGGGGGCTATGTCATTTTTGAGACCTTCAAGGAATGCATCTTCCCCGAATACACATCATCCTTGAGGTCTCTGAGTGCTATGCCTAATACAAATCCTATCTGCTGATCCATTCCTAAAAGGCCTACTGTTACTCCTTGCACCCCTGCAAAATGTCCCTTTCTCCCCTCTCTCCTCCTTCTGTTAAAATGCTCCTTTTCCCCTCTATTTACCCCTATCAACCCCCTAAATCCCCTATAAAATCCCTACACCCTTTGTTTTCCAAAATTCCCCCTCCATCTCCCTACCGTTACCCTTTAGGCCTCAAAATACATTAAAAATGGGTCAAAAACCCACTTTGGACCATATAATAGGTCTAGCCCCTTCTGCATTAGCCCCGCGCTCCTTTACCTTCCACAAAACCTATCGCTGTGACCGGGTTCTAATAATGAAGGGCGCTTACCGTGTTTATTCTTCGGGCGCATCCTTGACCGTCGATCCTAACAGATCGGATGGCCGACATTTAATCTCCAGCACTCGCGTCTTCCCCGCCTATTTTCCATGCCGGGCCATCGCCGTTCGTTTCCCTGCCAGATCAATAGTCCGGAACCTTTCCCGCCGGTGGACCCCGCCATGCACTGTTCAAACCGCCTGCTTATTTTGCACCACCCTTGCGTGCTTGGTGGTTTTCCCCGAGCACCCAGCGATTCCACTCGTCGTATGCCACCTATCCTCCTGCATGACTCGGAAACCGCCGTTCCCGCCCGTTAACTCCATCCATCGCGCGTTATTGTCCGGACGCGGATGCCCAGCGAAATGACCATTGACCGTCCGATCTGGAGCGGGTCATCCGACGGCTATCGCTCGTCCAAGATGCACGGCATTTAATGTACTTGCGCACGCGATAGCTCATGCCATTTCCCGCCATCCGTCGTCTTCCACCGTCGATCTCCGCCACGATCTATGGTCCAGATTTGCGCATCCGCCGCTGACTTTTCCACCGTCCTTGGTCCTGCCACGTCGTCTCCGCTTGCACCCTCTGTAATTCCTCCCATTCCATGGCATATATTTGGTTCATTTTCATGTTTTTAATGATTTTCGTTCATTCTTCCGCTCCGCAGCTCGCCACCCTCCACCAGAGCATCCTTTCACCACTTCTTTGCGAATTCCTCCCTCCATCTCATCATCTACATGATCATGTTCATCTTCCACATCATCCGCCACCCCATCCATTGTTTTCTTTGCAGGTTTCATGTTTTCCAGGGTTTTCAACAAGAAATGACCGCCATATTGCACGATCTCTGTCACGGTGACAGGGTGATCGAGGAAAACCATGTGCAGAGGTTGTATTCAGGGCCTGATGTTACAGGAAACGTCTGGAGGTGTTTGCACCATAAATTCATCAATGGGCAAGGTTTAAACTCTACCAACTCTCCGGTGCCATTAAAGCTCAGAATGCATGAACAAAAATAGTACGGGAACAGCAGAGAGCTCGAGGCAAGAAATGGAAGACTTATGAGCTTCTTCAGGGATTTTTAAAAGGCAAACGTACCAAGTTGAAGACCCCGAGGATCGATTGAAGGGTCCTGAGCACAAACAAAAGGTAACATCAGGGTTTATTCATCAGCAGAATGTTTTTCTTCATCAAGTATAGGGCGACCATACAACTTTTATTATACACAATGTCCCTGAAGGAATTTACACCCTAGCAGCAGTTCAAAACCGCTAGAGGATTTATATGACAGACTTCTTAGTAGTTTATTTCATTTTTTCAAAGCACCAAGAGTACCACAGCCGAAACATGTCAAGATCATATCTGAAGAAGATCTCTCTTTCACAAGGGAAGTAACAGAGATTAAATACACAACAGTTAAACAAAATGGGTCTCGGCCCTGCATTCATTTTTGTGTTCAATATTACATTTAGTGTTCACCTACCCACCTCAGTCGATCTCTTGTTCATCCTCTGCTATAAAGCACAGAAAGAAATTGTTGTTGGTTGTTGATGAGATATCAGAGAAACACAAGAATTTTCCTCTTGAGACAAGTTCTCAGTGTAATATTGTAAGATAGGCTGAGATTTGATGTATTCAGACTGAATGTTCAAGATATGGGCTATGATGTACCTGATTGGTGTTTTTTTTAATATGACAAGCACATTTCTTTGGATCCTGATCTTAAGCAGCTGGTGATGTTTTCCTTTCTCTGTATTTGTGATTGACTTGCTTTCATTTCATTACGTTTCTTCAGGCTCGCATCAGAAGTTTGGCATAAGACTTACCCTTGATAGGTACCTTATGTTGCTGCTCTCCTAGCCTTTTATGTTTTCTGCTTATATGTGTATCTGAATGTTGATTTCAATTGATTTAACCAGTGTAGTGGATGTTATTGCCTGCTCTCTGATGTATGAATTAATGAAATTTATATTTAGATGTTCTTGTTAGGATTTAGTTAGATGAGTTGAGAACACTTGGAGGTCTAGAACCCTATCTCTGCCTCACTAGGATCTTTCCATCTCATTAAGCCTTTCTAAGATCCCTTGTCTTGCCTCCGGTTTTGTCCAAGCAGGTCTGGAGTTAAATTACCTCTGACCTGCTCTATAGACATAATTGGGTGGTTCCCTCCTTTCATTTTCAGTCCTTAATGTTCCATTCCAACTATCATCTCTAAGATCCAGATGCTCTGGATGACTAGCCCAATTGAAATCTTGCACATTGAACACAAGTAACCCCTTTCTTGACTCCATTGCCCAATGGCCTTGATGTTCTCTGAATTATCTACCTTTGCCTAGTTTTCCTCTTTGCCCATCCTTGTCTCATATTGGACCTTCCTGGCCTGATTCCCAGCAACCAAACATAAACAATCAAACAAACAACCCTGAGCCTATAACTAGCCTAAAATCATAATTTAGAGCCTCAAAGACAAATACCCTTTGACTCATATAGAGAGATCCCTCTCTAGACCTAGGAGGGCTAGATCCTAAGGTCTGAAAATGGTTCTATGTTGTCTCATCTTTTGGTCTTGTCAACCTGGCCAAAACATGGGAACCCCAACACAACCTTGAATTTCTCTCTTCATAGAGAAATTTCACCATTTCAGTCATGTCAAATAATGATTTTCTGAACGATTTGTCATCCTTTGACATATTATAAGGCTCCTCTTCATGTGACATACTTGCTGAAGCTTGAACTGCAATTTAAGGTAGAATTTGTGGCAAACTTTCTCTCCTTGTCCTTAACCTAACTTGAGGACTTGAAACCACACGATTTCCTTCTCCTTTATTGAGCTAATCTTGTAAGTATCACATACAATTTCAAACAATTAAATCCTCACAACAACAACAAAAACCAATGTTATGATACCAAACTTGATCTGAATATGTATATGCTTGAGGATTGTGAAAATTGCAAGTAAATTGAATGTGTTTTTTGAGGTACTTAAGTTAAATGGTTTAACAAATTTAAACATGAATTTAACTTATAAATTATAGAAATAACATAGGAAAAAAGCCATAACAATAACCACAAAACAATAAGTGATGAAGGAGTTCACCCCTCCTGGGCTACATCTCCTAGTCCAACTTCCAATGCTTGACTCTCTTTCATTATGCTCATAAAATGGTGATTAAAATGAGTTGCATTGCTCAAATGGCTAAAAAACCTACTCCAACAACTTCAGAGCTATCAAAAATTCTTGTCTAACCTATTTTTGCTCCCAAAAATACCAAAAATTAAGAAAGTTATGCCTATTTCTCTCTTTTTCCCCAATTCTACAACTAAACTCCCCACAATTCAGCCAAAAATAGCGCATGTGCCTTGAGCATGGAAACTGGCCTCCAAACTTGGCATGATTCCCACTTTGTGGGTGAATTTTATGGACTGTTAGTTTAGCCAATAAGCCCCCCAAACTCTATGCGCATCTGATCACATGAGGTCCATAGGACCTGGGGATGGCTCCCTCCGCTGTCGGTTAAGTCTAAAATTTACAATTGGGTGGTCACATGTGGCACGGTCTGTGACAGATGCTAGGCTAGTGGCTTGGTTAGCAGTCTTATTTGGCGATCATGGTGGTGACTATTCACATGGCACGGTCATGGCGGAGGTTACCGTCATGGAGGCGGTTAGAGTTGGAAGTTTGGAGGTATGTTCACATGGTGCTAGTCAATGTTTATGTAACCACCATGGGGGCATGCTAGGGTGTAGCCCCTGACCACCTTGCCCATGGTCCCATGGCGTAGGGGTGGCCAGGGACTAGGCCCCAACTTGACCCCCATGCCAAACGTGCCTTTTTTATAATTCAAATATAAACTTAATGCTATACATAATAAGAAACATGTGCATGGCACATTGGTAAGGTTGCCGATTTTCTTGTGGGAGGTCACAGGTTCGACCCCAGGAGACCTCACCTTGACACTTGCATAAGTTTTAGTAGCCACCGAGGTTCCAGGTGGTAGCCTCTAGCTGAGCCATGTAGAAAACTCTGGTTGGTCCACATAACAAACTCTTCTAACCAATGAAAATTCGCCCAGTCAGCCTAATGAGAAAATTCCCCTTGTCATACTATAATTGGCCCCTGAAGCCCAATAAACCTTGTACAGTTAGTAGGCCCAGTCAGCTATATGGACAGCTAACTGGGCAGCATGTACATCTTTTTGCCAAAAAATTCCTGTTTGGGAAAAAAACAAAACTTGTTTCTAGGACCATACGACGTCAGTTTTTCGTAAAATAAATTACACCGGATTCTAAATGAAAAGACCTATGCAAGAGAACAGGTTTCAAGCCCTCCGAAAACATTTATTTTTGAGTATATTTTTGAGCACCGGATCATATACAGATAGTAGGGTTTTTAGCTGAGGCTTTCCCCAGATACATATTTGTGTTGTGCGATTGAAATTATTTCTCTTTCTTGTTCATGTAATTGTGCAATCATATTTGGTTTCTGCAAATTCGTAGAACAGATTCAAGTATTTTGTTTTAGCATATTACAAGATCAGTTGAATCTATGTGGATTTTCTACACACTATGGGTGTCATGTCTTTGTGTCCTCTCAAATGATTCATACCATATACACTTAAAAATACAACATTTAAAAGAGCGGTAATCAAAGTCAATAATTTCTTGCATTTTCCCAACATATTGTAGATTCCCTTCAATAATATTCTTATATTTTGAGCTTGATTGAATAGATTGCTTGAAATCAACCATGATGCCACAATCTAAGTATTGTCTCTTTATATCTGCACTTTCTACACAATAATGGCGACCATATGCCCACATTGTTGGATATTTCATTGCTTGTGAAAGACCATTTAATTTGGTTAAAACAAATACAATGAAAAATATTAAAATAGTTAATAGTGTCAAAACTGTAAAGAAACAACATTTTGTAAAATTCCAACTATACCTTTATTTCACATACTCTAGACATGTTGATTTCATATTCTATTATGTTTGAATCTAAACATGCATCTTCTATTTGATTTTGAATTTTTTCAGTAACCCATTCTAGTATGCAATCTTTGTCCCATTCCACTTGCAGATCAATACGAAATGGGGTATTCCTTGGGTTCAATCTCTTAAATTGTCTCCTTTTTGCTAACACTTCTCTCTTTTTATCATACAAATCAATCCATTTATTCATAAAGTCCATGTGGTAAAGAATCAACTTATCGAGTATAGTACTTTCAGTTGTACCTATTACATGTCAAAATTCTTATTTCAAACTCCAAAGGCCATGTTGTTAATTTGACAAATAAATTACAGAGTAAATTAATGATCACAATAAAAACAACCACAATGATCATGATTTTACCTACTAATTTCTTCTTGAACACCATTATTTTGTGGGTTTTCTCCATGAATAATATCTAATGCTCATTCTTAATCCTAGAATCGTGGCCCATATTCGAAATCCTTACCAAGGAATTCACATAGGAAGAAAAATTCTTCATTTAATACATACCCTTTAGCCATGCAACCCTCTAGATGTGCCTTTTGTTGAGCATATCTTTTTATAGTTTTCATATACCTCTCAAAGAAAAACATCCACCTTGTTGATACAATACCCACCAATTGAATGCCATTGACTAGGTGTATAAGTAAATGGGATTGAAGGTCCATGAAACTTGTAGGTAACTCCTTCTAAAATACGCATACAATTTCTGCAATTTCCTTCTTCCATTTTGCAACTTCACATTTATGGATATCCTTGGATGTCACTCACCTAATATAAGAACACTAAATTAGTATGAACCTTTAGGAAAAAAATAAAATGCAATATAATATCTCTATGTCTCTTACACATGAAAATTCAATACCACATACTTTGAAAATGATGAAAATCGACTTATGGCATTCCTCAAGTCAACAGGAAGACATGGACCCCCTTTATTTTCCAATGACATGATATTTTTTCAAACACATCTATCAAAAATCATTATTAGTTATTTTTGTCAAACAATAAAATATCAGAATTTATTTAGTACCTAATCAATTTTACCAATAAATTTTAAATGATGATATATAATACCTTCATAAAATTATGAAAATCATGTGTTTTAAATGTTATGATATGTCCATCAACTCTAAAATATTTATTTAATGATGACCCATAGCCTATAGGTGTTCTTATTTAATGTATGCAATTTTTTAGTTGGTATAGATCTTTCTTTTTCAAAATCCATGGAGATTATGCATACTTTTCATTTTCCCTATTTGGCCACAAATGTTTTCTATCAAATTTGGTGCGTGAAAGAGAAATATCTCTCCTCAAATACAAAGTGCCCTCTTTTCCTGATATATGTCAGAAAATTGAATCTAGGACATTTTTGAAGATATGCATGGGATCTAATAGGTGAGATATCAATAGATCCTTCCAATATGGGAGCTCATAAAATATGGATTTCCTTTTCATCCATCTAGACATCTTAATTACAGCTTGTTCTGGTTCTTCAATAGAACCACCCCCATCAAAAAAATCATGCCAAGCTTTAAATTCAACATATTCATACTTCTTAAGCCAATCAACTGAACCCATAATCATGGGAGGGCCTCTATTTTCAACATTTCCATCAAATTTATTCCTATGGTGGTTTCTAAAACTATGATCTGGTGGTAGAAAGACCATTGTTGTTTGCATAAATAATTTTATGAATATATTTAGAATATTGCCCTTGAAATTGTTCTACACATATTGGAAATGCAAATATCCCCTTTGTTTGAAGCCCTACAATTGAATAAGGTTAATAACATCAAAATAATAGAACAAAACTAAGTATGAAAATTGGGATGGCAATAAATTATGAGTGTAAATAGGTAATTTTTTTTATTTTTATTTTATCTTACCAGAATAACAACCAAGTCCTAAGAAATCATGAATAGTCTAAAATAGCACACCATACAACATTAAGGACCTATTTGATGGAGGACATTATGTTTCATACATTCTTATGCCTTTACATATTAGTTGCATCTAATCAATAAAAGGTGCAAGATAAACATCCATGTTTTTAACATGATGTTTTCCTGGAACAATGAGAGTCAGCATAAGGTGATCCTTTCTAATATTCATCCATGGGGGGATATTGTATACTATCAATATGACTTGCAAAACACTATAATTTGAGCTCATGAAATAGAATGGTAACATTCCATCAATTTCAAGACCAAACCTAATACTATGGGGTTCATCTTTAAATTTTGTTGGCCATTTTTCCTCTATGTGTTTCAATGCTTTGGAGTCAACCTAAATTCACATGAATCCATATTTATTCCTATTCCTTTCATGTCAATCCATCAATTGTGTAAGTGACTTGCAATGAAACATTCGTTGAAGTCTAGGTATAATTGGCATGTAATGTAAAAACTTCTTTGGAACTATAGGACCTTGTACATTTGTACGATACCTCTTCTCTTTGCATACAGGGAATTCTACCTTGTCTTGATATTCATATATCTATAAAATGAAATCATTTTTACATGAATGAATTTTCTTATATTCAATACCTAACTCAACCAACAACAGGCATGCCTCTTTGCAAGTTGATGGCAACACATTCTCTTCAAGAAATATTTTAGTTTTTAGTGCCTTGTAAGATTTCCAAATATTAAATCAATTGAATGTTTGAATTATGATCAACATGTTTGATATGTCAATATTATATATTATGACTATTATTATATACTACATGGTTTTAAAATATATTTAAATAAATATAAATGAAATTGATGAATGTTTACGAATTACATAGACCAATTGGAAATTCATTGTAAGAAATAGATTTCAACTCACTTCAATAGGGTGGTGAACCTTTTTTCTCACCAACCAAAAAATGACTTTATTTCTAATAATATTAATGTGCATGCTAGTTTTGAGGTTCTACTTGCACCTGATTTGAACACGGGTGTCTTTGCTGTTTGCTTGATGGAGTATTTCAATAGGTTTTTATCATCAACATTGAATAGGTGGTAATTAGCCCTGTTTTCATCATTGCTGTCTACCATATGATCATTATTGTCATAATTTTTTCCATCCCCAAAGAAACCTGCAAGTATCTCATTCCATCCCTCTTCATGCTTTGCATTTTCACTGTCATTCTCATCACCATTAATTCCGCTAGCTGGTAGCATCTTACAGTGATCAATGTATGTGAATCTATTCAGATGTTCAAATTTCTCACATGATAGAGTTCTCTTTAAATATGCTCTTTTCACCTTGGTATGGTTTAAAGGATGGTTTGGATCATACCCTTCAAATATTAATAACCTAGTTGGATCAGTTTGGGTATTAGTAGTTATTCTTTCAACATCATCTTATACCTATCGATAAACACAACCGTTATTTAATGTTTATAAAGAAATTGATAAATCATAAATGTGTAAATTTCAAAGAAATATAATCAAATATCGCTTAAGAACCCATCCGATTTACTATAGTTTTCACCAACCTTTTCTTCAATGTAATTATTTGTTATGTATGAAGTATTGATTGTAATATCCTTTTCCTCCCACTGTGTTCTTCATGATTTAACATTTTTAGGTTCACATCCATGTACATATGTTTTTTTTCTTTTTATAGTTGAACACTTAGGCTGTGCACTTGTTCCAATCTCCATATGAAATATCAACAACATACATTAATTTACTTCAATTTTGGATAATACACTATAAATACTAATAATACTATGAAAAAGGATGGACACATCAAAAAATGATTCCTAAATTAAGTCAAAATTTGATAATTTCCTCATGTCCTGCGACATTTGTTGTGTCCTTATTTAATATGACACGATTTTTTTCCATGGCCTTGTATTGGACCAATAATACATAAAATAATCAAATATTTTCAATACACCAATTATATCATTTCAACCAATATGTTATCCAACAAAAAACCTCACTTGACTAATATATTTGACATACCGATATAATTTTTTGGATTTGAAAAAAAAAACAACATATTTTATATAACCTTATCTTGTCTATGTTGTAGAATTTGTGAATTCATAAATACCATCCTCCTTTGGTTGAGGCTTCTTTTTATTCTTACCTTTATTGTGTTTTTAGATTCTGTATCTGATTCTACGACCACCCAATTTCATCTAGTTTATTTAGTAGATCTACATTGTCCACGTCCTTTGTCCATGGCCTCCACTAGATCCAGTATGTAATACACAATAATGACATTAGTATCATAACATCTATGCACTTCGTTGTTGCTCCATCCAATTTTCTAAATGCACAATCAATTTAAGATCAACTAGTTTTCATTATGCCTTTCTAACTAAAAGGCCCCTATTTTCAATATATCCCTTTTTGTTAATTTATATTCCCAATATGGTGACATGACACAACTCTTATAAATATTATATGAGGATTATGAAAACTAATGGACTAGTTTTTCTTTTTTTTTTCATATTTTCATTTAACTTAATTCAAACCCTTCATCCATAATTTTAAACCACCAAATATCTGTATTTTTGTACATTTAAATTAAAAAAATCCTTTGACCCTATATGTTAGAGAATAAAATATTTTCAAATTTTGATTTTTAAGTTCTAAATGAACTCAATATATAATACAATAATTAGTATAAGTTAACTTGTGGATGAGATATATTTTCAATGCCACCATCCATCATATAAAGTAGTAAAGAATGAGTGGTGGGATAAAAAATGTTTGTGTCACATGTATACATAATCACTAAGAAACAAAATATTTTAAGGTGAAAATGTGTGTACATGAATATAACTAGTGGATTGCTACATTATGATTCATTCACTATTAAAATAAAATTAGAAAGTTAGAAATCACACCAAATTCATTAGTAGGCTATGAAAATATGACATAAAACACACTTCATTGCAGGGTCAAAACACCATTTATAGGGCTTTACATAAACCAACATTTTGTCTTATCCCATTATCATATGCACATTGCACGTTGATTATTGGTATTCAACTAGCACAACCACATTAAAAAATGTGGTTGATAAATTTCCATAACATATATTAAACAACTTTAATAATAATAATAATAATAATAATTCTTATTATTATTACTATTATTATATAATTATAATTATAGTTATTATTATAATTATCCCATGTGCCTATGCACATTGCACATCTAATATTGGTATTCAATTAAACCTCATTAAAAATGGCAATAAAACGAAGCCTCCCCATTGACATTGCAAAGTGCACAGATGACAATGTGTACAAATTAGACCAAATCAAAAAAATTTAAAGAAAATCCCGCCAACCTATAATTGGCGCACATAATGGATAAGCATATTGTGTATCCCAACTATTCAACCAAAAGAATGTAGTACATTCATCATATTTTCATTCGAATACACACCAATTGCAAATCAAGGGAGCTTTGAAGTTCCGTGCGGAGTTGGAGTGGACCACGGTCAGAGGAATGTGTTGAGGCTATGAAATAAAATAAAAAATCGATTGGATATTTGTTGATGGTGCATAGAGATATTAACGAACCTCTCATCCCCTGTTATAGATTTAAATAAAAAATATTATATTTGTGGGTGTGATTTGGCCTCTAGAAGTCATGAAATCAATTTGTGCGTCTCATTCACCCCCTACTAGAGAAGAAAATCAGACCCCTTTCCATCCATTTTGTATTACTATTGTTCAAAACAATCACAGAGAAGGGAGTAAAACGTTGGGAGCAAAGAGAAGGGATTTTCCACAGTGTGGAGGAATTTTTTCCTTAGGACGCCAAAAAATGTCAAGAAACAACAGAGGGAAATGAGCAAATGGATCTAATTCTTGCAAGAATGAGGTATTTCATTCTCAATTTATAGATTTTCACATGTTTCCCTTGTTGTTTTGAATTTGGTTTTTAGTTTTAGGTTTCTAAATTACAAAAGAATAAATTAGGGTTTATTTTTTTATTAGTTTTAAAATACAAAATTTATTGTACATATAAAGGTACATGACAATGAGAAACTTAAATAGGCAATGGATTCTATATTGGTGGTAAAAGAAATGAATAAACTACGAGGTATGGACATGTACTTATTTTCCAAATATGTGGAAGAACATACTAAAGGCACTGAAATCAACCAACCAAAGAAACCTTTTGGAAGGGAATCAATTAATTCCCCATCAACTCCTAGATCGAGGAAAAGATCTAGGAAAAAATCAATCACAATAAACTCTAAGAATGTGGAACAAGAAACAGAGACATCCAATGTACCACCCACTCTAGGGACACATATTTCTTCCAACACAAGTACATGTACTTATGCATCTTACATTGGTAAATATGAAATAGATAGAATATTATTTTTTCTTTGGGGAAATCAAATGATAGATGTCGAGAAAGTGTTCAATCATATATTGAAGGAATCATGCCTTCAACGCTTCAAAGAGCATCTACATCTTCCATTATAAAAGATACCCATGCACCTTCAAAAGGGATCTGCCCCTAGATCTAATGGTCCTCATCTAATCGCACTTCGCACTTTATAAGATTTACTTTGTTGTTATACTCTATTTCTTGAGATATGCGATGTTGTGTCGTGCCAACATGTGTCTTCTCTATTTTGCATCGCAAATACTTTAACTTACCATGGGACGACTTAATGCTAAACTCTTAAATGTTGCGATTTGCAAAATCACTCCTGATGCAATTCGATATCCATCGTTCATTTCTGACCTTCACTTTTGCAATCTAATCCTGACTGTCTGTTCGCCTCCCTTGGAATTTTTCAAAGAATTCTCTGCCTTAGTCGATTTTTATTTTGTTTACACTATCCTGCTTTGTAACTTTAGTTTTTGCACGTTGTTCCTCATGTGCTTGTCTTTGTTAATGAATGTCATCCCGAGTTATCACACTCGACATCTACTGATTAAAGCCCTCTCTTTCTCTCAGCTCTCGCCTCTCTCTCTTGGCTTAATCATCTTTGTGTAAGATCTCTGGTCCTCACTGTGTTTGGAAAATCTAAATGCCTTCATTTGTCTCTGCCTCTTTTCTATCTCTACTCAATTCGGTGCCTCCGCTCTCTTGAATGCTTCTCTGTTGCGTTTGTTGCATCTGTTGTAATCGTTGCATCTCTGCTATCTCTGCTTCTTTGCTGCCTTTACTGCCTTGCTTCCTTTGCTGCCTTCTTAGCTACATTCGTTGCCTCTGCTGCATTCACTGCCTCTCTACATTTTCTGCCTCTCTACTTTTGTTGCTTCTTTGTCTTTGATGTATCTATGTTGCATTCGCTGCCTCTCTACATTTTATGCCTCTATGATTTTTCTACTTCTCTATCTTTGCTATATCTCTGTTTCCTATGGTGCCTTTCATTTCCTTAACTGCCTTGACTGCCTTTGTTCTTTTGTTGCTTCTTTGCCTTAAATAATTATGCTAAATCTTCTCCATGCTGCTCCTTTTCCTCTTTGTTGCTTCTCTTTTCTTTCGGTTATACTTCTATTTCTTCTCCTTTGCCTCTTTGCTACATATTGCTGCACACTGGCTGATCTTCTCCTTTGCCTTATAACTGCTGCTTGTCTACTCCTTTGTTATCAATGATCATTCTGGTGTAACTCCTTTCTAATCCTTTTCCATCAATGATAATATTTCCAACAGTCTCCCCATTTGGCATTGATGGCAACACATCCACCAATACTCCAATACTTCATCTAGGACTTCCTCCCCCTTTCATTCTGAGAAGTGTGTTTCTTCCTCTGCTTACATTTTAGAAGAGCCTTTCTTCTTTTACTTACTTTTCCTCCCCTTTTGACATCAATGGAAAAGGTTTGCACATCTCCTAGTGTAGATTCTATATTTTCATTTCCTCTCTCTGAGTTGTTTTTTAGGCCTTCTTCTTTTGAATTAATACCTTGCTGCTCCAGATTGGTGTACAAGAGTTGTTGGGAGAACAATTTTGAGAATCATTGAACTTGTATATACACATTAAGATGATACCATCCCAAAGCACAGACTCCTTGCACTTGTTTACAATTGAAAGTGATGATAAGGAAACTTCATAGAACAAAATTATATAATCATACTTATATGATCAGAGATGCATCATTGGAACAATACTAAAATAATGAGAATGCTCCATATGACATATAAAGTTTGCTCCAAATATACTTTAGTCCATATTATGATCTTCATGTGAGATACAAATATTTAGTACACATATATTCAAATATGATGATGCCAATATATTATAGTTGTGGCTCACCTTTACTGCCTGATTGCGGTGATATGAGCTAGGCTGCTGACAGGGATATTAAACTTAACAACTGAAAGGTCCTTGTTACTGATGTGAACAATGAATCAAACAAGAGCTTACAACTTATTGTGAGATTAGACAATATCTTTCAATCTAAGAGACCAAATGACTTTACTTCTTGTATATTGTACTTTCAAAACAAACCCTTGAGGCTAGATACATTCAATGTATTGGTCAGTCTCACTTATCAAATATGAAATTTTATTTATGACATAAGGGGGTATGTATGTCAATGATCAACCTCTATTTAATGGTGAAATACTAGCAAATCCTTTTTGTTGAAGTATGATTTAGATGAATTAATAACAAACTCTTGAGCTTCAAATGTAATATTAACACAAGTAGTCCTTCATACTTCAGATACTTTAATTGTTCTATCATGATGATCTTCAGTAAAATATGTTCAAGTTGTTTAATTTAAATCTCAGCAAACAAACTTCACACAGTTTTATGAATGATCTTAAGAAAGAGGCCTTGAAGGTATATCTATACTGACTTGAGGAAGGCATTCAGTTATATCTAGAAACAAATATTTCTTCAATGCTCAATATACTACTTCAAGTGTAAACAAGATAATGATCCCTTTGCAATTTCATTGACCTTTTTATGCTTTAATAATGCAGATAAAACTGGGTATACTACCTTGATGTGCTTCTACCATAATACTTTGATCTTGAGGACATGTACCATACCACTGCTTCACTGATAAAACTTGTTATTCTACTGATAGGCGGGTTTCTTGATCCAAATACCAATTGATACTCATTTGATAAATTATGTAGTAATTTCACTTCAGCTCGCACATGCACCCATAGTTAATACAACCTTCATAGTTTCTACTATTGAGCTCTCCACTATTCTTAACAACAATCATCAATGTATTGAATCTGATCTTGGCATCATTAAACTTTTTCTTATTATGTCATTCTGGTTTAAAAGAATGTCACTGCATATTCCTTTCTAGGACTGCTTCAGAATCATTGTTGCTCTATATACAATTCAACTGTTCTAACATAATGATCTTCGGGAAGGCATCTTCAATTTCTTTACTTGGAATCTACAAGGGCAGACCACTCATAGTTTTATCACTCGTTTAATAACTTTTCTCCAAGGGGACCTTCTATAGATGAAATATGGAATGATATAATGATGATAAACATTTCTCTTACTCATCCTTATTAAATTTGTTTCATTGCTAACTCTTGTTGTGTGATGCACAGTGTGATCATTCTCTATGGATCTTTCCAGTTCTATGGCTCAAAGCATAATTTTTGTGATTTTAATCATTCATCACGTAGTAAGATGTTGTCTTCTTAACTTACATGTTCATGGCTGATGTTCTGTTTACCACCAGGGCTGCTTGCTTACTTCTCTCCTTCCATCAACTTGTTAGCTATTGAATGCTTCAGGTATTCTTCTTCCTCTATAGTTCTCTGTTAGAGGAATTTTCCTTTCCCTTTCTGAAATTTTAACTGTTCTTTTTCCATGGAGCTCTTCTTAGACTACTTTTATGGGGACTAATTATGAACTGCTCTCCCCCTGGGATGTTGCTTCTTATTTCTTACTATTTTGATATTTGCGTTGCTTCTTAGAGTAGCTCCCCCTGAGACTATGATGGATTCATTATGTTATTGAAGTAACAGGCTCCCCCTTTCTCTTTTCCTTCCATACTTTATTGGGGTTCTTCATAATGTTTGCACTTATTTTTTATTCACAGTTTTGTTTGATTTGATTGGATTCCATCATCTGTCTAGAGTTATTTAATGTTTATGGAAACTTACAGTCTTTTGCTTTGTGACCAAGCTTGTGGCATACATAACATATTATTTTACCAAGGTACGTTTGAGATGATGTATAATATTTTGTGCTCCCTTTTGAACATAATTTACATTCAACAAGTTTATATCCAAAATCACTGCATGCATAACAATAGCCATGGAAATGATTTGTGTACCTGGTGATCGATTGTCTTCTCCATTTGTTTGCTTGAGGTAGTCATTTCATTGGTTGCATTTTTAGTTGGTTGGACATTGCTTTATCTTACAATATGCTGCAGTATGTTCAGGCTTGTGGCAGTCAAAACAAGTGATACTTCTCACAAGAGGAAGGAACTTCCTTTGACATCTTCTGAATTTTTTCATTTCATCCTTAGGAGTGTATGAGCCTTTAGTAGTTGACTATTTCTTCCTCTCATTCTCTGTCCTTTCATGTTGTTGCTTTTTTTTGTTTGTTTCTTTACAAATCATGTTCTTGATGGCTTCTACTTCTGTAGGAATCTTTTGAGCTGCTTCCATTAAAAAATTTACAAAAATTACACGAAGTTCAGCTATTTGAATGATATAGATCTCCGATTGCAAGAAAAAAGTTTGATCTCACATTCCTCAAAAGATGTAGGGACACCTCAGTCATCCCATCATTTTCCATGCTCATCATCCCTCACTCTCATATTTACCTTACTTGTGAGATCAATCTTACCCATGGATATTTTCCTGAAGATGAACCACGTTGGCTGGGTTCGAAATGTCAAATTTACCAAGAATGGATGCGATTGATCTGGAAACATTATGTACACAAAATAATCATCGTAGAAGCCTCAAATATATAATTTTAAACCTATACGCAAGGGAAAAAATACACGAAGTTCAGTTATTTAAACGATACAGATCTCTGATTGCAAGAAAAAAATATGATCTCACATTCCTCAAAAGATGTAGGGACACCTCAGTCATCTCGTCATCTTCCATGCTCATCATCCCTCACTCTCATATTTACCTTTCTTGTGAGATCAATATTACCCATGGATATTTTCCTGAAGATGAACCATGTTGGCCAAGTTCAAAACGTTGAATTCACCAAGAATGGATGTGATTGATCCGCAAAAATTCTCTACACAAAAAATTATATTCTTGTTATATTCTACCTTGTATTTACTAGTTTCTCTTTCATAGCCTATCCCAGTATTTATGAGAGGACATCTTTGAGAATTTAGTATTTTATCCAACTGTTAGAGCTTTTCGTTCATGGAGTGTTCATAGATAACTCCCTTTGAGCATTTTCTAGTTTCTTTCTCAAGCCTACTACTTCTTCTTCCAATTTCTCTCGCTCCTGATGTTTATCTTAAATTTTCTTAAACATAATGTCTTCCACCTTCCTAGCTTCTTCAATTTATACTTTCAATTGAATGAGGTTTTTCAAATCAGGTTCTTCCTTTACATATTTTAGGAGAATGTCTTTTTGTTTTCTGCACTTGAGTCTAAGTCTGTCTATTTTCTCCAGGTAACTCCTTAGCTCCCCCTCAATATCTACCTCACCTTCTTCCTCATCTTCTTGAAGGAATCATTTAGGCTCTTCCTTGGCCATCAACACAAATTCAGAGGTTCCTTCTTCATTTAAGGATTCATCTGAGCTTTTAAATGCACTTCTATCTTACTGAGCATAAAATGATTTTCTATTGACTCTCTTCCCTTTATGCCATTTATTTATTTTGTTTTTCTCTGTCTCTTGTGGCTGGTTCTTTGTTTTCTTATGAGGACATTTAGATGCATAGTGCCCCACTCTTCCATAGTTAAAGAACTTAAATGGAATTTTACCTTTGTATTTACCTGTGCCTTTATCCAATCTTCTGATGAATTTGGCCTCTTCTTCATCTGAGAATGAACATGTATCTTCCTTCTCTTTCATGCACATGTCTACCTTAAAGGTTACCTCCCTCACATTTGACTTCCCTTGTGGAAATCTCATCTCATAAGCTGTTAAGTTTCCAAGCAATTGGTTCATGGTCAAGGTTTCCCAATTTGATGTTTCTTCTATGGCTAGAACCTTAGGGTTAAACCTGGATGGTAAATATCTCAATATATTTTTCATAATTACACATTCCTTAATGGGTTCTCTTGAAGCTTTCATGTTATTCACAATTTCCGCAACCTTTAAGAATAAATTGGCCATATCTTCATCTTCATTCATTTTTACATTTTCAAACTAATCTCTATAAGTTTGCAGCTTGGCCATCTTCACCTTTTTATCTCCCTCATGGAAAATTTCTAATGTATCCCAGGTTTATTTGGCAGTCACACTGTGCATTACCTTGATAAATTCAGACTCACACAGACTGCTCAAAAGTGCATTCATGGCTTTTGCATTGGCTATGAAATTTTATTTGGCATATTTTTCTGTTTCAGTATCCTTTGGAGCATATCCTTCTTCCACAGTGGCCCAAAATTCTATTCCTAGAGACATTATGTATGTCCCCATTCTTATTTTCCATAAAGCATAGTTTGTGCCAGTAAAAAATGGGGCTTTATTTCTTGATCATCCTTCTAGGCTAACCATCTTGGGGACCTAGGATCTCCTTCTAGTTGTTAAACTGATACAAAAGGAACTTGATATGATACCAATTGATGAACTCTTAGCTAGAATAAGAGGGGGGGGGGGGGGTGGGGGGTGAATCAGTTTAGTACATTCATGGACATTTAAAACTATTTTCATTCAACTAAAATACACCTTCAGTTCATAAAAAACTTAATACATAATGAATCAACAAACTTAATGTGTGTAAAGCAAGTAATTAAGAATATTAAAACATCACATCAACATGTAATCATCAAGCACATAGACATAAGATATAAGTGGAAACCCATAAGGGAGAAAACCACATCTTATTATTGTTGTGATGCAAAGGCAAGCTCCAACTCCCTCTCACCACTGATTTTCTATAGGCTCCAACCTATAGGAGGCTACTACCTCAAATTATGCAAGCTAAAACTTTCAAGGAAGCTCTAACTCCCATCTATTATCTGCAGGCTACAACCCACAGGAGGCTCCTACATCAACCAACTCCAACCGGACATCTATCAAGCTATAACTTGAAACAGAAGCACCAACTCCCATGTATTTGTTTATAGGCTACAAACCACAAGAGGCTCCTACCTCAACCAGCTACAACTAGATATCTATCAAGATACAACTCGATATGGAAGCACCAACTCCCTCACACTACAATAAATCATATGTTGATTTACCTGGATATCATCTCTGTTTTACTCCTTCACTGCTGCCTTTTCAACCTTCATATATGCTTCATATCAGCTCCTGTTATGCAACATCTTTATCAATCCTCTCTTATTATTTCAATCTCCAACTGTCTAAAGATTTCTTATATTCTTCTACTCTCTTCCATTCTGCAACTTTCTAACAATCTTCAACTCTCTCCAATTCTGCTTCTCTCTCTCTCTCTCTCTCTCTCTCTCTCTCTCTATTTTCCTAACGTTCTACACATGGATATTATCTATTTTATACATATAATTTCATGGTTGTTTGCATTCTATAGGGAATATTAAGTGAACAGGCATGAATCTTTCCTTTCACCCACTCATTTCCTCACTCAGGATATTCTAAATGTTACAACAATATATACAATCATTACAATATAAAATTGGAGTTTTTCTTTGCCTACGAAGACTTGCCTTTGCATCACAAACAATATAAAAATAAATAATACATTTTCAGTTACAATCAATTATTTACTCAGACCATCAGTTTCTTTGCTTTGTTGTGCATTTGTCCTCTTCTGCTTGCTGTCTTTGTGTATTTTATGCTTTTGTCATTATATTCCACCTTTGCTGCATAACTACCCCTTGTAGCCCGACTCTTCTTCTGCGTTCAACCCCTTTGTTAGATTTATTTCGGTAACACTGTTCTGCTCAAGCTCCTGGTCCTTTGATTTGCGTTCAGATCATTTCTTTGTGACCTGTGGGATATAGCCCACATACAACTCCCTTTATACACGTGACAGATTACAAATATGAGCTTTAATCAACATACATACGTTTATCGATCAAGAGCACACACACACACACACACACACACATATAACATACATATGATTAGAAATCAACAATGTAAACTTTATAATATGGCTCATATAACATACACGGAACAAAGGCTATTGGGTCCTACAGTGCTTGACCAATCATATCTCATCGCAAATGCTTGCCCCCAGGTTTCCCACTCTACCATTAGCGATAAACCTTAAACCATGCAATTTGCGATCTATGCTCGAGCGCGGTGCTGCCACGTGGAATACCTTCATCGCATCGCGTCGCTTGATTCTTACTGCATCACAACCAAAACAACATACCTTGCGAGATCTTCGAAGTTAAACCCTATTTCTTGCGGGATGCAATGTTGCGCAAGGTCGACACGTGTCCCTTCATTTTGAATCGAAAAAACTTTAACTTAACTTGTGGTTGCCTTCCTGTTATCCCTTAAGCGCTGTGATTTGCGGTCTTGCGATTCGCTGTCCGCTCTTGATCTGCCCCCAGATCTAATGGTCCTCATATGATTGCACTTTGCAATTTATAAGATTTACTTTGTGGTTATACTCTATTTCTTGCGATCTAAGATGTTGCGCTGTGCCAACATGTGTCTTCTCCATTTCACATCGTAAACAATTTAACTTACCATGTGATGCCTTAATGCTAAACTCTTAAATGTTGTGATATGTGAAATCACTCCTGATGCAATCGATCTCCGCCATCCATCTCTTGCCTTCAATTTTGCGATCTAATCCTGACCGTCTGTTCGCCTCCCTTGAAATTCTTCAAAGAATTCTCTGCCTTAGTCAATTTTTTGTTTGTTTACACTATCTCTCTCTATAACTCCAGTTTTTGCACGCTGTTCCTCCTGTGCTTGTCTTTGTTAATGAATGTCATCCCGAGTTATCACACTCGACATATATTGATTAAATCCCTCTCTTTCTCTCGACTCTTGCCTCTCTCTCTTGGCTTAATAATCTTTGTGTAAGATCTCTTGTCCTCGATATGTCTGGAAAATCCAAATGCCTTCATCTATCTCTGCCTCTTTTCTGTCTCTGTTCCATTTGTTGCCTCCACTGTCTTGGCTGCTTCTCTGCTGCGTTTGCTGCCTCTGCGGTAATCACTGCATCTTTTCTATTTCTGCTTCTTTGCTGCCTTTGTTGCCTTGCTGCCTTTGGTTCCTTCTTAGCCGCATTTGCTTCCTCTGCTGCATTCGTTGCCTCTCTACATTCGTTGCTTCTCTGCTTTTGCTACTTCTATGTCTTTGTTGTATCTCTACTGCATTCGCTTCCTCTCTACATTTGCTGCCTCTCTAATTTTGTTGCTTCTCTATCTTTGATGTATCTCTGCTGCCTTTGGTTCCTTTCATTTCCTTTCACTGCCTTAACTTCCTTGAATACCTTTGTTCTTTTTTTGCTTCTTTGCCTTAAATAATCACGCTAAAGCTTCTCCATACTGCTCCTTTACGTCTTTGCTTCTTCTCTCTGCTTTAGGTTATATTTATATTGCCGCTCCTTTGCCTCTCTGTTGTACATTGCCTGATCTTCTCCTTTGCCTTATAACTGATGCTTCTTTGCCCCTTTGCCATCAATGATAATTCTGGTGTAACTCCTTTCTGATCCTTTGCCATTAATGACAATATTTCCAACACAAATGGCTTTTAATAATTTGTATGCTTCATATTTTTTGTTTCTACTCACAACCTTGAAGAGGATGTGATTTAAGGCTCTATTTTTCACTTCCACCTAGCCATTTTCTTAAGGATGATAGGAAGTGGAAGTCTTGTGCTTTATCTCATATTGCCTCAATAGGTTTTCAATGAGATGAGATGTAAATTGAGCCCCCTGATCAGTGACTACCTCTATTGGGTATCCAAACTTGTAGAAAAAATTCTCTCTCGGAAACTCAACTACCTTCTTTTCTATTGCTACCTTCACATCCCTTGTTTCAGATGACTTGGTCAAGTAATTGGTGTAGACTATGATATACCTATTTTTCCTGGATGGTGGATCAGTGGGTCCAATGAAGTATGCCCCATGTCAAATGGTTCCAAATCCACCTAAGGGTGTAAGGGAATTTCATCCCTTAGTGTAGGTTTCCCCATCCTTTAAAATTGATCACATCTACTGGTATTTCTCTTGGCATCTTGGTGGTAGGCCAATAGTAAGCTACTTGCAAAGCTTTGAAGGTTGTCCTCTTAGAAACAAAGTGGCCCCCACAGGGACCATCATGACATGCCGATAGGATTTCAAAGACCTATTCTTCCCTCACACATCTTCTTATAATTTTCTTAGGACCCAAATTGAAGATATTTCCACCAATCCAGGTGAAAGGGGCGCTTTTCCTGATAATATTGCTCTTTTCTTTGGATGAAAGGTTTGGAGGGAAAATTTAGGTAGCCAATTAGTTAGCTATGCCATAAAACCAAGGAGAGAGTGATGACATAGAAAATAGTTGTTAATTTGGAAGGTGATCATACACCATCCCTTCGTCATTTGTAGGTAGAGTTAGTATAGATAAGAAATCTGCAACAACATTTTCCTTTCCTGTTTTATCAACAATTGTTAAATAAAATTGTTGTAATAAAAACAACCATCTAATGATTCTATCATTAACATCCAGTTTATTCATTAATTAATTGATGGATGCATGGTCATTATGTACAAGTTATGATAACTAGTAATATAATGCCTAAATTTGTTTAATGAATGGACAATGGCTAAGAGCTCCTTTCTTGTGACTGTATAGTTGAGTTCAAATTTGGACAGATTATTGATAGTGAAATAGATGGCATCAGGTAATTTGTCTTCTAACTACCCCAAGGCTGCCCCCACAACTTTATCAGATGCATTTGTATTGATGTGGAAGGGTAGAGCCTAGTTGGATACTTGAAGAATGGGGGCAGTGGTTAGCTTTTCCTTGATGAGCGCAAAAGTCTCTTGACAGAGAATAGGCCGGAAAAAATCAGAATATTGGTCAACAATATGAATAATGGTGAAGCCACTTTGCTAAAGTCCTTAATGAACCTCCCATAGTAGCTAGCCAAACCTAGGAAACTTTTGACATCTCTCTTCTTTTGAGGAACATGCACCCTTTTTATGAGGGTTATTTTGTTTTCATCTACCTGTATTCCTACTTGTGATATTGAGTGGCCTAGAACTATCCCTGCTCTTTTTAAGAATTCACACTTTTCTGGACTCAGAGAGAGATGCATTTCAATGCAATTTCTTAGCACTTTTCCCAAATTGGAGAGAGATTCTTGGAAATCATACCCATAAGGTGTGAAATCGTCCATGTATATTTCTACAGAGTCATGAACTAGTCCAGAAAAATTCTTAGGACTACTCTCTAGAAAGTAGCAGGGGCATTGCACAACCCAAAGGGAAGGAATCTGTAAGCAAAAGTGCTCCAAGGACATGTGAAAGTGGTCTTGTTTTGGTCCTCAAGGCTAATTTGGATTTAGTTATACCCACTGAACCCATCTAGGAAAGAGAAAATATTATTTCCCAAAAGGCCATACACGACTTGATCTATGAAGGGAAAGGGAAAATGGTCCTTCTTAGTGGCTTTGATTAGTTCATGGTAGTCAATATAGATTCTCCACTTTCCATTCTTCTTTGGGAATAGAACAAGAGGAGAAACCCACTCATTGTCTGATATGGGATAGATCAAACCTGCATCCAACAAATTTTGCAGTTCATCCTTCACTATGTCCTGCTCATTCTACATTGGGGTTGGTGCACATGCTCACATCCTTATTTAATATAAATATGATGTGTGCACACCAAGGTATGCACCCCTTTCATGTATTTGTAGTCCTAATAAAATGTGCCAAGTTTTCCATCAAGAGCTGGCATAACTTCTCTTCTTCTTTGGCTGAGAGGGATGCACCTCATCTAGACCTGGCACAACCTCCAAGACACCTTCAACTTTGAAACCATGAGTCCAAGGCCCTCTTAGTTCACCTCAACACCTCCTTCTTTTGTTGCAAAACAAAGTTATTTAAAAGAATATTTAGTTCATTGATAGATGCATTGTTAAACATAATAGTCAAGCATGAGATAGATAGTGTTCAATCAGTCATCTTGTTCAGCAAGTGTGCCTAGATTAGTTTCCCTTTCTTTAAGTTGAATTCAAAAATTTAAATCATAAGAAACACACTTAGAAATAAGCTGTTAACTCAAAATAATATGCAAAAACATTGATGGCCATCATCATGCTCTAGCTCCCTGCATCAAAAGGTTCTGCAACTCCTCAGCAGAAGGTAGGCCCATGAGAATTATTCTATCATCAAGGAAAGAAAATATTCTAGATCGTAATGACTCATCAATCTATCTGCAATAAATAGAAATTCACACGTAAGCTAATGCAAGAATTAAAGTTAAACTAAGTGGCATTCATGATTTAAATTTATAAATTGAAGTTGCAGAAAGGGAAATTAATATAGGCACACTTGTTGAACCAGATGACTAATTGAACTCTATCTATTTCATGCTTGACTATTATGTTTAACAAAGCATCTATCAATGAACTAACTATGTTTTTAAATAACTTTGTTTTGTAGCAAAAGAAGGAAGAACTGAGGTGACCTAAGTGGGTCTTGGACTCATGGTTTCAAAGTTGAAGGTGCCTTGGAAGCTGTACCAGGTCTAGATGAGGTGAAAGAGATGTTTTGTGCTGAAGAAGTGATTGGTTGGTGGTGCTACAGGATCTCCTACAGGATTTCCTGTAGTGCTACAAGATGTCCTGAAATGCTACAGGAAACATGTCGAGGGTATTTTGAGGCTAGAAATGGTGAGGAAAGGGGTAGGAGAGATGGAATGAAGGTGGATCAAGGTAGATGAAGGGTATCCAGCCCCTTGTTCAAGCTCAGAACTTCTCTCAAATACTTTCTTGCACCTCCAACATGGCTCTCAGTGTTGTGGTGGAGAAATAAAAAAACAGGGCTGAAGGCAACTTGGTTGGAATGAGAATGGAAGCTCAGTTGGACTTGGACATCACAAAGGCACAACAAAAAATGTTTTTGTAGATAAATGGTTTAGATGAATTCAGAATGTAGACCCTACTTCACACAGAGGAAAATCTAGTTGCAAAGGAAATTTTGGCATGACAATCACATCAAAGAAAATACATTTCAAGAAGGAGATTTGGTGATACTTTATGATTCAATATTCAAGGAATTCAAAGGAAAAATAATGAAAAGTTGGATAGGACCTTATCAAGTGGAAAAATTCCATGACAATGGTTTTTTTCAGATCAAAACCATAGATGAGGAGGGGATCCTTCTGCTTGTCAATGGTTACATGATAAAAATGTGCAAGAGGCCATTGTCTAGGGCTGAGTTTATCAATTCAATAAACAGGGAGGTGAATGTCATTGGAAACTCTGTATTTTCCAGCTCCTCAACTTCCTCAAGAAATAACAAAATAAAAATAAAAATAAAGAGGCATGGGTGAAAAATCCTCTAAGGCATCCAAGGCCAACTCCTGGGTTGAAAGCCTCCATGAGGGAATCTGGGAGCAAAAAAAAGGAAAAGAAAAAAAAAACAAAGAATTAAAATATACTTGTGTGAAAACCTATATGAGGCACCCAAGGTAGGCTTCCATGTTGAGGAGAGATATCAGTGCTTAGCATGGGGTATAGTATCTCTTCCTCTCTTTTCTTTCCTTCCTTCTCTTCTTCTTTCTCTTCCCCCTCCTTTTCATCTCCTTCTCCTTTTTCATATTTCTATTCCTCCTCCTATTTTCCTTTCTTTTTTTCTAGGTTTTCTGAATGTTTTTCTTCTTTCTCCATCTCCTCTTCTTCCTCTTCTTCCTTTTTCCCTTCAGCCTCTCGCTCTTCTTTTTCATACCCCTCTATCCAAGACTAGAGGCAAGGTTTGTCCAGGAGTGACAACTTACGTCCCAATGATTGCTTTTCTATCCATGTATATGAAGGTGGACCAATTTATAGGGATGTTCAGTCTCTTAAGAGCATCTCCCAATATAAGTTTAATGAGGCCATGGTGAGGTAGGTGTTGATAATTTCTATTCCTCACTCTCTAGCTCATGTATCTGATTGGCTGTAGGAGGAAGTATGGAATGTTTAGTCTCTGCTCTAGTCATAAATATCCTTTGAATATGAGCTCATGTAATAATCTGAAGTGGTGTTCATAAACCACATTGAGACTTCCCTAATAGGAAATATATTTCATGATGTGATATGCCACTTCATCCCATGGCTAAGGGAGAATTTCCCTTCTTACTCCATTTTTATCCTCAGCAAATATGGATAGAGTTTTAAGCCAATCCATTGGACCTTTATTTTCTACATAGCCCTATTGTACAAGGGTTCCCTTTCTAGGGAATTTCCAAATCTATCTAGAGTATGATACTCCATGTTTATTAGGCTAAGAGGGAGGCCATTGCATCTTCTCTAGCTTACCATTACACATTCCTCTCCCAATAGTCTAGAAATGTCATCAAAGTGCAATGGCCTGTGCTTGGGTGTTGAGGTATTTATCTGCAAGGTTGGCATCATTTGCTATCATTAGGTGATTGTTAATGATCGCTCTAAGGCTGAATAGTTTTGCCCTGATATGGAGAGCCTCCTTTCCTTCCCTTCTCATCACCTTTTTGACCTCCTATGCCCTAGAATCCTCATTGGTAATTGAAGAGGCTAGAGCCATCAATTTCATATCCCCCAACCTAGGGTTAGGGTCCCAAATGTTTAGATCATTGGTGAGCCTTGGTATATAGCATTGTCACCTCCAAGTTTGTATGAACCCCAGGTTGATAAAGTAAATTTGAGTAGCCTCTAGGAGTTGAAGCACTCTTGGTGCAATACCAGGACTCACCATTTTTTATTTAAAAAATGTTGATAAACCATGAAAGTAAAATGTTGTTGCAGATTTATTATCTAGACTAACTCCACCTGCAGATGAGGAAGAAATGGTGGATGATCAGCTTCCAGATGAACACCTATTTTCTATCTCAGCGCTCTCTCCTTGGTTTGCTGACATATCTAACTACTTGGTTGCTTAAAGTTTCCCTCTAAACATTTCGTCCAAATAAAAGAGAAAGATTATTAAGAAAAGCGCCCCTTTCACTTGGATTGGTGTAAATATATTCAAGTTGGGTTCTAACCAAATTTTGAGAAGATGTGTGAGGGAATAAGATGTCTTTGACATCCTTTCGGCATGTCATGATGGTCCCTATGGGGGGCACTTTGCTGCTAAGACAAAAATTTTCAAATCTTTGCAAGCAGGTTACTATTGGCCTACCCTCCACCAATATGCAAGGAGATACACCAATATATGTGATCAATTACAAAGGATGGGGAGACCTACACCGAGGGATGCAATTCCCTTGCACCATTAGGTGGTTTTGGAGACATTTGACAAGTGGGGAATGGACTTCATTGGACCCATTGATCCGCCATCCTGGAAAAAGAGGTATATCATAGTTTGCACCAATTGCTTGACCAAGTGAGCTGAAACAAGGCCTGTGAAGGTAGCAAAAAACGAGAAGGCAATTGTGTTTTTGAGAGAGAATGTGTTCTACAATTTTGGATATCCCATAGAGGTAGTCACTAATCAGGGGGATAAATTTACATCCCATCCCATTGAAAACTTGTTGTGGTGGCACAAGATAAAGCACAAAACTTCCACTGGCTATTATCCTCAAGAAAATGGCCAGGTGCAAGTGACTAATAGAGCCTTGGAGAAAATTCTCACTAAATTTTTGAGAAACAATAGAAAATATTGGGCAGACAGATTGGTGGAAGCCACTTGGGCTACTCCTAGAGGCTACTCATCTTTACTTTATCAACCTGGGGTTCGTACTTTAGTGTCTTTTGTTTCATAGGGCTACCCATTACCATAACCCCTGAGCTCATTCTCATAGTTACAACCTTGCCTCTAGGAGTCAAGTGGAATAGAGAGGATAGAGTCTCCATCAATGCCTCTAAGAAGATCTTGTTTCTGCCTAATGAAGAAAACATTGAGGATAAAAATGGAGTAAGAAGGGAAAGTCTCCCTTACCAATGGGATGAAGTAGCATATCACATCATGAAATATATTTCCTCATCTGGACCATTGGTCCACTCAAGCCAATCATTTCAATATACCTAGGAATCACCTCCAACTCCTCGTGATCTCTCCCTTAACTGATTTAAAAGCCCAGGTGGCATGAAAAATTCCACTTCTTCGTTAGTGTAACTTTTCGAGGGTGGCCAAGTTAAATGGCCACATTTTTTCCTTTTAATCTCTCTCTTATTTTCTTTTACATTCAATTCAAAATATTGAAAAATAAAAAAACAATTTTACTTTCATGCCTTGTAGGAGTAGACATAACCAAGAATTTGTTTTACCAAAAAACCCCAAATCCCCACACAGTCACCTTTCACTCTTCTTTAGTGACTGTGAGGCTAAAAACACCATAGATGAGTCACTTGAAAACTTTGAAGAAACTATTGGATAATAAAAAGAACTTATTTCACCTGAGGAACCTACTTCACCAATTCAAGCAATGGTTGAGGCTGAAACCCGAGTCTTTCCCATTAGATAAACATATGGGAAAACTATAATGAAAAAAATCAGTCCCTTAACCCTTCCACATTTCCATGGACTTAATTCTGGGGATCTTGACACCTTCATGTTTGAATTTTTTGTTTTTTGCAAGACCTATGACTATGCCTCATATGACCAGAAGCTAAAACCATTCCCATTCACCCTCAAGGATGAAACCTTGCGCTGGTTCAGGGTTTTCATGGGAACAACATCACTACCTAGGCATAGATGCAAGAGTCCTTAAAAAAAAATATAGATATTGTTGTAGATCCAAATAAACCAAAGAGGAAATATTTAGGATGACTCTAGGACCTGATGAATCCCTAGAGGATTATGAAGAAATATTCCAACTAAAATATAAAAGACACAATTGCACCCTTGATCTCGAATCACTTAAATTGGTACTTCTTGGATGGATCACAGAAGAGGTGATAGAAACCCTTAATATTTTCTCTAGAGGAGACATCTACCAGCTGATTTATGAGGACATAAAGAATCTCTTTATAAATCACTCTAGGGAAGCTAGGAAGAAAGGTAGAGCTAGCCAAAGCATGACCAACACCCTTTCCTCTTCCACCTCCATCAAGAATGAGATTGTAAATATGTTGGAAGACTTCAAAAGTGAAATTTTGAACAAATTTGCTTTGCAAATAGACACAATGTAGATCAAGAGGAAGTAGAGATGGCCTTGGCTATCTACTACCCCATATATATTAGAAAATTCCCTCAGAATGAACGTCCACTAAATGTCATAGACACTTTCTTAGTTTATGAATAATATCCTACCATAGATAAGTGTCACTCCTTACCTGGGCTCAAAGATGTATATCAAGGTGAGGAAGGAGGACTCGAGCAAATCTGTTTCATAAGTCATAGGAGGCCTCAAGGGCCTCGGTCATATCAATAGGGCATGCAAGGTGCACCTTTTTCCTAGTACCATACAAATCAGAATTCACCTATGTAGTCTTGGTACACATCCACTCCTCCATTATGGCCTACACCTCCTACTTGGCCTTACACCCCTCCATATCACCCTTAGCCTGTGAACCAACCATTTCAACAATATTTTTGTCAAACTCCACAGTGGAGCAACTCATCACAAGGCTGGAGGCCCCAACGAAATCAACGACCTTCTTCACTATCTCCACCCCAACCTCAAACTTAGCTCACCCATTATTCTCCACATAATTTTCCTCATATGCCTGCCCATACCATTCTGAAATCAAACAAGAAGTAGGCACAACAAGTTTACAATGGGGAAACATCCTATCTAGTTTATTTTTTGGGGATACATGAGATCAACCTCAGGTCGGAAAGAGTAATCCCAGAAAGAATCCTCCATATCCACCTTCAGAGGTTGAGGAGGAAAATTAAGAAAGCAGTACTTAGATCAAACAAACTCCTTTTCCTGAGTGCCTGATCCACTCTAGTTAGCACATCCCAGAAGAGAATGAACTTCTGGGAGAATTGAAAAATTTGTGTGTGAAAATACCCCTTCTCCAGGCCATTAAGGATGATCCTATTTACAATAGGCTCATCAAAGAATTATTTTTTAAGAAGCCTGGGAGAAAGAAGAAAAACACCCCCATATCAATGTTGTAGGACATCTATCCGACTTAATGCTGGGAAGGGTGATCTTCCCGAAGTACCTGGACCCTGGAAGTCTAGTAGTAGATGTACACATCGATGGTGTCATAGTCCCCCATACTCTGATTGATCTTGGGGTTTCCATCAATATGATGACCAAGGAAATTATGCTTAAAATCCACCTCCAAGGAGCTTTGAGAAAGAACACCACTATTATGCAACTTGCATACAGGTCCACAGTAGCTCCGGAAGGAATTTTTGAGGATGTTATGGTCTTAATAGACCCTTGGGAGTACCCTACAGATTTCCTATTCCTACATAAAAAAACCAAGTTTAATGTATATCCTCTCATTTTAGGAAGACCTTCGTTAGCCACTGCCGATGCTTATATCAGCTGCAGGGTCGGAAACATGACTATAAATAATGGGCCCATGTATAAACAACTGGTATTATATCCTCCTACCCAACCTTCCATTGACCATGACCTACCTTTTTAGTTGGAGGATGAAGAAGAAGAAGATGAATTATACAGTACCACACTCTACCCCATTTGTACTATACATATTATTATTAGATATTGTGGTTGTCTTTCAAGTAGTATTGTAAGCCCAAGGGGCTTCTGAGTTCCAGGGAGTCAAACCACCTACTTTTTAGGGAGTTGTTGATAGCTACCCTTTAGGATAAATAGGGAAAAGTAATAGCTCACTAGGATTCGATTTTTAGAGATAGCTAGAGCACTCTTAGCTCTTGTAATAGACATTTGTGACTTTCATATGTTATGTACAAGAGTGGTGATGTAATAAAATGACCCCAAACTCCAACTAAGAGCCCAATAACAATTGAAGAGTCACCCAATAAGAAAGATGAAATAGGCCCATAGGAGGGAAAAATTCAAGAGGTCACCTCACCTGAGAAGACACATGTGACCTATATAAGGAGACACTCTTCAAGGCTAGAATCCCTCAAACAAGACTCCTTCAGCTCTAAAACCATGAGCCCAAGACCCTCTTAGGTCACCTCAACGCCTCATTATTTTGCTACGAAATAAAGTTATTTAAAATTATAGTTAGTTCATTGATAGTTGCATTGAGATAGATAGAGAACTCTTAGCTCTTGTAATAGACATTTTTGACTTTCATATGTTATGCACAAGACTAGTTATGAAATAAAATGATTATTTGGTTTCTTCTCTAGTGAGTTAGTTTCAGGGAGCTGAGCCTCAGAGTTAGGTCCCTATCCATTGGTCTCAGTCTCTCTTACGTTTTTTTGTTACATTTCATGTTGTTGTAATTAGTTTCCTTACATTCCATGGTTGTTGTAGATAGTATTTTTATATTTCATGTTGCGGTAGTTAGTTTCCTTACATTCCATGATTGTTGTAGTTAGTCTCTTTTCAGTTCATGTTGCTAAAGCATATAAAATATCAAATTTTTTTGTTAAAGCCTCCCTCTCTCACCTCTTCCATAGAGCATGAGGAGGGTATATCTTCACCACATACCCAAACTTTCTTTCAGTCTATAATTTCTTGGAAAATTTATATAGGTTGTTTTTCTTATCATGGACATGATGTAGATGCAGAGTTAATTTTATGTTTCAAGTGCATAGGTAGGTTTTCTTAAATTCATGTCATCTTTTCCACCATTTTCATGATAGTTTTGTCAATTATGAATACATGAACAGGCTTTGAGAGAAGTTCTAAGCTTGAACAAGGGTTTCGATACCCTTAATATACATGGATCCACCTTCATTCCACCTCTCCTACCCCTTTCCTCACCATTTCTAGCCTCAAACTACCCTCGGCCTGTTTCCTGTAGCGTTTCAGGTCATCTTGTAGCACTACAAGAAATCATGTAGCAGATCCTGCAGCAGTGCCAACCAGCCAGTTCTTTGGCCCAAAACCTCTCTTTCACCTCATCTAGACCTGGCGCAGCATCCAAGGTGCCTTCAGCCCTGAAACCATGAATCCAAGACCCTCTTCGGTTACCTCAACGCCTCCTTTTGTTGCAAAAAAAAGTTATTTAAAAGCATAGTTAGCTTATTTATAGTTGCACTATTAAACATAATAGCAAAGCACAAGATAGATAGAGTTCAATCGGTCATCTGGTTCAACAAGTGTGCCCAGATTAGTTTCCCTTTCTGCAAGTTCAATTTAGAAATTTAAATCATGAATGCCACATAGTTTAATTATTTCTTGCATTAGCTTAAGTGTAAATTTCTCTTTCTTTCAGATAGCTAGATGAGTCATTATGATCTAGAATAGTTTCTTTCCTTGCTGATAGAAAAATGGTCATGAGTTTCTTTCAATATTAGATTTCATTTAGAAGTATGACAGACATCCTTTCCTATAAGTAACCCTAGCAGTAGCACCTCATTGCAGAAATTCTAATCGCAAGCGTATGAAAAAAGATCACTTTAGCTGTGCATAAAAAACAACCCTAACATCAAAGATGGCTGCCTATTTCTTTAGATATTCAGTTAGTTGACTAAGATAAATGATAAAAAATATAGATCTATGCAGTAAAAGACATTAAGCAGTAAATAAAGGCAAGAGTTGATCCATGCATCCAACAGACAACACAAGAATATTTTTAAAGAATTTTTGTATTTTTGACACCTGGGAAGGGAACATAGAAAGATGTTAGTAGTCCCCCTCATTGGGATGGGTGCTTGTAAGTCCTCAGCACTTCATATCTAAGAACTCTCTCTCTTGATGTTGTAGAAAACCCAAACATAAAATGGAACTCAAAGGGATCTCACAAGAAAAATGGTAGCAAAATATGACAATGATGGAGGATCAAAGCCAAAACAAAAGTATAGATCCAGAGTGATCTTTAGGCAACAAAAGGTAGTGAGTGAATGGAAAAACCATTCTATTTATAACAAAATATTAAGTTAGTCTAGATATTGGTGCATAATTAAAATATTATTAACCAAATCTAGATCCAACTTTTATGGAATATTTTATTATATTTGTTGGAGAGAAAAAGAATTTGAATTTGGTCAAATCCATTTATTTGTAAATAATAAATAAATAAATGGTTTATTTATTATTTTAAGGATGTGGTTGAGTAATAATTAAAAAAATAGTGATTTATTCAATTATTTATAAATGATTTAGTCAAATTTAATAAGAAATATTATTTAAATAAGGTTTAAATAATTATTCCTAGAAAACAGTAATATAAATAATGATTTATCTAATTAATTTTCCAGTTTTGGGTTAAATATGACCAGGAATATTAATTAAATTGTTGTTTAACTAAGTATTCCTTGAGGAAAATCAAACAAATATGGATTTATTCAATATTTCCTCATGGGGTTTCCTATTTATACCATAAATAACTTAATAAATATGGATTACTAAGTTATTTTTCATAGTGAAAGAAATTTTACTTAGGATAAAATTGGTCTTACATGGTGTACTTTGGTCCATCTAATAGTAACAGGTTAGATGACCAAAAAATGGTGTAACAGATTCCCCCCCAGCGTTCGAGCGTTAGGATCTAATCGTATGACTGAAGTATGTTGTAAGAAATCAATCACTAGACACCGAAGGGGAAGTCAGAGAGTGTAATATTCTGAATTTTTGCAGCTAATGGGAATATTGCATTTTAAATTCAGTTTGCTTAACTCATGAATAAAAGTGTAAGGAGGAACTCTAAAACTCCTAATCAGCAAAATAAATCAATGCCCAATGTGAACATGGACAAATCTGGGCCATTTTCAATAAAATACACGTAGGTGTGAAAAGGAATGAAGAAGGTTGACTGGGTCAACAGGACCAAATCTCAGTAGTGTCCAGATACATTGAACCTCCTCATTGATCAGTGCAGTTTTAGATGGAGACCCTTCATGTGAAAAGGGTTAAATCATTGGAGGTGGTTTAGGGTTTCCCAAACCCTAATGTTATAAAAGAAAGAGGAAGGCCAGAAGGAAAGGTTGTTGAAGATAATTTGATTTTGAGATTGCTTGGGCAGCTCAAAATCTCTGGCTGTTTAGCTAGAAAGAGGAATTTCCTGTTTAGGAATTCCTCCTCCTTCATTGAGGAGCTCTTGAACGAGTATATTTTGAAATGCCTCAGATCTAGGCTTGAGGCCAAGCATCCTCCATCAAGATAACATTATTTCTGCAGCAAAATAATACTGTGTTGCTGGGTGTTGCAGTGAGGGGTTTTCAACACCACTTCCAAATCTAGTTTTGCAGAAAAGGGAGCATTCCTTTCTCTGGAATATTAGTGAGGAAGCATTGAGCTTCAGTTCCAGATCTTGGCATTAGGCCAAATGACCTTCCAACATCAACTGTGCAATATACTTCAGAAACTACATTATTTTCCAGTGCATTGCTGCAACAGGGTTTCTACCCTAGTTTGGTGCTTGTTTTCTTTGTTGGGTATGTGCTATATTCTTTCCACGACTAGCTCCATGTGTTGTACATTGTGCCGGGCGCAGCAGGGGGGCGGCAGACCCTCCCTGTTGGGGTCTGGGGCAGCGCCCCAGCAAATTTTTTTTTTGGTATGCGGTCCCACTCATAGGCGGACCCACCCATGTTTTGTGCATGAGTTTGCACATGGTTTTGGGGTATGATGGTTTTCAGCCCCTGGTATTTTGTAGATCCGGTCAAGGGAACTACGATTATGTTCTAATCCAGGGTTAATGGATTGGGTTTTATGTATGCTTTAGCATGTATATATATGTGTTGTAACACTAAAAGGAATATAATGAAATATCAAGCTGGTCGTCCCGATTTGGGATCCAGGGGAAAATCTCTGTGTTTATCTGTTTTTTGTTTTATGCTCTTGCTATTGTTTATTTTCTGTTATAAGATTCATGTGTAGATAATTTCTGTTCAGGGTTAAAACCTACATTGGTATCGGAGATGTTTCAGCTTCAAGGGGACGCCTTTGCTGCTGAGGGTTTTTTTTTGCTTAGGCCTGAGGTAGACCCTGTTTAGTGGGAGATCTGCGGGATCGATTCTTGCGGTGAAAGAAGATGGCGAGTGGTGGAAAGATAGAGATCGAAAAATTTAATGGTCATATTTTTGAGTTGTGGAAGCTCAAGATGGAGGATCTGCTGGTGGATAAAAATCAGTGGCTCACGATAGATCCAGGTACTAAACCTACGACAATGTCAGATGAAGACTGGAAGAAACTGGATCGGAAGGCTAAGAGCACAATACGGTTGTGTGTATTAGATTCAGTAATGTTGAATGTTTCTGGGGAAGCTACAACGAAGAATTTTTGGGAAAAACTTGAGACTTTGTACCAATCTAAGTCTCTGGTGAATAAGCTATTCCTGCGGAAAAATATGTATAACCTGAGGATGAAGGATGGAGACTCGGTGACAGAGCATCTGAATGCCTTCAATACTGTGGTAAGTCAGTTGTCATAAGTTGATATTAAAACCTTAGATGAACATAAGTGCATCAATTTGTTGTGTTCTCCACCAGACTCGTGGGATAGTCTGGTTATTGCAATACGTAGCAATACAACTACCTTGAATTTTGATGACATTGTCTCAGCCTTGTTGTCGGAGGAAATGAGATGGAGAAATATGGAGGGCCAGAATGGAGATGCCTTATCTGTATGAGCAAGGTCCCAAAACAGAAACAAGAATAAGGTTTCGAGTGGGAGATCTAAATCTAGAGGGAGATCTAAATCTCCTGGAAAGTTTGTAAAGGTGTGCTAGAAATGTGGAAAGGAAGGACACTACAAAAAGGAATGCAAATCTAAAGCTCCTGAGAAAGGAAAGGGATCTGATGATGCTCCTTCTGTAGAGGAAAAAACCACCTTGGATGAAGGTGGGGATGTGTATTTGGCTTCTTCTTCAAATACACATGTAGATCATGAGTCATGGTTGATTAACTCAGGTGCATCCTTTCACTTCACATCCCATAGGGAGTGGTTCTGCGAGTATGAGAAATATGATGGTGGTGATGTCTTCCTAGGGGATGATATGAAGGCCAGAATCGTCAGACATGGAAAGGTCAAGCTGAAGCTGCAAGATGGAAGGATTAGAACACTTCCTGGTGTTCTGCATATTCCTGCATTGGCCAGAAATTTGATTTCTGTAAGCAAGATGGATGATGCAGGTGTAAAAACAGTGTTCGAGAAAGATGCCTACAAGATGGTTTGGGGAGCACTAGTATTAATGCAGGGAGTTCGGACTGGAACTCTGTACAAGCTACAAGGTAGCACTGTTATTGATGGGTGTAACAGTTCTATGGTTCCTGAAAGTGGAGCGGAAAGCCTAGCTGTCTCTGGAGAAAAGACCATGCTATGGCATCAAAGGCTTGGACATACTGGAGAGAAGGGCCTTCAGATACTGCACAGAAATGGTATGGTAGAAGGTATGTCTAATTGTTCTCTGGATTTCGATTTCTGTGAACATTGTGTATATGGGAAGCAGAATCGGGTGAGTTTTCCTTCTGGTGCTAAGAGGGCAAACAAGATATTAGAACTTGTGCACAGTGATGTGTTTGGACCCGTGTCAGTTCCATCACTGGGAAAGTCTGTGTACTATGTTTCATTCATAGATGACTTCTCAAGGAATACATGGATATATTTCTTGAGGAAGAAATCTGAAGTCTTTGACAAATTTAAAGAATTTAAGGCTATGGTGGAAAACCAGACAGAGAAGAAGATAAAGGCATTGAGGACAGATAATGGTGGGGAGTTCTGCAAGAAGGAATTTGAAGAGTTCTGTAAGAAGTGTGGTATAGCACGGCAGAAGACTACTCCATAAACACCTCAGCAAAATGGAGTTGCAGAAAGAATGAACAGAACACTGATGGAAAAGGCAAGAAGCATGCTCAGTGGTACCGGGTTAGGACAAGAATTCTGGGCAGAGGCAGTGGAGACTGCATGTTACTTAGTTAACAGATCACCTTCATTAGCGTTGGAGGATAAGACCCCACATGAGGTATGGACTGGTAAGAAACCGTCTCTTTCACATCTAAGGGTATTTGGATGTGATGCATATGTACATGTTCCAAAGGAGAAAAGGACCAAGTTGGATAATAAATCTGAAAGGTGCATCTTCATTGGGTATAAGGATGGTTTAAAGGGTTACAAGTTTTGGAACCCAGAAACAAGGAAGGTTGTGTACAGCCGAGATGTGGTGTTTAGAGAAGTGAAAGATGTTGTTAAACATGAAGTCCTACCAAAGGAACCCGAGAAGATAGAGTTTGAGCTAAAGGAGGATGAATCAGACTCTACAACAGAAGAAGACTCAGAAGATGAAGAGCCACAAACTCCAGCTTTGAGAAGATCAGTTCGGGAAAGAAGGCAACCAGAAAGGTATAGTCCATCTTCTTTCTGTTTAGGTTTTGCCTTAACTATAACTGATGATGAACCCAGAACTGTCAGGGAGGCAGTAGATTCAGAGGATGGAAAACTCTGGAAGGAGGCCATGGTTGATGAAATGGCATCCTTGCACAAAAATGAGGCATGGGATCTGGTGGAGTTGCCAGCTGGAAGGAAGCCCATCGGGAGAAAATGAGTGTTTAAGAAGAAGATGAATGTAGAAGGCAAGGTGGAGAAATACAAAGCTCGGTTGGTAGCAAAAGGTTATTCCCAGGTGCCGGGAATTGATTTTGGTGATATTTTTTCTCCTGTTGCCAAAGTTACTTCTATTAGATTACTTTTATCTGTTGCTGCTGCATTTGATTTTGAGATAGAAAAGATGGATGTGAAGACAACATTTCTTCACGGGGATCTAGAAGAGGAGATCTACATGAAGCAACCTGAAGGCTTTATGGTGAAGGGTAAGAAATAATTGGTATGCAGGTTGAAGAAGTCTCTGTATGGGTTAAAACAGTCACCAAGGATGTGGTATCAGAAATTTGATACCTATATACGGGGACTTGGCTTCACCAGAAGCAAGGAGGATCACTGTGTTTATTTTAAATTAATTGGTGACCATGTTATTTATTTGGTCTTGTATGTGGATGATATGTTGTTGATTGAAAATGACAAAGAAATTATCCAAGATTTGAAGATCCAACCGTTCTCCAAATTCGACATGAAGGATCTTGCTGCTGCAAACTATATTTTGGGCATGAAAATTAAGAGAGATCGGGCAAAGAGGAAGCTCTGGTTAAACCAGAGGAAGTATGTCGAGACTATATTGCAGAGGTTTAATATGTAGGATAGTAAACGGGTGAATGTTCCTATTCCTGTAGGTGTAAAGATGTCTGCTGAATAGTGTCCCAAGACACAAGAAGAAGAGGAGGATATGTCCCGTGTTCCATATGCAAGTGCAGTGCGTAGCCTAATGTATGCAATGGTCTGTACTAGACCAGACATTGCACATGCAGTGGGAGTATTGAGCAGGTTTATGTCAAACCCAGGGAAGGAGCATTGGACAGCAGTGAAGCGGGTTTTCAGATATTTACGTGGCACTAGTGATTATGTCTTGTGCTACCAAGGAAGACCAGGATTAGAAAGAATGTTGGACATTCATGGTTTTGTTGATGTAGACTGGGCTGGAGATCTGGACCAAAGAAGATCTACAAGTGGGTATGTGTTTAGCCTATTTGGAGGTGCAGTCAGTTGGATGAGTAAAAGACAGTCTGTAGTGGCGCTTTCAACTACAGAGGCAGAATACATAGCAACCACTCATGAAAGCAAGGAAGCAGTTTGGTTGCAGAGATTGTGTTCAAGTATGGGGTTGGTACAACAAGATATAAGGATAGACTGTGATAGCCAAAGTGCAATTTTCTTGGCTAAGAACCCTGCTTACCATTCAAAGACAAAGCACATTGATGTTCAATATCACTTTGTTAGAGATATGGTTGAAGCTAAAAGGGTGTTGCTGGTAAAGGTGGACACTTTGAAGAATGTTGCAGATGCATTGACGAAGTCTGTGAGCACTCAGAAGTTCTCTTGGTGTAGAGAAACAATGGGTGTTGAAGAATTGGCCCAATGACTAAGTTCTACTGTGGCCCCCTGTGGAAAGAAAATGACAAGTGGGAGAATGTTGGGTATGTGTTATATTCTTTCCACGACTAGCCCCACGCGGTGTACTTTGCGCCGGGTGCAGCAGGGGGGTCACAGGGGGGGCGACAGCGCCCCGGCAAAATTTTTTTTTGGTATACGGTCCCACTCATAGGCGGACCCACCCATGTTTTGTGCATGCGTTTGCACATGGTTTTGGGGTACGATGGTTTTCAGCGCCTGGTATTTTGTAGATCCGGTCAAGGGAACTATGATTATGTTCTAATCCATGGTTAATGGATTGGGGTTTATGTATGCTTCAGCATGTATATATATGTGTTGTAACACTAAAAGGAATATAATGAAATATCAAGCTGGTCGTCCTGATTTGGGATCCAGGGGAAAATCTCTGTGTTTATCTATTTTTTGTTTTATGCTCTTGCTATTGTTTATTTTCTGTTATAAGATTCGTGTGTAGATAATTTCTGTTCAGGGTTAAAACCTACATTATTGAGGAAGGGCCATCTCTTCTTCCAGAAAGTTTGTATTGCAGCCCTCTTCTGTAATTTTGTACATTTCAGCTCATGTACTCATATTTTCAGTGATTCTACATTTTCCAGATCCATATTTTGCAGTTCTGATACTTGTATTTTGTTCTTTCATGAAATCCCCTTGTCGGGTGATCTATTGATGTACAAAAGGAGCTGAATCTCCATTTGTATTCATGCTTAGTTATAGTAAACTTTAGATCTAATTTTTTAGAAATATTTTTTCTAATGTCTTCAGAAATTACGCTATGCCTTCTTCAACCATTTTCTGCATACTCAATGTCATGGGAAATCAACATTTTTAAGCATATCTGGGGATGGAGGAACTGTTTAACATAGATAGAATGCTTTTTTTGAGCTGAAATTAAGAGAATAGGTCCCTCATGACCTAATATAAAATAACCTCTCGGAATTTCCCTTAATTTTATGCAGATTTCTGAATACATCTATTTTAGGGTCAAAATCACTGCTTTTCCTCACTTTTTGGATCCTAAATTCAGATCTAAGTTTCCATTGTTCTTGGAATTAGTTTCTGAGTTTCTATCAGCACATTTTATGCATTTATAGATCTTTTCACTTCCATTAGAGCATTTTACTTTGTTGCATCCCCTCATTGGGCCTTCTCATAAAGAGAACTAGGTGTGGGAGATCTGTTTAACCCACCTAGTCTTATTTGTTTTAGCTGAAATCTTGGATTCAGTTTGTTTATTGACTGATATAAAGGATAAAAGAGTGATTTTATTCTTCCATTTCATATTTTCCTGAAAATGCACTTTTCAGTGCTTGATTCATGAGCTGTTCCTAAAAAGGAACATTACAGTGGTATCAGAGCAAGATCTTTGGCTCAGCCTGTGGCTTCAAGCCAAAGTGCAAGGAATATTTCAAGATCTATAGATAGATTTTGCAGATGGCCAGGTAGCCTCTGAATCTCATCTTTTTTTCAAAGGTGACATATCCAGTAAATTCCCCTGCAGTCAATCTCTGGAATAGAATTTTGATATTCCTGAAAAAGGGCACTTTACAGTGAGCCTGTGAAATAAATTTTTCAGAGAAGTAAAGAGAAGAAGTAGAGATCAGAATTATGGAGAGGATGAGATTATTCTCAACAATATTCAGATCTAAGAAGAGCCTCTCCAAAGAGGTAAATTAGAAGAGAGAAACAAGATGCACCGAGACTCCTAGAGGGTTTCAAGAAGAAGAAAGCTGCAGTGAGACCTGCATGAGGTTTCAAGAAGAAGAAGGAAGCTCTAGCACTTCCTATCAGCAAAGTAGAAGACCGGAGAATCCTAGATCTCATCATAGATATACTATTCCCACTTTCTTTGAAGAAGGTGAGAGGTATAGCAATGAAGAAGAGAAATGCAAAGAAACTCCCAAAGGGCTTCAAGATGAAGAGGAAGATACTAGTGCTGGTATGCTTGAAGAAAGGAGACCATCATTATTGCTAGCAGTTGGAGGCATCATTGATCTGGGTGGAGGAAATCTTGTGTTCTGTCAAGAGGTTCCCACATATCAGTTGATCCAAGGTATGCATGAAATTTCAACTCATATTGTTTCAAGATTAATGCATATCCAAGGATTAAATCAAAATGCTGATTTGAAGCAAAGACATGTCACAATGCAGAGGACCCTTGATCTAATCAAGGATGAGACTGGAAACTATCCCTATGCATCATTGTTGAGCTGCATTCAATCTTTTTGTTGAGATGTAGGGTCTCAAGAAAGGGGATTAGTACTATCCTATGTTCAATGGCTGATTGTGAGATCAGTAATGAAACTTGCTTTGAGATAGTGCATGCATCACTTTGCAGATCTACAACGCTGTCACTTAGTGACTGTGACAAAGAGGCTTCAGCTCTCTTGGAACATTCTAAAGGCAACTTCAACCTTGAAGCAATGGAGAAGAAGAAGATGAAGAGTAGACATCTTGAGATGAGAAGCATTTTCTCCCCTCTATATGACACTCTCTCAATGAGCATGCTACAACTCAAAGAGAGACTTCTACTTACTGCAGATTCAAAGCCTCACTAGTTTTGGAAGGCCATAAATGGAAGAAAGGTCTCACTAATATATCTCAACAAAGATGCATTTCAATATTTCATGAGATGCAATGTTCTTCATTGGTTCAAAGGAGATGGTATTCTACAAAGGGAGGATGCCATGATTATGCAGCACATCACTCATACTCCATATTGGAGTGAACAGATGAGGATGATGAGAAAGAGATCAAATGATCACTTGCAAACATATATGGGCCAACAATCTTGGTTACGCTGGTTACCCTTGGGAGACTCCTATCACTCTCCAAAGGCACCTATTTTTCTGATCTATGCCTTGAAGAATGGTCATGAAATGAATAAGGAGGCATGGCAACGCTAGTTTGTTTGGGGTAAGCATGACCACTACCCAAATATTCTAATTCTCTTATCTCATGCTTTATGCATCATTAATAGAGTATATAAAAAGGAAGCATGGTTGATGTGGTTGTTAAAAGGAGAGTTTGGACATCACATGTTAAATCTCATGTCTATGTATTTACCCATGTTTGAAATATGTCTCATTTATCCACATGAATTTCTATTGGAGGTATGTTTCATGCATGAACTTTGGCTTGGGAGGAGGGATGACTCCCACATGATGTGGTATGAGGGAGCTTGCTTGTACTATGTTGATGAGACATTTCACATGTCCATCATTGTGTTATTGCTCCATGATCCACATGTTGATAAGGCAAGAGGGCTGTAAAATTCCTTGTTGCTATGGCTGCTCTTGGGTGAGTATGGTTACTCCCCAAAAGCTCATCATTTTTTGAATCATGCCTTGAATTTCAATGATATTTTGTAGCAAGAGAAGGCATGTATAGTTTTTTTTCACTTGAGAAAGTATGGCCACCAAATGACATCTCCTATGTCTATGTGTTTTTCATTGTGTAAAATTTGGCATATTGATCTCATGATGTGGTGACCACCCCATGACTCATAATTTTCTGATTCATGCCCTATGTATTAAACATAGATTTCAGCAAGGGAGGGCATGTACATCATCTTTTGGAAAGCTTGGCTTGCCCATCTTACATGGAGGAGATGGAGGATGGCAGAAAGGGCCTTGCTCCGGTGGTTATTATTAGGGGAACATGGTTTGACATATTTGTCCACCAATGTTGCTCCTTCACTTCTTCTTTTGCATAACGCTGGAATGATGGAGTTCAAATCCAACAAGGCCAACAGGGCTAAGAATGAAAGCATAATAATGCTTAATCAAGTTCATAAAACATGGATGGAGGAATTTTCTTGCATGATGAAGCTTTTCCTTTATGGAAGGAGCTACTTTATTTTATGTCTCTCATGTGTTTATGATGGTGTTGGACATCATGTGATTGTCATTTTTTACTTCATGATAAGAAGAGGGCATCTAACCTTGCAGTTGGAAGTCATCTCATGCATTTGTGGAAGACAACTTTGGAACCAAACATACATAACCTATTGCAACAAATGGAGGAAGCCTTCCTTATGTGGATGACATTTGGAGGGGAGTAGATGATTTGCATCTACAATAAGAGTTTCTTGAGGGCAAGCAACATTTTGCCGGGGGAGACTGTAATATTCCCAATTTTTGCAGCTAATGGGAATATTGCATTTTAAATTCAGTTTGCTTAACTCATGAATAAAAGGGTAAGGAGGAATTCTAAAACTCCTAATCAAAAAAATAAATCAATTCCCAATGTGAACATGGAAAAATCTGGGCCATTTTCAATAAAATACACTTAGGTGTGAAAAGGAATGAAGAAGGTTGACTGGGTCAATAGGACCAAATCTCAGCAGTGTCCAGATATATTGAACCTCCTCATTGATCAGTGCAGTTTTAGATGGAGACCCTCTATGTGAAAAGGGTTAACTCATTGAAGGTGGTTTAGGGTTTCCAAAACCCTAATTTTATAAAATAAAGAGGAAGGCCACAAGGAAAGGTTGTTGAAGATAATTTGATTTTGAGATTTCTTGGGCAACTCAAAATCTCTCGCTGTTTAGCTAGAGAGAGGAATTTCCTGTTTAGGAATTCTTCCTCCTTCATTGAAGAGCTCTTGAAGGAGTATGCTCTGAAATTCCTCACATCTAGGCTTGAGGCCAAGCATCATCCATCAAGACAGAATTATTTTTGCAGCAGAATAATACTGTGTTGCTGGGTGTTGTAGTGAGGGGTTTTCAACACCACTTCCAAATCTAGTTTTGCAGAAAAGGGAACATTCCTTTCTTTGGAAGATTAGTGAGGGAGAATTGAGCTTCAGTTCCAGAGATTGGCATTAGGCCAAAGGACCTTCCAACATCAACTGCGCAATATACTTTAGAAACTGCGTTATTTTCCAGTGCATTGATGCAATAAGGTTTCTACTCTAGTTTTGTGCTTGTTTTCTTGAGGAAGGGCCATCCCTTCTTCTGGAAAGTTTAAATTGCAGCCCTCTTATGTAATTTTGTAAATTTCAGCTCATGTACTTATATTTTTAGTGAATTTTCATTTTCCATATCCATATTCTGCAGATCTGATACTTGTATTTTTCTCTTTCACGAAATCCCCTTGTCGGGTGATCTATTGATGTACAAAAGGAGCCGAATCTCCATTTTTCTTCATGCTAAGTTATAATAAACTTCAGATATGATGTTTCAAAAATATTTTATCTAATTTCTTCAGAAATTACGCTCTGCATGCTTCAGCCATTTTCTGCATACTCAAAGTCATGGGAAATCAACATTTTTAAGCATATCTGGGGATGGACGAACTGTTTAACATAGATAGAATGATATGTTTGAACTGAAATTTGGAGCATAGGTCCCTAATGACCTAATATAAAATAAAATCCCAGGATTTACCTTAATTTTATGCAGATTTCTGAATACATCTATTTTAGGGTCGAAATCACTGCTTTTCCTCACTTTTGGGATCCTAAATTCAGATCTAAGTTTCTGATGTGCTTGGAATCAGTTTCTGAGTGTCTATCAGCACATTATATGCACTAATAGATCTCTACTCTTCCAATATAGTGTTTTACTTTGCTTCATCCCCTCATTGGGCCTTCTCATAAAGAAAACTAGGTGTGGGAGATCTGTTAAACCCACCTAGTCTGATTTGTTTCAGCTGAAATATTGGATTTAGTTTTTTTATTGACAGATATAAAGGATCCAAGAGTCATTTTCCTATTCCATTGCATATTTTCCTAAAAATGCACTTTTCAGTGCTTGATTCATGAGCTGTTCCTAAAAAGGAACATTACAGAGAGAGAGAAATATAAGGTAGAACAAAGCGCTAGAGGATAAGACCTTTAGGAGGTGAGACTTATAGGTGTGACAAGTCTCTTTTATGAGTGAGTACCTGTGATATAGGTGGCGGGGGAGGCATACCTATGCCCGCCGAGACAAAGTACAAATAATAATGCGTCGAGTAAACAAGGGAAGAAACTGTATAGTACATGCTGGCATGAACATGAGCCAAATAAAAAAATGATAATGGATCCCACATACATACTGTGCCTGGGATAACATCCAGGACTTATACAATAATATATAAGTACATGAGATATAAATACAACCAAAGAGGCCCTGTAAATAGGAAATGGCTCTGAAAATATGAATGATACATGCAAACTAAAAGGCCCTGCAAGCGACTAAGGCCAACACCATCAAATTTATGGAGCTACATCAAAGGCTGTAATGAAGAGGTCATCCGGGCATGTGTGGGGCTACCTGAAGGGCCACCCCCTCATGAGGTCTAAAAAATCTCACACACACCTGGGAATCACCGGTACAATCTGCTGCATCACTAAACCATCAAGTATACAGATCTCGATCATGCCGTAAGGAGATGGAACTGAGAAACAATCAAGTTAAAGGGAAATAAGGAGTCCCTTTGCCTGATCCGAGGCACCGAACAAGAGTGGAAGTTGGAACCAAGGTACACCACCCTCTATACCTATATTCTAGAATGAATGAGTTGATGTCGACGGAAGGAGGTCCTCCATAGGTGAGGCAATAAGGGATCCTCAACTAAGGCACGAGAGATAATAGTAGAGCAACTGAAATACTGACACCAGGGATGATGATGGAATGGGGGATACTGAGTAGTGGGTTGATGACTTCCCTTGTTAGAGCATAAAGGGCATGGATGACCTAGCGGCAATTGACACAATATCAAAGGGGACAAGGGATAGTAGGAATGAAGGCCATAATGTGCGACATGAGAGAGGAACGAAGAAATGAATGATGGAGGACTATAGCGGGATACAAAGGGACTCGGGATAGATTCCATGGATGTGATGATGACTCAACTTGGATGCTATAAACATGGGCGACTCGATGATGTTTCCACACAAAAAAGGTCCAGTGGGGATCATAAAAAAATTTGTACAAGGTGGTTACTCATGACAAAATTTGACATGAGCGTGGACAAGTATAGAGGCAAATTGGTGCCCCATGTACAATTGTTGCAAGTGAAGAAATTAAATTTTGAGGAGTGGTGAAGTGATCCTTCTTGGAAAAAATGTGTCTTGGTGAAGGATCAAATAAAAAAAAATCAGAAGCTGGCTACCTAAAAGAAATAGAACATGCATTTCAGGAAGGAAATGCTAAGGGTAATATTTCTTAGGATAGAGTTCATTATGAGGATTAGGAAGGGGGTGGCCTTCAAAATCCTCTAAGAGGTATGCCCCTTTACCTAAATCCTTACTAATGATGTAAGGGCCTAGCCATAATGAGTCAAACTTCCCATGACCGAGGACATCATGGGCCTGGTCATACACCAAAATAAGATCACCTTCATGAAAAGTATGAGGGTGGAATTTTTGGTCATATTGAGCTTTGGTGAGTTTCTTAGTCGCTTCAGTGGTTTGCAATGCAACACGACAGTCTTCGGAAGCATGCTCAAGCATGATAAGTCATTTTTCTAAAGGTTGGGTGTCAGTGAGAAGTTCGACGGCTAGATGAAGGGAAGGGATTTCAAACTCGATTGGTAAAACTGCCTCCTCACTGAAAACAAGGTGGAAAGGAGTAAACCTAGTGGCAGTTTTAACAGAAGTTATATAGGCCCACAAAGCAGGGAAGAGCATAAGGTGCCAGTTGGTTTTGTGCTTATCCACCGTCCATTGAAGCATGGTTTTAAGGATTTTATTGACTGCTTCAACTTGGCCATTACCTTAGGGTTAATATAAAGATGAATATTGGTGCTCAAAGCCCAACATAGAGGATAGCTCACACCATATCTCATCTTCAAAATGTAAACCATGGCAGAGACCAATTGTTTCGAAACTCCGAATCGAGCGATAACATGGTTAAATAAAAAGAGGGTTGCAGTAGCTGTCGTGTTGTTGAACGTTGGCATCACCTTAGCCCATTTTGTGAAATAGTCAACTGCCACAATGATATACTTGTGGTTACTAGCAGATGGAGGTTGACACGCCATAAAGTCTATGGCCCACTTACAGAAGGGATCAGCTGAGATGATAGGATGGAGGGGAGTCGGATGGGCTCGCACCTTAAGGGAAAAAGGTTGATAATTGGAACAGTGTTTGACTGCTTCAATGCAATCACCAAAGAGAGAAGGCCAAAAATACTTGGTGTGCATGATTTTCTGGGCAGTGGTGAGACCGGAAAGGTGGCCACCATAAGCGCCGCTATGGCAGGTATTAAGGACTTGCTCGGATTTAGCGTGCATGAGACAATGATGAAGGATAGTATCTACACCGCGACGATAAAGGTCGTCATTAATAAGAAGGTAGCGGGGAGCCTGGTGTTAGATACGTCATCGAGTGTCACGATCAAGATGGAGGGCAAACTTTTGGGTTCAAAAATAAGTGAGGATGTCACCATACCAAGGATCATCGGTGGTAATGGAAAAAAAATGTTCATCGAGAAAATCATCGTTAACTTGAGGATCCTGCATACCGATAGGTAATTCAGAAATGAGTTCAGCGAGGGCTAAACCTTTATTACTTTTGGGTGTGAGAAATTCAAGATCAAATTCCTAGAGGATAATGATCCAATGGGCATAATTCCCATTGATGATCTGACGGCTCAATATGAAGGCCATAGGGTTGGAATTAGTCACAACCTTGGTTGAACGCATGAGGATGTAATGACGAAGTTTTTGGACCGAGAACATGACAACCAATGCTAATTTCTCTTCATGTCAGTAGGATATTGGGGGGCCTACAAGGTTCTTACTGACATAATAGATAACATGCTCGAATTCGTTGTCATATTCCTAAATAAGGACCCCAATGACCGAATAGGTGGAGGCTGACATGTACAGGATGAAATCCCTATCAAAGTCACGGGGACAAATCAAGGGAACAGATGTGAGAGCATGTTTCAGGGCATCAAAAGACTCTTGAGCATAGTCATCCCGCACAAATGGAATGTTAGATCTAAGGAGTCTAAGGAACCCATGTGTAGTGGTGGCATAGTTAGGTATGAATCGTCGAAGGACATTAGCTTTGCCTTAGAAGCTTTGTAACTCGCATAAATTACGAGGAATAGGAAGCTCAAGGATGGCTTGAACTTTCAAGGGATCAAGTTTTATACCATATTTAGACACAATGAAGCCTAGAAGACGGCCGATAGGAACACAAAAGACACACTTCAGTGGGTTGAGGCAGATATTATACTTGCAACATCGGAGAAAGATGGTAGGCAGATCATGGAGGAGTTGTGCCCTATACTTAGAATGTGCAGTGAGGTCGTCTAAATAAGTAAGGATAATATGAGCCAGGTCATGGAAAAAGTAAGAGGTGGCTCTCTAAAAAGTGGCTCATTCATTCTTAAGGCCGAAAGGCATGACCCTATAGGTGAAGGTTCCCCGCAGACTAATAAACGTAGTATTAGGGCTGATCAACACGACGGATAACAATCTAGTTGTATCCGGAGAAACCATCCATGAAGGATAGAACCTCATGCCCCGCACACTCGTCAATGAATGGTGTGGGGAAGTTGTCTTTGGGACAAGCTTTGTTCAGGTCGCAAAAGTTAGTGTAGACATGGATGGTGCCTTGTTTCTTGAGAACGGGAACTGGGTTGGACACCCAAGTGGTGTATTCGATGGGATAGATAAAACCAACCTACTTGAGCTTATCGAATTCAAATTTGACAGCCTCTCGTGTGGAAGGATTAATGGGTCTCAACTTCTGACGGACAGGATTGGCATCGGGCCATGTATCGATATGATGTTCGACAATGGCAGGATCAAGTCCGAGAATTTCTGAATAGGACCAGGCAAAAACATTGCGTAATTCCTTGAATAGCTTGGTGTAAGCCTCAATTTATTTTGAGATGCATTAGGTGCCCAAGGTAATGTTTTCTTCTACTCCTGGTTTGTTAGAAATGTCAATTTTAATGGTAGGGGAGACATTGGCCATATTTCCATCTTTGAAAGCATTGGGTGTAGGGATGGGATTTCTAAACCAATCGACTTCATCAGGAATGAAGTCTTTAGTTTCCACAACATATTGGTCATGGGACTGCTGTGGGAGGAAGTACGCACAGTGGTGCATATCATCCCACGGGAAGTCAGGGTAGGTCATTGCTTCCATAATGTCTTCATCATAATGGAATATGGGGTGACTGGAGGAAGGGAGACTACTTGACGCGGTAGAGCTACCCGACTCATCATCATGTGAAGAAAGGCTCACATGCGCAATGTAATGGGGGGTGATATAAGAGTAAGCAGATAAGGGATCTACCAATGTTGAGCATAGGGTGATCGCTGAAGGGAGGTTAGGCGAAATAGGAATGGAAGTCTCAAGGGGGTCTTCCACCGAGGGTCTCATGGATGATGATAGGTAGAAAATGGTGGCTGTAGGCTCTGCCATCTCGACATTGGGAGGGGGAATGTCAATAGGAGCAGGCAGGTTCTCTGGTTCTATCGAAGTAGGACTCGCAAAAAAGGGAGAGGTGAACTTGTTGCGCTTGGCCTCGAATTGGTGAACCGCTTCCAAATAGGAGCGGTACTCTTTAAGGCAGGGACAGAGGTGAGTGTAGTGTCGATGGAAATCTCACAAAGCACAAGGGTGATTTGTGCGCAAGGATTTGAGTTTCAAGACTGAATTAGGTATAGTAACATAAACCTCAGGGATATTAGATTCTGGAAATAGTTCATTGAACATGGACTTGAGGTGAGGAAAATCCAGATAGGTATGGATGGCATGACCGACAACATCACACAAAGCACACTGGGTGGTACGCTTTGGAGGTCGAGGAGGAGAAGGGTTTGTCGGGGTAGCCTTGCCTTTAGGTGCCTTCTTGCAATCTTTGGCCCTATTACCCAAAGCTGTCACAATAGGAGGAGGTTCCTATTGAGGTGGCTGAGGCACGGTAGTAGCGGGAGGGGTCATGGGGACCAGGTGAACTGGGGTCAAAGCAAGATAAGGTTTGGGTTGACCAGACAGGGTAGTGACTGGGATCACCAGGGTCAGGTTAGGAAGGGATAAGGTAGCCATAACAGGTATCGAAAACACTCTAAGAGGGGGAGCTAGGAACAGTATCTGACCAGAGGGGTAATGGCCAGGTGGGATAGCTACGAGATGGTTAAGGCCAGGAGGAACCGTGCTAAGAGGATAGAGAGGCTCATGGATACCAGCTGCAGATGAAGAGCCCAGAGGAGGGGGTCCAGAAGGTTGAGTCGAAGTGCTAGGAGTAGGTTGTGGAGGGCGGGGCTGCTGACTAGCCGAAGCGAGCCACTTGATGGAAGCTTGAGATGATTGCAGCATGCAAACATTTGGCGAGCTGGGATCAGAGATAGGAGGAGGAAGAACAGGGAAGGACCCAAGCAAATAGGAGTATTTGTAGACTTTAGGTGAGACACTAGTCAAAGGTTTGATGGTTTGCTTATTGGCCACCGAAGATATGATGGACTCAAGGGAGGTCTGAGACTTCGGTTCGTAATATGTCAACTGGTCAATGGTGACAATATTTCCATTATGGGGAAAGGACATCTTGCGGTGAACTATATATGGTACAACAGACATCGCATAGGTGTAGCTATGACCCAATAGAATGTTGTAATCTAAGGGGGCATCAATGACTTCTACGTCAACGCAAACAGTCTTTCCCGCAAGAGTAATAGGACAATTGTAGAACATGCTAATGGGCTTGGAAGAGTGGCCATCCCATGTTCAGAGGGTGATAGTGGAAGGGGAAAACTTAGGGGATCTGAGTTGCTTCCAAACTAAAGTGAACATCACATAGGTGGATGCCCCCTCATCAATGATACAACGAGAGACGTTGGCATTCTGGATCTTGATAGGGCTTGGGAAAGTGACGGAAGCAGGAAGAGGAGGATGTTCTGACCAGTCAACATCGAAGATGATCAAACGATCATCTGAAGGATCTACAACGCCCATAGAAGTTAGTAGAGCTTTTCATTGTGAAGGGCATGACTGGAGGAGTTCCAACATTGAGATGGTAGCAGAAGATTGCGCCAAATCATCTACTATAATATACGAATGGGAAGCTTTGCCAAAAGCAGCGTTTCGGTTTAATGGTCCCTTGGGGATCTTGGTATGAAGCTTCTCCTTAGGCTGAGGGATCTGTAAAGGACCATTAGTTGTCAAAAGAGGCTCTGTAGAACCTGAAGAAGGGGGCTCGGGGGTAAACGTAGAGGGAGGCTTGTTGTACTCATGGGACTGATTTTGAAGGTTTCGGTCAATGGTAATGGGTTGGTCAGAGTTCATCATGATAATCTGGTAATAAGAGGTACCAGATGGAGGAGGTTGAGTGGCTGTCTGACCTTCAGGTGTTTGGGTAGCCAAAAATCCTTGCTGAGGGAAAGGATTGGTAAACATAGATGGCTGGATAAGTGCAACATTGGGAGGAACCAAAGGGGAGGCTTGTTGTCCTCGCGATGCTGCTTGAGTCTCCCACATTTGACCCATATAAGGCAAAAGAGGACAATCATGGGTGTAATGACCATAGACACTACAACAAGAATAAGGATTATTTGTGCAAATAGGCCTATCTTGCTTGGGCTGGGTGCCCTATTCCTCGGTAGCAGTGTTAGGTGCATTCCCTTGGGGATTAGGTCCTGGATTATCGGGGGTAGATTGATTTTGGGTGCCTTTCCTCTTATTTTTTGAAATAGGAGGATTAGTTATGCCCTGTTGTGCATAGAATTGCCCCTGGGGGGTGGTGGCTGCTGTTGCGGGGGTTGAGAAGGAAAGGGAGGCAGGGGTGTTAATGCTGGAGGAGCTAGAGCACCATGTTGCGGATACAGATAATAAGGAGGTTGGGAAACATTGTGGTAAATAGGTTGAGAAAAAGGAGGAGGCATGTTGTATCCTGGATACATGCTATCGGGAGGGGGAAAAGAGCTGGAGGAGTTTGCCCCTCCCTGAGGGAAACCATAACCCATGGGAGGATGACTATACAGATGAGAAAGGGCTCAAACGATACCGTCGGTGGCATGGGATGCCCCCAGTGCATTGGCACCACCGGGTCTAGGGAGATTAGGTAAGATGGTATAAACATAACCAAACTGTGCATAGATCAGGTCATATTTTAACGCATTCTGGAGAGCAGCTTCTTTGGTCTGAGGGAAATGAGATGCGACATATTTGCCGATAGTAGGTAAAAGGGATCTAAGGAAACAGTCCATGTAGACACGGTCTTCGAAGGTAGGGGCTCGACATGGGCTCTTTCTTCTCTGCCATTCCTAGACGTGATTAGATAAGCGGGTCGTAGAAGATTGACAGAAAGAGGTCAAAATTTTGGTACTAGTGTCATAACAAAGGGGAAGCTGGAAATAAGACAGAAAATCCCAGGCATGAGTCCCAAAAGTGGTATGAGAGGAGGAGGCCTGGTCAACATACCACTTAGAAGCTTCTCCAGTAAGCGTACGTTGGAACAATTGAAGATGGAAAGATTCATCGGTGATGGAGTTAGACAAACACCACATGTGGAAAGATCGAACATGGTTTGTAGGATCTTCTCCAGCAAGACCTTCAAACTTGGGGATGTCGGAAGGGAGCTTGGTTGGCATAGCAGGCCAACCAGTGTCATGGCATATGGGGTCATTGATCAACTGGTTAAAATTAGAAAGACTGAGCCCTGTCATATAAGGGAGCAAGGGAGCAACCAAGATAGTTCCTGTTGCGGTCCCGCTAGTAGTATTCCCAGCATTAAGGCCAGGGCTACCATTAGCGTTAGGTACTGAACCAGACATGGTGAAGGTGACAGGGGGAGAACTAGGAATGGAACCAGAAGGAGAACCAAATGAACTAGAAGAGGAGTCAGAATGAGTACTCAATGGAGGACTAACTCAGATCCTATGCAAAGGAGTAAGTCTTCCTAATGGAAACTGAGGATGAAGGCCAAGAAGTCTCCGGGATAAATGCCTTGGGGGCGTAATGATGAAAGAAAAAACACAAATCACAAAGGGAAGAGAGACCAACAAGGGTAAGGAAGTACAGGATCAAATGATTACAATGTCGAAACAAGGGCAGAAAGGTGCAGGATCAATTGATTACAATGTTATAGGGTTTGCCTGGCGGTGTTAACCATGCTCTTCTTCACTTAGGGTGTGTGTGTTAAGTGTGTTAATTTTAATTTTTAAACCCATAAATTTGTAGAGAAAAAGAAAAAGTGTGCTATATAACTGTAAATAAATCTGCTGATAACAGTATAGTAAACTGAATATAATAGAAAATAAATAGCTAATTATGCATTAATCTAAACCCAAGGAGGCGGGTCTCTCAACAACTAGTCTATGGGTGGGAAAAAATCTAGTCAAAAAACACCAAAAAAGCCAATGGATCTAAATTCAGGAGGGAAAATGATCTAAAGGTCAGATCTGCTGAAAATAGGTGCAGAAAATAGCCAAAAACTAGAGGGAAAATTGCTACAAATGAGGTGGCAAAAGGCTACAACCTGAAGGGAAACGGAGGGGACACTAGAGGAGGACCAAAAAAAACTTAAAAGAGGTGTTTTGAATGGATGAATAACCAATATGAAATGGATCTGAAGGTAAGGGATAAGATCTAAAAAATGGCTAAACACACTGAAATTTCAGATGACTTGCTTCAGCTAAACTCCTCCTAGAAAGGTGGAAGGGTACTGAAGCCTTAGGGGGCTAGGTTCCAACTTTAATGAGTAAAACAGAGTAAGTACAGGTCCAAAATGACAGAGGCAAAACAACCTTGAACAAAGGCGTAGACAAACCCAGAAAAATCTCAGAAAAATTCCCTCAAAAAGTTCATGTCGCAGTTTCTGACTTGATTTTTGTAGAGGTCACATGTTTGGGGCTTTTTTCTGCACCGTGAAGGTCCAATTCATAGGTTTTGGCCCAAAAAGTGCGAATTGCACTTTTGGCACTCTCAGGAGTAGGTTTCAGAATTTTTTTTCGTCTCAACTGCGGCTGATGCCTGTCACCTGCACAATAGGTCTAGAAACACACAAAACTTAGAATTTTTAATGTTTTAGGGTTTTATAGGTTTAAAACAACATCAAGAAAAGAAAAAAAAGAAGCTGAAGAAAAATCCTAGGGTTTAAAGAAGCTGGTCTAGCAGGGATCTGAAAAATGAAAGTGGTCGTAATTATAAGCCCTTGTGGAGTCGCCAGTTGTTAGGATGAATTCTAATCACAAGCGTACGAAAAAATATCACTTTAGCTGTGCATAACAAACAACCCTAACATCAAAGATGGCTACAAATTTCTTCAGATTTGCAGTTATTTAACCAAGATAAATGCTACAAAATCTAGATCTATGTAGTAAAATACATTAAACAATAAATAAAAGAAGGGGTTGCTCCATGCATCCAACAGAAAAGACAAATTTTTTTTTAAAGAATTTTTGTATTTTTGACACCTAGGAAGGGAACATAGAAAGATGTTACCAGTCCCCTGCAATGGGATGGGTTCTTGTAAGTCCTCAACACTTCAGATCCAAGAACTCTCTCTCTTGATGGTGTAGAAAACCCAAACAAAAAATGGAACTCAAAGGGAGCTCACAAGAAAAATGGTAGCAAAATATGACAATGATGGAGGATCAAAGTCAGACCAAAAGTATAGATCCAGAGGGATATTTAGGCAACAAAAGGTAGTGAGTGAATGGAAAAACCCTTCTATTTATAACAAAATATTGAGTTAGTCTACATATTGGTGCATAATTAAAATATTATTAACCTAATCTAGATCTAATTTTTATGGAATATTTTATTATATTAGTTGGAGGGAAAATGAATTTGAATTTGGTCAAATCCCTTTATTTGTAAATAATAAATAAATAAATGGTTTATTTATTATTTTGAGGATGGGGTTGAGTAATAATTAAATAAATAGTGATTTATTCAATTATTTATAAATGATTTAGTCAAATTTAATAAGAAATATTATTTAAATAAGGTTTAAATAATTATTCCTAGAAAATAATAAGATAAATAATGATTTGTCTAATTAAGTTTCCTATTTTGGGCTAAATATGACCATGAATATTAATTAAATTGTTGTTTAACTAGGCATTCCTTGAGGAAAATCAAACAAATATGGATTTATTCAATATTTCCTCATGGGGTTTCCTGTTTAGACCATATACAACTTAATAAATATGGATTACTAAGTTATTTTTCATAGTGAAAGTAATTTTACTTAGGGTAAAATTGGTCTTACATGGTGTACTTTGGTCCATCTAATAGTAACAGGTTAGATGACCAAAAAATGGTGTAACACATTACATGAGCAGAATTCATTTGTTTTGTATATAGCACTGTCACCTCCAATTTTGTATGAACCCAGGGTTGATAAAGTAAAATTTAGCTAGTCAAATTTACTTTATCAACTCGAGGTTCATACAAACTTGGAGGTGACATTGCTATATACGCAGGAGATGAATTCCACTCATGTCATCCTCTTCTTAGTTCTACTATGAGGCACTACTGCTAGGGTTACTTCTAGGAAAGGAAGTTTGTCACACTTATGAATGAAAGCTAAGACTAAAAACAACTCAAGACCATTATTCTATCAGAAAGGAAAGAAACTATTCCAGATCATAATGAATCATCTAGCTATCTGCAAGAAATATAAATTAACACTTAAGCTAATGGAAGAAAAAAAGTTAAACTAAGTGGAATCCATAACTTAAATTTCTGAATTGAACTTGCAGAAAAGGAAACTAATATATGAACGCTTGTTGAACCGGATGATTGATTGAAATCTATATATCTCATGCTTATTTTGATGTTTAACAATGAATCTAACAATGAACTAAATTTTCTTTTAAATAATTTTTTTTTTGCAACAAAAGAAGGAGGCGCTGAGTGACCTAAGAGGGTCTTGGGCTCATGGTTTCAAATCTGAAGATGTGTTGCAGGTTGTGCTAGGTCTAGATGAGGTGAAAGAGAGGTTTTAGGCTGAAGAAGTGTCTAGTTGGCATTGCTACAAGATCTGTTGTATTACTACACAATGTTATGAAATGTTATAGGAAACAAGCCGAGGGTAGTTTGAGGCCTGAAATGGTGAGGAAAGGGGTAGGAGAGGTGGAATGAAGGTGGATCCAAGTATATGAAGGGTACACAACCCCTTGGTCAGACTCATAACTTCTTTAAAATCTCGTCTTGCACCTTCAAGGTAGCTATCGGTGTTGTGGTGGAGATCTCAAAAAACATGGCTTAAGGCGACTTGGTTAGAAGTTGGTTGGTGATGGGTGGAGACTGAACCTAATGGTGTTGGGGAAGTCCTCCTCTAATTCTCTACTCAAAACTGTAAGAAAACGACATGTTCATGCATTCATAATTGAAAAATATATCATGAAAATGGTGGTAAAGATGAGTTGAATGTAAGAAAACCTACCTATGCACTTGATACAGCAAATTAACTTTGCACCTACAACATGTACATGATAAAAAAAATAACCTATATAAATTTTCAAACAAATCATAAACTGAAATCAAGTTTGGTTATGTGGTGAAGATCTACCCTCCTCAAGCTCTAATGGAAGAGGTGAGAGAGGGAGGCTTTAACACACAGTTTTGAGATTTTCAGTTTTGAGATTTTATATGTTATTGCAACATGAGATGAGAAGATAGGTTCAGTCTCCACCCATCACCAACCAACTTACAACCAAGTCTCCTTCAACTCTTTTATTTCAGATCTCTACCACAACACCGAGCGCCACCTTGGAGGTGTAAGACAAGCTTTGAGAGAAGTTCTGAGCTTGACCGAGGGGTTGAATACCCTTGATCTACCTGGATCCACCTTCATTCCACCTCCCATACCCATTTCCTCACCATTTTTTGCCTCAAACTACCCTTAGCCTATTTATCCCTGGTATTTCACCAAGATTGCTACAACTCCCAGAGCCTACTCAACTTTACTTTATCAACCCGAGGTTCATACAAACTTGGAGGTGATAGTGCTATATAAACAATATATTAATTCTACTCATGTCATCCTCTTCTCATTTCTACGATTAGGCGCTACTGCTAGGGTTAATTATAGGAAAGGAATTCTGTCACACTTCTAAATGAAAGCTAAAACTGAAAACAACTCATGACCATTATTCTATGAGCAAAGAAAGAAACTATTCTAGATCATAATGACACATCTAGATATCAACAAGAAAGAAAAATTCACACTTAAGCTAATCTATGAACACTTGATGACCGAGATGATTGATTGAACTCTATCTATCTCGTGCTTGACTATTATTTTTAACAATGCATCTATTAATGAAGTAACTATGCTTTTAAATAACTATGTTTTGTAGCAAAAGAAGGAGGTGATGAGGTGACCAAAGAGGCTATTGGACTCAGGGTTTCAGAGCTGAAGGTATCTTATATTATCTACAAAGTATAAATGAGGTGAAAGAGAGGTTTTGGGCTGAAAAAGTGATTGGTTGTCACTGCTATAAGATATTCTATAGGATTTCCTATAGTTCTACAGGATGTCCTGAAACACTACAAGAAACATGCTAAGAGTAGTTTGAGGCTAGAAATGGTGAGGAAAGGGGTAGGAGAGGTGGAATGAAGTTGGATCCAAGTATATGAATGGTATCTGAACCCTTGGTCAAGCTCATAACTTCTCTCAAAGCCTCTCTTGCACCTCCAAGGTGGCTCTCGGTGTTGTGGTGGAGATCTCAAAAAAAGGGCTGAAGGCGACTTGGTTGGAAGTTGGTTGGTGATGGTTGGAGACTAAAGCTAATGGTTTTGAGGAAGTCCTCCTATGCCTTTCTAATAAAACCTGCAATTAAAATACCTATTCATGCTTTCATTATTGACAAATCTATCATGAAAATGGTGGAAAATATGAGTTTAATTTAAGAAAACCTACCTTTGCACTTGAAAAAGAAAAATAATGAGTTTTCATCTACAACATGTCCATGATAAGCAAAAAAACCTATATAAATTTTCCAAGAAATCATAAACTGAAAGCAAATTTGGGTCTATGGTGAATATGTACCCTCCTCAAACTCTAATGGAAGAGGTGGGAGAGGGAGGCTTTAACACAGAGTTTTGAGATTTTATATGTTGTTGTAACATGAACTAAGAAGAGATTAACTACAACAATCATGAAATGTAAGGAAAATAACTACTGTAACATGAAATGTAAAACGAATAACTACAGAAACCATGGAATATGAGGAAACTAACTACTGCAACATGAAATGTAAAAAAAAATACATAAGGGAGGTTGAGGCCAATGGATTGGGTCCTAACCCACAAGCTCATCTCCCTAAAACTATCTAAGTGGAGAAGAAACCAAATACTCATTTTGTTTCATAACCAATATTATAACCAATCTTATTTCATAACATATGAAAGTCACAAATGTTTATTACAAGATATCCTCAAGATTCTCCTCTAAAAACTTGAAATAAAATGAATAAAACCAAGAGGAAGATCAAGGGGATCTGAGCTCCACTTCTCTCAAGTTCCAAGCAGATAAACCACCTACTTTTAAGGGAGTTTTTGGTAGCTACCCTTTAGGATAAATAGGTCAGAGAAAGGGCTCACTAGGATTCAATTTTTTCAAGATAGCTAGAGAACTCTTAGCTTTTGTAATAAACATTTGTGACTTTCATATGTTATGTAAAATATTGGTTATGAAATAAAATTATTATTTGGTTTCTTCTTCATTGGAGATGAGCTTGTGGGTTAGGGCCCAATCCATTGGCCTTAGTATCTCTTATGTATTTGTTGTTACATTTTATGTTGCAGTAGCTAGTTTCCTTACATTCCATGGTTATTGTAGTTAGTATTTTTACATTTCATGTTTCAGTAGTTAGTTTCCTTATATTTCATTATTGTTGTAATTAATATCTTCTCATTTCATGTTGCAACAGTATATAAAATATAAACACTGTGTGTTAAATCCTCCCTTTCTCACCTCTTCCATTAGATCTTGAGGAAGGTAGATCTTCACCATAGACCCAAACTTGCTTTCAACTTATGATTTCTTGAAAAATTTATATAGAATATTTTTCTTATCATGGACATGCCGTATATGCAGAGTTAGTTTTCTGTTTCAAGTGCATAGGTGGGTTTTCTTAAATTCAACTCAACGTTTCCACCATTTTCATGATAGATTTGTCAATGATGAATGCATGAAGAGGTAGTTTTCTTGCATGTTTGAGTAGAGAAGTAGAGGAGGAATTCCTCAACACCATTAGCTTCAGTTTCCACACATCACCAACCAAATTCCAACCAAGTCGCCTCCAGCCCTGTTTTTTGAGATCTCCACTACAACATCGACAACCACCTTGGAGGTGCACGATAGGCTTTGAGAGAAGCTCGTAGCTTGACCAAGGGGATGTCTACCATTCATCTACCTATATCCACCTTCATTCCACCTCTCCTGCCCCTTTCCTCATCATTTCTGGCCTCAAACTACCCTCAACCTGTTGAGCCCTAGTATTGCACCAAGAGTGCTGCAACTCACAAAGGCTACTCAACTTTAATTTATCAACATTGGGTCCGTACAAACTTGGAGGTGGCATTGATATATATAAAAATTTGAATTCTACTGATGCCATCCTCTTATTAGTTCTACGATGAGGCATTATTGCTAGGGTTACTTCTATGAAATGAATTTTGTCACACTTCTGAATGAAATCTAAGACTAAAAACAACTCATGACCATTATTCTATCAAAAAGGAAAGACAATATTCTAGATCATAATGAATCATCTAGCTCTCTACAAGAAAGAGAAATCCACACTTAATCTAATGCAAGAAATAAAGTTAAACTAAGTAGCATCCATGATTTAAATTGTTGAATTGAACTTGCAAAAAGGGAAACTAATCTAGGCACACTTGCTGAACCAAATGACTAATTGAACTCTATCTATCTCATGCTTGAATATTATTTTTAACAATGCATCTATCAATGAAATAACTATACTTTTAAATAACTCTGTTTTGCAGCAAAAGAAGGAGGCATTGAGGTTTCCTAAGAGGTTCTTGGACTTATGGTTTTAGAGCTGAAGGTGTCTTCGAGGTTGTGCCAGGTCTAGATGAGGTGAAAGAGAGATTTTGGGCTGAAGAAGTGATTGGATGGTGCTACTACAGGATTTACTGTAGTGCTACATGATGCCCTAAAATGCTACAGGAAACAGGACGAGGGTAGTTTGAGGCCAAAAATGGCGAGGAAAGTGGTAGGAGAGGTGGAATGAAGGTGGATCCAGGTAGATGAAGGGTAGCAAACCCCTTGGTAAACATTGTAACTTATATCAAAGCATGTCTTGAACCTCCAAGGTGGCTCTCAGTGTTGTGGTGGAGATCTCAAAAAACAGGGTTGAAGGCGACTTGGTTGGAACTTGGTTGGTTATGGGTGGAGATTGAGGCTAATGGTGTTGGGGAAGTCCTCCTCTATTTCTCTACTCAAACCTGCAAGAAAACTACCCATTCATGCATTCATTATTGACAAATATATCATGAAAATGGTGGAAAAGATGAGTTGAATTTAAGCAAACCTACCTATTCACTAGAAACATAAAATTAACTCTACATCTATAACATGTCCATGATAAGAAAAAAAAAGCCTATATAAATTTTCCAAGAAATCATAAACTAAAAGCAAGTTTGGGTATGTGGTGAATATCTACCCTCCTCAAGTTGTAATGGAAGAGGTGAGAGAGGGAGGCTTTAACACAAATTTTTGAGATTTTATATGCTATTAGAACATGAACTGAGAAAAGATTAACTACAACAATCATGACATGTAAGGAAAGTAACTACTGCAAAATGAAATGTAAAATGAATAACTACAACGATCATGGAATGTAAGGAAACTAACTACTACAACATGAAATGTAAAAAAAAATACATAAGAGAGACCAAGGTCAATGGATTGGGCCCTAAACCACAAGCTCAGCTCCCTGAAACTAAATCAGTGGAGATGAAACCAAATACTCATTTTATTTCATTGCCAGTCTTGTACACAACATATGAAAGTCACAAATGTTTATTACAAGAGCTAAGAGTGCCTTAGCCATCTCCAGAAATCAAATACTAGAGAGATCTTGCTCTGCCCTATTTATCCTAAAGGGTAGCTAACAACAGATCCCTAAAACATAGGTGGTTTGTCTCCTTGGAACTTGAGAGAAGTGGAACTTGGCTCCCCTTGATCTTCCACTTTCTTGGCTGCATTTTATTTTGAGCTATTGGAGGACAATCTCAAGGACATATTGGCTGCCTTTAGAAGTTAATCAGGTGGTTAACCTCCTACAATCACTTCTTGTTGTCTACTTCGATCCCTAATTGTGCAATCTTCCTCAAAAATGGAATATTCTCTTTATTTTCCCGCTTTTAGACCACAATGGGCCTTCAAAGTATGACAACCATTAATACATCATCTAAACTAAGAAGCATATGACCATAATGCAATTAAATGTGAGAAATAGAGAATAATTAGGCTAAAAAGGTGAAAATTAACCCCTTAAAATGTACCTAATGAATTTTCTCATAACTTCCTTTTCTGAAAATAATAGCATTGAGCCTTTTAGTTATTCAAGCGCTGGTGTTTTTTGCAATTAATGCCCTGGTGCATTGTAATTATTAACACATCAATGCTTTCATAGAACTAACACCCCGGTTCTACAAAATATCATTTCCTGCCCCGTTCCATTAATAATTAAAATTAAACGCATGTATCCTTTTATATACCTAACACACCTGTGTGTTTATGTAAACAATAACCATCAACGCTGCAATTTTAAATAAAAGCATTGGGACTGCAATATTTTTTTTCATGTCTGGTGCCATTCTTTAACAGAACACCCTTGGTCATTTTTTTGATATATAAGCACCAAGGTGGTGTATATTTCACGCAATCGTGTTCTTTGCATTCAACACCTTGGTGCTTTTAGTTGTGTATGTATCTCAGTTATTTTATATATGTAGCGCATTGGTGCTACTTGTTCCATGAATCACATCGCAGAAAAAACATCTGCTAAAACCTACAACCGCCTAGATTTTTTTAGTTTTGATGAAGTTTCGTTATAATCTCTGCGAAAACATCCTCTATCACAAATGGATATTTTAGTGGATTTTTTTTGACAATTTTTACCAATTTTATAACACTAAAAACCTCAATTATAACCTCCACTAGAATGTATTTTCCTTGCAATGGGTGCACAATATAAGTTTGAGAATAAGGAAATATTTTGGGATTAATATTCATAGGTGGGCTAATTTTCCATGTTCTTTCCAGAAAAAAATATTTTCCAATTTCCATTTTTTTCTAAAAAAGATTCACCCAAATTTATAGTATATAGTTTTTTTACCTTAAAATTTACCAAAAATTTAGAAACACAGTATAAAATCATTATAAATTTGAATAATTTTACAAAAGTATCTTTAAACATTTTATACTTTGCTTGTTATAGACAAGTACGATTCACCAAAGTCTCTAAACTTTAAAATAAATTTGTATCCTTAAAATATTCATTGTTTGGGAATATTCTTGGTTTATTAAAGGTGGAGTAAAAATGCGATTCATGGAGTGTACAAGACACCTTTGAATTTTCACTTTAAATTTTTTTCTAGGATATTTTAGATCATGAAACATGGAGAAAGTAGATGGGAGAACTTTGTGCACTTATGATAGAAATTTTGGACATTGTTTCATTGTAATTTTGGAGATATGCTCCCAGGAATTTAGGGCTCGTAATGCTCCTAAATTATTCTTCAAACAAGTTGGCTTGGAATTTTTCATATATCGTTTCTTCTTAGGTTTTTAATACCATGAAACTTGGAGGATATAGAAGCATTATATTTGTGTTCCTATGATATAAATTTCATAATTTGGTTTTCTATAATTTTGGAGATACGAATTGAGGAAGTTAAGTTTCTAGAATTCTCTTCAAATTTGCTTCAAACATGTGAGCTTGGAATTTCCGCTATAAATTTTCTTCAAAAATATTTTATACTGTGAAATTTGGAGGATATAGAAGAGAGATATCTAGGTACCCTAAATAGAAATTTTAACCTTGGTTCTTTATAATTTCAGATATGCTCTGAGAAATGTAGGGTTCTTAAATACTCCTAAATATGCATATAACATATCAACTTCGAATTTTCATTATAATTTTTTTTATTAGATGTTTTAGACTATGAAAGATGGAGAAGATAGAGGAGATATCTTTAGGTACCTGTGATATAAATTTCAGATGTCAGTTCACTATAATTTTAGAGATATTCCATGTGGAATTAGGTTTATTGAATTGCCTTGAAATTAGGTTCAAGCAAATTAGTATGGAATATACGTTATAACTTATTTTATAGGACTGTTAAGATTATGAAAATTTGATAGATCCAAGCATACATAGAGAATTTCCTTCCATAAAAATTTCAAAATTGGATATGTTACATTTTATACAAGTTTTTTCTTGGAAAGAAGGAAAAACAACATGTTTTGAGAGAAATAGACCTAATGAATGTAGAAGAAACAAGTAGACCTAATGAAGGTAGAAGAATTAAGTCGACTTGGTGAAGGATAAAAAAAAGATAATACATCTATTTAAGGAATAATTATAAAGTAGAGTCAATGAAGTAGGATGGTTTCTATGAATATCTTGCAGTGGACGAGAATGGCATATCATGTAGGTTTCTTCCAAGAAATCTTGTAGCAAAGGGGATTGGTGTCCCCTATAGGTTGTTTCCTACAAATATAGTAGCAAAGGGGATTGGTGTCCTCTATATTTTGGTGCCCAAAAATCTTACTACGGAGGGGATTTGTCTCTCATGTAGGTTGGTGCCTACAAATTTTGTATCAAGTAGATTGGTGTCTCCTGTCTTTTGGTGCTTACAAATAATATAGCAGGGGATATTGGTGTCTCTTGTAGGTTAGAGCCTATAAAAGTTGTGATATTAGGTTTTTACCTACAAATTTTACATCAGTACATTGGTTCTTACAAATATATTTTATAAATAAGTTTTCATTTATATCTTCCGTTCCATATATGTGATTGTTTGCTTATGATACATGAATTTTTAAATGAATAAATTGTCTCATACTAAGTCACCCCCACTTATCAGTATAAATTTGAATCCAATGCTACATAGGTTTATGCCTCAACCAACCATTTCAATTACCCCACACATATGGATCTAGTATTTTCCACAACTCCCCATTATATTATCTCTCATATTTTCAATCTTACAAATTATTGAACTAGTTAGGCACCAAATCCAATGGAATTATCTAGATAACCAAACATTTGGATTCATTCAAATACTCCTAACGCCTCCAAATCCATATCGATTCAAGATTTTCACCTATTCAACCTGATGAAACCTTTGAATATCTGAGTCTCTAGGTTTCTAACATTTTTGATTCATCTAGATCTAGAAAATTATGAAAATCCCAATCTCATAAAACTTCAATTTCCACATCATCCCTACTACATAGAAACACACCATATACCATGTCAACTTCTTTGGTACATAGTTTCACATCAACTTGCCACATTTCATGGCTGGTTATCATGCCACATCACCTAGACTCATCCTTAATGCCACATTATCATGAAACATCAACATTCCATGTCAACACCCATATGCCTAGAAGGTTTGGGAGTGATCACATGGGCTCCACACGAATTCCACATGGATGGCCTTGTTAGCATCCAAATTCAATTCTTTTTAAAAGGCCCTTTAAGAATAATTTATATATGCTCATATATCCATATAAAATGGTATCTTAAGCAACCAAATTCCTCCAAATATGACATCATGGTTCCATCAACTCTAGGTTTTTTATTCATAGGTTCCAATATCTTATCTATCTAACATCTAGGGTTTTGGTTAAGGTGAATTGATAAGGCTTTCCAAATTCCTAAATATCTAGATTCTATATATATTTGCAAATCCTCTCCTCCAACTAATGGATATGTCGGCGATACGAATGTATGAATATTTGAATATTTGTATATCTAGAGCATCACTAATTCTCCATTCGATCCAAATCCTAACTACTGGATTACAATAGCTCACAATCATAGCTTCCCTGCTAGTCCATGTGACCAGAAAATAAAATATTAACTCCAATCCCCAAATTTCTAAACTCAACCCTTGAATTTCTAAGAAATTATAGGCCTCTAATGGAGTTTTCCAACATACTCTAGAGATTGAATTTCTAATATTGATAGTGCATAAAATTTCACGCAAGACGTCTAAAAGTAAAAAAAAACGAACACAACCTTAAAAATTCTTTCAATAACTCTTCCCACAACTAGGCTACTTCTCAAGAAGTCAAATAAAGGGCTAATGGTCAAGTCTATAGCTTCACCCAATTGAGTGAGATGCTTCTCACTCCCATGCAACATTGAATTCAACCTTCATACTTCAAATCTTACAAAAAAAGATGATAGTTCATTGGATTATCTCCAAGATTAATCAAGGGCCATAAACAAGGGTAAAACTGTAATTATTCTCATCACAAACAAATAATACAATAGAGTTATTCAATCCCATGAATAGCATAATAAAGGCCAACACACTAACATAATACATAAAGAGATAAACTTATCTTTTTTGATCAGCGGTTGTCATTGATGTCAACCCAAGCAGCACCAGGGGCTAACCCAATATTTCATGGGAATTTTGACCTACCAGATTAATATATTCTAGGTCAATAATGCTTTTGATGGTTTCTAATTTTCGAGATGTTTCCATTGATATATGGCATGCCTTGTAATTCTTCATGGTTTGAGAGGGCTAAAACCCCATGGGGTTGGGGAATGGGTCATTGAAAAATCATAATTAATATTTTTAAGCTCCTAAAATCCCTCCCACGTTCACTTGTTAAAGCCCCTCTTAACTTAAGCATTTATATAAATTGTGATCTTCATTTCCTCCTTAGGCAAGGGATTTCGCCATCTGAAACAGGTCATCTTGGAATTTTCACTCTAACGTTTTTTCTACGAAGGTTAAGAAGCTTAGATTTTTATGAGGTGAAGCAGAAATCCTGAGGAAGCTGCAGTAAAAATTTTAGATCACGGTGCAAAACATTTTTGGAGATATGTTCTCTGGAAGTCAGGGTTTTTTCAGGCTCCTGAAATTAATCTCAAAGAAGTGACCTTGGTAAAATCGTCATAAATCTCTCTCTGAGTATCGGATTGGAATTCCATAAAAATTGGCGGATAGTGCACAGTCTATAGGTTTCTCTTTATCAATTTCAGAGCCAAATGAAGAAACAGTGACACGTGGAATGCCGTACAAGTGCGCTCTGCTGAAACAGTCCATAATTAGGGCATTGTGAGAGATTGGCTATAACTCTCTCTTGAAGAATCCAAATTGGGTCAGACTTGTTGCATTGGAAAGATGACTCAGAGTACTACTACAAGACTGAAAATCAGATATTGAGGATCTGAAATAACAGAGATACACCAGATTCAATATCAAGCTCCTAGAAGGCAAGAAAAAGCTAGATCATGTGTTGTCAAGGGTTGCAAAGGACCAGACTTTCTACGGCAGCAAAGCAAAGCAAGGTGTAGCAGAGGGTAGCATGACAAGAGCAGCAACCAAGGTGTATAAAAACAACAAGAAGTTCATCATATGAAGTCTTCAAGTGGGCATCACTACATACAATCATTGTAAAGGTATCATTGTACTTGGTCATTGTAAATACATTATTGTAAAAATTGTACTAGTATCTATCTGCCAAGGGTTGAACAGGTAGTGTTGGGAGATCTAGGATCATCATTAGGTGGTTGTGTCAAAGTTGGGGTTATGGTCTAGTATATATTCTTCTTCTACATCATTCTATATCATTGTAAAGTGGACCATTTTCCCTGGTACGAGAGTCCATTCTTCTTTTATTCTTCTAAGGGTGGTAGGGTAGTGCTAGGGTGAGTTGTAGCTCATTAGGTGTTGGGGCATCCGTTCAGTTGACTACTGAAGAATCTCGGGTGTTGGAGCATCCATCCAGTGGGAGCAGGAGAAGAATGCTTTTTTATATTCTAAGAAGTTGGAGCTTTATTTTCAATTGGAGTTGAATATTAAAGAATTATTAGAAAAGCATTAGGTGGTTTTTGTCTCGTAGTGGGTTTCCACCTTAAAAATGTGTGCACTTGTGTTCCTCTTGTTTGATGCTATCATTGTACAAACACTGATAATAATTGAAGATTAACTAATGCTCTAATTGAAAGGAATATTGATTCATCCCCCCCTCTCAGTATTTCCAACAATTGGTGTCGGAGCTTGGTTCCTTCAATAGCAGTTTAACAGCTGGAAGGAGGTCATGGAGCATACCAAGAATGGTGTACTTCTATTCAATGAAAATAATTATGCACTCTGGAAAGGAAGAATGGAGGTCTATCTCTTGGCGCAAGGTTATGAAGTATGGGACATTGTTCAAAATGGATTTACATCAACCACGGATGAACAAAGTAAGAATAATTTGGTAAATGATGCAAAAGAAAAGAATATTATTATTAGTGGACTTATTGAATCTACTTATCATAAGGTGTTGGGTTGTAAAACTGCCAAAAATGTATGGGACAAGCTTGAGAATATATATGTAGGTGACTCAAATGTCAAAGAAGCAAAGCTTCAAATCTATAGAGCAAAATTTGAGCAACTCAGAATGAAAGAAGATTGCAACATTGTTGCATACTTCCAATACGTTAATGAAATAACCAATACTCTGGAAGGATTGGGAGAGCCAGTTGATGAGAAGAATATTATATGGAAAATTCTTAGAACGTTACCAAGGAGATTCAACCCAAAGGTATCAGTCTTAGAATAGAGTGAAAATCTGGACAAACTCAGCAAGGAAGAATTACATGGAGTTCTCATAGCATATGAAATGAGACTTGATGAAAAAAAGGGTACTTCAAATCTAGAAACTACGTTTGTTGCATCTAAGCAAACCAATAAGGAAATACAACCTTCAATTGAAATGACATGCACTTGCAAGTGTGAAGAAAAGGGAGATGATGGAGAAGGTCTTTCAGATGAAGAATATGCTTACTTTACGAGAAAACTAAAATTTGGTAAGGGAAAATTCAATGGTAAAATTCCATTTATATGTTTCGGTTGTGGTGAGGTTGGGCATTTCGTAGCAAAATGTCCGAAAAAAAGTGATGGAAACTCAAAAGGAAAGAAAGGCTTTAAGAAATTCAACAAGCAAGGAAAAAAGAAAGGATCCAAAAGGAAATTTCTCTCTAAAGAAGATAGCTCATCATCCGATGAAGAAAGTGACAGCAAAGAAGAAGCTAATGAGAAAGTATTGTTTATGGCCAAGCACAATAAACAAGAAGTATCAAACAATGAAGAAGAAGGGTTGACCATAGAATAATTTTATGAGGAGGCAATCAAGCTTATAAAAGAACTCAATGCTGAGAAGATCCGTTCCAATAATCTTGAAGAACAAGTTCAAGGTCTCAAAATTGAGGTTGAAGAACACAAATGTATTGAAGAGTCACTTCAAAAGAAGTTGGAAGAAAGCAACCAAGAAAGGGAAGCATTAGAAGCCAAAGTAGTCTTGCTGCGTAAGGAAGTGAAGAAGGGAAAAATTGTCCAAAACTATGCCAACAAATCAAGGGCATTAAAAGGACTCATCAACAATCAACGATCTTACAACGACAGAATTGGCCTCAGTTACAAAGAAGAAGAAGTAGGACCTTCTACAACAAAATAAAATGAACCTATGAGATCTGACATACATGTAGACTTCATTGGACTAGATTCGCAAGCACATCCTTGGAAGATGATTCCTCGACGAAGAATTTCATCCAGGTACCAACATATTTTTCATGGCTATTGTTATTCATGTGGAAAATTTGGTCATAAAGCAGTAGAATGTTGCATGTACCCTATGAACCAATACAATTCCAAGAGATTCTTAAAATATGAACCTCCTAGGGCTCAACGAAACATCAATAGATTTGAAAATTTAAGAAATAATATGGAATGTTACAAATGTCAGAAATTTGGACACATAGCCAGAGACTGCAGACTTGAAAATCCTCCAGAAGAATATTCGAAGCCACAGAATGAATGAACATGGAAGAAGAAGAAGATTGATAATTGTGCTCTCGCTCTCAAGGCTCAAAAAAAGAAATATGTGCGGTATGTTGACAGCGGTTGCTCAACGCATATGACTGGAGATAGAAGGAAATTTGTATCTCTGAAAGAGAAGAAGGATGGAACCATATCCTTTGGAAATGATGGATCTTCAAATGTTATAGGATCAGGTACCGTCACTCTCGGAAGTAAAGATGTTATAGCCAAGAATGTTCTATTGGTCAAAAACATGAATCACAATCTGCTCAGTGTTGGACAAATGTGTGATCAAGGACACACAATGCTATTCAACTCCACAAAATGTGAAATCAGGAAAGGCAGGTATGGTAAAATTGTGGCTACATTAAGTCGAGCTCCAACTGACATATATGTTCTGGATGAAGCAACTAAAGCATGTCTACTAGCTAAAGAAGATGAAAGCTGGTTATGGCACAAAAAAATGGGTCACATAAACTTTGAAAATCTTGTTAGGATAAGCAAAAAGGAAGCAATACGATAAATGCCCAAAATCTCAAAACCTTCCAACACACTATGTGAGGCATGTCGACATGGAAAGCAAACAAAAGTCCAATTTAAAACAAAAGAACACTTTGCATCACATCCATTGGAATTGATACATACTGATCTATTTGGTCCTATGAGAACAAAAGGCTTAGACAGAGAATTATATTTCATGTTAATGATAATGACTATACCAGGATGATAGCCATCAGTTTCCTAAAGAAAAAATCTGAAGAATTTGAGTGCTTTAAGATCTACAAGGAGTTGGTTGAAAATGAAACTGATTTGAAAATAAAGTGTTTAAGATCAGATAATGGTGGAGAATTCACTTCCAAATTATTTCAGCAATACTGTGACTAAAATGGAATAAAAAGGAAATTTTCAACAGCACGAACACCTCAGCAAAATGGAGTTGCTGAAAGAAAAAACAAAACCGTACAGGAAATGGGTAGAACAATGTTGAAGGAATCAAAATTGGATGAAAAATTCTAGGTTCAAGCAATTGATATGGCAGTCTTCATTATCAACCGAAGTCTTCTCAGAAATAATTGCAACAAGACTCCATATGAATTATGGAAAGGAAAACCAGCTAATGTAAAATATTTCAGAATCTTCGGAAGCAAATGTTATATCAAAATAGAAGATCAAAATTTGGGTAAGTTTGAATCACATGTTGATGAAGGTATCTTTGTTGATTACTCACGCAAAAGAAAGGCCTATAAACACTATAATCTAAGATGAAAACAGATAGTGGAGAGAATAAATGTTACATTTGATGAAGATGGTGTTCTAGCGAGTAATGATGAGGATCTAGAATCTTTGAAACTTGAGACAGAGGCTGAAAAAGACACAGATAAAATTGTAGAAAAAGAAGCAACTATCAATGAGGAAGAAGTAAACAATGATCATCAAGATATACCAGAACAACAACAAGAAGCTCCTCCAAGGAGAACAAAAGAGTGGATTTGAAAGAACCATGCATCAAATCAAATCATTGTTGACATAAATGAAGGTCGATAGCTTCGTTCATCACAACAAGCTCACGTTGCTTTTCTAGCAACCTTTGAGCCTAGTAGTTTTGAGGAAGCCAACCAAAATGAACATTGGGTAGCAGCTATGAATGAATAATTGGATCAAATTGAGAAGAATAACACCTGGGAATTAGTTCCATGACCAAAAGATAAAAATGTCATTGGGACTAAATGGGTGTTCAGGAACAAATTGAATGAAGATGGGCAGGTTACCAGAAACAAAGCAAGTTTGGTTTGAAAAGGCTATGCACAAGTGGAAGGAATTGATTTCGATGAAACATTTGTACCAGTTGCCAGAAGGGAAGCCATCCGAATGTTTCTCGCCTATGCATTTTCAACAAAAATCAAAGTCCACCAAATGGGTGTTAAGTCAGCATTTCTGAATGGAGAATTAGAAGAAGTTTACATCAAACAACCTGAAGGTTTTCTACTATCACAAAAATAAGACTATGTTTGTAGGTTAAAGAAGGCTCTATATGGTCTCAAGCAGGCTCCCAAAGCATGGTATGCTCGTCTTTATGGATATCTACGTCAACAAGGGTTCAAGAAAGGTACTATTGATAGCAATCTTTATGTACAAATAGATAAAGATAATTTAACAATCGTTGAGGTATATGTGGATGATATAATATTTGGTAGCAATGATGATCGACTAAGTAAGAAATTTTCTACAAAGATGCAAAGTGAGTTTGAGATGTCTTTACTTGGTGATCTGACATACTTCTTAGGGCTTCAAATATATCAGCAAGAGAAAGGAATATTTATATGTCAAGACAAGTACATCAAGGAAATTCTCAAGAAATTCAAAATGGAAGATTGCAAAGCCGTCCTTACTCCAATGGTAACAGGTTGCAAATTGAGCATAGACGACTCATCTAAGGATGTGGATCAGAAGTTGTACAGATCTATGATTAGTAGTATTCTATATGTAATAGCCTCTCGGCCAGATGTTATGCAAGCAGTTGGGCAAGTAGCAATATTCCAAGCAGGACCAAAAGAATCACATATTATTGCCGTCAAAAGAATTCTTCGATATCTAAAGGGCACAGAAGAATATGGCTTGTGGTATCCCAAGGGTAAAAATCTCATTATTCAAGCCTTTATAGATGCAGATTGGGCAGGAAGCGTTGATGATAGTAAAATTACTAGTGGAGCAGCATCCTATCTAGGTGGTTGTCTCATATCATGGTTGAGCAAAAAACAAACTTCATTCTCGTTATCTACAACGGAAGAAGAATACCTTGCAACAACATCATGTTGTACTCAAGTCCTTTGGATGAAAAAAACTTTGCAAGATCTTCAAGTACAATTCAGTGAGCCTATTCCCATATTATGTGAAAACACTAGTGCCATCAACATCTCCAAGAATCCTGTCATGCATTCAAAAACAAAACACATTCTGATAAAATATCATTTTGTTAGAGAACAATTCGCCGAAAATAATATCAAACTTGAGTATGTTTGTACAAAAGAAAAAATTGCTGATATCTTCACTAAACCTTTACCTCGTGAAGCATTTGAATATCTTCGTTAAAAGCTTGGGATTCTCCCAAGCTCTCATTAAATTACAGGTCTGCATGACAGTTGTGTGTCAGCGAGAGTGGAAGTGTGTGCAGGTCCATAGGATGGTTGTGGTTCAGGGGGAGTTACCCTTTTCCATTGATGTCAAACGGGGAGAGAATATTGTAGGAAGAGGTGTCATGATCACAGGGGGAGTACTTGTGTTGGCATCAATGCCAAAGGGGGAGATTGTTGATCAGCGGTTGTCATTGATGTCAACCCAAGCAGCACCAGGGGCTAACCCAATATTGCATGGGAATTTTGACCTACCAAATTAATATATTCTGGGTCAATAATTCTTTTTATGGTTTCTACTTGTTGAGATGTTTCCATTGACATATGGCACGCCATGTAATTCTTCACGATTTGAGAGATATTCATATTTGAAGTTTGTACCCCCAGTTAGTGGGCTAAAACCCCATGGGGTTGGGGCATGGGTCATTGAAAAGTCATAATTAATATTTTTTAAGCTCCTAAAATCCCTCCCACGTTCATTTGTTGAAGCCCCTCTCAACTTAAGCATTTATATAAATTGTGGTCTTCATTTCCTCCTTAGGCAAGGGATTTCGCCATCTGAAACATGTCATCTTGGAATTTTCTCTCTAACTTTTTTTATACGAAGATTCAGAAGCTGAAATTTTTATGAGGTGAATTCAAAATCTTGAGGAAGCTACAGTAAACATTTAAGATCAAGGTGCACAATATATTTGGAGATATGATTTGTGGAAGTCGGGGTTTTTGCAGGCTCCTGAAATTCATCTCAAAGAAGTGACCTTGGTAAAATCATCATAACTATCTCTCTGAGTATTGGATTGGAATTCCATAAAAAGTGGTGGGTATTGCATCTTCTTTACGTTTTTATCTATTAATTTCAAAGCCAAATGAATAAACAATGACACGTGGCACGTCATACAAGTGTGCTCTGCTGAAACAGTCCATAATTAGGGCATTGTGAGAGATTGGGTATAAATCTCTCTTGAAGAATCCAAATTGGGTCAGACCTGTGGCATTGGAAAGATGACTCAGAGGAATACTATAGGACTGAAAATCAGATATTGAGGATCTAAAATAACAGAGATACACTAGATTCAATATCGAGCTCCTAGAAGGCAAGAAAAAGCTAGATCATGTGTTGTCAAGGGTTACAAAGGACCAGACTTTCTACGGCAGAAAAGCAAAGAAAGGTGCAGCATAGGGTAGAATGACAAGAGCAGCAACCAAGGTGCATAACAGCAGCAAGAAGTTCATCATATGAAGTCTTCAAGTGGGTAGCACTGCATACATTCATTGTAAAGGTATCATTGTACTTAGTCATTGTAAATACATTATGGTACAAATTGTACTAGTATCTATCTACCAAGGGTTGAAGAGGTAGTGTTGGGAGGTCTAGGATCATCATTAGGTGGTTGTGTAAAATTTGGGGTTATGGTCTAGTATATATTCTTCTTCTACATCATTTTATATCATTGTAAAGTGGACCATTTTCCCTGGTACGGGAGTCCATTCTTCTTTTATTCTTCTATAGGGTGGTAGGGTGGTGCTAGGGTGAGTTGTAGCTCATTCGGTGTTGGGGCATCCATTCAGTTGACTACTGAAGAATCTCGGGCATTGGAGCATCCATCCAGTGGGAGTTGGAGAAGAATGCTTTTCTAGATTCTATGAAGTTGGAGCTTTATTTTCAATTGGAGTTGAATATTAAAGAATTATTAGAAAAGCATTAGGTGGTTTTTGTCCCGGAGTGGGTTTCCACCTTAAAAACTACGTGCATTTGTGTTCCTCTTGTTTTCTATTATCATTGTACAAAAAATGATAATAATTGAAGATTAACTAATGCTCTAATTGAAAGGAATACTGATTCACCCCCCCCCCCCTCTCCGTATTTCCAACAATCTTATACATTATACTTCATAGTTTCTAAGATATTGGTTTACCACTTGTAACATAATTAAATAAAATACAAACTCCATTCATAAAATAAAACACACCTTGTAACTAAGCATAATCTAAACATTGTACAAACTCATCAATATAAGCATACACAATCTCGCATCATAGAAATTTTCATGAACTCTAAATAATAATTCCATTTGATTAAAAGAGGAAAATTTTAATATTTGTTGAAACCAGAGAAGAGAGAGACACTTTCCACCCAACCATAGGCTCAACTAATTTATATTTTTTTTACAGTTGACCACCCCCAATCCAAATTTGATCCCTTAAGAGGAAGACCCACTCAAGGATTAGCAAAGTTCAAAGCAGGGTAGAAAACATGAAGGTCACTCTCTTTCATATACATTATTCAATATGCTACCTTTAAATCCCTAAGTGAGGTCTTTTTACCCTTCACAATATTTCCACAATGGGCTTGCACAACATAAAGGGATTCTTCTCTAATATAAAAAATTCATTGATTCCTCGCCTTTCTTAGTGCCTTTCATGCTTAGTTTAGGAAAACTTCTAAAAAATTCTTTTGCCCCTAGAACATAAGTTGAAGAATTACACACAATATTTCTTATACATTTAGGTCAAACCCATATAGTATGATGTGAATTATAAGGATTTATACCACCATCTATTCAGAAACCTCAGTTTCCATGTGTGGTTAGGTTTCTCTTCTCATAATTTATCTCTAGTTTGAACACATTTTCTTGTTTGTTTTTTCATGAGAATGTAACACACTTTGCATATTGAAATTCACTTCCACATCCAAATTTACTATGTTGCATGAGAATTTAGGTCTCATCTTAAACTACATGATCAATTAGAAGCCCCCAGATGGTATAATACCAATGCCTCTAGAGAAACTCAAAACTAATCCCATTTTTTTTCATAACCACTAGCAGTTGGGTAGTTCAACTATCAAATATGAAATATAAATGTTTCATTTAGGGTGATGTTGATGGTGTTGGATACTGTTAGAGTCGGTATAGTCGTACCTCCGTCAGAGATCAAAAACTCTTTGTTGCATTTCATTTTAGGTGTCTCATTCATCCAATCAGTTGCATTCCATTAGAAGCATTGATTATCTGATGGAAGGGTCTTGTCTCTCATTTTTCCTCATGTCATGTATCTGCTGGTTTGTGTCTGATCATTAAAGTTCATCAAAATTCATGAAAGTCAATTTTACAGTCATTCGTAGTCATGGATGGTCTTTTGGTCAGCAAAGAGTCATTTCAGTCATTAGGTCTAGGGTTTCGTCTTCAAAAATGTCAAATAATGCCAGTAGGCACATGAGGATGTTTCTAATAAGTTTTCATTCCAAAATTTTCATCATCAATAATGCTGAGAATGATTCTTATTCAAAACTCTGTTTTGAAGAACAAATCATCAAATTTGTTTTTGTAATAAATGTAATTTCATCCTTTGTAATTTTTAAAGTTTTTCAGTCATGAAGTACTTCATGCGCAGCCCTGGTCATCCTTTTCTGAAATCCAATGCCAACCATCCCTGCAAAATTGACAAAAGATTCATCATTCAAGTCAAAAAAGTAAAATGGAAACCAAAACAGAGTTTGTATTAAAATGTCAAAGTGCCAAAGTTCTACAACTTTACAAAGTGGGTTATTTCAAAACAAAAATGAAAATCCATGGTTCTATAAGATATTTTCCACATTCACAATTCATTTGCATGCAAGAAATATCAGTGGAGCCAAGTCAAGTTTGGAGGAGCGAAAACAGAGTTTTTGGAGGCGGACTGTCTGTGAGTTTTCTTGCACGACGCGTTGGGAGGAGGTCGCGACGAATACACTGGTCGCGGCGCACAGAGCCGATTTCCACTGTGTGTTTTTCAACTGGTACGACGCATACAGTGAGCGCGGCAGACTGGGTTTTTTGCGCGGCGCACAGGGCCGACAAGGCAAAATTTTACCTCTGCTCAAACAAAATTCAAACAACTCAGTCTTATATGATCCAAGTAAGTGTGAAGAGAATTTACCATTGCTATTAAATGGTGTTTGCTGTGATTTGAAGAGAAGAATATAAGTGTTGAATGGTAAAAACATAAACCCTACTCTCTTGTTAGAAATGGCTCTTATAGGGTTTCTGATTGGTGTTTTAAAATTCTGATCTTGGTGCCAACTGGTTTGAACTCCATTCCCCTCTTGTGGTTCCCTTCCTCCTTACTGTCACACTACCATCATACAGTCCCTCTCCTTTTCCCCTATGTCCCAAAGTCACTCTTATCACTTGTTCCCATTTATCCCTATCCCTTAACCCTATCATTCCTTATCACTTTCCCTCTCCCATATCATTTGCAAAAAATACCCAAATCCCCAATTCCCAATAGTCAAGTGACTATTAGCACACCTTAATCTCACTTGACTGTCCATTCTTCCCACTGTTCCTTATTTACCACAGTTCCTCATTTTCCTTTGGCATATTTGGCATTGAAAACAAACACCAATTTATCATTTTCAACAAACCAAGCATACACTTGACATCTAGCTTGCAGCACCATGACGGACACTGAGTCATCATATGAGCAAGATAGTGATTCTACCACAGAGCTGCATGTACCGAGAAGGCCTCGAAAAGGTGGCAAACATGTCAGAGAAGAGCCCACATCGTTGAATGAGCTGCAAGCTTGCGCACTTTCCAGATCATGCTTTCAGCAACAGTCATGCTTTCAGTATTGTGAGATGATTGCTCAAACTCAGCATCATCAGGAGTTGGTTCGCTTGTTTGTTTTACATTTGCATGATGGCCATGTAACTCTGGCTGGTGTAAATTTCACCTTGACACCAGAAACCATTTCTCAGGCAACAGGAATACCGAATGTAGGTGAACAATGGAACAAGAGACAACAGCTAGACAAAGGGTATTATGAGCCATACATCAGGCCTGGCTATGTGAGGCAGCTCAGCAGGGTGTTCCCTTTCAGATTCTTGAAGGAGTCCTATGCGCCATTGATGAAACTCATCATCAGATACTTCAGCTTTGAGGGCCGGTTCTCGTGCCTTTATGCTTACCATATCCGATTATTGATGCATTTCACGAGAGTGAGGATGATGAGCATTCCATATTTCATGTGTCGAAACATAGAGCGGATGACTACTCTTGTGCAGAATAAGACTCTCGATCAGCAGCATAACAACATTTATCATTATGCGCTCATCAAGATCATTGTTGTACATCACCTTGGATTGCAGGGCATTGCATGGGAGGATTTCATTGCCCATGAATTTTTCACAGCTCATCACCCTCCTCCGGAGATTGTTCATGGTGCAGGTGAGCATTCACATCAGTTTGGGGGTCCTAAGACAGAGCCTATTAGTGTTCCAGTATGTGTTAGCTATCAAAGAGGCACCAGAGCCTTATTTGCAGCAGCACGACGAGTACTATCTCCACCCGGGGTGGAAGGGGTCTAGTTACCTTCATCAGCAGCAAAAGTAATATCTCCACTTGGGGTGGAAGGGGTCTCGCCTTCGACATCAACACAGGTACAGGGACAGGACAAAGGCAAGAGGCCTATGCAGGATGAGGGCCCTTCAAGAGGCCAAGACACTGATTTTACACTCATTGATGTTGATTTGAGCTCTCCTAGCTCAAAGTTGAGAGAGACCATCCAGGAGCAGAAAGCTGAGATCGACACATTGACCATGAAGTTGTAGAGATATCAATGGATTATAAACTACTTGGAGCAGTGGAATAAACAATTGGAGGATCAAAAAGTAGTCATGGAGTTGTAGAAGATCCGTGAAGACCGGGAATTGGCCCGGAAAAGACAAGGTGACATGACACCCTTTGAGCGGGAGATTTGGCTTACGAGGGTCAATGTTCATCTCAAGAAACTATTGGCGAAGGAAAAAAAGGACAAGGACATGCTCAGACATATGAAGAACCATTATTGGGCCCGCACACACATTTGCAAAGCGAAGATTAAGATCCTGAAAGCGAGGCTAAGGAGGGCACTGAAACGACGAAAGAGGCATGATCGACTCCAAATATTGGCCGAAGCTTCTTTTGCTGAACATGGCACTTGATAGGGAACCTTCACTCTAAATTTCAGCAAATTTGGAGAAAATTTTGTCATTTTTTTTGTTTGGTCACAAAACAGATTTTCCTGCCCAACGCGTTGCGCCACCTTGCGCGCGCTTACGTTTGAGAGATCTTCTAGAGGAAAAATTTACATTTTTGAATTTTTTATAAAAATTTATGCATGCTCAGGAATGGCCTAAGGATTTCATCAAGTTCTGGGTTGCATAAAGGGTAAAAAACAACTTGAAAATGGCCTTTCTGCCACTTTTTACACACACAGGAAACAGTCTTGGGAGATTGAAGTTTTGGAGGGGAAAATGACATCCAAATCCAGAAATTCCACTTGGGTTGGAAATTCGACAGGCAGGGCTTTCCAACGAGCTATAATGATCTCACTTTGGACTTTGGGAAGTGCCTCAAAATCAGCTCCAAAGTTTTGCTACGCATAGAGATTTTGGGCGCGGCGCATAGAGAATTTTGGCCTATTTTTCACTCTTCAGCTCAGAATTTTGCCCAGTTTTGACTAGTTTCACTTTTTAATGTAACTATTGATCTACCTTGATGTAATTTCATTACCATGATGTAAATTTGGCACATTTTTACTTTTTCTAGAGGATTCATTCACTAAAAATTGAAAATTAAATGAATGAATCAGTTTCCTACCATATAGAGGCAAGTTGTTTGATTGCCTAGATTTCAATTCCTAGTTTAGAATTGGTTGAAACAACTCCTAGAAGGATGAGCTTGACCCCTAGAGGCATGGGAATGGGTTAGGCTGGTCTATATTATGTATTTTCTGAGTCATTTTTAGGGTTGGGTACTTGGGAATTGTTTGGCACTTCATTGTACATCACTTCTGCATTTTTGGCAAAGGAAAGACTAGGGTTTGCAGCACTTTTTGGGATCCTTGTGGCTCTGTGTTTTGATGGTGTTCTTCTCTATGTATTTGTAAGTTTCACTGAATGTTTATGTGTATCATTTCCCTTCTCTTTTTTTCTTATATTAAATAGATCAGTGTTAAAGGTGGAATTCAATAGCTTGCTTTTCTCTGCCTTTAGTTTTGTTTGATTTTACATGTTTTCATCTGTTTGGAGAGGATCCTTGAGATCTATCACCCTCTTTAGCTCCTCAGCGGTCTAAAACATCCATATTTTCAATTCAAATCATCAAAACCATTGCCTTCCCTACCCCAATAAGAATTCTGCAAAAACTAGGCCTAATCCCCAGACCCAAAATTGCCTTTCCCTTGTTTCCGACAAAAACCCCAAAAATCATTTCAAACTCCTTGATTTATATACCTAGCCTAAAATTAGCATTCATTTCAGTCATCTCAAGCCCTATTGATATATTTTTCCTGAGATTGACCCAGAGAGAGCCCTCTCCTGTTCAGGTAGGGCTAGCTACCAGACTGAGCGTGGTTTGATGTTACCCTGAATTCTGCCTTCTTTCAGCCTGAGGTGGATTTAGGCAATAACGTAGTGGCGACCATACTGGGGAAGAATATGGTTTGCTTTTCGGTGTTAATTTTTTTATAAGCTACAGACAGAGCCTGAAGTTATGCCAGGTAGCCTTCGAAACGCTCTTGCTATGCATCAGCGAAAGTAGATAAACGCTGCTTCAATCAATCTCCGGTCTAGCTTGTGAACGTGACACTTGACTTGTGAATTACCCCAGTATATCAGATCGTTCTGGAATTTTGGGTGATTGAGTCTAGAATTTGATAGGCTGAAACAAGTTGGTTTTGTCCTTTGATTTTTGAATAGATCAACACATTGGCTTCCATAAGACATACTAGAGAAAATCCCGATCCTGATCTGCCTCCAGTGTATGAAAATCCCAATCTGATTGCAAGAATCCATCGAAGAGAAAGTCCCCTGATTCCTCTTTTTAAATCTCATTCATGTCCCGCTATTTTTGAATATATTGAAGATCTTGATTTTGATGAGCAGTTTGAGTTGTCTTTGTTCGAAACTAAGTCTGAAAGTGCTCTTGATTCCACTGTCATAAATCCCGAGTTTATTAAATATCTTGAAATTGAACAAGCCAACAACTCCATTGATAGTTACATCTTAAATATTCATAACTCTATTGTGGCGACGAATATCCCTGAATTCATAGAATCCGCTTCTGAAACTCTTGGGCCATCAGCTGTTACATCTGATTCACAAATCCCCATCGAGCCTTTTTTCATTCCTACTATCCCCGTGAAACCATCTATTTCTGATCAACATTTTGCAATAGTTTCACCTCCACCTCCACCTCATACAGCTGCTCCTCCTACTCCACCTATATCCCCGAGATCGGTTGTGAATCCACCAAGAGCTATGGCTCAGGGAAAATTTTAAGAACCCCCCTAAATTTATATGTATAATAAATGGGTGAATCCCCATGATACATAGGAAAAATGGAAGGCGATTTTATTAATAATATAATATGTATATATAATTTTTTGGCGAATCTCTCATGAGATTAAAGAATTTATAGTTATTGCATGGGAACAAATCCATTTTAGAAGTATTTTTCCTTTCCAATATTTTTCCGTTGGAGTTTCCCTTATTCCTTTTCTCGAATATAATGATGCTAATCGCGCTCTAATGGGTTCTAATATGCAGCGTCAAGCAGTTCCACTTTTTCGACCCGAGAAGTGCATTGCCGGAACTGGGTTGGAAGGTCAAGCAGCTCTAGATTCAGGAAGTGTAGCTATAGCTACACAAGAGGGAAGGATCGAGTATATCGATGCTGTAAATATAACTTCATCGATTAATGGAGACACTGTACGAACAGAATCGGTTATATATCAACGTTCTAATACAAATACTTGTACGCATCAAAAACCTCAAGTTCGTCAAGGGGAATGTGTAAAGAAGGGACAAATTCTGGCGGATGGTGCAACTACGGTAGGAGGAGAACTCTCTTTGGGAAAAAACGTTTTAGTAGCTTATATGCCATGGGAAGGATACAATTTCGAAGATGCAATACTAATTAGTGAACGTCTGGTATACGAAGATATTTATACCTCTTTCCATATCGTAAGATACAGGATTGAAATCTGTATGACGAGCCAGGGTCCTGAAAGAATCACTAGAGAAATACCTCATTTAGATGCTCATTCACTTCGTCATTTGGACGAAAATGGTCTTCTAATGCTAGGATCTTGGATAGAAACAGGTGATGTTTTGGTAGGTAAATTAACGCCTCAAACAACAGAAGAATCATTATGTACCCCAGAAGGAAGATTATTACAAACCATATTTGGTATTGAGGTATCGACTGCGAGAGAAAGTTGTCTCAGAGCACCTATAGGTGGAAAGGGTCGAGTTATCGACGTGAGATGGATCAATAGAGTAGATGATTCCGGTGATAATGCGGAAACAGTCCACGTATATATATCACAAAAACGTAAGATACAAGTGGGTGATAAAGTAGCTGGAAGGCATGGTAATAAAGGTATTATTTCAATAATTTTGCCGAGACAAGATATGCCCTATTTGGAAAATGGAATACCAGTTGATATGGTATTGAATCCATTAGGGGTACCTTCACGAATGAATGTAGGACAGATCTTTGAATGTTTGCCCGGTTTAGCAGGAAACCTGATGAACAAACATTATAGAATAACACCTTTTGACGAAAAATACGAGCGAGAAGCTTCGAGAAAACTAGTGTTTCCTGAACTTTATAAAGCTAGTGAGCAAACAGCTAATCCATGGGTATTTGAACCAGATCATCCTGGAAAACATAGATTAATTGATGGAAGAACAGGAGCTGTTTTTGAACAACCTGTTACAATAGGAAAAGCTTATATGTCGAAATTGAGTCATCAAGTTGATGAGAAAATACATGCACGTTCGAGTGGACCTTATGCACGGGTTACACAACAACCTCTAGAGGAAAATCCAAACGAGGGGGGCAACGAATAGGAGAAATGGAAGTTTGGGCTCTAGAAGGTTTTGGTGTTGCTTATATTTTACAAGAGATGCTTACTCTCAAATCTGACCATATTAGAACTCGTAATGAAGTACTTGGTGCCATTATCACTGGAGAGCCAATACCTAAACCTGACACTGCTCCAGAATCTTTCCGATTGCTCATCCGAGAATTACGATCTTTAGCTCTAGAATTGAATCATGCTATTATATCTGAGAAAGACTTTCAGATAGATAGAGAGGAAGTTTGACCACAATAAATTGAGATCTTTTATGATTGAACAGAATAAACATCAACAACTTCGAATTGGATTAGCTTCTCCCGAACAGATTTGTGCTTGGTCCGAAAATTTTTTACCTAATGGCGAGATAGTTGGACAGGTGACTAAACCTTATACTCTACATTATGAAACTAATAAACCAGAAAGAGATGGATCGTTTTGTGAAAGAATATTTGGACCTATCAAAAGTAGAGTTTGTGCTTGTGGAAATTCTCCAGGGATCGGAAATGAGAAGATAGACTCAAAATTTTGCACACAATGTGGAGTTGAATTCGTTGATTCTCGAATTCGAAGATATCAAATGGGATACATTAAACTGGCATGTCCCGTGGTTCACGTATGGTATTTGAAACGCCTTCCCAGTTATATTGCGAATCTATTAGCTAAAACTCGGAAAGAATTAGAAGGTCCAGTATATTGCGATGTGTGACTTGATCACAAGTTCCGATCATACAGATCCGTAATCAGGAACTGTCATCCTATTAAATCTCATTGGGATGCCTTTAGCTCGGACATGCCCCTCTGGAGGAGTAGCATGAAGCTCAAAATTATAAGCATCTTTTCAAGATGTTGAGAAAGAGGAATTAGTCCAGGGTTTAGATATTCTGTATCAAATTTCTAATTGAACTTTGTGAAAACACTTCTTTCAGATAATGGAATTTGAAAGTCATTCTCTTCTCTTTTATTTGGGTTAGCCCTGAATAGAGGTATTCCAGACCGAAGATATGGCTATAGGAGTATATTCATTGCACATATGCTTCGATCAATAGTGTTGTAACCATCGAAGTAAAGAAAAGCAAGCAGGAACCTAAAGGATCAAATGGAATGAGATAAAGACAACACTAACCACTAGTATATTTGGGGAAACAGCCGACATCAATTTCGACGCTTTTGACCAAATGTCGGAAATTTCCCCAAATTTTTTCAATCCCACCCGAAACCGTCGCTATACCGACGTTTATAGAAAAGTGTCGCAATACCGACACTTAGACAACGTGTCGCAATTGCGACGTTTGGAGGAATACGTCGCAATTGTGACACTATGCCCCAAAGCGTTGCTATTGCGACGGCTGCCTCCAAACGTCGCAAGTGCGACACAATGTCTAAGTGTCGCAATTGCGACGTTTGGAGGCATCCGTCGCAATAACGACACTTATATGCGCGCTACATAAAAATACGAAACTTATATGCGCGCTACATAAAAATGATTTTATTAAAAATACATTAATCGCTTCATTATCACGCATTCACCCTCCGCTCTTATAGAACAACATTCGCCCTCGCTTCGTAATAGAATTTTCCTCAACATTCGCTCGCTCTTGCACAAAGATTCGCCCTCAACTCTGCATCAAAGATTTTCCCGAGCATTCGCTCAAATTTCCAGGTATACAAGATTCGCCCTTAGCATTCTCCTCACTTCTGTGAATGTAATTCGCCCTCATCTCTGCGAACGTGATCTGCCCTCAACATTCGCTCTCGGCCTCTTACAACATCATTCGCCCGAGCTCTTTGCAGAACAACATTCGTTCTGAGTTTTGCAAATGGATTCGCCCCGCATTTTCTCACAAGAGCTCGGCCCCCGCCCCGTAAAATCATTCGCCCTCGCCTTCAGAAATGGTAATTTCTTACCGTGCCCTTCCTCCTATAAGAGGGTCGAATTCTATTTGGGTTTTTTTGGTCAATTCCATTGGATTGTGTTAGGCTGTAGGGTTCTCTCTAGATGTCTTCCAATGTTCTTTCGGATGAGTTTCAAAGAGGATGTGTAAGATGTGTTTGTGCTTTCATGAATTTGACTCCACCAGTTTCATGAAGTTTAAGCTATGGATTTTAGTTCGACAAACTCATCCATCTCAACACCCAGTAACAAATTTCCCTTGGTCTGATCTATATTGAAGGTGAAGTGCAAAGTGGTAGAGAATGGGAGATCTAAAGTCATCAACTTTATCACAAGGGTAGTACTCCAGATCGAAAGTGATGAGCTTTAGTTCTCCAGATTTGGGGATTTTCTGATGACATACCAAAGGTCACATCCATACAACCATATCAAGGTCAATGTTGAGATCATTCTCATATAGATATAGGTCACTGATATATAGGGTTAATATCATCATCACTATCCATGGAAACTGAATGGTTACAAAATCTGTGATTTTGGTTGGCTCATTTATAATTATTACCCATTTACAATAGAGCACAGAAAAGCTAAATATGGCTCGAGCAGAGCCTTTACAACAGGCAATGGAATTGCAACTGCTTCATCAATAACCAATAGCTCCACTTGAGAAAAATTTTCATAATCTTGGGGCTGGATATACTGCAGAGCAAACAATTTTAGTTATCATTCGTGCTCCAATATATTAATATAATTTTTACATTGAATTGAAGAAAGGGAAACAAGAAAATGCTAGCCATCATACAATGCTTTGACATAAGAGTTTTGAGTGACATACTTGAAAAAAAGAACTCATCCACTGATATTTATAATCATTTGAGTTATTCAAGTTAAACACAATGTCAAGAATCAAGATTCAATACCCTCTATTATCTTCATCACCCAATACAAGATTTAAAATTTTCCCAAAGAAACGCTTATTAAATTGGCAGCCATTATTTCTCCCTGCTTTAAAAACCCTACATTTAAATGAAAACAAGAATTGCATTTCAACTACAAAAATCTATTAGTGTTCAAGTGTACATGTGTGCATCACTTGTGTAGGGTATTCCTTTTCCACTTTCACATTATCCAAGAATGTGTGCAGTATAGTTCATATTTTTTGTGATTTAGATTATCTTGAAAAAGGAAAGGTAAATTATTTCCCATGGAAAAAGAAGGTTTTCTCTTTTTACTACTGGAAATGGTACAAAAAAGTTCCATTTCTACCTGAAACTCCTATGAAACAGGAACCAAATAAAGGCCATGTCCTCAATGGACATCATTTGGCTTTGAAAATGGCCATTGCACCGTGTTTTTTCTTATATTACATCACGATAGTTTCTTAGGTCATTTCTTGTTTCTTGAGATGAAAAACAACCAAAGAAATTGTGAATATCCTTTCAAGAAATAAATGACCATTTCTCAATCATATCTCAACTATTTTTTATTTTATTCAGTGGTTGCTTACTTTGAGAGAAATTTGACACTTTTATAAGGAATATAACATAAAAACACAAAATGGGAAGAAATTGATGAGGTAGATGACCTTTAGTTTTTGTCAATTAAGAATTGATAATACACGATGCATGTTCTATACTACAAACTAGATTCCTTCCTGGAGTTAGGACACAGAGTATTGAATCAAAGTTGTAGTTTCTAACTTTTGTATTGGTTCATCAATCTTGAAATTCAGACATTGCATGTCTTCATTGCTTCATGTTTGAATAATTTGCATCATATCGTACAATAGGAAATTAGGAATTATGATTATTATTACTTTATGGATCTGTTAAGTTACTTTTAAGTTTTCATGTTTTAGTGTGAAATTATTCTAGTGTGCCCCTAGGCCCAGGTGAAGGAATGCCAAGGACTGAGAACCCTAGTTTTTAAATGGTATTGTTTCTTATACCTAAAAACCCCTCAACATCACTTCTTATTAGTTCTTAACAATAGTGTTGTAAACAATTTTAGAATTGATATAGAAAAATCTCGCACTTCTCAAGATAAAGTCCTAAAGCTAAAGTGTGATACCATGTGTAACTCAATAGCCCCATTGTCACCTCACCAACCTCTTTTCACTTCAGGCTAGCTCTCCTCCAACTCAAGGGGGGTTCTCCCTAGTAGATGTTAGGGATCTAATGGCCCAACCAAACCAAGTCAAGAGCCCCTAACTCTCTATGTTTACTACTATCAATCAAAATATTGAACAATAGGGTCAGACATGCATCCTGAAGATAAAATTGCCAGGGTATTTTTGGGTAATTTCAAAGGGAAAGTCCCCAAACACATATAATCAAGGAATTATAACGTGATTTCAAAAATTAAATATCAACAAAATCGTTTAAAGGATATTGAAAGGAAAATGGTGATGGAAGATAGAAAGTGCCTTACTTAAATGCTCTAAGGATTTTTCAATAGTTGCTCCAAAAGCTTCACTTCAAGGCCCTTCAAGATCGTCTCCAACAATGCTATACCATCAGCTTCAACAATGTTGCTCCAAAAATGTCCTCAAGGTCTTCACAACAAGTTTACTAGAAGTTGCTCCACCAATATATTCAATAAGGTCTTCATTGTCAACTCGTCTCTTGTTTGGGTGCCTTAATGTGCAATGACATGTTTCCAGGACTGAATTCAATGCAAGGCATATTTGAAACTCTAAATTTGTCTTCCGGTGTCTTATTAGAAATTATTTTAGTTTTCATTTTGTGTTTTCAAGTTATATATTGTTTTTGGAAATATGATGCAATGTGTTGTCCTTGATGGCAACCTACTTGATGAAGTTGTCCTTGATGGAAACTGACTTGATGAGTTATCTTTGGATAGCAAACTATTTGTTAATGATGTAAATATGATGTATCTACAGAGCAGTTCAGAAGTAACAAAGAAAGAAATTCCAGTAAGTGCCAGAGTAATGATGAATAAGATATGTCACAAAGCATACGTGGGTTTGTAAAGGCAAAGTAGCGTATGTACGCGTAAAAGTACGTACCAAGTAGCGTATGCCTATTTGCGCTCTAAATTTATAAAACCAGGGGACATGACCATGGTATTGGCCCACAGTATTGAGCGCTAGATTATCTATTTGATCCCATCCAGGAATACCATCAGTGGTTAAGTGGTTTTGACTCATGGTATTGATAAAGGCTAAAACTATATAAGGAGAAGAGGATCATAGTGCAAGGTGTGCATAGGTCTGGGTTTTAATGAATACTTCACTCTGAAGTATATCTGGATGGAATGGGTAACAGTTTATTGATTGATTTGAATTAATAATGCACCTATGAAGAAAATTATGAAGAGGGATCTCTAGATCTGAAATGACTATGTATTTTCTAGATCTGTTTATGGAAAGTTTAGATCTTTGATCGGACGAATGTTTGCTGAAGTGAAGGGTAAAATCTGAGCTGTTTATCTAGTCTGAAGAGTTGCGCAGCCCTACAATGTTTGCAGATATATACACATGTTCATCACAGCGAAAGCGCGTATATACGTCGGTTAGGTTCAGCAAAAGCGCATATGAAATGTAAGTTCAGTCCTTAAATAGTTGCAGATATATACGTGGGTTTGTCTCTGTGAAATCACGTATATACGCAGGTTCAATGAAGTAAAAGCACGTATGGAATCTAGGGTTTTGCTGAAGTGTGTGGAATGAAATGTCTGATCTGTTTTGTTGTTTTACTGCTATCTGTCAATGATGTATTCATACAGATCTGGGTTGTTTGAATGTTGATTATGCTGCTGATTATGTTGATTAGAGATCAAGTTGTTTTTTGATTGCCTGATGGTACAATGAATGAATTGATGAGTTTATAAGTTTAAGTTTGATGTATGATGAGCTTAAATGTGTGGAGTGGGTCCAGTCTGGAAATATGATGAAAAGAGGCCTACAAGATGTGTTGTATGGAAGCTGTTGGATCCAGTATGAAAATTGATGAAACGTGGTCCGTAGAGGTGTTGAAAGTCGAAGCCTTCAGTGAGGGGGTTGTAGCTCCCTTCCAAGTGTAGTCAGAAACTCCAGAGAAGGGTGCAGCTCCCTCTCCAGAGAGGTCAGGAATGAGATCGGGGTTGAGCTCCTTCCAAAGAGGGTTTTGAGAACGAGAGACTTCTTGCATCAGTAGTGGGTGCCTCACAGGCCGGTATGAGTCTCGGCGCCTCGTACAAAATTCTTGTAAGAAGTTTTCTTTATAATAAATATTGAAGACAGTAGACGACAAGAAGGGGTGGTTTTCTCCTAATTGGGTTTCCACCTTAAATACCGGTGTTCATGTGTGTTGCTTATGTGTGATGGTTTATTTTGTTATTACTGCACATGCTTACTGCTTACTAAACATCTGATGAATGAATGATGCAATGATCTAAGTAAATAATTAAATGCATAATAAGATCTCTAGACATACACAATTTTTCTTAAGGATATCCACGTGTATACGCGAGTTGGGTTCAGTAAAGTAGCGTATGGGTTTAAGAGAAAGAAAAAGTAAAAAGTTTTCAGTCATCTCTAAATACTGATTCACCCCCCCTCTCAGTATTTTTCCCAACAATTGTTTTCAAGTTTTTACATTTATAATTTATCGCAATGTAAGTGTCTCCGATCGTATAAAGACAAGAAAAACTCGAGATCGGATGATCGCGAAAGAGGCCAAGGCCAAGAACATGTAAAGGAGCATTGCTCTATCTTCAGGTATTTTAGTTATTTATTCAATTGAAATAATATTAATTTTGTTCAAATATGCAAACACCTAGCCATAGTACGCCTGATGATTCCCTCTTTGAGGAAGAGCTTTCTTCATCCCTATCTCCAGCGCTTTTGTTGTGAAAAAAGACACGAGATGCAAGGTCGGAATTTAATACTTTGATAGACGCGCCTCAAACACCTGAAACAGAAGAGAGGATAAAACATCTTATGAGCCAGCTAGAAAGATATCAGGTAATAATAAAAAGTCAAAAGGATATTTTTTTTGTTCTACATGAGATGAATTGTGATAGTTTGATTTTTAATTTTTACATTGACTAAACTAACAAAAAGTTATTTTGTATGTAGCGTTTTCTGGCACTTGCTGAACCCAGTGTTGGTGGTAGTGGGACACAAGGGCAAGAGATTTCCCAGCAACCCTCTCGTACACCTTCTACTCCTTTAGGTGCCAGCCAAGAAACACACCCTACCCAAGCAGACACCCAGCCAACCGCTGAACATGTTGGCAGTGATGAGGCTAATATGGCCAACTACATTATTGCGTTTCCTGGAGCTACACGTGTCAGCTCCATAGGGACCATTAATGGCACGTTGTTGGTGAACGATGAAGGTGTCCCTATAAAGCATGTACAACTCCCAAGTAAATTTTAATATTTTAACTATTTCATGTACTTTATCTAAAACATATTTATCATGATTTTTATTTTTAAATTAATGATAATATCTTCTTCTTTTTTTGGTTTTATTCTGTGTAGGAAACAATGAGTTCTACAGGATTCTGGAGAGCCATGCGTTGGTAATTTTTGCCCAACCATACGTACAGGGTGTAATTCCTAGAATTCCAATCTAAAAAAAGAACTTCTAGATTATCTAGAAGCCCTTTTTGGGGTCGGCACATTTGACAAAACAACGGTGGCTCAGGTAGCCGGCAAATATTTGAAATATACCAGGGACACCTATAGGACGCAATTGCAATTTAACCCTAGATATGAGCGTCCTCTCGCAGTTTCAGAGAGTGAATGGAGAGCACTCATCCATGACGGAAAAGAGAAAAGGGCAAAGAAAGAAGGAAAAATGCCAACTGGACCCGCAAGGTAAATTACAACTTTAATTCAATAGATTTAATTTTCTCTATGTCTAAAATAAAAGTGTGCTACGTCATATCTGACTTCAATTTTGTTGATGCTAGGTTTCCTGACACCTCAAAGGAAACCAAAGCTAGGATTGAGAAAAAGGGCCATCACAAGCTAGGCCAGGGCGACTACTTGAAATTAGTTGCAAGAATTGTAATTAAGTAGCTAAACATCTTATAATTAATTGTATCACCTTCCAACGTTTTTTTAATCCTATCAAATATGATTAAAAATACACAATCATATGTAATGTAGGGTGATGACTTCGAAACAGAAACTACAGAGGAAGATAAAAATATCGCTTTCCATTTCGGCTATCAAGCCGTAGTTGAACGTCGCAGAAGCTTGGGGCAGGTCCCAAGATCCAGAATGCCTGATAAGGTAAAACATTAACCTTTTAATATGTTTGTTTTCGTCCATAAATTTAATGTCTAACAACTTTTTTTAAATCAGGGGAGCAGCACTATCGATGAGGAAAATAACCCAGTTTTAGAGCCAGATGTAGATGCTCCTCACGTGCAACCTGATCATTGTAGTGGGGACCAGGCCGACAATGCTACTATCAGTGAGGGCCGTGACGGTAATTAATTTCCACTTATAATTTTTTCTAATTATACCTTGATGGTTGTCCTTATAACGTTTTTTTTTTAAATGACAGAGAATGTTTCCCTTGAGGATCTTACCACCAGAGAGGAAGACAAGGCAACAGTCCCATTGGTGACAACTGGTGCACCAGGTAAATAATCTCATTGCAATTTTTTTTATTAATATTACCGAACTAGTTCAATGATATTTAAAAACTGACAATTAAAATTTAATATTATCTATTTTTGTAGGTGATGCCCCATCACTGGATGAGACCAGACATCGTGACTACGCAACTAGGTCAGCAGTGCGGGTCGAAAGGCACGAAACAGGAGCAGAGCACGATGATATTGAGGATGTAATTAGGAGCTTTAGAAATAGGAAGAAGAAAAAGAAAATTTGATAATGTAAAATATTGTATTATTATAAGACAAACGTTACCATACTTGGAACGTTTTTTGCGTTATATAAAAAACTCATTTATCATACTATTTTTATGTCAAGCATTAATTGCAATGTTTCCTTGCGTACTTTTTGTTGAATTGTTTTTTTATTAGCTATTGAATATTTTTTTTTATGCTCATGAAAGTAAAAAATGAAATATAGATTGGGTATTGGGGAATTGAGAGTGATGTGAGGGGGGGGGGAGAGGCCATAAGAGCTTCCACCTTCACGTGGTTGGCCCTGTTTAGTAGAGAATAATTTATTGGAGCGATTTAATCTTGGAGCAAACCACCCTCGATCCAGTGTAGCAACAAAAAAGTCACTGTTGACTTAGTTGCTACTCTTTCAGATCGTGGGAGGCTTGTTCCAAGTTCATGCGACTCCAATAAATTGTTCTTGAAACAAAGAGGAGCTTATTCACGTATGTTTTGACATTTTCAACATATGTTCTAACATTTTCATAAGAATGCATCTTAGAGTAAAAAATACTACATCAATTACTTGTATTTATTGTATAGATAATGATGGATTTTGATTGACTTGGCAGTGCAGGTACAAATCCTCTTGCATCACGAGCAATACAACTTGTCAACCAGGGTCATGTCCAGGATATTTTTGCTTGTGCGCTTGACCAGGTTCGTAATGTCACATTTTGTAAGTTCCTTTACAATTTATAATTCAATATTAAGCTTGTTCATGATTATTATCTAGGTTTTTTGTATGTGTTTTTTCATCTATTTGATTGTAAGCAACTCTGCATGTTTCCTGTTGTTCACTATGATTTCTCCCATTACCAATCCCAGGATGAATCTGACTTTATTGTTACATAGGTTACTTTATTGTTACTATGATTTCTCCATTTACGATTTCATAGTTTACATCATGTAAAGTTGTCAATCTCAGGTTGGTGATGAGCTTTAGTTCTCCAGATTTGGGGCTTTTCTGATATTTTCTCCCTCATGTCATTCCTGCATCACCTCGTTGTTTGAGCATGCCAATTGTCTACCACTTGTACCAATTGGCACATGTAAATCTCTGAGTGGTGCCACATTTCACCTATTTTCGGCCCACTTGACCACCTGAAAAACTCAAATCCACACACCATGTGTCTTTATCATGGAGTGCCACATGTCCTAGATATTTAGGCCGACTTATTGATCCGTTGTCTGACTCAAGAATCCTGTGAAAATTCTTTTGCATCAATTCCTTATACAGCTAGCCATACGAAATTTATCCAACAACACTTTATTCCAAAATAATCAATGTTACAGCAAAGTCTAAGAATCCACCCCTCAATACTCCAATTGAGGGAGTATTTATACAAAAAATTATAAGAAATATCTCATAACAAAGTGAGATATAATTTACGATGATTCATGAATATTTTACAATAAAATAGAGACAGATGGTCTCATGGATAAGAGAAAAGATAACCGATGTTGTGCTGTTCCCTTTTTTAATGAATGTGTTGGAGGCAAGCCCTATGATTTGGCTTGCTGCTGTCCTCTTTAGTAACTCTGTGCTGGGTGCTCTGTTTTACTGATACTCTTTACCTGTACTGATACACTTTGACCTGTTTAATCTCTGTTTATCCTTTTTATCATGACTTACTATAGTGAATAATCAAAATTCATGCAAGGATAATTTTTACAAAAAGTCTAACATCTCTTCCCACCATTGTGTTTCTGGTATTCTTGTTCTTTGAAGCTTCCTCAGAGTTTCATCAGTATCTGTATATCTGAAGAAAGTAGGCTGAATTGGGAATAAGTGTTTTACCTCATGTTCGAGATAAAACAAATTTTCCAAATTGTCATGAAGAATATTTCCTGTAGGAAATGCTTTTGTTACTGATGAACTGGTAGATGAACTGGCCTGGTTGTCAGCATATTTATTCAATTTCTCAACATAGTTTTCCAGGCTCATAAGTTTATCCTCTGAAACTAAAGGACTTGGCAATCCTTTATTCTGTAAAATATTGAATCTCTTTGTAAAGGCATTGATTTCTTCCTGCATATCAGAGCATCTTCTTTCTAGATTATGCATTAGAGTTCTTTTAGTAAAAACTCTTTTAATCTCCAAAATTGTTCCTGTTCTGTCTTGGATGCCTAGTTCTTCAAGTTGATATATGTTCTTGGTATTCAAAAATTGTATAAGCTCATTGGCTTCCTCAGGCATGTTTCCTAATTCTTCTCTTGCCTTTAGGATTTCTTCCAGAGCCAATTTAATTAAATCATTCTGCTCATACATTATTTGGATTGATGTCCAGACATCTTTTTTTGACTTAATGATGTTGGTCCAAAGAATTTCTTTGATTTCTCCCAAAGGTTTCTCCAATGTGAGATCCCTTTCTAATGCTCTCACCAATTTTTCTAATCTGTTGATCTCTCTTGTCTTTTCTGCAACACTCATCTTTGAGAGATCATATTTTTGTTCTAAGGTAATAAACTGTACCTTTGTTTTCTGGAGCTCTGTCACTTGGAGTTTCAATTCCTCCATTGATTTTATTAATTCTTCAGTGCTTAAATTGGAAGTGTTGACCTGTGATAATTCTGTTGGCTGACCTGTTGTTGTTGTTGTACCTGTAATTACTTCTGCTGTAGATGCTGGAATATTTGCTTGCTTGTCCTTTAATGCCTTTTCAAGTTCTTTTTCAGTCTCATTTAGTTTCAAGAGAAAATCCATCAATTCTTCTTTAGAGTTTTGCTTTATGATTTCTGCAGTTTGTGGATGCCTTGAAGATGGCAACTTCAGCTGTTTCCTTAAGGCTGCAATATCATCATCTTTCTTCTTGATCAAGGCTTCTATACCTTTGACATCTTTGGGATTATGACCCAATCCAATAATTATTTCTTCCAAAGTCTTTATTCTGTTATCCTTAGCCTGGGAAGAGGATTTTTTAAGATGCAATTGAGCAGTAGTATTCTCCAAGGAATTCTGCAATCTATGGGCTACCATTGATTTATCAGTCAAAGTTGAGTAAATCATTTCACCAGTTTGTTTGTGCAGCTCAATCTGATCCAAAGGATGAATATCCTTTGCTATGATTTCAAAATTGGTTCTGACATAATCTGCAGCTGCTTGAGGCTGCTGCACTTTGGGTTTAAAATGACTCATCAACATTTTACCCTGCTGGATGTCATAGGCTGACATCAATCTCTGTTGATTTTTAGGAGCCATCTTCAGATATTGATTATAAACTTGAAGTCTTAATGGATCATTTCTAGCCTTTATATTTATAAATGTCTTCTTAATATCCCAAGCATCTTTCACTGGTGGTTTGAAGGAATATACTTCTGCACTTTGCTGCCTTTGTAGCTCTTTTCTCTGTGAATTAGTGGATGTCCCACTGATTGTGCATGTTTGTTGGCTATCTAATTCTTCTCTCCTCTTAATATCAGGGATTTCTTGAACAAATTACACTTCTGAAAGATGATTTAATCTTTGTTTTTTGATATCAGGTTGTTCTGAATATTCACTGATAGGGGTAGCTATTTCTACATTTCTTTTCTTACCCTTTTCTTCATTGAGAGGAGTTTGCAAAATTGAAATTTCTGCCACATTGATCTGAGTAGGAGAAGTTTGTATTTGGGCCTGTTCCTTGGAAGTTTCAGGCTACTCTGTCATTGTGAATTTCTCTGAAACCTATGTATCAGTCTCCTTTCCTTCCCTTTGGATGCTAATGTGGCTAATGCATTGATTTCCTGCAAATTTTGTTGAGAGGCTCTAGCAGAGGAAGGACCATTTCCTGGTCTTTGCACTTGTCCAAAAGAATCCAGGTCAAGTATTTTCTCAAGATCTTTCATAACATTTTCAACACTGACCTGTTCACTATCTTGTTCTATTAAGGTCCCTTCCATCCATTCATCCATATTGGCAAATTGTTCAATCTCTGGAATTCTATGGTGAAGGTATGGGGACAATTTGTTTTTCATTCTCCTATCACAAATAAATTTGTTTGGGTCATAAGGTACTCAGTAGAAAAAATTTTGCAATTTGAGATAATCTTCTAGGATTCTTTCACCTTCTTTTCCTGCATCCCTAGAATTGCAGACAAAAGGAACTAATTGACTCTTAATTCTGAGCTGAGCTTTCTTCTTTGCATTAAAAAAATGGACTATGTCTGAAATTATCATCTGTCTGAAATATTCTAAGGAAAAGAGCCTCATTGGAACATACTTTGGTAGCTTGAAAGGACATAGCTCAACTACCATATATTCTAATTTATGTATGATTCTTTTGTATAGGTACACCAATTTGAGTCTCAAATGCATCTTTCCTATACACCTTTCTAGACCTTTTTCATTACGAACCTTCTAAAATCGTCAATATCATTGCATATTAATTGTAAAGAGCATCTAAAATGGTTTTTAACTATCTTTGTTTCATCAGCATTTTGATTTAGATTTTTGCTCATTTAGTGCGGGAATCTTGCCACCCTCGCAGTGCTGCCCCAACTTTCCGCGGCCATTTTGTGAAAGTCTATGTTGCGAGGTGTCTTCGGGCAATTCTAGTCACATGGGCAAGTCGGGAAATGATGTGGACATGGATCGTGTCCTATTGGCTCGGGGCGGAATTCACCTAAGGAGGGCGTAGTCGAGTGGCCAAGTGGAAGTCAACCGTAGAGTCCCACGGTGACGGACTGCATTTCCTCATCGGTGAATTTGTATGACCGTTTCTAATTTACGGGAGACACATCAACACACATGCCGGCTCCATAAGCCGAATCAACATCCACTCTTCATAGATTTACTCCTCACGCGGCATGATCTTTGGATCTGCGGAACGTGATGGTTCACGTGTCTCTATCGGCACAAACTTTAGGGAATTAGTTATATCACCTTTGTTATAAATAAACGCGTTTTCATACGCATAATAGTTAGCCTCCATATAGCTCTGTAATGTAATTGCATTGCCAACACAATATTTCAACAATATCATTCTCTATTATGTTTGCATTTTAATATATAAGAAGACTACTGTTTCCAAGCGTAATTCGTATTTGAAGGGTACATTGCAGAAATTTCTGGTGCGAGAAGGTCACATACACGATGAGGTTTTGTGCATTCTTGTATAGTTTCTTGTTTTATTTCTTTAAGTTCATGGTGCCATAAGTCATTCACGTGTTTATACATTGCATCTTTCATGGTATTTGTAACTTCATCTCTTGTTCATAATCTTTCATGCTTTACATTTTATACATCCCATAATCTTTCATGTTTTATGTTTGTAGTTTAAGCTGATCGGTGTTCTTGTTTGAGATTACAATAGGCAGCAAGGCACTTGCACATCTTTTTATAATGACTAATGACATGGAATCAATATTGTCCCATGCTAATTTACTTTTCTTAGTTTTTGTTTAATTCCGTAGCATTTGTTTATTTCGAGTCTTGCACATTTGCTTCGATTAGTTAGATTTAGATATATTAAATTGCTCATGTCAACTTTCGGTTTACCCACTCTAAAAGGAAACCATAGGTTTGGGCCCGATGGTGAGGGATTGAATTGTGAGTGTGTAGTTTGATATTAGTTTACTATAACGAGTTAGAAATATTAAATTGCTCATGTCATTTTCGATTTACCTCAAGAAAGCCATAGGCGGACTAATGGTGAGGGATTGAAGTATGAGTGTGTAGTTTGATATTAGTTTACTTTAACGAGTTAGAAATATTAAATTGCTCATGTCATTTTCGATTTACCTACGAAAGCCATAGTTGGACTAATGGTGAGGGATTGAAGTATGAGTGTGTAGTTTGATATTAGTTTACTTTACGCAAGTTAGAAATATTAAATTGCTCATGTCATTTTAGGTTACCTGCGAAAGCCATAGGCTGGACTGACGGGTGAGGGATTGAAGTATGAGTGTGTAGTTTGATATTAGTTTCTTTTACGCAAACTAGATATCGGGTTGCTCAAGTTGTTTATGGTTACCTCAAGAAAGCCATAGGCTGGACTAATGGCGAGGGATCGGGAATATAAGTTGATGTAATTTGATTTAGATTTACTTTGTTGCAATTCTTGGATTTCTTTAAGCATAGTTTCTTTTGTATTTGGACGTGACAAGGATAATGAGTTTCATGATCGGTAGTTCACGCTGTTGTTTGACTAGAATAGTGATGCAATTTCATTTTCTTTGAAGAATTAATTTTGTCATTGTGTGTTTTAAAATTCTTTTGAAGTTTGGAAAATCATTAGAAGGACATCATTGTCTTGAATATTTGTCTCCATACTTGTCTTTTAGAATTTGTAAAAATCCAAAAACGACAAAAAGTAAGAGATAGGTTATCTTGCACATATGGTGCGCCACACTTCATCGGCTTACCGAATCCGGATTGATAAATTAATGTAGCAATTTAGGACACACCTAAATTGACCAAACGATACCAATCACCTATCTTGTATTTCTTGGAGAGTTGGAGAATTTTCTTAATGTCATTATTGACCCTAGGAGGAGAGACTCCTGTTAATAAAGTGGTTTGCGAGGTGCACAAATAGGTCAATGAACTCATTGCTTAAGAATAAGGATAATTAGAGGAATTATGGAAGATTGCGGACGAAAAATGACGGACCTAGGATTTCCTTTGGCATCGAAGGTTTCATGACATGGAAGAAACTCTGCGATTGATAGTAAAGCATGAGATGGTATATAACGATTGGAATATTTGAAAACTTTTCATCTTCTAATCTCATGAACTAGTCATGAATTTTATCGACAATATAGGAAGCAAAATCATATTTGACGAGCGGGGAGGGCATCCCGGTAAATTAAGCAACAACACTAGGGTTAGCGGTCAACATACTCACTAGTGTTGAAACCCATTACGAGAGGATATCATGTTCAAAATGGAGTACGCATATTTGTGAAAGAATTATATCCATAAGGAGGTGGGCCTTTGGGTTGATGTTACGCGGCATGAAGTTTGGCGAGGAGACGATTCGGCTCTTCTTGAGATAAATTAGTCGATTTTTCAAGTAAGTCTCCATGGAAGAGAAGTCGAGGACGACAGTGAAGCCCAGCAACATTTCGTTGATAGAATGAGAAGTTGTTGGGAAAAGGACGGAGTTTGACTCGGGGACATGGGCACTCGTTGATTGGGATCATAATTAACGTAGCGGTGATATGAATTATTTCAAGAAAAATGTGGTGAGGGTAGAGTACATCGGCGGTTAGTTCCCATAGTCCAAAAATTTCAAAGTCGTTCGGGTAGCTATCTACGCATTGGCAAAAAATTACGAGAGGATTTTCACTAAGGACGAGTCTTTAATTTGAAAATCCCTGCTCTGTGCTAGAGGTAGATAGTCCAAATCTCTGTGAGGGGCATTCGAGAGGAGCGACATTCAAAGCTCGCAGAATTTCCATTTACGGTTCTTGTGGATCGAAAGGAATTCGGGTTTTGATGAAAAAAACAAGGATAATTACGAGTTTGGGAATATAATTGCAAATGCGGGAATTCTAGGAATGAAAATAGAGACCAACTTGAACTACTGTTTCGGTATTTTACTGTGGAATTAAAACAAAAACCAAGATTTTACGGTGGTAATTTGGGTAAGTACTGTTTTTAAAAGGAAATGAACGGTGATGAAAACGGAGTGTAGGCAACGCGTATGAATTACCGGATTTTCGGTGCAAATTTCTCGGCAAGGTGGGTGGTTGACGGTCTTCACGGTTGGTTTTGAACTTTTTTGCATGAGACCTTGGTCATTATGTGAAAATAGTGAAAATGACGCGCGTTGGTGTGTTTTATTTGCAAAGTCAAAGGCTAGCGGGATTTTTATTTTTTTAAGCGGATGACGCGAGCGGAGTACGGTGGTTTTTTCATAGGAGGTAAGTGGTAAGCGGTATACATCGCACCGCTTTTGGGGACAGCGGTTTTCGGCGGACGGCCCGATTCCATACAATACATGACACGTGGCGAGGTATTGTTTGAAAACCGCTCAGCCATCGCGCATTATTGTTCGAGCGTGGGGGTGCAATGATGAATAACAACCATTGATCATGGATTGGTTGATCGGCAATGGAGTCGGGGAAGGAGAGATGACGGGGAGAGATAAAGAAGCGGGCCCATAATTTAATTACATCGGGGGGCGATTTGATTGGTGGAGTAGGCTATTAACTAATGAGGGTTAGTGCGTCTTTTAAGCGCGGCGGGGGAAGCGAGGCTCATGATTGATTAGAGATTTGGTGATTAATCACAATTAACACCATATTAAGGTTATATTTTCAGCAAGGGAGGGATATATAATATTTGGGAATTTTGTTAAAATAATACGGGAATAGGTGGATCGTCTTAGGGATTGATAATAAAGTTATGAAATTAATATGAAAATGAAATGAAAGCGCTAAGTATAAAAACTTTAGAGTTTATGTAATTAACTTATGCTATCGAGGTATTAAAAAAAAATTTGGTTCTTTTGTAGAAATTTATGAGCTCGTTAGGAAATACAAAGCTGACAATGGTTGTATCTTAAATTTGTGGAAAATAATTTGAAATGAAACCTTTTTGTTTAGGTTGTTGCGGCGAGTGCAAACACGTTCAAATTACTAGGGGCATTGACAAGACAATAAATGCCCTTGTTTCGGAACTCAAAATTTTGTCAAAGTAGGTAAACGCTTTCCTTTTGAGTAGGGTGGTTTTCCTTTTTCTTGATGGTTTGGTGTATCTAATTGAATTAGTTTCTAAAGGTATTTTTGGTTGCAAACTCCTTTCATTTTTCATACGGTATTGGCCTTGTGGAATACATTTGATTGTGTGGTCTTGTTAGATCTGCAACATTTGTAGTTTAGTCTTATGGGTAGGGTGCACTTTTATTATGGAAAATAGTTGATGCAATATTGTCATTTAATCCTTACTGCAGGGTAGCATGTTGAGAAGTTTCTTGTGAAACATTTGGCATTCAAAATGACACTTGATCCTATACAGCATCATGCACTTGACTTCAAAATTCATATTCAAAGTGTGCCAGACAATTCTTGCAAAATTTCAAATATTTATGTTGTTTTAAACCATTATCTTTTTCATGTATTGGATGCTGAAAATGAGAAAAAGACTTTGGTATGAAACCAACAGGTGAATAATTTCCAGCAAAACAACCACTTCCAAGACATGATTTAGAAGTAGAACATATGTACTTATGAAGCATAGAAAGATATCCTTGATGCATTGTCAATGTTTGGCTAGGGTTATTTTTGGAGAAAATAACTCCATTAGGGGAATTTTGACGTCTAAAATGGGCCACATAAGAAAAATGTACAACAAAAATAAACTTTATAACAACCAATAGGATTCAAGATGATGATGTCATCCATAATGGATGATTCACCATTTTTGGAGTAAAAAAGTAAAAATATTAAAAAATAATAAAATAATAAAACTACTTTTTCAACTCGCATTTTAAACTTATCTCCCAAAATTTTTACTCAAGCTGGATACCAGCGACGCAATTTAATTCTCATCCAAGAGAGTCTACATGTTGCATACTTTCGAGCGAACTTACACGAAAAATGAGAAATACATAAAAAACGTGATTGTAATCACGTTTTTTTATGTATTTCTCATTTTTCGTGTAGTAGGACCCATCAAAAGTATGCAACATGAGTACTCCTTGGATGGGGAATTAAATTCCGCATCCAACGAGTACTCCCGCTCGAAATTTTAGTAAAAACTTTGGGAGATAAGTTGAAAATATGAATTGAAAAAGTAGTTTTTTCATTTTTCCCTCTAAAATTTGATGATGTCATCAAATCTTATTAGATTTTTTCCACTATTATTTTATAATTTCCTTAGGAGGCCCATTTTAGACCTAAAAATTCCCCTAATGCCTTATTCCTAGAATAGTGAACTTCAATACAAGTAAATGCCAGAGAAGAGAGATCATCGTGTGACGCAACAAAACTGAAATTGGACCCCTAAGGAGAGTTGGTGTGTCTACAATCGCTCTGTCAGCATTTTCCCTTGGTTTACCCCGTTCTTTTCCTCCAGCCCGAGTCTTAATTGACTTCTTCTTTCTTCGGGTTTATTTATCAAATTCGTAGAATTTGATAAATAAATACTATCCACAATGGTTGGACTTTAATTTATATTCCCGACTTTATATTATATCCAAGCCTTATAACCAATGTTTAACTTTCAACACTTTGTATTTATACTCCACGTTTCTTTTTAAATAAATAACTTGTAATGAACTTTCGGCTCTATATTTCACCACCCAACCTTACAACAATCACGCTCCAGACTTATGCTAATTATCTGCCAATCATTTAATTAAACAATTTCATTATACTCCGGCCCCAACTATATATATCAATAACCAATCAAACACTCGTATCGTACCTGGCTATCCTCTGCACACCTTAGTTAACCTCCGGGCAAGTTCAACGTGCGACCACCGTCCGATGGCCCTTCTCCAAATCAACGACTCTTGGCAATTTCGCTCGGCTTCCAACGTCGGACTTTAACGTGCGATGGCGCGGGTTAAACGGTGGTTTTCCGGGGGTCACTTCCCCACGTGTCGCTTTCCCTATGGAATCGCTCGCGAATAGGAAATACCGCCTACTCCGCAAAAGCGGTGCGATATGGGCAACCCGCTTTTGTGATTCCGCTCGTGGTTTTGGTACAGGCTTGACCACGGGTGCAAGTCTGGTTCCGCTTTCCTTTTGTTTGTTAACTCATGTCCAATCCTCGGGTCAGGTTCCGAAAGAACAACAATCTTGTCTCTTTATTAAGCGGGATTTTTATATTTGAACAGTGTTCACGACCCTGGTTCTCTACACAGACCTCGCCTTCGAGTGGGGTGAGTTCACAGGGTTATCCAACAATTTACGGAAATTCAAAGACAAAAGAATGGAATTATCAGTACCCAATCGCCTCACAGTTAAACAATTCTTCACAATTAGCAGTTCGATATAATTCAATGGCAACTAAGCTTGGAAATCATTTAACTGGAAACAATTGTTCACACACACAGGTTTATTGCAGAAATCCCCTCTCTACTCTCCTCTTCCCTCTCTAATTTTATTCATTCGAGGAATTACAATTTATATACATAACATATGGCTCTTCGGTTCCTCTGAGAGGACTGTTCTAGAAATCAAAAGGTCTAATTATAATAATTCAACTAACTGAAATTGTTCGACTCCTACAACTCTAACTAGTCTAAGTAATACAGTCAGCTGAGGTATTGACACCTAGCTGTTACAACTCAAATGTTTTCGAACCCTCCTAGCCACAACATGTGGAAAAAACCTCCTACATTGCTGGCTAGTGCCTAATGCCCCCGCATCATCGTGTGACATAAACCTATTAACAAAAGTGAACAGGGAATGATTATTAATTATGGCATACTAAGTTGTCAGTGATTTTGACTATTTGTCTTTAACATGTAAAAATGTTAAATTCCAAACTTACATCATCATGGTTTGGCATCATGAGCTCGACTAATTGTCCACCATGCTCATAATTTCATTGTTGTATTCATATCTATAAACAATGTTTCAAATAATAATAATAAAGTTCTATAAGAAAAATCCAGACCTCCATGTTGTTGCTCCTTGTGAGACAAAGTCAAAATTGCATTACACAATCTGACACATAAGAATCTCCTATATCCCGGTGGTATGTATCCAAACTCTTATAATAGTGTCTTCAAGACTTATGTTGACATTACCAATGAGATATTTAAGCAATGAAATATGGAGCCTTCTTCATTGTTGTATATGTAACAGTCTTTTATTAATATAAAGATTGATGGTTTTGTCTTTCTGAAAATGAAATGTAAAAATAATTTATTGTGGTCAATTGAAAAGTTTTTTTTTTTAAGTTTTTCATTATGGAAGGGCGACATAGATATATGCCCTTCTAATTGAAATTCGGACCTGCCCTTCAAATTTGATCACTGTGTGGGACCTTAGCAAACAATAAAACTATTCCGCCGCGCGTTATATAAAACATATAACAAAACCTTTGTCAAAACTTCAAACGAACCCTTTAGCCGTGGGTATTTCATCACGAATTGATAATTTTACCATGTACCTTCTTCTATAGGAATATTCTTCCACGTGATTAGGTACTTCATAATGGTTATATGTCAAAGAGATACAGAATGTTTATCTATAACTTTTTGCGGTTCAAGAATCAACTTTCATTCTTCATCTAATTTTGGAAGTTCTATTTACATTGGCATATTTTTTCCCAAAACCTTTTTTAGGAAAGATACATGAAAAACCTTACGAATGCAAGAAGAAGGAAAATATAACTTCTATACCACTTGTGCAATCCTATGAATAATTATTTAGGGCCATAACAGTTTTGCAGTGTGGAAAAAGTCGGCAAAAAGTCCCGACTTTTTGAAAAAATCCCAAATTTTTCCTGGAGCCGACTTTATTGGCCGAATTTTTGCCGACTTTTTCATCCCTGAAAAAGTCACGATTTTATCCTCGAGGTCCTGAATTTTTGCCGAATTTTTCGAAAAAATCTCGAGTGAGGTAGTTTCTTTAATAATTTTTTAATTTTTTTTGAAAAAATCAGGATTTTTTCCAAAAATGAATATTTTTGTATTTTTTTAGTTTTGCCGACTTTTTCAAAAAACTCCCGACTTTATCGAGTATTTCAACTTTTGGACCCTTGCCGATTTAATCCCGACTTCGAATTTTTCCACATTGCATTTTTGAGCTAATTCTTTATTCTTCTTTTTCTTGAATGAAGATTGCTTATAATGCTATAATCTAAAAATACCCAATTACCCTCCTCAAATTATCTTTCACTTCAATGTTGTTCCCCTTGTTGTTTTATCATGTTTCATGTCATTTGAAGGTTTTCCATAATAATTTTCAAAATTTCTTTAGTATTTTCCATATGTGACTCTGTTTCCTATACTTTGGACTTATCTTGCAAAAAGTATGAGATACTAGGAGTTGGATATCCATAAAGGGCCTTAAATGGGGAAATTTAGTAGATGTGTGATAGGTAGTATGATAGTATCATATTACCATTCTTCCTTGAGGAACCCACTTCATCCATTAAGATTGCTTTTCTAAAGAGTAACATTGTAGATAACCTTAAAAACATTTGTTAACTATTTTTGTTTGACCATTTGATTGTATTTGATATGTAGAACTCATGGCAGCTAGTGTTTCTCCACTCATATTAAATAATTATTTCCAAAAGTTTCTTGTTACTATTACTTTAGGAAAACCATGAAGACTATGAATTTCTTTCACGAACACTTCTGCCACCTGGCTTGTTGTTTATGTACTTTGAGCTCTACAAAAAAAATCTACAAAATTGTCTATATAAATGACCACAAAAATGTAATACTTACCTTTATATTTTAGTAACCCTGTAATAAATTCTATTGATATATCTTCTAGTCTTTGAATATGTATGTGGAATGGTTGAAGTAACCCTAGAGATTTTTTCCCTTGTGAACATAAAACCATAAAAAAACCCAAAAACATCATAAAGCACTAGACACAATGTAGTGGGAAACAAATACCTAGGCACATATAGTGCACCACACTTCAGCAGTTTACCAACCCTGGTTGACAATTAATGAACTCAATTTAGGAGACTAGGTTGAGCACAAACAGACACTTCTGCCACTTGGCTTGTTGTTTATGTACTTTGAGCTCTACAAAAAAAATCTACAAAATTTGTCTATATAAATGACCACAAAAATGTAACACTTACCCTTATATTGCAGTAACCCTGTAATAAAGTCTATTGATATATCTTCTAGTATTTGAATATGTATGTGGAATGGTTGAAGTAACCCTAGAGATTTTACTATCTCTCTTTTATTTATTATCCAAACCTGACCTTCTCTTACAAAATTTTGAATATCTTTCTTCATTCCTTCCAAAAATATATTTTTTGATCCTTTGAGATGTTTTAAGGAACCCTGCGTCGTACCACCAGAGAGACATGGGACTCCCTTAATATTTGTTTATTCAAATATGCTTGCATGCATAAAAATATTCTACATTTGCACCAAAGTATATCTCTCTTTCACTCCTAATGCTCCATAGAGTTCATCCCATCCTTTATAAATTTTAGTTTTTGTTTAGTACTATTGTCATTTTTCCATTATGGAAAGCTTCTTCTAGCCACCTAGGAATAGAAAATGTAATTGGATATAAATTTGAGGCCTCTTCTATTTTAGAAAGAGCATCATGTACTAAATTTTCCTTGCCCTTTTTGCAGATTATCTCAAAATTAAAACTTTGCATTTTTTCTCCTCATTTTTGTTAATCTTCCAATGAAATCCATAGCTTCAAAAAATACTTTATGCTATCATGGTATATCTTTACTTTAAAGTACCTCGCAATGATATACTATCCCCATTTTTTATTGCATGTAATATTGCTTCCATTTATTTTTCATACGTAGATTTCACCAAATATTTTCTTTGAATTCCTTGCTTTTAAAAGCCAATGATATCCCTTATTGTGTTAATGTTACGTAAATTCCTTGTCCTAGTGTCTCACACTCTACTATGAATGTTTTACCAAAAGTAGGTGCAACCGATGTTGGTGTAGAAGACATGGCATCCATTAAAAGAGAGAATGCCAAAGTAGCCTCATCATTCCATATAAATGATATTTTCTTCAAAAGATATGTGAGTGGACTTGAAATGCATGCATAATTCTTAACAAATGATCAATAATATCATGTAAGTCTAAAAAATCTTCTAAGAACCTTGATTTTCTTAGGAATAGGTCATTTTTTAATAGCTTGCATCTTTTGAGGCTCCAAATTCACTCCTTCCTTTAAAACAATATGAACCAAATACTCGAATTCTTATTTCCCAAAAGCACATTTGGATATTTTTACATAAAAATGATTGTTCTCAATAATTATTTATATAACTTTTTCACATGTTTAGTGTGGTATTCCCATGATTTATTATAAATATGTGTATTATCAAAGAAAACCAACACAAATTTTATAAGATGGGATCAAACAAAATTGTTCTTAAGTCGAGCCCGCCAGACTTCAAACGGCGATAAACCATAATTCAAACCAAATTCGCGTTCCAAAATAGCCTGCTGACATCGGCCAATTTTGTGACGCGAAAACCAATTGAATTCCGCCCTAATCTTTTTCAGGTCCGAAGTTGGGCTGGCATACGGAGGGAGAGTTGTGACGTGAATTTCTTATCAAATTCGCCCTAATCTTTTCGAGTCCAGATTTCCACTGCGGGATCGGCCCAAACAAAGATCCGCTCCAATCAATTTCTGCCATGTTTCCTCAATCAAATGTTGCCCTGTTCCCAGATGCGGGTGCATTCGATGGCGTTTAAGGCGATGGGACATGGATGTGGCGATTTCATATCAATCGCATTAAGTTTTAACGCGGTTCAATTAAGTTCCAAGGTTTTCACATCAAATCGCATTAAGTTTTAACACTGTTCAAGATCGGACCTCCACTCCTGTTAGCGATTCCGCATGTTCCAATATGATCCGGCCTTCGGCTCTCATTAATGATCAGAGATTAATTATGATGGGCGTCCTTCGATTGCATTGCAATCGGGTCGATAAAATGGCGTTTCTCTATGGTTTTTCAGACGAGCCGGTTGCTGGGTTACACTGCCTGCTCACTGTGACGAGAAGGAGAAGTGGCTAGCTGAACTGCTGCTTAGACCTTGCTGCATATCTGCATTTCTCTCGGTCTGGTCTATGTCTATATTCCTCTGTTTCTTGGAATTCTGCTTCTCCGTCTCGTCTTGTGCCCAATGCTGAGACTGTACCCATGCCTTGCCTATGTCAAAGGATGCGTTGCCACACGGGGAGCACTAGAGGTCAACCCCTGTGCGCTCCCTCCAGCCCCTCAACTGAGTCATCTTCCCAGTCCAGTTATTATCACGCAGGTCGCTATCTAGATACTAGAAGTGGGCGGGGTTGTGTTCTAGGATCTGGCCACCGTATGGGCTCCCCTGCTCCTCATTTCCCCACCGCTTCACCTTCTCCCACGACGCGCACTACGCTTTTTTCCTTTAATTTCTCTATGAACCACCCACGAATCCAAGCTTCAATTACTGTGGTTTTCTGTGAGGATGCCCAAATGGAAGAACAATGCACCCGTCCAGTGGGTCTGAGCTCAGAAAAAGCTGGCCAGCATTCGAGCCTTCAGGAGGGGAGCGGTGGCATGAATGTGGAGATAGCACCTAGCGATCCTGGACCTTTCGAAGGATGGTGCCGAATCATCGAGGAACCACCGGAGGAGTATTTTGGTTAATTTGTTTTTCTTGCTTCGCGGCCCACTTAATTGGGCTGCTTTTAGATTATATTACTGTGCTCGACCTCTGTACTATTTTTGAATTCTGTAAACGTTCAAGACTGGTTTCCCCGTATGAGGTCAGTCTTATTTTTTGATTTTTTTATGAAAAATTTTCCATGAGTCTGGGCAATGTTTTTGACTTCGGTGTAATTTTATTCCCACTATTAATAGATTAACTTTACTTAGAAAAAAAATGTTTCCCTGTTTCTATTTTAAACCTGTTTTTTGAAATACAGAGCCATGTTTATATGATTTTTTATAGTCGAAGCGCTGCGGGGTGGTTTATTATATTAATATTTCACGGTCGAATTATGTTCACAACAATTGGAAAAAAAAATGTTTCCCTGTTTCTATTTTAAACCTGTTTTTTGAAATACAGAGCCATGTTTATATGGTCTACGTATTATACTCTTTCTCTGTATATCTACAGGAACCTTTTTGCTAGGAACAAGGTGGATGTTGTAGCGGGCTACTAATGGAAACAAGCGAGCCTGAACCTTACATCTCGGATGCAACAGATGGTTATCAATTTTGGAATCAAGTGAGCCTGGGTTTCTGTAGATGGTTTTTATTTCCAGGAAAAAGCGAGCCAGAACATACAATCGACCCTAGGTTTATACATATTTTTTCTCTATCATGGATGCTTTTTTTGTGAGGCATATATCAACAGTACATGTCTCTACACATTTCCTGTATCTGCTTTATGATACTATTTTATGTGTTGACAGGTTATCACTCTGCCTTCAAAACTAGCGATGATGGTTTATTGATATGGTATGATGGTATTTTTATATTTTGGACATATCACACTCCTCACATGATTAACGTTTTTCTCTATTCAAGGATTTTGGGTACTTTAATTTGTATTTGGAATAATGGACGTCAGTACTCTATCTATTTCTTTACTATTCTACATACTACTATTTCACTTTCTTATAGATGCCTTGGGCATATTTGGATGCTCTCTCAGATTGTCGATAATCTCCATGTGGACCATTACTGGGTTTTATATCATGTCCCTGTATGTGACATGGGGTATTTTTCTATCATTGTTTGGGGTGGGACTTCCACTTTTCTGGATGGATATTTGGGTTCCAATCTTCAGATGTGAAAATGTAATGACTTCATGGACTGTTTTACTTCATATAATATATTAAAAACAACTTTTTTTCTCTTGTAAAAAAAAAAAATGATTAATGTTTACCATTACTGGGTTTTATATCATGTCCCTGTATGTGACATGGGGTATTTTTCTATCATTGTCTGGGGTGGGACTTCCACTTTTCTGGATGGATATTTGGGTTCCAATCTTCAGATGTGAAAATGTAATGACTTCATGGATTGTTTTACTTCATATAATATATTCAAAACAACTTTTTTTCTCTTGTGAAAAAAAAAATGATTAATGTTTATCACTCTGCCTTCAAAACTAGCGATGCTGGTCTATGTTGCTGGTTTATTGATATGGTCTGATGGTCTTTTTATATTTTGGACATATCACACTCCTCACATGATTAGCGTTTTTCTCTGTTGCAGGATTTTGGGTACTTAATTTGTATTTGGAACAATGGACGTCGGTACTCTATCTGTTGCTTTACTATTCTACATACTGCTATTTCACTTTCTTATAGATGCCTCTGGCATATTTGGATGCTTTCTCAGATTGTCGATAATCTCCATGTGGACCGTTACTGGGTTTTATATCATGTCCCTGTATGTGACATGGGGCATTTTTCTATCATTGTCTAGGGTGGGACTTCCACTTTTCTGGATGGATATTTGGGTTCCAATCTTCAGATGTGAAAATGTAATGACTTCATGGACTGTTTTACTTCATATAATATATTCAAAACAAATTTTTTTCTCTTGTGAAAAAAAAAATGATTAATGTTTATCACTCTGCCTTCAAAACTAGCGATGCTGGTCTATGTTGCTGGTTTATTGATATGGTCTGATGGTCTTTTTATATTTTGGACATATAACACTCCTCACATGATTAGCGTTTTTCTCTGTTGCATGATTTTGGGTACTTTAATTTGTATTTGGAACAATGGACGTCGGTACTCTATCTGTTGCTTTACTATTCTACATAATGCTATTTCACTTTCTTATAGATGCCTCGGGCATATTTGGATGCTTTCTCAGATTGTCGAAAATCTCCATGTGGACCGTTACTGGGTTTTATATCAAGTCCCTGTATGTGACATGGGGTATTTTTCTATCACTGTCTGGGGTGGGACTTCCACTTTTCTCGATGGATATTTGGGTTCCAATCTTCAGATGTGAAAATGTAATAACTTCATGGACTGTTTTACTTCATATAATATATTCAAAACAACGTTTTTTCTCTTGTGAAAAAAATGATTAATGTTTATCACTCTGCCTTCAAAACTAGCGATGCTGGTCTATGTTGCTGGTTTATTGATATGGTCTGATGGTCTTTTTATATTTTGGACATATCACACTCCTCACATGATTAGCGTTTTTCTCTGCTCAAGGATTTTGGGTACTTTAATTTGTATTTGGAACAATGGACGTCGGTACTCTATCTATTGCTTTACTATTCTACATACTGCTATTTCACTTTCTTATAGATGCCTTAGGCATATTTGGATGCTTTCTCAGATTGTCGATAATCTCCATGTGGACCGTTACTGGGTTTTATATCATGTCCCTGTATGTGACATGGGGTATTTTTCTATCATTGTCCGGGGTGGGACTTCCACTTTTCTGGATGGATATTTGGGTTCCAATCTTCAGATGTGAAAATGTAATGACTTCATGGACTGTTTTACTTCATATAATATATTCAAAACAACATTTTTTCTCTTGTGAAAAAAAAATGATTGTTTATAGTTGAAGCGCTGTGGGGTGGTTTATTATATTAATATTTCACAATCATTGGAACGCCCAATATTCATAACAAATATTGGAGATTTACTGTCATGTTTTAAAGTTTCATTTTTTTTTTTAAATTGAACCCGCCGTCGGTATACCGACGCCTTGTAAGCATCAGAATTGCGACAGCTTAAAAACGTCGGAAGAGCGACAGTATAAAAACGTCGGACGCGCAACGTTCAAAGCGTCGGACCACATTTCGTCGGAATTGCGACAATTTACAAACGTCGAAAGAGCGACGTTCAAAACGTTGAACCACATTTCGTTGGAATTGCGACAGTTTACAAACGTTAGAAGAGCGACGTCCAAAACGTTGGAGCACATTGCATCGGAATTGCAGCAGTTTACAAACGTCGGAAGAGCGACGTTAAAAACGTCGGACCACATTTCGTTGGAATTGCGACAGTTTACGAACGTTGGAAGAGAGACGTTCAAAACGTCGGACCACATTTTGTCGGAAGTGCGATAGTTTACAAACGTCGAAATCGCGATGGTTTGGGAAACGTCGGAAGAGCGACGCTTGTTTGGAAGTGATGGAAAATGTGTCGGTAGTGTGACACTTTGTAAGTGCGTCGGAATTGCGACGGGATGGCAAACCATGTTTTGCCCATCCTCGAACTGTCACTCTTGTGACGACTATGTGTTGGAATAGCGACGAATTGGCCGTCGGAAATTGGGCCAAATTTTCTAGTGTCTGTTCTTGGATGCTCAATTTCTGTTGTATTAGGATTTTCTTTAGGGCCGAGTAGGGAAGGATTGACAAATCTATCCCAAGCTAACTGATGTTTTTTTAGTTCATAAAAAATAATTAATTTTATCAAGCCATGATGGCTGACAACTTCCTCAGGGTTTTTAGCTTTCCTAATTCGAACAACAGTGTCATGCAATATAGACTTCAAGAAAAAAGGAAAATTAATTGAAATCTTTTGTTTGAGTATAGCTAACAATTTGAGTTGACTGGAATTTACCACATCTTGGCATCCATCACATCTGATATACTTTTGAATGATGACTTCTAGTTCTTGCCAAGGCTGCTTCAAGGATGCAGGGTCAATATCTTTTCCTTTTCATATCAATTTCTCATCTAGGTCCTAATATACTGAAACTGCTTCTTGCATGAGGACATGTTTATCAGTCCACTTTTTCCCTTCCATTGGAAGTCTGGAGACCTCAATAATTACTTCTTCGGAGACTAGTATAATTCTACCTTTAACTATGGTATGCCCTTCCCATGGGTTCTGCAAGAATTCAATTGCTATCTCCGTATTGAACCCTTGTAGCCTATTCAGATATGAAATCCAACTAGATTGTTGGAGAAAAATGCGAGCTAATTCTGTAACTTTAAAGTTTGTGGGTTCATTGTGAATCGAGTTTTCACCCATAGCTACTATGCTTTCGGAACTAATTTCTCCACCCTTCTGCCAAGGATAATTTTAAGGATGGAAAAATATGTTGAAGTTTAAAAAATTGGTGAATCTCACTAGTCCCTGATATGCAAACTATAAAATGTTTATAGATGTATTTGTAAAATTATTCAAATTTATAATGATATTATATATATTTTCTATATAATATGGGCGATTTTTAATGTAAAATAATTTTATATTGTAAAATTTGGGTGAATCATTTTTATAAAAAAATGGAAATTGGGGAATCTTTTTTTTTGAAAAACCATAGAAAATTAGCCCACCTGCGAATATTAGCCCCTAAAATTTTCCATGCTGCATGCGCTTCTCTTGGCTCTGTTGGTTAAAAACAACACAAATATTGCATGCAACTCTTATAAAATTTATTATTAGAAATGTGACCTCATGACATTAATGCAATGATTTTATTATCCAATCAGCCTATCTGAACCGAGTATCATAGTTAATTCGCATGCCTGTTTATTATAGATATTCGTACCCCCTCCAATAAGAGAAGGGAGTCCACGACATTTAAGCACAAGAAAAGAGGAAAGGAAGCATAAATCATGAATGCACATGAAATAGAAGTCTGAATCTAGCAATGATCGCAAATGTACATCAGGTGGAAATGACCAAAAAGGGAGAAAAGCGGAGGAGTAATTATTATGAAAAGGATTTTCTATTTTAACGGCATAATATGAAGGAAGCGTGATAGGTAACAATTTATGACGAATGCTATTATCACTCAATTTTGAATAAGTAAGAGAATTCATCTAAAACCAAAGTTGATTATGCATATAGGTTATTATAACGATAACACTTAGTCAAATAGTGCATTACGCTTCATGAATGGATCAGTAGGGGATAGGGGCATGTAAAATAAATGGTTGTTGTAAAAAATACTCCAATACCACAAGCAGAGCCACTCCTACCAGTAGGCGTCCATAGCCTCGATAAGGTTGTTGTTTTAACCCAAAAATGAGCCATAATCCTCTATTTAAAATTAGATAGTTATCTTGTTTTGTGGAGATACCACTATGCTAGTGTGGTGGCTAGATAGTCATAGTGCCATTCACAGAGATTTAATAGAGTGATCAGGCCAGCTTGTGCTGAGACCTCTTGTCTTTCAAGTAGTTTTCGTTGTTGACAAGGTCACTACCCTGGTGTGATGGCCATTGTGGGAATGTCACCTGTTATTTCCTCATGATCATGGTAGGCTGGCTCATAATGAGACCCCCTATCCTCTCTTTTAAAAATTTGCACATAAATATATATTTTATTTTTGTTATAAATGGAGGGAGGCTCATTAACTCCTTAAGAGTTATGGATGGTGTAAGAAGGAAAAGGAATGCCAATAAAAATGATGCCCTTATTGCCATATCCTCATGCCAAAGAGAATTGCCACTTGAGAGTGTAAAAAGATAAACCAACATAAAATTATGATAATGAATTGTGTGATTATATGTCTGAACAGGAGATATAGATATCCAACCAATCATTATGTAGATAAACCATGTTAGTTTCTAAAGTAAAGATATCCATCAAAATTTCAATAAACATAATATTAGTAATATCACTGCTTTTCTCTTCTTTATGTGCAAATTCCTCATTCAATAAAATGATTTTTATGGAAATAATGTGTAAAGGAAGGGTGGATATTAAAAGAAAATCAGCAAAAAAACAAAATTTTGCTACTTTCAACAACAAACTTTTAAAAACACACAAAAAAAAATGCATTTTTTCAATTGGTTCGAACAACAAAATCAAGAATGTTGATTTTAAAAAAAAAACATGCTAAAAAACAGTTGTTCAATTGGTTCGAACATCAGCTGTTATTGATTGAACAGAAATTTCTCAATGGATTGAACCACAAAAATATTAATTAAAAACAAGCGCTGAAAAAAAATTGTTCATTTTGTTCGAACAACAATTGTTCAATCGATTGAATAGCAGTTGTTCAATTGATTGAACAACAAAAAATAAAAACACACGAAATGAAAAATTTTGCTGTTCATTTCCTTTGAACAACAGTTGTTCAGTAGATTGAACAGTAGCTGTTCAGTTGATTGAACAGTAAAAACAAACAAAAGTGAAAGAAAATGGAATTCTTTTATACAATGATGAAAAAAAACTATAAATTACAATCAAATGCAAGAATCATATATACACTATTTACGAAAAAAGAAGTAACAAATTTTTATGAAATTGAAGTTTTCAGGTCAATACACCCTGCAGCTAAGATTTGAATAGTGGGATCTTCATGCACCTGGTGGCAGAAAGAATCTTTTGTGAGTGGTTTATGATAGAGGCACACTTGGTGTCCATTGACTCAAAAGGTAGAGCCAGATCCATCTATGGGGGTCAACGTAATGGTAGCATTGTTGTGAACTTCTTGAATTTCATATGGCCTAAGCCACCTTGTTTGTAATTTACCCGGGAAGTCTTGGAATCTGGAGTCGTAGAGGAGTACCCAATCCCCTTTCTGGAACATCTTCTTCTTGATGAGGTTGGTGTGCCACTTAGCCTGTTGTTGCTGAATAATTGTTGTGCATTGTAGAGAAAATAGCCATGCTTCATCTAATTCATTTATCTGTTAAATTCTTTTAACATGGGCCTCTGTCAAACCTAGCCCCACTTCCTGGGTTTTTCTAAGAGTCTTTATCTCAAATTCAATGGGGAAAATTGGTTCATTTCCAAATACCATGTGGTATGGAGAATATCCAGTAGTGTTTCGCCAAGTTGTGCGATAAGCCCACAAGGCCTCTGGCAGTATAGTAGCCCAATCCCTGTGATGTGTCAAGATTGTTTTAGTGAGAATTTCCTCAATTACTTTATTGGTACTTTCGACCTGCCAGTTCGCCTATGGTTGGTAAGGAGAGGTGACTCGATGAGTGACATGGTGGTTCCTTAGAATGGTTGTAATTTGATGTCCTTCAAACTATGACCCTCCATCAGTTATCACTTCCCTCGGTAATTCGTACCGCACAAATAGCTCAAAAAGAATATTAATCATAGACTCTTCTGTAGCTCTTGGAAAAGATATTGTTTCTACCCACTTCGTCACATATTCTGTGGCAACCAGTATGTAGACCTTCTGATTTGATGGTGGATTGAATGGCCCAAAACATTCCAACACCCATCGTTCGAAAGGTTCTACTACCAACTGTTGCTACAATGGCATCTTGTCGGATTGGCCAGGGAAACCCATTATTTTGCAACTATCATAGGCCTGCATATATTTCTTTGCATCCTTAAAAATTGTGGGCCAATAGTAGCCCATTTGTAATTCTTTGTGCCTTGTCCTGCGGTTTGCAAAATGTCTGCCACGTGGTTTGTCATGGCAGACCTTTAAGATGTCATATGCGTATGTTCATATCAGCTTCTGTGTGGAAAAGGTATCCACCATTCCAAGAGAATATAGCACTGCATTAAACAATTAGCTTTTGTTCCTTCATTGTCAAGTGTTTCGGCAGTTTCCCTACAGCCAAATAATTCGCTACATCTATGTACCATGGTGCTTTTACTACCACTACAAAAAAATTCTCATGAGGGAAATGATCATCTACGAGTGGGTCATTCATCTTTAAGACTCGAGACAGGAAATATGCAACTATGTTCTCCTTCCCTGGACAGTCCTTAGTAGTTATATCGAACTCTTGTAAAAGCAACACCCAACGAGTCACTCTCCCATTTGTAATAGGATTTTTAGCTAAATACTTAATGGAAGAATGATCGGTATCTAGAAATACTTGATAGGTAGTTATGTGACGTCTAAACTTATTTCTAGCATAAATGACAACCAAGAATTCCTTTTCGATCACTGCATAATTTAGTTCAGCAGGAGTGAGTTTATTGATGATATAGTAAATAGCATAGGGCTTCTTGTCCTCCTCTTGACCGAGAAAAACTCCTATCGTTGTATATGATGCATCTGAAGAAATGTGAAAGGGCAGCTCCCAATTAGGGCCACACAAGACTGGTGCAGTCGAGACCACTTTCTTCAAATCTGAAAAAGAAGTGACACATTTGTTAGACCAATGGAATTCAACATTTCCAGATAACGCATATAAAGGCACAACAATTTGTGAAAAATTCTTTATGAAACTACGATAGTACCCTTCATATCCAAGGAAACTGCGTACCTTTTTCTGAGTACAAGGTGTGGCTAATAAAAGAATTACCTCTATCTCTTCCAGATCTACCTGTATTCCAGCTACAAAGATGTAGTGTCCTAAGATCATGATGCAGTGTACCCAACAGCAAATCAAAGTTTACAAAATTTATACACGCAATCAAATAGTGTAATCATATATTAATTACTATATGCACCCAGAAAACATAGACATCACGATATCTGGAAATTTAGAAAAATCGAAGAAATCGACATAAGCATTAAAATGTGAACAATCACCATTGATTGTTCTAGTTCTTCACTTCCTCATTATACTTATAATCTCCACCATCCATATAATCTGCTCTTTATCTCACGGATATCACACAATAACTAACATGACAATTAATCACGCGATATTGGTGGTTTTACTCAACCCAATAGATATTGTGTCACCTCCATACATTAATCGTACACTTTCAACCAATACCATATACTACTTCCTCACTGTGCGATATACCATTCCTCTTTGAAAACCACTTTCTTTTCCTGTAGTATGTATCTGATTCACGTTTCCAATAGAATACAAGGTTCCATAAGCTGATTAAATACACAAGTTTTAGACCAAACATTCAATAATAAAAATATTTAAAACGCACAAATATACAGATCCGAAATAAAACTCTTAGGGTATTTAATGATAAATCCAAAAAAAAACTCATAAGCAGAAGAATGATACGATTGTATTTAGGAACGATTTTTCTAAGGGTTTCAAATGAAATTCAGCACCAGAAAATAAGATATCCACACCACACTTTAATCTATTTTTCTTAAAGTAGAAATTACAGAGTTTAGCCCCTCGTGGCTTGATTACATCAATTTTTCAAGCTCTCCGCATCTGTTTTTCCAATTTCACATATTTTTATATCTAAATATCCAAAGTGGTCCTCCTCCTTAAAATAGATTTATGTTGAATCTAGTCCACAAATAAATGCTATCCTATTTCTTAGTCCTTAGCCTACTTGCTTAATCTCCATGCAGGGAGGAACCAATTTCTTATTGTATTTCATTATTAATCTAACAAATCCAAACAAACTAACTTCTCTCATTTAAAATTAAATAAAAATACTAATGGTCGATGTTTATCCACCTCATGTTTAACCACAACATGTGAACAACCGATCACATTGCTGGCTAAATCCAGATGCTCCTGCATCACACTCCTGAGGAAGAAAAGAATCATTCATCCAAATTTCAGGATTTATTCCATATTTCTGTAATTCTATTGTTTTCAACCAACTAGCATCCTCCATTAGTTGTCCCTTCCATTTGACTAGATATTGAAAATAAACATGTCCTGTAGTTCTTTTGGATACTATTTTCTCCAAAATAACTTCCACTTCTTTCTTGACGGTGTTTGGCATTTGTTCTTCCAAATTTAAAGTCTGGTTTCCCTCTACTGTAGATTCTTCCTGTAGCTCTTCCTCTGTTCCTTTGTATGGGTACAAATCTGCAACATTAAAGATGGGTGATATTCCAATCCCTTCTGGAAATTCAATTTCATATGCAGTTGAAGAAAATTTCCTCAAAATTTTACATGGTCCTATCTTCTTCATCTTTAATTTGTTGTAAGTCTTAATACGAAATCTTTCTTTTCTCAGATAAACCATGACTAGGTCTCCTACTTGGAATTACTTTTCTTTCCTCATCATATCAAATCTCTGTTTGTATTTTCCACTACTTACCTAAAATATGTTTTTGACATTTTCCTATAGTCTCTGCATCTTCTCTGCAAACTCTTCTGCCTTTGCACTTCTTATCTCTTGTTTGCCCAAATTCCTGAGATCATACACACCTCTTGGATTCATTCCAAATACAATTTGAAATGGACTCATCCCAGTACTTCAATTGGGAGTATCATTATAAGAAAATTCAACCTGAACAAGTGCCAAATTCCACCGCTTAGGATTTTTATACACTAAACTCTTCAATATATTTCCCAGGCTTCTGTTTACTACTTCGGTCTACCCATCTGTTTGAGGGTGATACACTGAAGTAAAACTAAGGTTGATACCTAGTTTCTTCCAAATATATTTCTAGAAATTTCCAACAAACTTTGTATCCCTGTCAAACACAATACTTATAGGCAATCCATGTAACCTTACAACTTCTGAAAAAAATAGATTTGCTATATGTGTTGCATCACTAGTCCTTTTGCATGCAACGAAATGTGCCATTTTATAAAATCTATCTACCACAACATAAATGGAATCATTTGCTCTTTGAGTTTTAGGTAAACCCAAAACAAAATCCACACTAACGGTATCCCATAGTCGATTTGGTATTGGCAATGGCTGATACAATCCTGTATTTTGGCTTCTTCCCTTAACATGCTGACAGATCTTGCATTTCTCAACACATCTGTTAACATCAGTTTGCATCTTTGGCCTGTAATAAAAAGCATTTACCTGAGCAAAGGTTTTGTCTTTTCCAAAGTGTCCAGATAACCCTCCCCTGTGTTTTTCTTTAATTATGTTTTCCCTCATAGAACATTTAGGAATACACAATTTATTACTTTTGAATAGAAAAACTCCTTGGATAAGATAATCCAACCACTGGCTTCTATTATGAACTGCTAGGTTTTTTATAGCTGCATTAATTTCCTTAAATTTTGCACCTTCTTTATACATTTCAACCATTCCTTCAAATCCTACAACACCAACTTGTAATTCCTGCATGATTAAATTCACTCTACTCAAAGCATCAGAAACTTTGTTCAACTTACTACTTGTATGCTTTATCACAAAAGTAAAACTTTGTAAAACCTCTACCCACTTGGCATGCTTCTCGTACAATTTTGCCTCGTTGTTTATGAATTGTAATGCATGATTTTCATAATACAATACAAACTCCTTTGGTAGAAAATAATGTCTCCATTTTTCTAAAGCTTGCACAATAACATAAAATTCTTTGTCATAAGATGAGTATTTATTCTTAGATTTATTCAGTTTCTCACTGAAGTATGTTATTGGTCTCTTCTCTTGACTTAAAACTGCTCCAATTGTAACTCCACTAGCATTAGTTTCAACTTGGAAAACTTTTTCAAAATCTGGCATAGCTAAAACCAGTTTTTCAGTAATTTTCTTCTTCAACAACTTAAAATTTCGGTCTGCTGCTTCTGTCCACTTGAATGGCTGATTAGTTTCGTTGATTGTTTCAATAATGGGTGCACAAATCTGACAAAATTTCCTGATAAATTTTCTATAAAAACTTGCAAGACCGTGAAAGCTTCTTACCTTAAATATGTTTCTTGGATTTGGCCAGTTCCAAATTGCTTGGAATTTTTATAGATCCATTTTTAGACCACCTTCAGAAACTACAAACCCCAAATAGACTAGTTCTTCCTTCATAAAACTGCATTTATTCAAATTTATTAGTATTTTCTCTTTCTGCAAAGTTTTTAGAACCAATTTAAGGTGCTCCATATGCTCTTCTTTACTTCGAATGAAAATTAAAATATCATCAAGATAAAAAATTACAAACTTTCATGCATATTCCTTCAAGACTTCATTCATTAATCTCATGAATGTGCTAGGTGCATTTGTGAGTCCAAAAGGCATCACTAACCACTCATACAAAACACCGTTTGTTTTGAAGGCAGTCTTACACTCATCCCCTTCTCTAATTCTTATCTGATGATAACCACTCTTCAAATCTATCTTAGTAAAATATATTGATCCACTCAACAAATCCATTAAATCATCCATTCATGGTAAAGGAAAATGATACCTGATGGTGATTTTATTTATGGCTCTGGAATCTTTGCACATGCGCCATTCTCCTCCTTTCTTTGGACTGAGTACTGTTGGTACAACACAGAGAGTAAGGCTCTCTCTTATCAACCCCTTGTCCATAAAATCCTGCACTTGTCTTCCAACTTCTGCATTTTCTTTAGGAGTTAATCTATATGCTGCTTTATTCAGAAAACTTGCTCCAGGTATTAGATCAATGTGATGACTAATACTCCTGATTGGTGGTAATTCATTTGGCAACTCATCCACAATAATATATGAAAAATCATTCAACATATTTTTTATTTCCTCAGATAAATCATCTAAGTTTGTGGAAGTCAAAATTACCTTGGGTCTACCTATGACAACAAAATGCATCTCTTCATTGTTTCCAATTTCTTGCAACATTTCTTTTCCACTCATCAGCATAAAACTATTTCCTGGTGTTCCTTTTTCAGCGTCATCCTTCAATGGTAGCAGTGTGTGTTTATTTCCATCCTTCTCCAGACTATAAGTGTTTCTTCTGCCATCATGTATGGCTTTCCGATAACACTGCCAAGGTCTTCCCAAAAATATGTGACATACATCCATAGGCATTACATCACATAATATAACATCCTTGTAAGTGCCTATCTGGATCTCTACCTTACATTGTTCCATCACAATAGTCTGATGTCCTTTTTGTAGCCATGATACCTTATAAGGAGTAGGATGTATTGTTTTTACTAATCCCAACTTTTCTACCACCTCTGTAGAAACAAGGTTGTCAGTACTTCCTTTGGACTTGCATATTGTTTTGAATATATTCTTTCTCTGAGCTGGCTCTTCTTCTTCTTTTTCTCCTTTAAGTAACACCCTTTTCAATAACAAGGATTCTCCTACTTCGGGTGGTTCTTCTTTACCTTCAATCTGAGGAATTTCTCCCTTTGTTTCAGCAACATTCACATTTCTTTGAGTTTTTGACTTATTATGAGGACAGTCCCATGACCCATGTCCCCATTCACCACATGTAAAGCACTAGATTTCTCTTCCTCGGCCTCTACCTCTGGGTACAAACCTTCCTCGACCAGAGTCTCCTCTCTATGGTGATCTACTACTTGAGTCTCCTGCTTCATTTTGGGAGTGCTAAAATCTGGATTTAAATGCTCCTCTACCTCTTATTAAACTCTTTCCTTATTTCCTCTGGTTTTTCTTCCTCTGTGTCTTATATTCTGCTTTTAAGGCTACCTGATAAGCATCCTAAATTATCTTCAGATTTAATAAATTGATCTCATCCTGAATATCATACCTCAAACCATTTATATACCTGGCTACTTTCTCCACATCATCCTCTACATGTCCAACTCTAATGTTCAATTTATAGAAATCCTCTATATATTCTTTCATAGTCATTCCTTTCTGCCTCAAATTCTGTAATTTCTTAAAAATATTTAATTGATAATCCTTGGGCATGAATTTAACTTTTAATTTTCTCACCATGTTGTCCCATTGTTTGATTTTGGGTTTTCCTTTTCTCTGTCTGGATAGTTCTAATTCTTCCCACCAGATAACTGCATGGCCTTTTAATCTGGTAACTGCAATCTTCACTTTCTTTTTGTCTTCAACTTCTTCAAATTCAAAGTACTTATCTAACGAACTGATCCGGTCCATTAATTCTTCTACATTGAGATTTCCCCCATGCATAGGTCACTAACATTTTCAATACCTTAGCTGCTTCATTGCCTTGTTATTATTATTCTTTAGAAGATTCCTCTGCATCACTAGCGCCCCCTTCATCATGTGCTCTTCTCTGGGCTGTTTCCATGGCTTCCATCCATGTACGAAGATTTTTCACTTCTTCGAGTAAAACTGCATTTGATGCAGGTTGTTCTCGGCCTATTCCTATGCCCCTTCTTGGTGGCATTTTGCAAAACAACATGATCTAGGGTCTGATACCAAATGACGCAGTGTACCCAACATCAAATTATAGTTTATGAAATTTATACACGCAATCAAATGGTGTAATCATATATTAATTACTATACGCACCCAGAAAACATATATATCACGATATACTGGCAATTTAGCAAAAGCGAAGCAATCAACATAAGCATTAAAACATGAAAAATCACCGTTGACTATTCTAATTCTTCATTTCCTCATTATACTTATAATCTCCACCGTCCATATAATCTGCTCTTTATCTGACGGATATCGTGCACTAACTAACACGACAATTAACTCTTTGCAATCGTGCAATATTGGTGGTTTTACTCAACCCAATAGATACTACGTGTCACCTCCATACGTTAATTGCACACTTTGAACCAATACCATATACTGCTTCCTCACTGTGCGATATACAATTCCTCTTTGAAAACCACTTACTTTTCCTGTAGTATGTATCTGATTCACGTTTCCAATAGAATACAAGGTTCCATAAGTGGATCAAATACACATGTTTTAGACCAAACATTCAATAATAATAAGATTTAAAACCCGCAAATATACAGATCCGCAATAAATCTCTTAAGGTATTTACTGATAAATCCAAAAAAAAACTCATAAGCAGAAGAATGATACGATTGTATTCAGGAACGAATTTTCTAAGGGTTTCAAATGAAATTCAGCACCAGAAAATAAGATATCCACACCAAAGTTTAATCTATTTTTCTTAAAGTAGAAATTATAGAGTTTAGCCCCTCATGGCTTGATTACATCAATTTTTCAAGCTCTTCCCCTCTTTTTTTCCTATTTCACACATTTTTATATATAAATATCCAAAGCGGTCCTCCTGCTTAAAATATATTTCTGTTGAATCTATTACACAAATAAATGGTATCCTATTTCTTAGTTCTTAGTCTACTTGCTTAATCTCCACGCAGGAAGGAATCGATTTCTTATTGTATTTCCTAATTATTTTAACAAATCCAAACAAACTAACTTCTCTCACTTAAAGTTAAATAAAATTACTAATGGAAAATGTTTATCCACCTCATGTTTAGCCACAACATGTGAACATACAATCACATTGCTGGCTAAATCTGAATGCTCGTGCATCAAATCATGCCCTCGGTCATCATCATGTGACACTTTTCATTGCTCAAGCGTAATCTGGTAGCAATACATCATTCCAATACCTTTTACAGTGTTTTCAGTGCCTAATCTAAGTCATCTCCATATGGAGTGAAGTCATCCATGTATACCTCAAGCCTTTCATTTATTAAAATAGAAAAAATACTAAGTATGGCCCTTTTAAGTGTTTTTGGGGAATTGCTTAAACCGAATGGCAATAATCTATAGGACAATGTACCCCAGGGGCAGGTGAAGGTTGTTTTATCTTAGTCTTCACGGGCTATCTGGATTTAATTATAGCCACTGAAACCATCAAGAAAGGAAAACAACTACTTTCATGCCAATGTATCAAGGACCTGACCAATAAAGGGAAGGGAGAAGTGGTCCTTCTATGTGGATTTCTTCAGATCTCTGTAATCCACACAGATTCACACCTTTCCATTATTTTTAGGGATGACCACTAATGGAGAGACCCATTTACTGTCTGAAATAGGATAAATGAAATTTAAATCTAGCAGCTTCTATAATTTTCCTTTTACAATGTATTTTAGATGCGGGTTTAATCTTCGTTGAGGTTGTTAGATGGGGCGAGCATCCTTTTTCGTGTAAATATGATGTGTGCATAGTTGGGGATCTATACCCTTCATGTATAGATAGTCCCAAGAAAATTCTCCTTTATATTTTTGCAAGACTTTAATGAGCTTTTGTTATTGGCCACTATCCAGACTTCTATTGATGTTTAAAATTTTACGTAGTTCGAGTTCAATTGGCATGTTGTTATGAAAAATAGTTGTGGATATGTTCTACTTATCAATATTTGGTAAAGGGTCTTCTTGTGCTTTGTTATCAAGAACTACTTTTAACATTTGACACTTTAAATTTCCTGAAGTAGATGATTGATTTATAAAGTTATTGATCACATCATCTTCATTTTGATCTTGAATTCGAGTGCTTCAACTATTGCAATGGTGAACGAATGTTTTTTTCCCAGTATGAAGGTGGTTGTTCGTGAATATTTATAGTGGGAAGACTTGGTTTGGCAGGGACATATGTAGCAATATTCTTTATGGCATCTCCTTTAGCAATGGTCATGCTTCCAGTTCGACAACCTATGTAAGCATCATTTGTCGCTAACCAAGGGCGTCCCAATATCAGGGGATGTCTGTCTAATCTAATTTTTGGGTTAATAACTAAAAAAACTACCGGATATTCCCATGAGTCCATAGAAACTAGGATATCATGTAATGTACCTTCTGGTTTAACAACACATTGGTTAGCAAGTTCTAGCAAGGTAGTCATGGGTTCCAAGGCTATTATACCAAGTGTTTCATAGGTTTATGTAGTTAGAATATTAATAGTTGCCCCAAAATCGCCTAACGTGTTTGAGAAGGAGCAACCATAGATCTGGACTATGACTATGAGGTTTCCTAGATCCTCATATTTTATTGGTGTTTCTTTACCCAAAAGTAAATCTTATAGTGTCTTTGCATTAGGGAAATTTTGAGGTCTAAAATGGGCCTCCTAAGAAAAATGTACAAAAGAAATAAACATTTTAAGAACCAATAGGATTCAAGCTGATGATGTCATCCATGGGGGATTATTCACCATTTTTAAAGTAAAAGGGTAAAAAGAATAAAAAATAATAAATTAATAAAACTACTTTTTCAACTCGTATTTTCAACTTATTTCCCAAATTTTTTACTCAAATTTTGAGCAGGGGTACTCATTGGATGAAAAATTTAATTCCGCATCCAAGGAGTACCCATGTTGTATACTTTTGACAGACCTTGCTACACGAAAAATGAGAAATACAAAAAAAAACGTGATTGCAATCAAGTTTTTCATGTATTTCTCATTTTTCGTGTAGCAGAACCCATTGAAAGTATGCAACATGGGTACTCCTTGGATGAGTAATTAAATTTTGCATCCAACGAGTACTCCTGCTCGAAATTTGAGTAAGAACTTTGGGAGATAAGTTGAAAATATGAGTTAAAAAATAGTTTTTTCTTTTTTCCCTCTAAAAATTGATGATGTAATCAAATATTATTTTATTATTTCCACTATTATGTTATAATTTCCTTACGAGGCCCATTTTAGACCTCAAAATTCCCCTAATTCTTTCCTCACAGGTTTTTTAACACACAACTCTTTAATTGTTTTAGCATAGATAGGGATGTCATGTATGGCCTATAGGAGAGGAATTTTAATACAAAGATATTTTAATTCCCCTATGAGATCAAAATCTGAAGAGACAATTGGCTTGGGTATTACTAATATCTTAGGGAATGGAGGAGAAGAAATAAAAATATTTCCAGGATCTTTTTGGTTGACTATGTCCCTCCCTTGTTTTATCTCTATTTTAGTCACAATCGATTGTTTAAGTATTGTTGGAATTTGAGACTCAATTTATGGCAGGGCGGTATCTTATTTAGGGGAAATAACATGGCCTGATCTCAACATGAGTTCATTGCATTCCTTCTGTTCAGTTTTGAAGTTTGGATTCTCAACAATCTGGATTAGTTGAACCGATCTATTATTAGGATTAGGATTTGGCTGAGCTAGAAGTTGAGGACATATAATAGGCTGAGAATTTTCTTGTACCAGGTATGGAGCTAGTAATGTGGGTTGCGTTTTAGCCCTTGTTCCCATAGGTAAATTGGTCATTCCTAGGGGTCGTTGCCAGTTTTGAGACCAATTTAAATTTTGCGAGGTGGAGGCAGGCCATTGGAAATGATATGGGTTGTTTTGCCAGAATGAAGGAGATAAAGGAAAATTCGGCCAACCATTACCTGGAGAGGATTGAGTTGGCCAAGGGGGCATGGAAAATGGTTGGGATGGCCAAGAATAAAAAGGTGATTGGTTTTTTCCATGTTTTCCCAAAGTTTTGTTGATTAAATTGTGATTAAGGAAAGAACTGAGACATGTCTTGTGACATACCTATTGGTCAGGCTTGCCACTGTCGACATTGATTCATTTGATATACCAATTCTATTTCTTCTTCTGCTTCTTTAGAGACCACTTTCAACCTTGGAAGTGAAGGGCATTGTTCAGTGGCATGGTCCTTGGTACAAATGGCACATGTCTAGACCATGTCCAATGGACACTCCTGCTGGTTGTGCTTCTTCCAACAGCGTGGACAAAAAATAGCCAACTTGTGTTCTGATAAAACTTGATTCTGCTTGGCTTGCAGGACATCTAGCTGTGTTGTGAGGGTGCCCAAGATATCGGTTTTGAAATATTCCAAGGGATTACTAAATTCTGCTCTAGTTACATTACCTCCTAACTGTTTGTAATTCCTAGCAACTGAATCCCGTCCAGCTGGCCTATTACACATACTACCTCAAGAGAAACTGATACACAATGGAATAATTTCATCATAATTTTCTTGATATATGTCTCCTTTTCCCATTATATTAAGTGTTTCTACCCATTCTTCTTTCATTCCTTTTATCGTTGTTATTTTTAGGAAATCTTTAGACAATGCAGTATATGGGGATCTTTGCAAATTATATTGCAATCGTTCAACATATTCTTCTGATCTCTCGTTATCTTTTGTAGTCATGTTGAAGGTTTCATATTTTAATTCTCCAGTCTAGAAGTAATCTTCATATTTACTAAGATTTTTTAATTTCATCCCAATTATTAATGGTTCCCCCACCGAGCCCCATAAACCAGCGTAGAGCTGCCCCCTTCAATGTAGAGGGGAACAGTTTCAATTTTTGAGGGTTGGTGGTGTAATCATATCCCCTACAAAAAACATCAAATTCAAATAAAAATGCATCTGTATCTTCTGAAGTCAGTCAATGGAAGGTGGGGATGTTTTTTAACGGAATATATTTCATAGGGGCATTTAAGACCGGGTCAACAATGGGATACTCCAATTTTGATGTTTGTCCCTAGGGTTGATTATGCCCCATCTGATTAAAGATGTGCCAATAACCTTCAGGGATTTCCTGGTCTGGGAGAATAATTTGAATGGGATTAGGATGTGGATTTGGAGGAGGCCTTATAGAACTACCTAAATTTGGAATATTTGGTGTGTCTGTCTCAACCACTATTTCAGGAGATCCAGACTCTAGAGTTTTTATCCTTACAACACTACTAGTTTCTCCCTCTCCTTCTTGCAAATTGAAATAATTTCGCTCTCTTGAAGGGCCAGGACTCAAATGTTCTATAGTCTGAAAGCTCCGTTCAAACCCTTCAGTTTCGTTGTGGATATCGACGTGGACTGCAGATGGTGAGACTGCTTCTTGAGGGATTGTAGTAGGACTCTTTTCAGAAATGATTTTGGGTCCTACAGATGCCTGAGATTCATCTTTCCTTATGATTTCATCTATGAATTTTGTTCTGCCAAGGGTCACCGATCCCTTGGGTTTTGTGGATTTATATGGGGGGTTTCGATCTAATTCTATATTTTTCTTTATAGTCATTCATAAAAAAAACAAGCACCTATCCTATTTAACCTCTGCACAATTAATGAAAAGCGGGTTGGTGAGCAAGAGTTTTGCTTGCTAATACATAGGTTTTTACTTCTCATTTTCAATACCCAGTTCTTTCAAAGCAAAAGGAAAAATAAAAATACATCACTCCTAAACACCCTCCCTGGAAATGGTGCAAAAATGTTGGTTCAAAAAGATCACTATTAAAGGTAACCTTAATGCTTCACATTAATCATCAACCCAGGGCAAGTCTGTTTATTTCAAGAGTGCAGGAAAAGCATATGTGAGTGAAATCATAGGTTAAATTCTCTTAATAGTTGCAAGAAATACTATCTAATTCTCGAAGTTGAATCAGTCAATTCAAAAGTAAACTATGAAATACTTTAAATCAATAAAAGAAGGAAATTATAGTCTAGAATTATGCAAAAAGTAAACACTCAAACACTGAAATTAAAGATATTTTTCAATTGAACAACAAGATTAATGAATTGAACAACAATAGAAAAGGAATACTTAATAAATTGAAAAAAAAATCACCTATTGACATTTTTCAATGGAATTCTCTATAATTCAATTAATAACAATCTTCAGAATTGAACATCAAACCATACATTCACACTTGCAATGGAAAAAACTTCAAGAAATAACAATGTGCAGAATTGAACAACAACTACTTAACCACGCTGAAATCAATCTAATAAATGTAAAAACATCACTCAGTAGTAAAGGAATAATAATGCTAAATTCAACTTGATTGAAAATGAAATTGTAAAACACCACACTTGCAATTGTCGAATTGAATTGTAATTCTACAAAGCGTAAGAATAATTAAATTAAGAGAATCATTAAATAAACATATAACACAAAATAGTAGGATAACTCCTAGGGACCGGGCCCGAAGCCTCCAGAAGTCTTCTGCCAAGAAATACTCAGAATCCTCTTATAACGAAAACACTAACTCTTTCATTAGTCAATAGAACGGGTATATCATCACAAGTTCACAGACTTTGTCTAAATAAATTTTTATTACAAAAAATTACAATATATGGAAAACTCTCTTGTTCTCTTTCACCTATAATCTTTTATAACTTTAAGGAGAAACAAAACAGAGAATGGAAAATCCTCAGGATCAGGAGATCCTAAGGCTTCGTAGCTATCAGCCGAATGCTTCAAGAATAGACATGTCTTTCCATCTCTTGTTGATTCTCAGGAACCGGACATGATTTCATTTGCTTTTCTTGATTTCTATTGTTTGGTCATTTGGTCAGTAGTTGGTTTGCTAAGATTCCATATCAATAAAGAAATAAAAAGTTAGTTTTATACTATTAAACACACTATTTATTAATAATTCATTTTACCCTACTTTTACACTATTTTTATTTGATTTATTTCTAAAATGGAGGAAAACATGTAAAATTTAATAATAAATTAAGCTAAATATGGGGGTAAAATGTAACTTTTCCATGGCCCAACACAAAGCTCTGTTGGTAGCAAAAGTTTATTCCCAGGTGCCGGGAATTGATTTCGGTGATATTTTTTCTCCTATTGCCAAGGTTACTTCTATTAGATTACTTTTACCTATTGCTACTGCATTTTATTTTGAGGTAGAACATATGGATGTGAAGACAACATTTCTTCATGGGGATCTGGAAGAGGAGATCTACATGAAGCAACATGAAGGCTTTGTGGTGAAGGGTAAGAAATAACTGGTATGCAGGTTAAAAAAGTCTTTGTATGGGTTCAAACAATCACCAAGGATGTGGTATCAAAAATTTGATACCTATATACGAGGACTTAGCTTCACAGCTAGAAGCAAAGAGGATCACTATGTGTATTTTAAATTAATTGATGACCGTGTTATTTATTTCGTATTGTATGTGGATGATATGTTGTTGATAGGAAATGAAAAAAAAATTATCCAGGATTTGAAGACCCAATTGTTCTCCAAATTCGACATGAAGGATATTACTCCAGAAAACTATATTTTGGGCATGGAAATTAAGAGATATCGGAAAAAGAGGTATCTCTCGTTAAACCAGATAAAGTATGCCAAGACAATATTTCATAGGGTCAATATGCAGGATAGTAAACCTGTGAAGGTTCCTATTCTTGTAGGTGTAAAGCTATCTGTTGAACAGTGTCCCAAGACACAAGAAGAAGAGGAGGATATGTCATGTGTTCCATATGCAAGTGAAGTTGGTAGGCTAATGTATGCAATGGTATGTAATATACCAGACATTGCACATGTACTAGGAGTATTTAGCAGGTTTATGTCAAAACCACCGAAGGGGCATTGGACATCAGTGAAGCGGGTTTTCAAATATTTGTGTGACACTAGTGATTATGGTTTGTACTACTAGGAAAGACTAGGATTGGACAGAATTTTGGACATTCATGGTTTTTTTTATGCAGATTGGGCTAGAGATCTGGACCAAAGAAGATCTACAAGTGGGTATGTGTTTAGCCTATTTGGAGGCGCAATAAGTTGGATGAGTAAAAGATAGTCTGTAATGGCTCTTTCAACTACAGAGGTAGAATATATGTCAGCCACTCATGCAAGCAAGGAAGAAGTTTGGTTGTAGATATTTGTGTTCAAGTATGGGGTTCGTGCAGCGAGCTATAAGAATAGACTATGATATCCAAAGTGCATTTTTCTTGGCTAAGAACCTTGCTTATCATTAAAAAAAAAAGCACATTGATGTTCCATATCACTTTGTGAGAGATATGTTTGAGGATAAAAGGGTGTTGTTGGTAAAGGTGGACACTTTGAAGAATGTTGTAGATGCATTAACGAAGTTTGTGAGCACTCAGAAGTTCTCTTAGTGTAGAGAAACAATGGGTGTTGTAGAGTTGGACTAATGACTAATCTCTCCTATGGCCCCATGGGGAAATAAAACAACAAGTGGGAGAATTTTGGGTATGTGTTATATTCTTTCCACAATTAGTCGCACATGCCAGGGGGTCACAGGTGGGGCAGAAGCCCCCCCTGTCTGAGGGTTCGCAGGGGGTGGGTAGCCCCCTACACGAGGTCTGGGGCAGTGGCCTGGGAAAAAAAAATGAACCCTGTTTTTCGGTGGGCATACCCGCCCATGGTTTTGTGCATGGGTTTACACATGGTTTTGGGGCATGATGGTTTTCAGCCCCTGGTATTTTGTAGATCCGGTCAAGAAAACTATGGTTATGTTCTAATCCATGGTTAATGGATTGGGGTTTATGAATGCTTCGACATGTATATATATGTGTGTGTGTGTGTGTGTGTGTGTGTGTGTGTTGGTTGTAACACTAAAAGGAATAGAATGAAAAATCAAACTGGTAGTCCCAATTTGGGATCCAAGCAAAAATCTTTGTGTATATCTATTTTATGTTTTATTCTCTCGTTATTATTTATTTTCTATTTTTAAGATTCGTTTTCAGAAAACTTCTGTACAGAGTTAAAACCTACATTCTGGACCCCAAAAAACCCCTCAGAAGTAAAGGCGTCCCCTTGACACACCCAACCTTAATTATTTTTATTAGCATTTATACCAATGTATTTTAATTTCATGCAACCTATCAACAAAGTACAAATGTACTTTTATTCTTTTCAGGTACACACAAAGTTTCTCCTACAATAACTGTAGACATATTAGAACTTGGCTCACTTCTTTTCCTTTTTTTATTTTTTCACACTTACACCTTTTCTTACACTTCATTAATTTCGCACACATATGTGTATATATAAGAAGTAAAATGATCAAGTTTCACTATGTCAAACACTGATTTCCTCAATGGTTAATTAATTACAAACATTACACTATCAAGGATAATGTTGATAGCACCTAGAGACTCGGGTTATAATCTTTAACTTGACCAACAACCTTGTCCATACAAGCCATAACTGATCAGGTGATCATGTCCTAAGTTGTAAAAATGCTCAAATTTGGAATTACTCAAAAATGGTTGAAACCAGAATGATCGGATAGGCCTCGTCAATCTGATCCTAGCGCCATGACCAACACTCAAATCCGACATTGTATGTGAAAGTTATGCAGGTTTGAATTTTCCAGTATCCTCCAAAAATCAGTTTGACCAAGGTTGACTTTTGACTTCAAAATTATTAAAAAAAAAGAATATTCCTTGGAATATTTTGGGAATATTCCTCAAAATATTCCCTGGAATATTCCTCAAAATATTCCCTAGAATATTCCATGTGGGTGAATTAGGCTTCGACACTTGGCATTATGTGAATGGGCAATGGTTTGACTTTGGTTTTTTTGGACAAATGAGGGGCCGCCACGTGGCCCCAGGTCGTGGAAAGTTTGGCGTATCAAAATTGTTTTGTAAGTCCGAGGGTTTGAACCCCGGGCCTCCCATCCGCTAGCACAAAGCTTTACCAACGCACCACATATATGATTCTTAACATATAATGGGGGGCAATTATATTTAAGGTTTAAATTTGGTTCATGCAAAGGAAAATGGGGGTTAGCCCCCACGCAATATGACCATAAGGTATGGACCGTGGCCTTAAGGCTTAAATGGTGGGCAGAAACCTTACAACGGTTAAACCATTAGCCTTTAATACCAAATGTGACCACACCAAAACTAGTGTGGAGGTTACGTTGACATGTGGTTTGTTAACGATTAAGTTGCAGTTTTGGTGGCGGTTTGGGCATAGATTCCATGTGACCACCACCAATAATATTTAATGCTAACCACCAAGCAGTTCTACCTAATTTGGGTGTGGTCCCTAAAACCAGCGGAGATAGCCAAAATGGCGGTGTTAACTGCAGTTTGCCCAATTTTAGTGGGCTTTTTTTTATGACATTGGGCAAAAATACTGTTTGGGCCATAACTTTCACAATATTGAACCTTTTTGGCCGAAATTTTAGTCAATTTCGACTATTCTGAGAATTCTAGACCCATTGGGATAGGTTGCAGAGCCAAAAAAGTTGACCTTCATGTAATTTTTCTTCAGGGAAGCTTGGAGAGCCATCAAGGCCTAGAGGGAGTTGGAGTTGTTTTGGGCTATGCTTAACCATTTGAGGTCAAAAAAATCCAATTTATACTAATTTATATGTTATGAATTCATTTTCACATTTGGTTTGGTCTGTTTAGGCCTTTTTCTCACTGTATTACCAATTTGAGCATCATAATATATCAAGGACATGCCCATTGGGAGCCTTGGACCCGGCAAATGTAGCCCAGGAAAGGTGAACTACCTCATCATGTTGCTGTGTGTTTATGGTGGAGTTATTCTACTGTGTATTTCAGATTCAAGTTGTTAAACAGAAAATTTAAATAACACTCTCTCACACTTAAATTCATAAACAGTTACCAAGAACACTTTGTTTTACTTGCAAGAAATTACAAACAATTTGCACACTTAATTTAATGGAAATGAATATTTTCAATAGCAGTACAAATACTTTCATTTTCAGATTAGTTGGTATCAAAGCTCAGGATTAGAGCCTTCGAATCTAGAGTTTAACTCAACATTGGTTTTGTGCAAAGATATAGTTGATTGTTTGCAATTTTTTATGCTTACTAGGCTTAAACTCAAGAGAGGTGAAGGAAACTTGGTTAGTGCATAAACTAATCCAAAACCAAGAAGGGTCAGAGAGCCACCTCCAAGAGCCATAGAAGCAGCTTCAAGCATGTCTTCAAGAGAGGGAGAAACTCCTGAAGATATTGATCCCAAAGAAGAGGAACGGATATTCCGAAAAGCTTTCCTAGACATGACAGAGACGGTGAGGATACTCTATCAAGAAAGGAATGATAGGATTTTTTGAGAAGGGTCTAAAAACTAGAAATAAGTAGAGGGTTCTTCAGGAGGAAAGAAAAGTGAAGACAAGTCAAAGAAAGGACATGGATGAAATGGTGATCCACCGTCCCCATCTTCATCCTCTTCCTCTACATCGTCATCCTCAACTTCGGTGAATCGATCTCACAAGTCTAAAACCACTGGTAAAAATCCATTTTTAAAGCTTGATGTCAAATTTGAGTTGCCTATGTTTAACGATGAATTCAATGCAGAGAAACTTGACAATTGGATCAGACAGTTAGAAGTTTACTTGAGGATAAAAAATCTTCATGAAAATGACACGAAGATTCAGTTAGCCTCATTAAGAATGAAAAGAGAAAAATTGGTATGGTGGGAAGCCAAGACCAAGGATGAAATTCGAAAACATGGTAAGCTTACTTTGTCATGGGCTGAATTTATTTCCACAATTAAGCAGCAATTCTATCCATTAGCTCATTTGCAAAAGGCTATCATGAATTGGTAAAGTTTTAGACAACTTAAGGGACAAAGTGTTCAAGAGTTTAGGATAAGGGCTTTACTACTTGGAATTGATTTGCATAGTCAAGATACCTTGCTGAAATATATAGGTGGTTTACACAATTACCTTATACATAATATCCTTATGTTCAATCCTACTAGTCTAGACGAAGTTTCTGTACAAGCTATGCATTTATAGGCTAGAGGTAAACAATATTTTGATGGGAATATGAATAGTGAATTCAAAGGCAAAGGGAGGAAAATAAATGCAAACTCTAGGAAAGAAAAAGGAAAGTTCTTTTGTAAAAACTATTTCAAAACAAGCCACGATGAAGACCATTGTTGGAAGCTTCATCCGGAGCTGAAACCAAACAAATTTAAAAACAAAGATAAGGCCAAAGAAAAGGGAAAAACTGTTGCAACTGTTGAACAAGACTTAGGGTCTGAGTCAGGTGAAGAAACTAAAAGCATTACCATGGTTTTAAAGAAAATAAAGGGGAAATAGTTTGTACAAGAAAAGAATCCCAATTCTAGCACTTTAAACTGTCACATAGAAGCTCAAAATGAAAAGAGGAGGATAGAGCTATTTCATGAGAGGATAATAGCCAAACACACAAAAATTGACACACTATTTGATAGTGGGTCTGAAGCAAATCTCATCTCAGAAGACTTAGTCAAGAAGTTGAAACTTGAGACCATTCCTCAACCAAAGCCATATCCACTTGGATGGATTTGCAAGGATGCCAATTTACAAGTCTCAAGAAAGTGCATGTTGCGCTTCACCATAACAACTCATTATGTTGATTGGGTTGAACTAGATGTGGTACCTCTTGAAATTATAGGTGTTGTGTTGGGTAGTCCGTATTTATATGACAGAAAAGCGATCTTCCATCGCCATGAGAACAAGTATCATTTGTTCAAAGATGGAAAAGGGTTTATTGTGAGAGCACATAGGAAGAAGCTAGAATCTTCCTTAGTCCATGTAGGGCAATTGAAAAGGCTTGTCAATGCAAGTCAAAATCTGACTTTGTTGATGGTTAAATAAAAACATTTTGTACATTCTCCTTTTCATATTATTGTTGATATAAATGATGATATGTTTCAGACTGAAAGCAAGTCATCTTTTGAAGATGACAAGATGTTGCAGAAAGTGCCTTTGGTGTCAATCAGTGCAAAGAACAAAGTGTCAGTGCAGAGTGGTGCAATATTACATGATATGGAAAGGCATGCAAGAAAAGAGGAAAAAAATTTCAGCATGGGTCAATGCTGGTTTCAAGATGGCAGATTGGTATGGCGAGAAAACTTGGATGGAATTAGGCACAAGTACATGGCTCATTCAGCAAAAAATTCGCCATGTGGACAGTTGGCAAGGTGAACCTTATTTTCAGTCCTCTTTGAAGTTTAACCATTGTATAAACAATATGATTTCTGCAAATAATAGTTGTTGTTCTACATAATTCAAAAATTTGCATCATGACAAATTGAATGTTAGCAACAATCGGTCAATGGATTCAAGGAACAATTTATCTTTTTATGAGAAGCTCAAATTGATGAAGTCAAGAATATTTCAATGGTTCAAGGTTGGAAGAGTGGAGAATCAATCTCCTCATCTTCATTTTCTGTAATCAAAAAGCTTTTGGGGTCCAAAAGCTTCCCATTTGGGAGGTGTGATTAGGTGATCATGTCCTAAGTTGTAAAAATGCTCAAATTTGGAATTGCTCAAAATTGGTTGAAACTAGAACGAGAGCATAAGCCTCATGAATACGATCCTGGCGCCTCGAACGACACTGTATGTGAAATTTATGCAGGTTTGAAGTTTCTAGTATCCTCTAGAAATCAGTTTTATCAGGGTTGACTTTTGACTTTGGAATTATTAAAAAAAGAATATTCCTTGGAATATTTCGAGAATATTCCTCAAAATATTCCCTGTAATATTCCATGGAATATTCCATGTGGGTGAATCAGGCTTTGACACTTGGCATTCTGTGAATGGGCAGTGGTTTGACTTTGGTTTTTTTGGACTAATGAGGGGCTGCCACGTGGTAGGCCCGGAGGCCACCACGTGGCCCGAAGTAGTGGAAAATTTGGCGTATCAAAATTATTTTGTAAGTCCGAGGGTTTGAACCCCGAACCTCACGTCCTCTAGCAAAAGGCTTTACCAACACACCACATATATGATTCTTAACATATAATGGGTGCCAATTATATTTAAGGTTTAAATTTGGTTCGGGCACAGGAAAATGGGGGCCAGCCCCCATGCAATATGACCATAAGGTATGGACCGTGGCCTTAAGGCTTAAACAGCGGGCAAAAACCTTGCAACGGTTAAACCGTTAGCCTTTAATACCAAATGTGACCACACCAAAACTAATGCGAAGGTTACGTTGACATGTGGTTTTTTAACGATTAAGTTGCAGTTTTGGTGGCGGTTTGGGCGGAGATTCCATGTGACCGCCACCAATAATATTTAATGCTAACCACCAAGCAGTTCCACCTAATTTGGACATGGTCACCCTAAACCGGCGGAGTTTGCCCAATTTTAGTGGGATTTTGTTTATGACATTGGGAAAAAATATTGTTTGGGCCATAACTTTCACAATATTGAACGTTTTTGGATGAAATTTTAGATAATTTCAACTATTCTGAGAATTCCAGAGCCATTGGGACAGGTTTCAGAGACAACATAGTTTATCTTCAGGTACTTTTGCTTCAAGGAAGCTTAGAGATCCATTAGGGCCTAGAGGGAGCTGGAGCTATTTTGGGCTATGCTTAACCATTTGAGGTGAAAAAAAAGCCAATTTATACTGATTTCTATGTTATGAATTAATTTTCACAACTTTTTTGGTCTGTTTAGGCCTTTTTCTCACTGTATTACCAATTTGAGCATCATAATATATCAAGGACATACCCATTGGGAGCCTTGGACCCGACAGATGCAGCCCAGGAGGGGTGAACTACCTCATCATGTTGCTATGTGTTTATGGTGAATTTATTATGCTGTGTATTTTAGATTCAAGTTGTTAGACAGTAAATTTAAATAACACTCCCTCACACTTAAATTCATAAATAGTTACCAAGAACACTTTGTTTTACTTGCAAGACATTACAAACAATTTGCACACCTAATTTAATGGAAATGAATACTTTGAATAGCAGTACAAATACTTTCATTTTCAGATCAGTTGGTATCAAAGGTCAATATTAGAGCCTTATAATCTAGAGTTTAACTTGGCATTGGTTTTGTGCAAAGATATAGTTGATTGTTTGCAAGTTTTGATGCTTACTAGGCTTAAACTCAAGAGAGGTGAAGGTAACTTGGTTAGTGCAAAAACTAATCCAAAACCAAGAAAGGTCAGAGAGCCACCTCCAAGAGCCATAGAAGCAGCTTCAAGCATGTCTTCAAGAGAGGGAGAAACTCCTGAAGATATTGATCCCAAAGAAGAGGAACGAATATTCCAAAAATCTTTCCTAGACCTGACAGAGATGGTGAGGATACTCTATCAAGAAAGGAATGATAGGCTTGTTGGAGAAGGGTCTAAAAACTAGAAAGAAGGAGAGGGTTCTTCAAGAGGAAAGAAAAATGAAGAAAATTCAAAGAAAGGACATGGAGGAAATGGTGATCCACCATCCCCATCTTCATCCTCTTCCTCTACATCGTCATCCTCAACTTTGGTGAATCAATCTCACAAGTCTAAAACCACTAGTAAAAGTCCATTTTTAAAGCTTGATGTCAAATTGGAGTTGCCTATGTTTAACAGTGAAGTCAATGCAGAGAAACTTGACAATTGGATCAGACATTTGGAAGTTTACTTGAGGATACAAAACCTTCATGAAGGCGACACCAACATTCAGTTAGCCTCTTTAAGAATGGAAGGAGCAACATTGGTATGGTGGGAAGCCAAGACGAAGGATGAAATTCGAAAACATGGTAAGCTTAATTTATAATGGGCTGAATTTATTTCCGCAATTATGTAGCAATTTCATCCATTAGCTCATTTACAAAAGGCTATCATGAATTGGGAAAGTTTTAGACAACTTAAGGGACAAAGTGTTCAAGAGTACACTCAAGAGTTTAGGAGAAGGGCTTTACTACTTGGAATTGATTTGCATAGTCAAGATACCTTGCCGAAATATATAGGTGGTTTACACAATTACCTTATACATACTATCCTTATGTTCAATACTACTAGTCTAGACAAATTTTGTTTACAAGCTACGCATTTAGAGGCTAGAGGTAAACAATATTTTGATGGGAATATGGATAATGAATTCAAAGGCAAAGGGAGGAAAATAAATGCAAACTCTAGGAAAGAAAAAGGAAAGTTATTTTGTAAATTTTTTTCGAAAACAAGCCACGATGAAGACCATTGCTGGAAGCTTCATCCGGCGCTGAAACCAGAGAAATTTAAAAACAAAGATAAGGCCAAAGAAAAGGGAAAAATTGTTGCAACTGTTGAACAAGACTTAGGGTCTGAGTCAGGTGACGAAACTAAAAGCATTGCCATGGTATTAAAGAACATAAAGGGGAAAGAGGTTGTACAAGAAACAAATCCCAGTTCTAGCACTTTAAACTATCACATAGAAGGTCAAAATGAAAAGAGGAGGATAGAGCTATTTCGTGTGAGGATAATAGCCAAACACACAAAAATGGACACACTATTTGATAGTGGGTCTCAAGAAAATCTCATCTCAGAAGACTTAGTAGTCAAGAATCTAAAACTTGAGACCATTCCTCAACCAAAGCCATATCCACTTGGATGGATTGGCAAGGATGCTAATTTACAAGTCTCAAGAAAATGCATGTTGCACTTCGCCATAACAACTCATTATGTTGATTGGGTTGAACTAGATGTGGTACCTCTTGACATTATATGTGTTGTGTTCGGTAGTCCATATTTATATGACAGAAAAGCGATCTTCCATCGCCATGAAAACAAGTATCATTTGTTCAAAGATGGAAAATGGTTTATTGTGAGAGCACATTGGAAGAAGCTAGAATCTTCTTTAGTCCATGCAGGGCAATTGAAAAGTCTTGTCAATGCAAGTCAAAATATGACTTTGTTGATGGTTAAAAAAAAACATTCTGTACATTCTCCTTTTCATATTATTTCTGATATAAATGATGATATGTTTCAGCCTGAAAGCAAGTCGTCTTTTGAAGATGACAAGATGTTGCAGAAAGTGCCTTTAGTGTCAACCAGTGCAAAGAACAAAGTGTCAGTGCAGAGTGGTGCAAGATTCCATGAGATTGAAAGGCATGCAAGCAAATAGGACAAATAGTTCAGCATGGGTCAATGCTGGTTTCAAGTTGGCAGATTGGTATGGCGAGAAAACTTGGACGAAATTAGGCACATTCAGCAAAAATTCACCATGTGGACAGTTGGCAAGGTGAACCTTATTTTCAGTCTTCTTTGAAGTTTAACCATTGTAGAAACAGTATGATTTATGCAAATAATAGTTGTTGTTCTGCAAATTTCAAAAATTTGCATCATGACTCAATGAATGTTAGCAACAGTCGGTCAATCGATTCAAGGAACAATTTATCCTTTTATGAGAAGCTCAATTTGATGAAGTCAAGAAGATTTCAGTGGTTCAAGGTTGGAATAGTGGAGAATTAGTCTCCTCATCTTCATTCTTTGTAATCAGAGAGCTTTTGGGGTCCAAAAGCTTCCCATTTGGGAGGTGTGATCAGGTGATCATGTCCTAAGTTGTAAAAATGCTCAAATTTGGAATTACTCAAAATTGGTTGAAACTAGAATGACCGGATAAGCCTCATCAATACGATCTTGGCGCCGTGAACGACACTCAAATCTGAAAATGTATGTGAAAGTTATGCAGGTTTGAAGTTTCATGTATCCTCTAAAAATCAGTTTTATCAGGGTTGATTTTTTACTTTGGAATTATTAAAAAAAGAATATTCCTTAGAATATTTCAGGATTATTCCTCGAAATATTCCCTGCAATGTTCCATGAAATATTCCATGTGGGAGAATCAGGATTTGACACTTGGAATTCTGTGAATGGCCAGTGATTTGACTTTGGTTTTTTTGGATTAATGAGGGGCTACCACGTGGCAGGCCCAGAGGCCACCATGTGGCCCCAGGTCGTGGAAAATTTGGCATATCAAAATTTTTTTGTTAGTCCAAGGGTTTGAACCCCGGACCTCTCGTCCTCTAGCACAAAGCTTTACTAACACACAACGTATATTATTCTTAACATATAATGGGCGACAATTATATTTAAGGTTTAGATTTGGTTCGGGTAGAGGCAAACGCAATATGACCATAAGGTATGGACTGTGGCCTTGAGGCTTAAATGGTGGTCATAAACCTTACAATGGTTAAACCATTAGCCTTTAATACCAAATGTGACCACACCAAAACTTATGCGGAGGTTATGTTGACATGTGGTTTGTTAACGATTAAGCTGCAGTTTCGGTGGCGGTTTGGATGGAGATTCCATGTGACCACCACCAATAATATTTAATGCTAAACACCAAGACGTTCCACCTAATTTGGACGCGGTCCCCCTAAACTGGCGGAGATAGCCAAAATGGCGGTGTTAATTGTAGTTTTCCCAATTTTAGTGGGATTTTGTTTATGACATTGGGCAAAAATACTGTTTGGGCCATAACTTTCACAATAATGAACCTTTTTGGATGAAATTTTAGTAAATTTTGACTATTCTGAGCATTCAAGAGCCATTGGGTTAGGTTGAAAAGCCAAAAAAGTTGATCTTCAGGTAATTTTTCTTCAGGGAAGCTTGGAGAGCCATTAGGGCCTAGAGGGAGTTGGATCTGTTTTGGGCTATGCTTAACCATTTGAGGTGAAAAAAAGCCAATTTATACTAATTTCTATGTTATGAATTAATTTTCACACCTGTTTTGGTCAGTTTAGGCCTTTTTCTCAATGTATTACCAATTTGAGCATCATAATATATCAAGGACATACCCATTGGGAGCCTTGGACCCAACAGATGTAGCCCAGAAGGGGTGAAATACCTCATCATGTTGCTATGTGTTTATGGTGAAGTTATTCTGCTATGTATTTCAGATTCAATTTGTTAAGAAATAAATTTAAATAACACTCCCTCTCACTTAAATTCATAAATAGTTACCAAGAACACTTTGTTTTACTTGCAAGACATTACAAACAATTTGCACACTTAATTTAATGGAAATGAATACTTTGAACAACAATACAAATATTTTCATTTTCAGATCAGTTGGTATCAAAGCTCAGGATTAGAGCCTTATAATCTAGAGTTTAACTCGGCATTGGTTTTGTGCAAAGATATAGTTGATTGTTTGCAAGTTTTGATGCTTACTAGGCTTAAACTCAAGAGAGGTGAAGGAAACTTGGTTAGTGCACAAACTAATACACAACCAAGAAGGGTCAGAGAGCCACCTCAAAGAGCCATAGAAGCATATTCAAGCATGTCTTCAAGAGAGGGAGAAACTCCTGAAGATATTGATCCCAAAGAAGAGGAACAGATATTTCGAAAAGCTTTCCTAGACCTGACAAAGATGGTGAGGATACTCTATCAAGAAAGGAATGATAGGCTTGTTGGATAAGGGTCTAAAAACCAGAAAGAAGGAGAGGGTTCTTCAGGAGGAAATAAAAGTTTAAGACAATTCAAAGAAAGGACATGGAGGAAATTGTGATCCGCCATCCCCATCTTCATCCTCTTCCTCTACATTGTCATCCTCAACTTCTATGAATCAATCTCACAAGTCTAAAACCACTGGTAAAAGTCCATTTTTAAAGCTTGATGTAAAATTTGAGTTGCCTATGTTTAATGGTGAATTCAATGCAGAGAAACTTGACAATTGGATCAAACAGTTGGAAGTTTACTTGAGGATACAAAACCTTCATGAAGACGACACCAAGATTCAGTTAGCCTCTTTAAGAATGGAAGGAGCAGCATTGGTATGGTGGGAAGCCAAGACCAAGGATGAAATTAGAAAACATGGTAAGCTTACTTTATCATGGGTTGAATTTATTTCCGCAATTAAGCAGCAATTTTATCCATTAGCTTATTTACAAAATGCTATCATGAATTGGGAAAGTTTTAGACAACTTAAGGGACAAAGTGTTCAAGAGTACACTCAACAATTTAGGAGAAGGGCTTACTACTTGGAATTTATTTTCATAGTAAAGATACCTTGCTGAAATATATAGGTGGTTTACACAATTACCTTATACATACTATCCTTATGTTCAATCATACTAGTCTAGACGAAGTTTGTTTGCAAGCTACGCATTTAGAGGCTAGAGGTAAACAATATTTTGATGGGAATATGGATAGTGAATTCAAAGGCAAAGGGAGGAAAAGAAATGAAAACTCTACGAAAGAAAAAGTAAAGTTCTTTTGTAAAAACTGTTCCAAAACAAGCCATGATGAAGACCATTGCTGGAAGCTTCATCCAGAGCTGAAACCAGAGAAATTTAAAAACAAATATAAGGCCAAAGAAAAGGGAAAAAATGTTTCAACTGTTGAACAAGACTTAGGGTCTAAGTCAGATAACAAAACTAAAGGCATTTCCATGGTATTAAAGAACATTAAGGGGAAAGAGGTTGTACAAGAAATGAATCCCAGTTCTAGCACTTTAAACTGTCACATAGAAGCTCAAAATGAAAAGAGGAGGATAGTGCCGTTTTATGTGAGGATAATAGCCAAACACACAAAAATTGACACACTATTTGATAGTGGGTCTCAAGAAAACCTCATCTCAGAAGACTTAGTCAAGAAGCTAAAACTTGAGACCATTCCTCATCCAAAGCCATATCCCCTTGGATGGATTTGAAAGGATGCTAATTTACAAGTCTCAAGAAAGTGCATGTTGCGCTTCGCCATAACAGCTCATTATGTTGATTGGGTTGAAGTAGACGTGGTATGTCTTAACATTACAGGTGTTGTGTTGGGTAGTCCATATTTATATGACAGAAAAGCGACCTTCCATTTCCATGAGAAAAAAGTATCATTTGTTCAAAGATGGAAAAGAGTTTATTGTGAGAGCACATTGAAAGAAGCTAGAATCTTCTTTAGTCCACGCAGGGCAATTGAAAAGGCTTGTCAATGAAATTCAAAATCTGACTTTGTTGATGGTTAAACAAAATGATTTTGTACATTCTCCTTTTCATACTATTGCTGATATAAATGATGATATGTTTCAGCCTGAAAGCAAGTCGTCTTTTGAAGATGACAAGATGTTGTAGAAAGTGCCTTTGGTGTCAATCAGTGCAAAGAACAAAGTGTCATTGCAGAGTGGTGCAATATTCCATGAGATGGAAAGGCATGCAAGCAAGGAGGACACAAATTTCAGCATGGGTCAATGCTGGTTTCAAGATGGCAGATTGGTATGGCCAGAAAAATTGAATGGAATTAGGCACAAGTACATGGCTCATTTAGCAAAAATTTTCCATGTGGATACTTGGCAAGGTGAACCTTATTTTCAGTCTTCTTTGAAGTTTGACCATTGTAGAAACAATATGCTTTCTACAAATAATAGTTGTTGTTCTGCAAATTTCAAAAATTTGCATCATGACTCAGTGAATGTTAGCAACAGTGGGTCAGTGGATTCAAGGAACAATTTATCTTTTTATGAGAAGCTCAATTTGATGAAGTCAGGAAGATTTCAGTGGTTCAAGGTTGGAAGAGTGGAGAATCAGTCTCCTCATCTTCATTTTCTGTAATCATAGAGCTTTTGGGGTCCAAAAGCTTCCCATTGGGAGTTGTGATCAGGTGATCATGTCTTAAGTTGTAAAAATGCTCAAATTTGGAATTTCTCAAAATTGGTTGAAACTAGAACAACCGGATAGGCCTCATCAATACGATTCTGGCACTGTGAACGGCACTCAAATCCAACACTGTATGTGAAAGTTATGCAGGTTTGAAGTTTCCAATATCCTCCAAAAATCAGTTTGACTAGGGTTGACTTTTGACTTTGGAATTATTAAAAAGGAATATTCCTTGGAATATTTTGAGAATATTCCTTGAACTATTCCATGGAATATTCCATGTGGGAAAATCGTGGCATTCTGTGAATGGGCAGTGGTTTGACTTTGGTTTTTTTGGACCAATGAGGAGCTGCCATGTGGCAAGCTCGGAGGTCGCCACATGGCCCCAGGTCGTGGCAAATTTTGCGTATCAAAATTGTTTTGTAAGTCCGAGGGTTTGAACCCTGGATCTCCTGTTCACTAGCACAAAGCTTTACCAACGCACCACGTATATGATTCTTAACATATAATGGGCAGCAATTATATTTAAGGTTTAAATTTGGTTCGGGCGGAGGCAAATGGGGGCCAGCCCCCATGCAATATGACCATAAGGTATGGACCATGGCCTTAAGTCTTAAACGGTGGTTGGAAACATTGCAACATTTAAACCATTAACCTTTAATGCCAAATGTGACCACACCAAAACTAATGTGGAGGTTACGTTGACATGTGGTTTGTTAACGATTAAGTTGCAGTTTTGGTGGCAATTTGGGCAGAGATTCCATGTGACCGCCACCAATAATATTTAATGCTAACCACCAATCATTTCTACCTAATTTGGGCCTGGTCCCCTTAAACTGGTGTAGATAGCCAAAATGGCAGTGTTAACTGTAGTTTGCCCAATTTTAGTGGGATTTTTTTTATGACATTGGGTAAAAACACTGTTTGGGCCATAACGTTCACAATATTAAACCTTTTTAGACGAAATGTTAGTCAATTTCGACTATTCTAAGCATTCCAGAGCCATTACGATAGGTTGTAGAGCCAACAGAGTTGATCTTTAGTTACTTTTGCTTCAGGGAAGCTTGGAGAGCCATCAGGGCCTAGAGGGAGTTGGAGATGTTTTGGGCTATGCTTAACCATTTGAGGTGAAAAAAAAGCCAATTTATACTGATTTCTATGTTCTAAATACATTTTCGTAGCTGGTTTGGTCTATTTAGGCCTTTTTATGAATGTATTACCAATTTGAGCATCATAATATATCAAGGACATGCCCATTGGGAGCCTTGGACCCGGAATATGTAGCCCAGGAGGGGTGAACTGCCTCATCATGTTGCTATGTGTTTATGGTGAAGTTATTTTGCTATGTATTTCAGATTCAAGTTGTTAAACAGTAAATTTAAATAACACTCCCTCACACTTAAATTGATAAACAATTACCAAGAACACTTTGTTTTACTTGCAAGACATTACAAACAATTTTCACACTTAATTTAATGGAAACGAATACTTTGAACAACAGTACAAATACTTTCATTTTCAGATCAATAACAAATCCAACAAATAATTCCAAGGAAACAAAAATTTACAAACCCCCAAGATGATAATGTTGCAATTTTCCCTCAATTGTGTACCTAGACTACATGTCTATTACAAAAAAAACTCCACACCAGAAGTTTCAACAATCCTCACAAGCTCAACAATTCCATACAAATTTTTTATTTTCATTTCTAACACTCCCCAACTTGCAGGAGAGTTGTTGAGGTCAAAAAATCTTAAGTGAGGTTGTTTGATCCTAGAATGAATCCCAAATCAAATAAGCTTGTGAGACAAGTTCAACACAAAATTCATAAAGTATGGGCATGAAAATTAAATCATTGTATCAAAGGTGAAAAATAACAAAGAATCATCAACACCAAATGTGAATTGCAATGGGAAAATTTGTTGTGGATCAAAGTGGAATATTAGAATTGTGACACAAAAACAGTAATATTCTTAGTCAGGTGGTTCTATCATTACAACAAAGTGATCACACAGTCTCAAAGTTCGGTCATGTTAATACACTTTTGCATTACCCATTCCAAATCGGTGTAGGATCACTGGAGTGGGTGGAGAGCTCAACAAATTTTGTTGCAGAAAAGACCAAAAACCACTATAGATCAACTTCTTATGTTTTTCTCTTCCTCTTCCCAAAGTTTGTACAATTACGCAAGTTAGATTATCTATACTCGGAACTGTGATTGTAAACAGGTTGGTTGTTGATATCAACTTCATTTTGTTCATATCTTGTTGTACAATGATATTTAATTAATGAAAACTGGGAGTTGAAATTGTTTCCCAATTTTTATCACGCGAATGTTAAATGTATGAATTCATCTCCATCCAAGATAGCTATTCAACTATCACGCTATGAATTATTGATTGTTTATTGTAAGTTGAACTTATCACATATATTCTTTCAAAGATACATAATATTATTTCAGAGATATGTTCTATGTAACTTGCAAATCTTGAAATAATCCATGATCTCCTTTTTGATAAAAACTTAAAAGCCTTAATTGAAGATTTTGTAAGTTGTGGATAAACTATTATACGATTTAAAGATAGTTTGTGATTGGGTCTGGTGCAGGAAAAAAAAAAAAAAATTGAAAATGACATTTTTGGATAAAATTTATACTAATGATAAAATGTTTCACAAGCTATATTACACTCCCAGATCAATCAAGAACTCTTATACTAGAAGCAACATAATAAATGGATAAAACAATAGCAAAATTACAAAAAAAATATCTTTTGACAAGTCATTGATACTAACAATTAATACATCTATTTCTATTATATGGGTTTTTTAATTCAATATAAACTGTGTTGCTAGACTGAATTTTCTGTTTTTTCCCCTTTATTGCACTACTCTATAAAAGATAGTTTTCACAACTAGATTTTTGGCCAGGCCTTTAACAACCTTCAAGCTGAGCTCACCAACTCAAACGAGGTCCACTACAGTAGAATATATGCAAAGATAATTGCAAGTGGAATACAATAATATCAGTCATTTTAGATATGACGCCATGGCTCAAGATCTCATCTTTAGTAATGATATAACCAACCACTCAAACTAAAATTCGGTCCCCTTGGTTCAATTATCTTAGATAATATCAAATGGAATTTAAGTGAGACTTACATCATTTTATCTAAATATAATAGATGCCCACTTCCCCATACACTGACATAAAAAAGGAAAAAGTATATCACTTCTCCATTCTCTTAAATATTCAATGCACATTGAGAAATTGCTTGGAGGCATGTATAAATAAGGTGGCATGTAAGCTACCCACCTGTTCCCCTAATATTTGTCTCACTATCGATTCAACACACTTCAAACTATGATCCAAAGCATGTTTGGCCTTCTCAAATATTATCCAAACCGAGTCCCCTTTAATGGCCTGAAAAAATAAATAAATAAAAGAGAGAAAGAAACACCAATTATGAGACAACTCATGTGTCAAAGCACCGGTCATTGCATCGACTTCAATGTGGAAAGGATCTACTTCTAGTGGATAATATTTCTCCCAAACACACAACTAAGAAACATCATAAGGTTTGACTATAATTTCTCGATTCAAATGAACCAACGAAGTTTTGTAATAAAAGTAAACACCACAACTAAAATTTAGAATCATAAATCTCAACATCATAGCTTAATTTTTTATGATTATTTTTAATTTTAAGAAAGTGTCAACATTCATTACGTTGAAATCGAAAATAGTCAAATCCCTGTAAGCTTAAAAGTTAAATGGAAAGATAAAGAAAAAAAAAAAGGACAATGATATTAAACATAATTACATATGTATGTCCACTTTATTTTAAGACAAAAACAGATAACCATCAATTTGGAAATTATGAATAGTAAACTCCAAACTACATTACATTGTCCAGATTCTTAAAAACAGATAACCATCAATTTGGAAATTATGAATAGTAAACTCCAAACTACATTACATTGTCCAGATCAGTAAAAGCCAGAAACGTTACCAGAGTGACAATTGTACTACAATGATGAAAACGTTCAACAAGCACATCATCAACAAGAATATGACTCAGCAATCAAGCAAGTGCACCTGCTGCATGTCCCTTTCCCCATTTTGTACCATCCGTAAGGACTCTTGTCAATGATGGAATGATATCCTATGCTAAAGGAATAAACTTTGACATTGAAAGATATGAATTTGACCTCTAATAAATGAATGCCCAATAGCGAGGCAAGATATCAATTGTGAGGGATTAAATGGTAGGTTTCTGGATGGGTGGAGAAAACATCATGTGCTTTAATATACCCTTCACTAGACAATTACTCTATAAACTTGTTAGATTTGTAAGTCATTATGAAGTAAGAAAGACTATAGCCAGTGGGTACATCCTTATGGCATTGATTCCATACTATGTTATATTGAAGGACTCAAGTAGTAGAATCAAGGCCATATTAGTCCAACATTTATGCATTGTACTACTTAATAGGATATGTATAAAAATTTCACATGTTCAGGTAATTGGGACTTACAAATGGTTTGTGTCATTAGGCACATGTCTAGAACCTTAGTTCCAATAATGAGTAGTATAATAAACTTATAAATAGGAATATCTCAACTGAATTAGTTTCATCACCCCAGGTTGGGTTGTAACTACTAGCCACATTATCAAAATGACTTATTGATTTATGAAAAAAATACATTGAGGGACAAATTTTAAAAATAAAACAAGCATGATGATTATAACTAGAACAAAATGCATGTCTTGAGTGATTAACTGATAGAAAGGAAGTGAATTCTACATAGTTGGAACTAGGGGTGATACATAAACTATCTGTGTGCCTAAGTAATGGTGCATTGAATATCGATACTAGCCCAAACCCATCAAAAATCAAATCTAAAATTCACCTCAAGAATGCATATATGGAGGTTGTCAATAATAAATATATCAAATAATGGAACTTGAGATATGCAACCTTGAGGTGCATGTCAAGCCTAGGGTTATATGGTTTTGGACTAGTATATCATGAATTATGCGACACAAGAGCTTCAACTAAGGAGCTCAATAAGAATTTAGATCCATCTTAACCTTGTGCCTATTATGCATCAAGACGTATCAAAATACCTTGAGGTATCATTATTAACTTTTATAGGTGAAAAAACATAAAAGTTGGAATTTTGAGTTTTTTATACCTATGAGTGGATCATGGATTGATGGCAAAGGTGGATCTAAGCTAGTGGATCCTCATGCTCATTGCTTGTTTTAGAGGTAACAACATGATCAACATGATGATATGAAACATCACAAAAGAAACACTCAATACGGAATATATAGACAATGGGCATAAGTCCAAAGGATAATAATGATGATGAGTTTGAAAATTCCTAATAATTGAAAATTCCCATGAAATCACACCTCATGTGTGCACACCTTCTACTAGGAAGGTAAACAAAGACAATGAACTAGAAAAATAGTTTCTCTGTCAGGTAAATTTGACCTTTCCCTGGTGTCCATTTATACTACTAAAAAACTCACAACCTCCTATTCATTGGGAACTATAACATCTCTCCCATACAATCTAGAAATCAGATAGAAATATTTTAGGAACGCCCTTCAAAGAAACATATTGAGAATATAGTGATAGCTTCACATGCACTATTAAGATCAATATCATACATGTGACCACAAATTGGCCTCATGGCACACTTATATCGAGAATTTTCCTTAACATAGTAGTATATGGGCATGTGAAATAAATAAAATTTTCATCGCTCCATTTGGCCTTAACATAAAAATTTGTAATAAGATACCCGCAAGATATTTAATGGCAGTCAGAGCTAATTCAACATAAAATCCCATGGGAACTGGGAAAGTATGAGTGGATTTTCTTGCAAACCTTAATAAAAAAAGGGAGAAAGAAACACAAATATAATGAGACGAGATATTTCAATGGTGAAAAGCAACATATATCCATCTTCACTGGTTCCTTCATTTGAAGTACTCCTTTCCTTCCTCACACTACATTGTCTTCTAAAAAGCAAAGAATATAACATGCAAGAAAATTATTTAAAAAGGAGTTCCTTGAAGATAACATGATTTACTAGCACATAATGAAGAAATATTCAACAACATTGGTTTCATGGTGCAAGGTTCCCCTGGGAAATGTCTCCATAAAACCTTCCTAAGAGTTTACGCACAACAACATATTATGAGGAAGCAACATATTTGTAAATTTAGCTAAATGGAGGAAGGGATGGAAGAGCATTTTATTTTAAATTTTCCATTTAAGTATCAATTTTTAGGTATATATTGGTTCCTCATAATATATTTTAGTGGTATATCCCCACCCTCTTGGAGAAGTATAGATATTTTATTAGGAATATAGTTATGCACATGAGGATTCTTCTTATGGATAGCTAAACAATGTCCAGATATATTTAGATTACTTTTTTTTTCCAACCATTATCAAGCATCATTGATGGAAAGAGTAGCTCTATCCATATTCATTGAGCTATACCAAAGACGTTTGGAGGGTTGAACTAGATTGATATGTTTCCTTATCTAAAGGTTTTTAAGGAGATATATGAAGGATTGACTTTGCTTCATGAATTGTTGATAATGAGATGGAGGGTTATATATCTAGACAACCACAAATCATCATTACAAATCCTCTTGATAAACCAATGCCATATCTAATAAAATACCTAATATGGGTTTTATTATCAAACATATTTTATTTATTGTGAAGGAAACTCTTTCTCAAACTCTTCAAACTCAAAGTGTCAGATACCCAAGGCATCCAAACTTTTCTATTTCGGAAAATTTCTTATCAAGGACATTAAAATTTTGAGAGAAGAGAGATTCTCCTTCTTGATATGAATTTTTAACATCTATTTCACACTCTTTCCTATATATTTACAGTTATACTCCACCTTGTGTTTCTGTTTCATTTATTAGCATATGGTTTGAAGATGCCTTCCATAATCCTTACGATACATTTTCACCTAATGTATTATTTTAGTCCAAGCAAATTCTTTTAGCAATCCATATACATTATTATATTTTATTTATTGTCAAGAAACTTTTAAAATTCATATTTCCTTTAACCAAGGCCCCACAACAATTATTATCCAAATTCCAAACATAGTATCTTCCTTGTTAAAGATCACAAGCCAGTGTCAATAATCTACCTTAGAAACTTGCTAGTTTCAAATAAGATGAAATGTATGATGTTTCAAGCAAACACTCTGCCCATCCTTAGGGCAAAAGAATTTTTTTGAATAATGAATCGTTTTAAATAAAAGATTATTTTACTCCGAATGAGTGTTCAAAATATGCAAGTGTGACTCATTTGGGTTGCTTTGGATATTGTTCGAGTTGAAAAATAGTCACATGGATATCCACAAGATACATAGGCTTTACCAAAAGAAATGTATTTTCGCCTTAAGTTTTTTACAGTAGACTAATTCCTTACATGTTTCCAACCTAGTTTCAAACTTTCAACCACAAATATAAGAAAATTTGAAATCTCTACTTTTGCAGACTATAGATTTTTTTCATAAGGGTGTGCAACATTTTATATTGAATAATTCAAGGTAGAAGTCATCAAAAACTAAGTTTGATGGAGCAAGAGGGAACATCAGAGGTGCTTTCCCCTCTCTTTTCTGTGTAGTCCCTGGCCCAAACCCTATTAGGGTTTCCCCTGCATAAAGAGATATGCATGTTGATATCTAGAAAAACAAGGAGAAAAATTGATATTGGGCTGAGAGATGATCTCTTGTGCTTGTGGCACATAGCGGGGGATTTATTTTTGTCATTATTTAGGAAACTGGGGAAAATATAGATATTTTTTTGGTCATAATCTGGGAGTTGTTGTTAGTGGCTTGGTATCATAGGAAATGACTTGTATTCTTACATTTCATTAGTGTCACTTCTGGGATTCTTGCCTTTATGTGGATGGTGTTGAGGATTTCCTGTGGAATGGTATAGGGAATGTATTTTCTTGCAGGTTTTATGTAAGGTCCCCACCTGCTCCTTCCTGTTCACAAGAAACAAACACTAAAAAATGTAATAAATTATATGAAATATGTGAGTTGTAAACAAACTAATTGTGGCTACAAGTTTGTGCAAAAGAGGTGATATTATTGATTGTTGATATGAATGATATTTTGGCTAATGATATTTTGGATAATGATATTGGAGATGAAGGTGGTATTTGGAAAAATAAAAGTTGTAATATCAATCTGGAGTGATTTTTTATTTGAAATATTCTTCAACATTCAATTGATAGAAAACTTACAGTGTATAGAGCATGTTACATAAAAATGTGGACATCAGAAAGGTAGTTTCCGTAGAAAATGACAAAGGGAAGAAAACATAAAGTCCAAGAATCAAAACGATATATCCAAGAACCTACAAAGCACTGAGAATTATTGGACAGGGTCACATAGATGTAAAGAAAAAAAATACCATTTACAATATCACAGACGCTCATGCAAGAGCAGCAAGAGACTGGTAGAAACGCGAAAGGAAATCATCCCTTCATAATTACTCAAGCATCATGCAAGGGAGTAGCAAATACCTGGTAAGGAAGATTTAAATATCCATCACTCACAAGGGAACAACACATGCTTGGTCAGGAATAATTCCATTGATCATGAACTGCCACACAAGTGTGCAAGGAAAAACATACTCAAAGAACAAACATATTTGATATTTTGAGCTAACTAAACAACCACGACCATGATAAACCACAACAAGGAATTCATAGTATGGGAGCTGGAAAAATGGTTAATGATCAATGCATCATAAACAACAATAGATAAAGGTGAAACCTCACTATCAAAGCAACAGGGATTCAACTGAATACCAAGGGTGCCATGGCCCAAACACTATGAGATAAAGGCCCATTGAGTGACCTGCAGCAAGAAATAAAATGGGAGCTTGAATAGCCATATGCCATTTCTAGGTGCACAACACAGTCCCCAATAGACAGTGACCCTAAGTAGCATTGTTACAAAGCACATAGTCCTAAATAATTAGATTTTGGTTGCACTCCAACTAGAAGGATTGAATGTGACACTTAAATTTCAAAGCACAAGAAGTTTTATGTTGTGATAATAGGAGGATTAGATTCATTATTGTTGTAATCCAATGATGTGACGAATATCATAAATTTGGATTTTGAAAAATCAAAATAATTCAGGGTTTCAAATCTATTGGCGTAATTGGAGATGTGAAAAAATCATATGTCATTATGCCAAAGATACATGTACTGACCTTAGTTTCATAGCTATAGCCGAGCTTTATTTGACCTCCCCCACCCCTCAGCAATTTCAAAAAAAATGAAAAATTAAAAGAGTAAGGTATGGATGGGTACACACCATTCCATCTACAATTTCTTCTTGCCTGCCAGCAGTGTCCATTTTTGCCCTCTGCATGGCTTTGTACGCTTCTTCCCCATTCTACTATGAAATTAAGGTTATGCAGTGAATTTTAGGTTGAAAAGGATGCAATTGGGTGTAAGGTGATTCGATCACGGGGGCCTGAAATAAGAAACTAAGAACAACGAAAAAATTCGATGCAAATATTTTTTTATCTAGATACCCTCCATTTCTAAGAAATTTTGCTTCAAATGGAACAAAAAAAAAATGTGAATATTTGTTGTATCCTAGGGAAAAATTCAAATTAGAAGTCTGTGAGTCCCTCAAATATGAAATTGCATTCAGTTCCTTAGTTCATGAGAAATCGATGACCCTTCCTCTCGTGAGGCCACTCCAAAAAAATATATGGCTTTTATGTGAATTGGAGTTGGAATATTAGGTATACAACCAAATGAATGCAAAGTTTACACATTTGATAGCGTAAGAACAAGTTGGGCTTCAAAGAAACAATGAATTTTGGTAGGAGGCTTTATTTATTTATACAATTTTTAAATTGCTAGTTGTCTTCCCTATCATATCATGTTAAATATTTTTTCAATTTTGTAAATTCAAAAATATCTATATAATTTTTATAATATTTAAATTTTGTAAATGAAATATAAATCAATTTAAATTTTTTACAAATTTCACACATATTTATTCTTAAAGAAAATATAACTAATATAATAATGGATAAAATTTCATGCCTTGATTATGTCTTAAAATTATTTTTTCTTGTCTTAGAGCTCGTTTTCTTCAGACGTGAGGAAACAACCTAATGACCCAAGACCTAGATGCATCTTGCAGGAGTGAAAGTATGCCCCCTTATGAACCATAAATGGGAAATTACATGTGGCGTGGTTTTCCTTGAATAACAATGATGATTCAACTTGCATTAGTGGATATAAACCAGTGATGGTTGTCCCCTTTATTGGTTTGAAAATTGAGTTATGATAGGTTTTTCGACTGTTTAAAAAATGGATAAAATTTGAGTATTGAAAATATAACCAAAATTGCCATTAAATTAATATTTACACATAGTTAAAACTATATAAAATTTAATTATTGGAAAAAAACCAAAAATAACAATGGAAATAATATTTGCATAGAGTTTTTTATGAGGCATAGAATAGAGGATGACAATGTGTTTTTTTAAGGCACTTTGTGTTATAAAGGTCATCAATTCAAAACTCCATGGGAAAAAATCCATCCATGCTAAGGGTTGGTGCATGTGGCCGAGGCGAGATTTGATCCATATTTTGATGGCTTAGATGCCCCTGGATTGTGACTACTCGAGCCACTGGTTAGTTGTACAGTTATTTCAATACGATGCATAAACTTGCAAACAAAATAAATATTTAGACAAAGTTATTCTATGTGACATAAGGCAGACGAAGACATGTGTTGATGATGGTTTTTGTCGATGCCTGCTAATTCAGTCTTGACTATAACATTAATGACTAATTCATATTCTTGTTGTACTTATTATTTGGTCATATTTTTATTCTTGGACTATAGTAGTCAATTATTTTAATCATTATTAATTTTGTCAATTATTAACTAGTAATTTATTTTAGTCATGGACTAAATTAATCATTTCAGTTAGTCGCTTTTAGTTTTCTCACTTATTATCTAGTCATATATTTTATCCCTAGACTAAATTAGTTGTTTAAGTTAGTAATTTTTAGTTAGGTCACTTAAAATTGCTCAAATTTAGTGGTAATTAACTTGAAATAATTGTGGTGACTAACGTTTTTAGTCACCTAGTCACTGATTTCATCATTTTCTACTAGTGAATACCTTCATGCTAGTTCTCGTAATTTTTTGGCTCAAAAAGTCAGAGTTCTCAACACTTTTGCAACCCTTTCTTTGAGGATTTATGATAAGGATCACTTGGAAAAAGAAAATTCTCATATTTTGAAAGTTTTTGAAAATAATGCATATAGGAAGCATCAAGGCCTCAAAACTTTTCAATGAGCCAGTAAATAATTCAAGGTTAAACCCTCCCATGATGATGTCATCTCCAATGTGAAACTTATGTTTATCTAAGGGACCACTCACGGGATTGCTCATATACTTAAAACGAATAAATTTCCTACTTCCTTCAAGCCCCTTATTAACATTAGAAGATCCCTTAGGTCTGTTAAAGACCATGTGAACCCTAAATACATGAAAGATGTCTAGTCCATCCCATGTTCCTGTGGGATTCCCTACATTGGGGAAAATGGTCGCTCTATTAACCAATGAATACAAGAACATGTAGCAGACATTAAGCACAATCGTTCCCACTCCTCAACTTTGGCTGAGCATGCACATAAATTTAAGCACCATGTCTCCATTGAGGATACTCGGGTCATCGCTAGGGTTGATCACATTCATCATAGGAAGCTGAGAAAAGCCATTCATGTTGAGAAAAATGCAACTAATCTCAATAGGAATGATGTTTGGAAATTAAGAAGGAGTTGGTTCCTTGTCCTCTCTTCTTAATTGCCCCTTTTTTATTTATCTATTTTTATTTTACAACAAAATAAATATTTATCTCATTTAACAATATTAATCTTGTTTTATAATCATTATAAATATTTCATATTCTATGATACAATAATAATTTTGAATCATTTTAATTTAGTCCATTCTAATTTAATTTGAAAATAATAACAATAATAAATATTTCATATTATTTTATTAAAAATAATAAATAAGCTAACTAATTAATTAATTAATCATTGATTAAATATTATTTCAAAGGTTCAAACAACTAATTTCTACCCGCTATTTCATAAACTCTAGTTATTAATTTATAATTAAATATCTATTTTATTTATTCAATTTAATTTATTTTAATACTTAAATAATATTAATTTTATTCTAATAACTAATTCTTAACGACTAACTCTGGAATGCGATGCATCTCTCTTATTTAAACTATTAGGCATATTTTTTTTTCACCATTGTCATGAGGATGAACAACATTAGATGGTTGAAACGTCGACCAAATCCTAGCAATGAGATTAATCTGAAAGACATATTCAGATTTAGAATTATCAATTTGGGGTTGTTCACTACTCAAACTATCTTATATCGATCTTAACTCCAATTATATCAAGTAGAGAAGCATCAAATTTGTCTAGGTGCAAACATTTCATCAAAAATTGCACTCAAAAAAAGATTTACGCCTTTTTTTATCTGTCTTAGTGCTTGATAAATCTAGAGTTAACATGGATCTAGCCTATTTAAATCAAATCCATGTTACCTGCCTATGAAATTACACATCACCTCATATTTAATTGTAGAAATCACAAAACAATAATAAAATTATAAGAACTCTAATTTTGTATGAAACAATAATAAACCATATATTAATTGTATGAAACAATAATAAACCATATATTAATTATATCGTTAAATGTTTTTTACTAATATAATGAATTCCCAACTAATATTTTCATATTGAATGCATAGGATTCAAAAATAGTAGAGTATATGTGTTCGATAGGGGTGTTGCGAAATATGAGAGAAAATTTATTTAGTGCACATAAATTAAACTTGAAATAGAAACTATTAAACGATAATCAAAACAATTCCAAACTTGTGATATGTGAAATGGAGGCCATTGAATCCTAATAGGGTATTTTTCAAACGTGTGTGTGAGAAGTTTGGTAGAGACCCAAAAGCCATTTCAAGAAACTTCGGAAGCTGTTAACCAAAAAGAGAGCATGGGGAAAACTGAAATTTAAATATGGAACTCTTGGTGTTGATTTAAAGGTTAAAGTTTACAACAGTCACAAAGGCTTATGCATTTTTCAAACGCGTGTGTGTGAAATTTTGGAGAGGCCTAAAATCCATTTCGGGAAGCTTGGGAAGTTGTTAACCGAAAAGAGACCAAAAGGTAAATGGGAAAATTGAAATTTAAGCACGGAATGATCTTGATATCTCTTACTGTTGATCGAAAGGTTAAAGTTTAAAACAATCCAAAAGGACCACGAAAGCCCTATATCATGATTAGCTTGGTGTCTGGGATTCCGATGTAGAACTAAGAAACAATGGGGCAGTAGATTTTTTTGGATGAAAAATTTCAAATTTGGGGAATTCCATGTAGGAATTGCATTAGCTTTAGATGATAAGTTCATAGTAAAATATCTACTAGACAATAAAGGTGTTGGGTATTGTTTAAAACTATCTTTAGATGATTAGTTCATAGTAGAAGATTTGTAAGACCACGAAAGTGTAGGGTAGTTTTTAAAGTTTGCAAATGGACTTTTCCATTTCTTTTAACTTATGAGAATCCTTGGCACCTTTTGGGGTTTATCAAAAGTTCAAAGTTGGAAAAATATTACATATTTCTTTTATTTCTGGGATATTACAAACCTTTGCAGAGCTTTAAAAACTATATTTCACTTTTTTGGAGATGGAGATAGAGAAACAAATGTTATGAATAATTTAGGTTTTGAACATAAAAATATAGATGTTATGATAATTTAAATTTTATTTAATAGTAGTATAGATTCATTTTAACGATGGATCTAACATGAGTTGAGAAGGATGAAAACATATTTTAGAGTGCAAAATTTGAATAAAAAAAAATTTGGCTGTAAAATAGTGAGTCATATATATATATATATATATATATATATATATATATATATATATTCAAAAGTTCAAAGTTGGAAAAATATTACATATTTACTTTTGTCTGGGATATTATAAAACCTTTGCAGAACCTTAAAAACTTCACTATTTTGGATATGGAGACAGAGAAACAAATGTTATGAGTAATTTAGGTTTTGAATATAAGAATATAGATGTTATGATAATTTAAATTTTATTTCATACTAGTATAGATTCATCTTAACTATGGATCTAGCACGAGCTGAGAGGGATGAAAACATATTTTAGAGTTAAAAAGCTGAATAAAATGTTTGAATAAAAATTTACTAGGGCGTAAAATAGTGAGAGTATATATATATATATATATATATGGGTAAACCCACGAAGTTGGGTTACACTTTTGTGAGAATTGGGGGCAGAAAAATTTTTTCTCAACAATTTGGCCAAACTTTTATAAAAGCTTCGTCGAGCTGTTAGAGAGTTCGGCCAAAATTTCAAAATTAGTTCGCCCGAACTCATTCTGTTGTGTACATTGACGATGTATTGATGGCGTGGGCAAACAAATTTTTTGTCGGAGATTGGAAAACCGACAACATAAGTTTGACCGAACTATTAGTTTGGTCGAACTCTTAAAATAGTCTGGTCGAACTTTAGTTTATAAATACACTGGCCTAAATCCGTTAATAGGGTTCTGGCTTCTTACCCTCCGCGTTTGCGTGTTTCTGCGTCTGTTGTGTTTCGGACCTGCATCTGTGTCTGCGTCTACGTCTTGTTGTTCGACCTCGACTCTTGCTGTTCGGATTTGCAGGTTGGCTCCGAATTTTGAATTTTCGGGACCGCGTCTGTGTTTGCGTATATGTCTTGTTGTTCAGCCTCAGCTCTTGTTGTTCAAATTTGCAAGTGGGCTCCGAATTGTGAATTTAATTTTTTTTGAGGTATAAAATCAAAATGTAACAACGTAATTGAGTTTGTAAGCTTTCATAAGTTAATATGTTATTTTCAATTTAATACTTTAATATGTTATCTACAAATTCCCAAGCCATTTTTTGAAAAATCAACTCCTTTTTCCAAATTTGTATTGTTCCTTACTAAAAAACCTCTAGTTCTAGAGGTCATTGAATGAAACATTTTTTAGGAAATGGAATCATAGGAAATGGATACCCCTAAATATAAATTGATGTTAATATTCTAATGCAATTGATGGTTCACCAAAATGAGTCACAATTATATTTTTATGGTGTGTTGCAACTTACTTCTTCAAGCGATCTAGGGACACATTTTGAATTTATTACAAGAATGTGAAATATAAATAGAGTAGCATAATTGAGTTTCATAAGAACTCATAAGTGTAATTATGCTGAACCTATCTCTATAATTTTAGTACAAAATTTTGTGTTGGTAATGCGAAAACTTGGTATACATATTAATTTTCCACAGTAAATGAGCCGACATGACTTAGTGACTCAGTGAATGAGATAATGTGTTAGGTCCCTATATTACTAGTATAGTCCCTTATTGTTGTTAGTGTAACCCCCTTATTGTTATTATTGTACCCCTGTAACCCCCATATTGCTATTATTGTGCCCTTAAATTATTATTGTTAGGTTTGCTAGATTATATTATGGCCCCACTAGATTATAAAAATATCTCTGTTGGACTCCTATATATAGAAAGGAGGTTTCGTAATTTGTATCATCCAAGAATTGTTCATTCATGCAATGTATTGGAGGTTGCCCCCTCGAAGTGGCTTATTTCTAAGGCGTTTATATCTCTTTTCTTCTATTTTTGGAGTTGGTTTCACAACATTTGGTATCACAGCTTTGGATTCTAGGGTTTCGCTGCTCCAAACAGGTCATCGTGTCATTTTTGCTATAAATTTTTTTCTACGAATTTTAAGAAGCTGAAATTTTTAGGGTGCGAAGCTGAAATCCTTAGGAAGATCGTCGCAAAATTTCAGAGCTTGGTTCACAATATTTTCAGAGATATGATCTATGGAAGTTAGGTCTTTTTGCAGGCTCCTCAATTTAATTTAAATAGGTCATCGTGGAATTTGCGCTATAAATTTTTTTCTACGAAGTTTCAGAATCTGAAATTTTCAGGGTGTGAAGCTAAAATCCTTAGGACACTCGTCGCAAACTTTTAGAGCTTGGTTCAGAATATTTTCGGAGATATGATCTCTGGTAGGTAGTGCTTTTTTAGACTCCTGAATTTCATCTCAAAGAGGTGATCGTGGGAAAATATTCATAACTCTCTCTCTCTGAGCATCGGATTGGAGTGTCGTAAAAAGTGGCGACAAGTACACGGACTATAGTTTCTTTTCTATCAATTTCAAAGCTAAAAGACGAAACAGTAACAGGTGGAAAGTCGTATAAGTTCGATCTACTGAAACAGTCCATAGTTAGGTCATTATGGGAGATTGGACATAACTTTATCTTGAAGAATCCAAATCAGCTCAGAACTGTGGAATTCAAAATAGGATTCAGAAGGATACCTCAGTGCCAAATTTCAGATAATGAAGAGCTATAACCACAAAGATAATCCAATTTAAATATCGAACTATTCAAAAGCAAGAAAAAAGGTGTCTAATTTTTTCCGAATTGCATAAGTCTTGTTTGAAAAATCAATTTGAATTGATTCAAAGGGTATATTATAGAATAGATATCAGTATTGGGTTCTAAAAAATGCCCCATAAAAATAATTCAACACCTGTTAAGCCTTCAGAAGGCTCTACTATGACTCATGAAGATGAAAAATTGCAACATGATCTATCAAAATTACAAAAGAAACTGCACCAAATTTCGCTCTCGCAAAGAGAAACAAAAAATGAAATGGAAGTTTTGAATAAAGGCATGGAAGAGAATATGGATGGTTTGAAGAAAGAAGTGGAAGCTAAGATGGATGGCATGGAAGCTGGCATGGAAGCTAAGATGGATGAAATGGAAGAAAAAATGAAAGACAACATGGAAAACATGAAGAATGATCTAAAAGCAGATGTGGAAGATTTGACAAAGTTGATACAAGAAATGTTTCCTAATGGTGAAAAGATGGTAGAGGAAACTCATGATGAGAACAAAATAAATGTTAATCGTGAATTCATAAACTCTAATGTTGGTGGGAAGAACCACCATATTCCAAAAATGAATATGAGGAAGTTTGATGGAAAGCATCCTGTAACATGGATACTACGGATGGAGCAATATTTTGATCTCCATAATGTGCAAAACACAAAAAAGGTACGCATTGCAACTTTACATTTAGAAAAAAATACATTTGTATGGTATCGATGTCTTTGATCCTATAAAAAAATTGTCACTTGGTCAATTTTTACGGAGGAAATGATAGCACATTATGAGGATACAAAGAGCAACACCTTCTTTAGCCAATTGATAAATCTCAAACAAAAGGGTTTAGTGGGGTAGCACATTGAGGAATTCCAAAAATTGAATATAAGGGTAACTGATATTCCAGAGGAACACAGAATTGATCTCTTCATAGGTACTTTAAAATATAACATCCAACATGAAGTTCGCATTTTCGAACATGATTCATTGGAGAAGGCATTCAGGTTGGCAAGAAAAATTGAATGTAAAATTATGGAGACAAGGAAGCCTACCACTCACTTCTATAAAGAAGGAAGTGTTGCTACGCCTAGATCTCCACAATCGACAAGGTTTACACCACAAAAATTGGAAGAAAAAAGAGAAAAAGGGCTTTGCTACAGTTGTGATAGAAAATACACTAAAGGTCATAAGTGTGCTGAGAAGAAATTATTGTACATAGATTGTGAAGAGGAAGAAGAAAATGAACAAGAAGAGGATATATACCAGGAACCAGCCCTAGAAGATGAAGAAATGAGTCCGACCATATCGTGTAATGCATTGGTAGGAATTACCACTCCTCAAACTCTCAAGATAGAAGGAAATATCAAGAAGAAAAAGTTAATAGTGTTGACTGATTTAGGTAGCACCCATAATTTTATTCATTGTAAGGTAGCCAAGGAATTGAATTGTTTCCTATACCCAGTACCAGAATTTCAAGTGATGGTTGCAAATGGAGGAACTATAAATTCCTCTAGAAAATGCCATAATATCAAGCTAACCATGGGGGAATATGTATTTAATAGTCCAATGCTTTCCATTCCTATGGGAGGTGCTGATGTTGTCCTAGGAGTACAATGGTTACAATCTTTGGGGACGGTAGCTTTTAATTTTCAAGAAATTTTCTTGAAATTTTTTTCAGAAGGAAAGGAAGTCAAATTACGGGGTATTGCAGGGAATCCAAGAAAGATAATAAGCTCTAATGTCATGACAAAGCTTCTAAAGAAAGAACAATGAGGCGTAATTGCACAATTATGCTCACTAGAAGTTCCAACATCAAAATCATCTATTTCTGCAGATCTCCAACAATTCTTGTACAATCATTCCAAGGTGTTTGAAACTCCCAAAGGACTTCCACCTATTCGTGATCATGATCATGCTATTAATTTGATTCCAGGAAGTGTTCCTCCAAACATTAGGCCTTATAGATATCCTTATGTCCAAAAGAGAGAAATTGAACGTATGATTGCAGAAATGTTAGAGGCAGGTATAATTCAACCTAGTCAAAGTTCTTTCTCTGCTCCTGTAGTATTGGTACACAAGAAGGATCGATCATGGTGCATGTGTCTAGATTATAGGGAGCTCAATAAGCTCACCATTAAAGATAAATTTCCCATTCCTGTGATTGATGAATTATTGGATGAATTACATGGAGGAATTTATTTTACCAAGTTGGATCTTCGTTCAGGATATCATCAAATTAGAATGAAGACTGAAGATATTCCAAAAACAACATTTCAAACTCATGAGGGTCTTTATGAATTTTTGGTCATGCCTTTTGGCCTTACCAATGCACCTTCTACATTTCAAGGGTTGATGAATTCCATTTTCAAACCCTTCCTTAGAAAATTTGTGCTACTATTTTTTGATGATATACTAATCTATAGCAGGTCTTGGAAGGATCATGTTGAACATGTTGACAGGGTGCTCAAACTATTGCAGGAGAAACAATTATATGCAAAAACATCCAAATGCTTCTTTGGAGTACAAGAGGTGGAATATCTGGGTCATATTGTATCTCACGAGGGTGTTAAGGTAGACCCTAACAAAATTAAAGCCATTAAGGAATGGAAAGTCCCCATAACCATAAAGTAGTTGCGAGGATTTCTCGGGTTAACAGGGTATTATCGCAAGTTTGTTAAGAATTATGGGAGAATAGCAGCACCTCTAACAACATTATTGAAGAAAGATGCATTTTCATGGACTTCTGAAGCAACTAAGGCCTTTGAACGTCTTAAAGAGGCAATGTGCCTAGCACCGGTCTTAGCTACACCAGACTTCACAAAAACCTTTATTGTGGAATGTGATGCCTCAGGAAATGGAATTGGTGCAGTTTTAATGCAGGAAGGAAGACCCATTTCTTTTGGAAGTCGTCCAATCAAAGGAAAGTATTTACAGAAACCTATTTATGAGAAGGAAATGTTAGCAATACTGCATGCACTAAAGAAATGGTGAACTTACCTAATGGGAAGACACTTCAAGGTAAAAACTGATCATGATAGTCTTAAACACTTTTTGGAACAAAGACTATCTTCAGAAGAGCAGCAGAAATGGGTCACAAAGATGTTGGGTTATGACTTTGAAATAATCTACAAAAAAGGAAAGCTTAATGTTGTTGCAGATGCACTCTCAAGAAATAATGAAGAGGTGGAAGCATTGCTTTGTGCCATTTCTATTATCCAACCAGATTGGATAACCAAAGCAAGAGATGAATGGAAGAAGGAAAAAGAAGTATGGACACTCATTCAAAAGTTGCAGTAAGATCCTAGTACATCTGATACTTTTAGTTAGAAAAATGATTCTTTATGGTACAAAGATTGCTTATATCTTTGTAAAAATTCCCAACTAAAACAAAATATTCTTTTGGAATTGCACACTTCTCCTTTAGGAGGACACTCAAGATTTTTAAAAACCTACCACAGGGTGAAGAAATAATTTTTTTGGGATGGCCTTAAATCTGATATTCAAAAGTTTGTGGCAGAATTTTTGGTTTTCCAGCAGAATAAAATTGAGAAAATTAAGACCTTGTGACTTCTACAACCTTTATCCATTCCAAGTAAATGTTGGGAGGATATTTCAATGGATTTTATAATAGGTTTACCTAAGTCCGAAGGAAAGAGTGTCATCATGGTGGTAGTTGATAGACTTACCAAGTATGCACACTTTTGTGCATTATCTCATCCATTTAAAGGAAGTACATTTGCTACTACATTTATGGACACAATTCAAAATCTACATGGGAACCCAAGGGTTATTGTGAGCGACAGAGATCCCATTTTTACTGGAAATTTTTGGACGGAGTTATTTTCTTGTTTGGGTACTCAATTAGCTCATAGCTCATCTTATCATCCTCAATCTGATGTTCAAACTAAGATAGTAAATAAATGTTTGGAAGGATATCTTCTTTGTTTTGTATCTGATAAACAAACACAATGGGTCAAGTGGTTACCTCTCGCTAAATGGTGGTATAACACTTCCTTCCATACTGCAGCAAAATGACCTTATTTATGGCACTTTATGGATATCATCCACCATCCATCACATCATCTTTAAGAGAAAATTCGAAGGTTCAAGCAGTGGAAGATCACATCAAGCATCAACAAGAAGTTCTCCAACTCTTAAAAGATAACCTGAATTTGGCACAAAATCGAATGAAACAACGGGCAGATCAACATCGTAGCAAGAGAAGTTTTGATGTAGGAGACTGGGTATTTTTACGACTACAACCATACAAACAAATGTCCCTCAAGCAAGCTAAGAAGGATAATAAATTATCGCCAAAATACTATGCTCCTTACAAGGTGTTGCAAAAGATTGGTACTATGGCATAAAAATTGGAGCTTCCTGCTTCTTCATGAGTGCATCTAGTTTTCCATGTTTCATGCTTAAAGAAGGTTATAGGCGAAAATATTCCAGTTCAAACAATATTACCAGAACTTGATGAGGAAGGAAAAATCATATTGGAACCTGAAGCGGTCATGGAAACAAGAACTCGACAACTATAGAATCAATCAATTTTAGAGTATCTCATCAAGTGGAAGAACTTACCCACTGAAGATTCTACATGGGAGGATGAGAATTTTATACAGAAACACCCAGAGCTACTCAAGCATTGAGGACAAAATTTTTTTGAAGGAGAGGGGCATGTTAGGTCCCTATATTACTAGTATAGTCCCTTATTTTTGTTAGTGTAACCCCCTTATTGTTATTATTGTACCCCTGTAACCCCCATATTGTTATTATTTTGCCCTTAAATTATTATTGTTAGGTCGGCTAGGATTACATTGTGGCCCCACTAGGATTACATTGTGGCCCCATGGACTCCTATATATAGAAAGGAGGTTTTGTAATTTGCATCATCCAAGAATTGTTCATTCATGTAATGTATTGGAGGTTGCCCCTCGAAGTGGCTTATTTCTAAGGCGTTGATATCTCTTTTCTTCTATTTTTGGAGCTGGTTTCAAAACATAATGAAATGTAGTCAATAGAAGAAACAATAGCTATAAGGAAAAAAATTAGTTCAACTCCAGCTCATTTTTCATCTAGTAAACATACATCTGCAACAATTCAAATATCTTGTACAAATAGTAGACATAAATGTTAACTTAGTTTTCATCCACTAAACATAGATCAGCAGCAATTCAAAGATCTTGTACAAATAGTATACATAAATTTTAACCAACACTGAATTCTAGTATGCATAAATACTACGAATCCAAATATTAGTCCACTTAAAAGTTGTAGTTAGTGACTCAGTGAATGAGATAATGAAATGTAGTCAATAGAAGAAACAATAGCTATAAGCAAAATATTTAGTTCAACTCCAGCTTATTTTTCATCCAGTAAAAATACAATAGCAACAATTCAAAGATCTTGTACAAACAGTAGACATAAATGTTAGCTTATTTTTCATCTAGTAAACATACATCAGCAGCAATTCAAATATCTTGTACAAACAGTATACATAAATGTTAACCAATAGTGAATGCTAGTATGCATAAATAATACGAATCCAAATATTAGTCCACTTAAAAGTTGTAGTTAGCGACTCGGTGAATGAGATAATGAAATGTAGTCAATAGAAAAAACAATAGCTATAAGGAAAAAATTTAGTTCAACTCCAGCTTATTTTTCATCCAGTAAACATACATCAACAACAATTCAAAGATCTTGTACAAACAGTAGACATAAATGTTAACTTATTTTTCATCCAGTAAACATACATTAGCGGAAATTCAAAGATCTTGTACAAACAGTAGACATAAATGTTAACCAACACTGAATGCTAGTATGCATAAATACTATGAATCGAAATATTAGTCCACTTAAAAGTTGTAGTGCATCAGAAGAGACATACTATACAACCTTCCTAAATTGAAGGTCTCACTCTTTCATCATTAGTATAAACATTGGTCACTTGTCTATCCTTTTATTGTTTCCTAACAAAAAATTTTGTTTCGATAATAGTTATAGATTTTTGTGAGGAAACAAAAATTATAAATTATTTTTGACAAATATATTAATAATGAAGGCTAAACCTAACTACATTCTTCAACATCTAAGAGACACAATTGTATTGTGATATTTTCCCTTCTTTCCAACTTAGTCCATCCTTCTAGAAAAATCCCTTTTAATGAAACAGATATATCCATAGTGATCCACTGATATTTGTTCACCAACAACTATTCCATTTTGGACTTATATATCTCAAAACTATGCTCATTGAATTTATGCATCTATATCTTTAAACTACTCAACTATTTTATTTCACCATAGGAATCAATTCGATATATCTCTTATTTTAATTGGGTCTATCGCATTTCGAGAAAAAACACATTAGCCATAAAAGTTTCCTATTGAAACCAAAAGTAATTTGATAGAAAACATAGGTTTTAACCTTATATAGTTAATTGTTTCAAATAGATCCTTAATAAAATGAAAAATATTCATTGTAAAACACATGCATTAAAATATAATTTACTAGAGAAACCCAAACCGAGAACATTTTTTTTATTAGTATATTAACTTTTAGACCATCAGACACACACACACACACACACACACATATGTATGCATGTATATATGTATATATCCCACGACAATTATAAACTACCAATCCATTACCTTGGATGAGATAAAAATTTAGTTCTTTAACTGAAATTGTAGAACCATGGGGTAAACTTCCATGCACTAGAAAAATGCTAAAAGAAAAAACCATGTGATGAAAACCATCATAAAGGGAGATTTTTTTTTTCCCCAAAAATTTCTTTTTGGGGCACTGCCCCTGAACACTTGTGTGTGGGGGACTTTTCGTCTCTATGAAACCATAAAGTGGGGGTCCTTTCCTCCCATTTTATTCCCACCACTATTCTAAGAAAAATATATAGTGCATGGGGGTATTCACATAAAAAATATAACACATACCAAACATCCAATAATTCTCCTTAATGTGATCATCAATGTTGTAATGGTTAGAATTATTTCTACTACCCTTGCATGGATGTGTAGTGGCTAATTTATTCTTATCCTTCCTCCATTTCCAGTTCTTATTCCCCTCCTTCAAAGCTTCATGGTGCTATTTTTTCTTCAAACCACTTAAGTACCCTTTATTTTGGCCTATGGTTTCTAGATAATGTGCGTATACACATGGCTCATACATTATCCTTAGCTTGGAAATAATCACTTGTTTTTGTAGATGGTTATATAGACCCCACATATACTTAAGGAGTACATTTGGGCTCTTGGGAAAGATATCCAATAATATGACGATATTTTTGAACTTAGTGCATGCTTATACACCCTTATGTCTACGTAAAGTAGTGTGAGTGATTCCACAAGTCCTCTACACACATCATAGGGTATAATTGGGACAGGTAGTGTTAACTTCTATAAGTTCTATAGGCAAAGTTTATAAAGGGCCAGGTAGCCTCTGGATCTCATCTTTTAATAAACATGACATATCCAATAAATGTCCCTACAGCCAATCTCTAGAATAGATGGAAATAGAAGTTCTTCATTTTACTATCCATAAACCACAACCACTTTAAGAAAAATCATGTACATGTGTCATTTCTCCCATAAACTCTTAAGGCAAACTTTAAAGCATGTGTCATTGGCTTTCTCCCATTAACTTTAAATCATGTGTCATTCCTCAAGGCTTTCTCCCATTAATTCAAGGCAAACTTTGAGGCCTAAAAACTGAAAGTATCTTAACTTCCATAGGGTAGGATCCCCCAAACTCAAATGGATTAAAATGTTAAATGTTAAAAGTGGAGTGTTTTATGATGTAATGGATCTTAATAATCTAGATTGACATGGCTATATTGAACTTCCATAGGATAGTATCCCCCAAACTCAAGGTGAGTAAAATGTTAAATGTCAAAAGTGGAGTGTTTTATGATGTAATGGACCTTAATAATCTAGATTGACATGGCTGTATTTTATTAATGTACTTAAATTTACACCTTCCATGTTTCTTTATTATCTTAAAATGTTAAAAGTGGAGTATTTTAAGATGTAATGGATATTAATAATCTAGATTGTGTTAAATATGATGTAATGGATATTAATAGTCTAGATTGACACTACAAGAAAAAAGCACATTGGTGAGGGGCGAAAATGGTCACCATAAGCTCATTGGTGAGGGTCAAAAGAGCCTTCATCACCAAAAACTGAACGTCACCAAAGGTGGCGTCGCCGAAAGTATAGGTGTTGTGGTGACATTCAAGGTCCGTCACCAATAATGATTTATAGTGACAGATAGTGACCGTCACCATTTCATATGAGCAATGGTGACAGACAATAGCCTCCATCACCAAAAAACTGAACGTCACCAAAGGTGGCGTCGCCGAAAGTATAGGTGTTGTGGTGACATTCAAGGTCCGTCACCAATAATGATTTATAGTGACGGATAGTGACCGTCACCATTTCATACGAGCAATGGTGACGGACAATAGCCTCCGTTACCAAAAAATTGAACGTCACCAAAGGTGGCGTTGCCGAAAGTATGTGTTGTGGTGACATTCAAGGTCCGTCACAAATATTGATTATAATGTTAGACAGTGACCATCACCATTTCATATGAATAGCAACGACTTTTTGTGATGGACCTTTCATGGCCGTCACTATTGGTGCATATATATGGTGACGTTCATTGACCGTCACCATAAACTCATTGGTGACATCAAGGTCCGTCACGAATAATGACTATAATGACAAACATTGACCCTCACCATTTCATATCAACAACAACAATTTATGGTGACAGACCTTTAATGGTCGTCACTATTGATGCGTATATATGGTGGCGTTTGTTGACCGTCACTATTTCATATTTTGGTGAGGGTCGAAAAATGTCACCATAAGCTCATTGGTGATGGTCAAAAGAGCATCTGTCACCAAAAACTAATCTTCGTCATTCCCTATATATGAATATTAGGGCACGATGGAATCGAACCACCAACCTCCTGCTTGTAAAGCAGGTGCTCTTCCATTGAGCTAGCACCCTTTAAAGAATTAGACTTTAAACTAGCAATTGCCCCTAAAGTTGCAAAGATACACCAAAGGAATAAGAACCAGGAAAACTGAAAGAACTCAGTGTCCTTGCTCTTTTTTTTATTCTACGACACTCTACAAAGTACGATCTTGATCTATGACGTATTTGTGCTGAGTGGTTCTAATTTAATAGTAAATTTTATATTAGATAAAACAAATGAATAACTGAGAGGCCTTACGAGCTAATTTTTAATCCTTACACCAAAATCTCTTAATATTCAAGTCTATGGAACAACTCGTTCAAAGTTCAAACTAAAGTAGATTTTAAATGGAAAGCCTAAAACCAGCTAAGTAGTTTACAAGTTAACATTTTGGATATAACTTCTGTTCAATTTATATGACAAGTTATGCCATAACCTTGAAACTAGTTTCTTAGCTAAAAGACTTTCTTAAGTCAAAAATGACAAAGAAAGATAGTCATGGCAAGCAAAATTCTCTTGTTTTTTCTAATGAGGGTGCATGTAACTTGATAAAGTTGTATGAGAGTATCAAACCATAAACAGTTTCACTAAAACATGGATATGACAAAGTCTTGTTAAGCAACAAAAGTTTAGTTGAATATATGAAAAGCATCAAGATAAATGATATAATTAAACTAAAAGTAGCTATAAAAAAATGAAATTGCCATCATATACCATCTGGCTTGGTTAGTTCTTCAGAAAGAGAAAGTGCAATTGCATGATCTAGCTCCTCATCTTGATTATGTAATGGACCATCCTGAACAAAAATGTCCACATACAACAATCAATGTTATTGTATTGGTAAGACTTTTGATATAATATATCAAAGCATGTACTATGTAGGAGAATAATTGGTAGTTGAATTACTTCTCTACTCGCATGTACTACCTTTGGTAGTTGAATTACTTAGAAATAAAAATCCTTATTAGAAGATAACATAAAGAAAATCAAAAGCCTTTTAATATGGATGGCCATCTTGATTTTATAGATTTATAATTCAATACTAAAGGACTAGGAACGCTGCAATGAAATAGATGGATGGAGTGTAATAAAAAGAATTTGGATAATTTAGGTTGCACATATCTTTAAATGGAACCACTTTTTCCTTTTGGATTCCCAATCTTTAATATGAAAATAAAATTTTTGATTCAACCAAAGAGCACAATATTTTGAAGTCTTAGTTGCCTGAAACAGGGTAAGGACAACATTTGGAAACGAGAATGACTTTTGAAATGACCACTTTCAAAACCTTTGGAAACAGAGCAACGAGCACTTCCACACACAGGTCCAAAAGTCCTGACTTAGGAGCATGAGCACACCTAATTCAGGGATGATTAAATATGAAACGAATTGGGTTGCAATTATACTCAATTAAACGTAAAGCAATGATTAAAATCTATATAAATGACTTAGAAGTCAAACATGACAACTTTGGAATATGGTAGATGTTTGTGCTCAACCTAGTCTCCTAAATTGAGCTCATTTAATTGTCAACCAGGGTTAGTAAACTGCTGAAGTGAAGTGCACCATATGTGCCTAAGTAACCTCTTCCTACTTCGTTGTGTTTAGTGTTTTCTGATGTTTTTGGTTTTATGGTTTTATTTTTAAAAGGAAAAGAACTAAGTGCTAACTGAAGGGAAACTATTGGTCAAAACAGAGTGAAGCCTAAACTATGATGGTAAATAAATGCAAATGTTGAAACAAAACAGAGTCTAACTATGACTAGCAACCAACAAATACAAAGCTTGATAATGACTCTATTGTAAACTCACAACATGAAATTGAAATGGACCTGAGAAAATGAACAAGCTAAGTGTAAATGAAATTTTCTCCTAAATAAACAATCAACTCACAATATTACAAAAAATCTAAATTATCCTATGATGCTGAAGTTATTCTATTCTGCAACTTGACTTATCACTACTAAGCCTTATTCAGAAATTTAGAGATTTTCTAGAATAATGTTTGGGAAAAAGGCTATTGGTGAATTTGTAAAAGATTTGCAGAATAATCAGAGCCTTAAACTGATATTATAGACCTCTGTTCATGTGATGATATATTAATAAAAATTCAGAACAAAAGTAAGTTGTGAATAATGAAGGCCGAGAGACTAATTTTGACAACTAGAACTACTTAAAATACAATGGATAACATCAAGCTAGAACACTATCTATCAATATTAAAGGACAATGATTACAACTAAATTAGAATTTCATTAATCTACTTGAAACAAAATGAATTAAAACTAAACTAAAGAAAGTCATTATCAAACTGAAAATGAAATAACAGAACTGAACCACATGCATTCTAACTCCGGAGTATTAAACCACAGTGCAACTAACTATAATATGTAATGTAAATGAACGTGGAAAACATGAAGTTGATAAAACTATTGAAATTGGAAATTGAAAACTAAATCAAGCTAAGGATACTTATCTAAATCATCTGAACGGAGCTTCTCGGGCAGTAGGGGCCCTCTACTGCCAAATTAGCTTGCAAATCCAATTAACGTTGACTCAGCTCTTGCACTAGAACGATGTCTTTTTCATTAAAGGAGAAAAATACTTAAAACAGAGTATTCACGGTTAGCAGCAAAAGCCAAAATCTAACTAAAAATCTAACATAGCTCTCGGTTTCCCAAGTGTTTATATAGCAAATGCACATAACAATACTTGCAACAATTTCAGGAACACTGTCTTTCCTTATCGGAATCACATTAGGACTCTTGAAGTGGCTGCGTGAAGAGGAAAAAGACATCTGGACTGAGACAGTCCTAATAGAAGTCTGCTTTCCTAAATGTGTTCCCACGTTCCAAAACCGTACCCAGAATTCGTTTCTTCCTCCATGATGAGCAATGAACCATGTAGACATGACGTGGATTATGCCCATATGCGGTTTTTCTTGAGAGGCCACCTGGAACATACTCAAGCGTGAAGGCAGCTGCAGAATTGCCGGCTAGCTACGGAATGTTTGCATTCTGCAGCTAGTTCCGGTCAAAATGCTTTACAATGGCAAAAATCACAAAACTTAGCAAGTCAGTCATGTAAATCATTCTAGAAGTAATTTTAACTATATTCATTGATCAATTGGGTGTAGGATAGCAATGGTCAAAGGAAAATGAGGTAAAATGGAATGAAAGAAAGCACAATTTTGAGGCTCAACATACCCCCACTGCTGTCTCTTTGCATGTCCTCATGAAAATTATCCTATGAACTCAGAGGCTTCTACAAGAACATCTAATCCTCTCCTTCTCCTTTGTATGGAAGCTAGAGATCTTCTGGGTTTTCTGATAACAAGTTTGAACCTTAGGTTGGTGAGTGCCCTGATTAGCTTCTTGTTCCTTTTCTTCAACTTCTCATTGGTCTTTTCCACTTTGTCTATATGTAGGGATAAGGTTGAGTTCATATCAGTTTTGAGCTTGACTTGATCCTTGAGAATTTCATTCTCATTTTTGATGTGTCTATTCAGTAATTCCAACTCATACCTATCCCTTCTTAATATATCTATTTCAGATAGTGGAGGACTGGGGGTTCTCTCCTTACTTTCTGAAGCTCTTCTTTCCAAATTTTCCACATAGTCATAAATTTCTTGTTGAGTAGGGTCAATTTCAGGGGTTCCTTCATTAAAATCCTCTTCAACATCTTCTTCAATGGATGTTTCTTCATCTTCTATATTGATTACCCCTGTTTGTTTGATTAGTGTTTTCTTCAGTTTCCCCTTTAGTCTGTGGCTTCTTCTAGGCTGAGAAGATCCTTCTCATTTCTCCATGGCAGATTTCCTGATTACCTTTTCTTCCTTAAGCTGTCTCTTGATTTGAGTCAACTTTTCTAAAATGATTTCCTCACTACTCTCTTGGACTGTTTTGTCAATTTCAACTTTTGAGGCCCTCCATTTCCTACTTCTCCTTGTAGGCTGTGGTTCTGGTGAGGGTTCTTTTGGCTCTTCAAAATTATTTCTTATCAAGAAATCATCCCATGTATCATTTGTTTTAGCTAGATGGTGTTCAATCAAAATTTTGACCAAACCATGATGATATAGGGTTGTCTCTAAAAATTGAACCCTTCTTTGAACACAGGAAGCCATCTTCTTCAGACTTTGAAGCAAGAAATATGGTAGGTTTAAGTCTTCCCCCAAAAAATGCATTATCAGTCTAATGTGGTAGACATAAAATGTTCCATATCTACCCTCACATGTAATAATTTTTTGCAGAAGAAGTAGTATGTTTCTCCATTTATTTTTCAATGCAGAACTGGGAATTCCTTTCTTAAAGACAGTGACATCCATACCTGGTGATTTTAAAATTTTCTTCCAGGATTCATTGTGGAATTCTCTATTTTTGAACCATCTCTCTCCAGTTCTGAGCAACCTTGTAGCTTTTGCAATGAAAACTTTAGTGACAGTAAATTTGACATCTCCCACTTCAACTTCGGTTCCTTGAAATGATCTTGAAAATGTTTTAGTGACTTCCTTGTGGAAGCCATTAAATTTCTCCAAAAATTGAAGCCATCCTATCTGTTGTAACATTTCTTTGCATTGAGGGTAGCCTTCTAAATATTTTGAACCCACTGGTTCAGTTCTTACAATGAAACCCATGATTTCTTCTTCAATGTTCAAATTAACACTCTTCTACCCACAAAAACAATGACTTTCACCTTCAAATTGAAATGGCTTCAAGTTCTTAATGAAAATGGCTTCAAACTTCGGAATGACATACCTCTGATTGATAGTGGCAAGAGCTTCAAATTTCGAGGTGATATACCTCTGGTTGATAATGAAAACAACTTCAAAACTTCGAGCTGATATGCCTCTGTTGACAATTGAACTTTGGACTGATATATCTCTGTTTGACAGTGACAAATGGCTTCAAATTTCCCACACTACTATACCTTTGTTTCTTGGTGGAAAATAGCTTCAAATTCCCATACTGCTATATCTCTATTTCTTGGTAACAAATGGCTTCAAATTCTTCAATGCCACACCTCTGTCTCCCGGTGGCAAATGACTTCAAATCCTTCTCTGCTATACCTCTGTGTTTATAGTGATAATGCTCAATCTTTGCCCTCAGTGATACTTTGTCTGCCCACAGAATCAAATGGCTTCAAATTCTCACACTGCTATACCTCTGAATTTACCCTTTTGCTCTACTCTGCGTTTACAATGCTCAATGCTATTCAAACTGATATCCTTTTTGCTCCACTCTCGGTGATAAGAATATCTCTGTCTACGGAATGAAATGCCGGCTACAGAATGGAGTGATGGCTGTGGTCACGGAATGAAGTAGTGGAGTGAGGTGGATGGAATGAATTAATGATTGAAGAGACGATGGAGATTTTTACAACGGCAAAGAGAATCATCACTGAATGATTTGGTTAAGAGACGTGAAGAATTCAAATACCTTGACCATTTTAACCGCTTAAATGATATCGGGCATGAAATTTGAAATGGGAGATTTTAATCCAAAGTCTGTGGAGGTTTTATTGGTCTTGATCAATAAAAATAATTAAAACAACCTTTTTGAACAATCCATAACTAAAACTATACTAAACCTTTATGAAATGCCATTATAATTTAAACTTGTTACCTCTGCCTTTCATTTGATTTTTGTAGTCTTTGTCTTCTCTGTTCACCTTTGGAAGAGTCTTCATAATTTTCTTGATGCTTTTGATTCATGGATACACTGGGTCATTTTTTTGCAATTTTAATGTCTGCTGATTGATGCCTTCAGGGTTTGTAGCTACGGAAAGACTGTCTGGCTGCAGAAAGGCTGATCAGCTGCAGAATGTCTGTTGAGCTGCAGAATGTTCCTGTAGAGCATTTTAATCATGGAATGGAGTGTTTTTGGAATATGGGTGAAATATTATATGGTATGAATGAAGATGGATGATGGATTATGATATATATGAAGTGGATGATGAAATGGAATGGATGGATAAGTGAATGGAGTGAAATGAAATGAAATGAATCATAAGCACTATGGATCTGAACTTATGATTTTTGTAACAGCTGCTTGTAAAAACAAAAATGGGAAAAGTTAGAGTGTCAAAGAGACTCTAATTTTCACCCTATCTTTTCTGTATAAACATGCCAATCAATGATTGGTTTTCATGTTTATACCTTTTTTTTTTCTTTTTTTCTTTTTTTTATTTTTTTTTTTATTTTTTTATTTTTTTATGTCCTACTCTACTTGAAAAAGAAAATCTTGTTCAAGTATATGAGTACTTCCAATGGAACCATGTCTGTAACAAGATGATAGATAAACTCATATGCAGGTTTGAAAGACACTCTTTGATATGTATCTGTATATGAGATGCCAACTGTCTTGATTTAGATGATGTCAAAAGATATTGAATAATTGAGCATTGGAATCCGATGACTGAATGGAACCAAGATTCAATGTAATCTTGTCTTCCTTGTCTTTCCTCTATCATGAAATGCAAGTCTTCAAAGATATGATCTTCATTCATAGAATCTAGTGATAGGCATGCATGAGACTTTTGAATCTCTGGTTCCAATATCTCCTCTTTATCAATAGAAATTCCTGATTCTTGGACCTTATCTGAGTCTTCTTCTTCTGGTTGTAGTTATTCAATGACAGCTGGTGAATCATTTTGAAATACCTCAGAATTGTAAGTTGATTGAGGTGTTTTATTGTTGGGGATATGAAATGGTTGTGGAGGTAGTGGAGTGGGGAATCTTTGGGGTGTTTGTGTGGATGGTAATGGGAAAGGTTGAATTGAGGTAAAATGAGGGTGATATTGATGTTGTAGTGGAGGCGAATGGTATGAATAACATTGATGATGGTATTGAGGATAGAGAGGAAAAGATTGAGGATATGGTGGATTTCCTTTAGAAGGCCTTTGCCAACTTTGTTGCCAAGATTGGTTTTGAGGTTGGGATTGAGATGGCCAAGGTTTCCAAGGTTGATTTTGAGGTTGGGATTGAGATGGCCAAGGTTGCCAAGGCAAGGGTGTTCTCCAATTACCTTGAGGTTGTTGTGCATAACCTTGAAACTGTGCATAAGGATATTGCATCATATTGGGTTGATGAGGCTGCCATAGTCCTCTTGGAGCTACATAACAAAGTTGCTCTTGTGCTTGATTTTCTCCATTATCTTTCTGGTAAATTGCCTTCAAGCCTGGTAATGATGGGAAATCTTCAGTAGTATGTGATCCTACACAAATTTTACACATTTTAATGTTATCAAGTGGACATTCATGCAAAGCATGTTTCTTTCTACATTTAGGGCAAAGTATAAATGAAGCAAATTTTTGCTTGTTTTGCATTCTTAGCATGTTAGTTTGTTCATTTAAATTACCAAGAATGTTTAGCAGATTGTTAGGTTCAGTTTGACTTACCAATCTTGAAGCTGACTTACTTACTCTTGCCATAAATGGATCTTGAGGGGATCTTACACACTTTGCTTTTCCTCTTGATATGTTCTTACACAGTTCACAAATTTCTTGAAATGGCAATTGATAGACATCTCTTTTTCCCACAAGATTAAGAAGATCAATCCATTCATCCTTTATAGCATTTAGTAGGAGAGTTTTTAATGCATCTGATCCTAAATTATGCAATTTAGATCTTTTGATATTATAAGTAAATCTCTCCACTAAATCTTCTAGGCTTTCATTCTCTTTTTGGTTCATGTTAAAGACTTCATTTCTAAGGTCATGGTGCATGCAATAACCTTTATATTTTTCCAAAAATACTCTTTTCATATCATCCCATGTCCTTATAGAATTTTTTCCTAAAGTCATGAACCATCTAAGAGCTCTATCCTTTAATGTTGCCGGAAACAAATTCAATTTTTGCATGTGCAATGAGTAACCATAAGATCTACAAATTATTTCAAATTCAAAAAGAAAGGTTTCCGGGTCTTCTGATCTCATACCTTTGAAATTAGGAAGTACAGATGGATGGATGTTCTTCATTTGAATGTTGATATCAGTTTCTTGAATAGGAAATCCAAAAGGATCTTCCTCATTGTCATCATCTCCATCCATTTCTTCAACCTCTTTTGTCACCTCTTCTTCTACCTACAAATATGAATTCATGATGTGGATGTGTGGCTCTTACTGCACCACATGATATAGTGAATGTGGTAGGTAATTGAAGTTTTTGTTTTTGTTTTTGTGTTTTTTTTTTTTTGGATGTAAGAAATAAGGTTACCTAGTTACACTTCCCCGGCAACGGCGCCAAAATGTTTGTGCTCAACCTAGTCTCCTAAATTGAGTTCATTTAATTGTAAACCAGGGTTGGTAAACTGCTGAAGTGAAGTGCACCATATGTGCCTAAGTAACCTTTTTCCTACTTCGTTGTGTTTAGTGTTTTCTGATGTTTTTGGTTTTATGGTTTTATTTTGAAAAGGAAAAGAACTAAGTGCTAAATGAAGGGAAACTATTGGTCAAAACTGAGTGAAGCCTAAACTATGATGGTAAACAAATGCAAATGCTGAAACAAAACAGAGTCTAACTATGACTAGCAACCAACAAATACAAAGCTTGATAATGACTCTATGGCAAAGAAACAAATCACAACATGAACTTGAAATGAACTTGAGAAATGGAATGCTAAGTGTAAATGAAGTTCTCCTAACTAAACAATCAACTCATAATATTACAAAAATCTAAATTAACCTATGATGCCGAAGTTATTCTATTCTGCAACTTGATTTATCACTACTAAGCCTTATTCAGAAATTTAGAGATTTTCTAGAATAATGTTTGGGAAAAAGGCTATTTATGAATTTGTAAAAGATTTTCTGCATCAATCAGCCTGGAAACTAAGTTCTCTTTTATTCCGTGATGATATATTCGCTAAAAATTCAGAACAAAAGTAAGTTGTGAATAATGAAGGCCGAGAGACTAATTTTGACAACTAGAACTACTTAAAATACAATGGATAACATCAAGCTAGAACGCTATCTATCAATATTAAAGGACAGTGATTACAACTAAATTAAAATGTCATTAATCTACTTGAAACAAAATGAATTAAAACTAAACTAAAGAAATTCATTATCAAACTGAAAATGAAATAACAGAACTGAACCACATGCATTCTAACTCCGGAGTATTAAACCACAGTGCAACTAACTGTAATATGTAATGTAAATGAACGTGGAAAAAGAAAAGTTGATAAAATCATTGAATGGAAATTGAAAACCAAATCAAGCCAAGGCTCCACAACAAATCATCCGAATGGAGCTTCTCAGCAAGAGCTCCCCTAACGCTGTAAAATTAGCTGCAAATCCAGCACCACGCTCACCCGCTTCTTGCATTTAGAATTGATGTCTTTTTCATTAAAGGAGAAAATACTTGTGCCTATAGTATTCACTATTATAACAAAATAAAAATCTAACTAAAAAATCTAACATATCTCTCGCTCTCAAGTGTTTATATAGCAAATGCACATAACAAGACTTGCAACAATTTCTGGTGAATGTGTTGTCTTTCCTTATCGAAATAACATTAGGACTCTTGAAGTGGTTACGTAACAAGGAAATGGACATCTGGACTGAGACAGTCCTACTAGAAGTCTGCTTTCTTAAATATGTTCCCACGTATCAAAACCATACACAGAATTCGTTTCTTCCTTCATGGTGAGCAACAAACCATGTAGACATGACGTGGAATATGCCCATATGCGGTTTTTCTTAAGAGCTACCCGAACATACCCAAACGTGAAGACGTACCGCAGAATCGTCGTTAGCTACTTAATGTCTGTATCTTCTACAGCCTAGTTCGTCAAAATGCTTTACAATGGAAAATCACACAAAACTTTATGTCACTATGTAATCAATCTAGAATAATTTTTAACTATTCATCGATCAATTAAATTAGGATAAGAATGACAAAAGGAAAATGAGGTAAAATGGAATGAAAGAAAGCATTACCTTGATATGTTCAACAAGAGAATGCTACATAAAAATTTGTTCACGTTAACATTCTTCGCTCTCGCTCGACGCTTTACTTCCAAATTAGGTGTTTTCTTTGTTGGAGATAGAAATCCGTACATCTAGGTTGAACCATTAATGATGCCCACAATGAAGGGCCATGTAGCTCAGTAGTACAGCAGCACACTGGCCAAGGGAAAATCTGGGGTAAATCTTAGTATGTATAATTTTCAAGACGGGGATAGAGCTAGTTTTGCTTGAGGTTAGCCAGGGGACCTTAGCCAAAGTGTGGCCTGACGAGGGTATTGAAAATAGGAATACACACATCTATGTTGAAACCTTAAGGGCATCCCTCATGAAGGGGCAAGTGGCTCAGTGTTAGAGCAATCCCACCAGCCAAGGACTTAAAAAAATCAGAAATGTTTCAAGTAACAGACATTGTTAATTAGCCTACTGTGCTAGACCAAACGGTGGACGCCCTGCATTGGAAAGTGTTTGCGTGGGCCAAGTGGGTCAGTGTTTGAGTAATCCAACCAACCAAGGACTTAAAAGTTTCATAAATTTTTCAAGTAACATACAATTGTTAATTAGCCTATTGTGCTAGGCCAAACGGTGGACGACTTGCATTAGAAAGTGTTTTCTAACCAATATTGACGCCCCGCCCAGGTTCGAAACTAAATTAACCCACCTCATGAAAGGGCAAGCGGCTCAGTGTTAAAGCAATCCAATCAGCCAGGGACTTTAAAGTTTTAGAAATGTTTCAAGTAATAGAGAATAGTTAATTATATAGTGATATGTGGTTTAACGGTAAGTTTCACTGGGTGAAACTAACGAGACCGCGGTTCAAATCCCATTGAGTATATGGGCTAACTGGGTGAAACTGACGAGACCGCGGTTCAACTCCCATTGTGTATATGGCCTGCTATGATCTCGCCTCAAGGAGTAGACTCCCCATTTCCTAGAGTCTCCGCTCTTGCTAAATCATAAGATCTGGTATATCTGGCTTATATCTGGCTTACAGGTTGATGGATATACTCTTGGTGTTATAAGGCTCTTAATAAATCATAATATCTGGTATATCTGGCTTATATCTGGCTTACAAGTTGCTGGATATACTCTTGGTGTTATAAGGCAGCCACAAAGGTTGGTCTTGGACCTCCCCCAGATTAGTCCAGGGAAGAAAGTTTCGCTGAGCAATATTGAGGCCCCACCCAAGTTTGAAACTCAGTTAACACACCTAGCGTGTCTGTGGGCAGTTGCATAATCCATTAGGTTTAGGAGTATAGGTTCAGTCCCTCAGACATGACCCTAGGCCTCCTCAGAGACAGGCAGTAAGTTTAGGAATTCTCCTAATACCCAAAAAATAAAAAATAAAGGAAAAATAAAGAAATTCTCCTAATACTGGAGGGAAAAAAAAATCAGTTCTTAATGACAATGCTACCTCCTCATTAAGTTATAATCTTCTGTTCCCACATTTTAAGAGTAAAAGATAGCATCTCAAGGCACTGGGGTTGTTATAAGTGAAATTGTAAGTAGATAGATTGTGATGTTCGGAATTTGTAAGTGACTGGTGTGGACTTCTTAAGCCATGGGTGGTTATTAAGCATGGATTTAAGCTTGAACCCTGGGGTTTTCCAGTTCATAATTAAGATAAAATCTATTCAATGGTCAGAAATTGAAAATTCAGAAGTTGCGTGAAGAGAAACACAGAAGAAGCACCTGGAAAATAGTCTTGGAGAAGAAAGTGTACCCACAACAGAATGAGCATCGACTCATGCTCAATTTCCAAAGGCCAAAATTATAACCAGTATGTATGGTAGAAGTTGGGAGAACCTGATAAGACTGACCATCCTGGGAAGAAAATGGTTTAGGAGACACCTTGGAGAAGCCAATTGAAGAACCAGTAGGAGAATAGGATGTCTTTATCTTATACAGGTTTGCAACAAGATATGTATTCCCTGATCCTTTCTCTGAATCATGGCTCTTTACCTGCGAACAACTTGTGGGTATTGACCTAGAGGTAGAATGAAATTGTTGTGTCAAGCTTTAGAAGTATTTCATGCTACACAACAAGTGTGAATGTTGCAATGCCTTTAGAACCTTCCAAGGAATAAGACCACAGCAGTCAACAAGAGTGCCATGAAAGAAGTGGCTCCTAGGAACCTCACAGAAAACAATATTTATGTAAGGCGGTCATCTATATCAAGGGTCATCATTCAATAATCAATACAGAAACAGGTGTTCACATTTTGTAATGGAATCCTCTTTGGATTCATTAGTTAGGAAGGAAGAAAAAGGTTTCATCAAGAATTCTAACTTACAGAATTTTGGGATTAGAATATGATGACATATTGATGAAGCAGATCAAGAAAATGAAACTCTTTCATTCTAAGGAAACCTGCTGTAGGATGAATCAAAAGGAAAATAATGAGGTACATGTATATATATGTTGACACTGGATGCTATGAAGCCATGCCATGTGGTTGCAGGTGGTATACTTCTATCTTTAGAACTATAATCAAAATAGAAAGCAGAAACTCTTATGATGCACAAGTTGCCAAAAGGGCATGATCTACAGTAGATGAAATCGACATAATATGTCCTCATATGGAATATGAGGTGGTTGTAAATTATCAGGGAACTGTGCAATGGAAGTTCCTAGGAATGAAATAAAACCGTGGAGAAAGAAAAAGGAATATCATGGGAAGTACAACCATGGAAAGAAGCAATCAAAATCCAAGAAAGCCAAGAAGACTTGACTAGGATATCTCCAAGGAATATATGTGGACTATAATAGAAGCATGGAAAATATAGAGACCCTTGACAATACATATCTTTACGAGATAAAAAAGGATGTCAATGCCTACAAGAAGGATGTCGTGGTGAAATATCATCACTAAGGTAGATTTTGATTTAAGTGTTCATATTTATAATTGAATAATATCTGATGAGCTTATTCAGAGCAGCCAAAGGGAAGTATATGTCTTCCACAAGTTGATAACCATATTGCAGGATGTAAGATCCTTGGAAAAATTATGGTTCGAAGGAAAGTAGCATGATATGAAGGTAGACCATATGAAAAATTGATGGATCACTTTCGAACAAAAATCAAAAGTGATGAGTGATTTGAGCCCTAATGAAGATATCCCAAAGATGAAGACTCCTCAACAACGAAGAAATTCATGACATCAAAGAAAGTAGTTTTTCATGAGCAGCTCGGTGTTTTCATCATTGCTGCTACAGGTCCCTAATTAAGAGGGGGGTTGGTAATAAGATTATTACCTGGTAGAAACTTGGAAGCAAGTCCCTAGGAGCCTGGACAAGTCCTTGGCTAAGAGGGAGCCTTGAAAAGTCCTTGGATAAGAGGGAGCTTGAGAAAATTCCTTGATAGGAATGGGTATGTCCTCCCTAATTAAGAGGGAGAGATAGACGTATCATTTTGGTCTTCACCTGGAAGACATAATGTGGGATTGGATAATCCTCTGGCATCTGATACTCTTTTGGGGATGTATTAGGGTATCCAAGGTAAGAGTAGTCATGAAAGGACGGGTATTCTTTGAGGATTAGCTATCCCCAAAAGAATACTCCTATGAGGTCATACTCGGTGAACACGCAGGTGGAGTATGTACCTTGGAGACAATGATGAAGATGTCTATAATCATTGGTCTCGCCAGCATTGTAGTTCATGGTCTCATGAAGAGATGGAGTTGTTAATCAAGGCCTTGCACTGTGACAATGTTGGTTAATAAGATGCTATAACAGATGGATTACCAATCGAATTTTTCTTATGAGATTCTTCAGATTGAGAGTGACTATGTACCATTATGAATACCTCCCTAGTTAAGAGGGAATGTTGGAACGTGTAACTAAGTTCGTTCTTCATAATGAATTGTAATTATGAATTTATGTAATGAAGAATACAAAGATAGTTCCTAGCTTTAGTTAAAGATGGTGAATATTCTCCTTGATGAAGTCGGCTTACACACAAACCTCATGTCGGCCTACAAGCTAAAGCCAGACACTATATAAAGGATGATGCAGCCTCATTATGGTGTAAGAAATTTTGGATCATGTCTGTGATAGAAGAGTGAAGTTTGGGTCTACATTGATGTGAGAATAGGAGGCTAGTCTGGGAAGAAAAGAAGAGGTATACTTACCTTTGTTCTAGGTCTATACCACCTCGCACATTTCAAACAGAAGGCTATCAAAGCAAAACATAAGTCTCTCTTCTAGTGCGTAGAAAAATGCGTGAAGAAGGTAATACAATGATGAAAGGATCTGTGATTAGTTCAAGAAAGGAGGTGTGCTATCGAAGGAAGAAAGTATTATCATATCTCTGTTTTGGTCTGCAATTTTATCTCGCATATCTCAGGGAGGCCGAAGGTAATCAAAATAAATAGGAAGGCTACAACATCATGAAGAAAGGCTCGGTCTTGAGTCTCAAAGATGTCCAAAGGATGTTGGAAGTAGGTCGAGAAGAAGACTTTAGGAAGCTAAGGATAAGATCAAAGGAAGCCAAGAAGAAGCACACAGTTTGGGGCTGCTAGACTAGGGACCAAGCTTCCCTAGTAAAGGTGCAGTGCAATGTAGAAAGAAGAGATCAGCTAGAGAAGTCAAGAAGAGGAGTGACAAGGGTCTTAGAGGCATACTGGTGTCAAGGGTCTATTTCATGGTTATGGTACTCGTCAATGGAAGATCTATAAGAAGAATTTGTTTTGGGTTTTCTCCTCCAAGAGGGAGAGCTTTTGGCCCTGGCTTGAAGAGCCTAAAATTTGTGTCTCTTGTGTTTTGATAATTGACTTGATGAAAGACATAATAAGCTAACAAAGATAAGATCTAATTAAAATAAGCATAACAAGTTCACAATTAATTATCATGAAAGAGAAATTGAATTAAACGCCCTAATTTCTCAACAAGGTTGATATGTTCTTTACTATCGTTACCTACCCCTTAGAGTAACTATGAGGGCTCGAGGGAAAATACAGATAATCATTCCAGCAGTTATGTCCAAGAATGCTTGAAGTAGAAGAATATTCAAAAGCTCTTGTTACTTCGATATGAAGGCTCTGGTGCTAGTACAATTTTCAAGCAGGAAACATTTCTCTACAAGGGTGAGAATTTTTCACAGGAGGAGCTGCAAAACATCGAACTGATGATACAGAGAAACCTATATAAATACCTTTGCAAATTGCTTGAGGGGCGTGAGCATTTTGAGGAGGAAATCTTAGCAGATATGGATGGTTCCAGTGTACATGAACACGTTTCTGCCTCAAATGAAAGTGATGATAAAGAAGTTGCTCAATGTACTTACTCTCTCAATCCAAAATTGAAACATTTTTCCAATTGGCTTCTGGAAATTATGGCAATGGGGGATTTAGATGGTTTTTTCCCAGCTGCAACATGTGAGTATGCCCCAATAGTTGATGAAATGTGGAGGGACCTTGCAATTCAGGCTACGTATGAAAGAAGAAATGAGCTGCATGTCCTCCCTGATGTTGCTGGTCACTTCTAGGAGTGGGATATTGAGTTATCAAGTAATGCATACAATTCGTCAGAATCTCACATTTTATATGCTGGAGTGACTCAAAGTAATGGGTTAGCATTTATATAATTTTCAACTAATGATCGCAGTCCAATGTTAGAACCTTATAATGAAAACTTTGATTGTCCAACTCCAACTTTTAAGTATCAGCTTATTAGAGTAAATAATATAGGATTAAATGAAGGCTGTAAGTGGCTGGAAATATTTGAGAATGTACGAGCTGTAATCTTCTGTGTTGCTATAAGTGAATATGACCAAAAGTGGGTTGAGAAATAAGATGACCTTCAGTAAATAAATTTTTGAGAATGTTGTGGAGCATTCATGTTTAAGAGATACGTCATTCATTCTATTACTAAATAAATATGACATTTTTTAGGATAAAATTAACAGAGTACCACTTACTATATGTGAGTAGTTTAAGGATTTCAGTCCAGTGGAAGCACACCACAACAATCAGTCACTAGACCATCAAGCTTACTATTATGTGGCAATGAAATTCAAGGATCTCTATGCATCTCTTAGCAGCCATAAGTTATTTATATGGCAAATGAAGGCACGAAATCGCAACACAGTGAATGAAGCCTTCAAATATATTCATGAAATTTTAAAGTGGGCTGCATATGTGCAAGAAAATATCTTGCAATACACGAATGTGCAATTGCCTAATCTTTTCAAATTCAAGTTCTGACAGAGCCTCCAAAAGTCTTGCATCCTTCTGCCTAACTGAAATTTAATTCAATCTCAAAACCTCAGCTAATTGTATTGCAACCCTTATATTTTCTTTCCAAGTTTCTTCATTTTGATTGAGTGCATCATTCCTTTCCCTAGATACTTCATCAAATTGCTTGGCAATGTTTTATTTTTCTCTGCCATCTTCTGCCAGTTGAAAAAGAACCTCATCTCTTTGCCTCTTGAATTCGTCACTTTTCTTTAGTTCTCTATTTAAAATCACCTTCAAGTGATTTAGCGTTGTCTCCAAACATGATTTTTCTGTTTGAGCTGCCTTTCTTGCTTGCCTTTCACTTTCAAGCTCCAAGATAGCCTCCTTCAGTCGTTTCTGTTTTCTCTTAATTCCTTCATCTGATTGTTTCAAGCTTAAAGCTTCATCTAATTTTTTTGCAATATTTGTTTCTACCCTCCAAGTCTCTGAGATTTGATGGAGGGCCTCTTCCTGTTCCCTTGCAATTTCACCACTTCGATTGATTTCTTTATCTGCAACCATCTTCAAGTACTTGAATGAAATATCTGGGTACGCCTTTCCCATTTCACCTGCCATCCTCACTTGTCTTACAGATTGAAGTTCCAATATATGTCCCTTAATAATTTCTACAGATGTTTCAAAAGAAATGTTTGGCAATATGACTTGAATGGCCATTAATTCATGTTTGTAAAAGAAGTCTGGACTCCTTGTAAAAAATATTTCTATATCCGACTTTTCCATTTCTCTTACAATACTTTCTTGCATTTCACATTCAGATACCACAATATATGTCTTAATTTATTTTACATAGGCTTCAGAAAAAACATTCGGTGATATGACTTGAATGGCCATTAAAACCCTCCTATAGTGAATGTCTGGAATAGATCTTATGTGATTTAGTGTCCTCTTGGAACCATATTTTTTTGTTTCTGCAGAATTCTTTGCTTATCTTTCAGACTCAAGCTCCAAAATGGGGTTCTTAAGTACTGTCTCCCATTTTATAATTGCAAGTTCCTTCGAGTTTAATGTTTCATTTAATTTTTCAGCAAATTTTGTTTCTACTCTTTATGTTTGTCTATTTAGAGGGAATATGTCATTCATTTCCCTTGGAAATTCACCCCTTTTACTGATTTCTTCATATGCAATCACCTTCGAGCATTTAAATGAAGTCCCTAAATACGCCTTTTCCATTTCACCTCCCATCCTTGCTTGACATCCTAATTCAAGTTCCAAAATATCCACCTTAAATTTTTCTGCAGAGGCTACAGTGGAAATGTTTGGCAATGTGACCATTAACTCCCCCACATTAAGAATGTCTGGACTGCTTCTAAAGATTGTCCTTGAATCTACCTTTGCCATTTTACCTGCCATCATGGCTTGGCTTCCAAATTCAGGTTCAAAATTTTCTGGAGAGGCTTCCATTAATTCTTGCTTGCAAATAATGTCTGGAATGGCCATTAAGTGATTCGATGTCATCTCCAAATTTGTGTTTTCTGCTTCAGCAGACTTCCTTGCTTGTATTTGAGATTCAAGCTTAGAAGTAGCCCTCTTGACACACTTCTAAACATGTACAGAAACATCAACTTTGAAAAGTTCAGATTATGGTATTTCATGCTAGACGACAATTGTGAATGTTTCAATGCCTTTGGTTGAACTTGTGAAGTTTCCAACATGCAAGAAACAAATTGGATAGACATTATGATTTGAAGTTACAAAATCTCAAAGATCGAAGTTATATGGGAAAGAGGATCCTCATATTATCATCGTGTCAACCTATTGAAGATCAAATATGAACCCTTTGCATGAGCCCTTATTAATTTCATTGGTGGTAACAGTTTAGATTTTGCACAACTGTAAGCTAGACTCTGAAGACACCATGAATGTAATGGCACTTGAAGTTACAAAGAAAATGGATTTGAAGACTTCAATAACCTATCAAAATGTATGTGAATTTGATTCCCAAGAGATTCCTTCAGTGGGTTTGATCAAGAACCTCCAAGTCCATCCAACAGCTTACCCTAATGTCTTCATCATTATAGACATAGTAGTGTTGGACATTCGTGCAACAAGGGAATGTTGTTGTCACGCAAATGAGCATCAAATATGGACACATACAAATGAATTTCTAATATACTACCATCCTAACTCCTTTTGTTGAGACAATTATATTGTACAAAGAACCTTTCAGTGAAAACCATGTTGAAGCCCAAGGAAACTTGAGAACTATTTCACTTGTTTGGAGGAAAGCATGGGATCATACACTGTACTTGCAGCAGAGCTAGCATCAAGGACAAATGTAGGAAGAATGTGGAAGATGAACTTCGATTTTGAAAGTTCAAAACAAGGTAGTAGGGCAAGTATAATCCTAACCTCTCTTGATAAGGTATTGATTTATAGGATATAGATTGGAGTTTGAAGCTACTAACAACATTGCCAAGCATGAGGCACTTTTGCTTGGTATAACTACATCTAGAGATCTAGGAAATAAAATTTTAGAAGTAATAGGTGGTTTTGACCTCATTGTATGCCAAGTGAAAGGGTTGCATGCTTGGAAAAAAGAAAGGCTGAAAAGATATGGACAAGAAGTACCAATTTCCATAGAGCAATTTGATATCTTGGGATTAGAAGTGGTGCCCAAGGCCATGACTGAGAAAGCCGATGCTTTAGTAGTTTCAACCACCTTATTCAGCCTTGTCCAAAGCTAGACCAAGGTGGCCGAATTGAGACGATTTACACACCTTCAATTCCAGACAAAATCAAGCATTGGTAAGTTTTTGAAGGTGATGCAGAAATAGTTGGGTTCCTCGACAACACAAAAGAATTTGAAATGTATGAGATTGACATGAGGGAAGATGATTCAATAGAACAATGACCAACCAACAAAATCCCTTCAGGTGTGGTTCCTTTGGAAGCAAGCTTCAACAGAGACAACATGTTTACAAGTAGAATTGAGAAAATAAAACCAAATCAGTATGAAGATACCAATGTAGGGATAGAGACAAATCCAATCTTGAGCAAGCTTCAATAGAGACAATGCGTTTACAGGTAGAATTGAGACAATACAAACAAATGAGTATGAAGATACCAATGTAGGGATAGAGACAAATCCAATCTTGATCAAGATTGGAAAAGTAATCACTTCGAAAGGGAATGAGAAGATTGGGTCTTTGATCAAAATATACAAGGATGTTAAAAGACATGACAAGAAATTAGAAAGAGTTGCAGTTTTTCTTTGGCAAAGTAAACTTCATCTGAAGATTCATTCTGAATGTAGCAAAGATCACAAAACCCCCTAAAGAGTTGATAAATAAAGATGCAGTTTTTATATGGGATGATGCAAGCCATACAACATTCCATAATGTCAAGGATTTTATAGTCAATTCTTCAGTTTTGATGAGCCCTAACTTTGAAAAATATTTTCTTGTTTTTTCTTTTGCTTCTAATTATACTATTGCAGGAGTTTTGCTTCAAAAGAATGAATAGGGAAATGAACTGCCAATTGTGTTTGTGAGTAAAATGCTAAGGGATATAAAATTGAACTATGCCATCATGGAGAAGCAGGCCTATGCTTTGGTAAAATCACTAAAGCATTTTAGAACCTACATTGGGTTTTCAAAGATTATAGCAGTTGTTCGTCATCCAAAAGTGAAGGATATCTTGTCACAACATGTTTGCTTGGGATCAAGGGGTAAGTGGGTTGCTAAGATTCGAGAATATGATTTAGAGATAAGACCCACAAAAAACAGTAAGGGTCAGAGATTAACAAAGCGTTTGACCAAGGGCAATGAAGAAGCTCTTGGAATCAACTTGGTTAATGCAGTTACATCAAATGGCATATAGAGATCATCTACCACCTTAAGAATGTGACTAGACCCAGACACCTTCCCGAGCACAATAAAAGGGCCTTGAGGTTAAAATATTCAAGATACTGCTTCATAGAGAAATTTTTGGGATGGATAAATCACAATATTTTTGTTTTGGATCTGTTAGCCTGAATGAAGAAACAAGCTTGACCAATGAGATCCATCTAGTTTTGAGAGAGAACATCACATAGCAAAGAAAATTGTACATAAGATCCTTAGGGGTGGCTACGATTTGTCAGAGAATGCTAGCCATGACATTTTTTCATAGGACAATAGAAGTTAGCAACAATTCCTCTCCAACCAGTTGTAGTTGAAGCACCATTTCAATTAGTGTTCTGTACTCTTGAAATGGATCTGCTGATGATGATTTAAACATCACTCGGTCTTCCTTGGAACAAAGGTTTGATTACTTTTTTGGCCCTTCATTTCAAAGTTTTATCTCTTACATTTAAGGTTTGGTTGAGATATCATTTCAGAAACAGAGTGATGCTGATCCTATGAAGATATTTATATGTATGTTGTCCCTATCTCTTGAAGAAATATGCCCTATATTGTGGGGTCCTATGACAATTCTCTGAGGTAATTGCAATAATAGAAATGAAAAGCCTCAAAAGTAGAAAGTGATGAAGCTACCAAGGACCACAGATCAGCCTCTCTGAGGTGTTTAACGAGGGTGATTTCCTGAGAATATACAAAGCTACTTCCGGAATAACTGAAGGCCCTGATCAGTGAGTCTTTTTTTGAGCAAATCAAAGTCCTATCTCGAGAAAGATTCTAAAGCAAGAAGGACATAACAGGAATAGCATAATTGTAACCTTTTGAAATTTTTTGATCTATCAATAAAAGAAAATGCAGCTCCTTTTGAATTTGGCATCTTGGACAAGGGCTATAGCACTGTTGAAGTGCTCATTCATGAAGAACTGTTAGAAGAAGAAGCCACTACTAATACATTTATGTGGTAGAAAAGTTGAGCAGCTACGACCTGGTCTCATATATGTATCCTATCCCTATCTTCTAAAGAAACCAACCTATATAGGCTGATCTTATTGCTGCTCCTTGAAGAAAAGGTCCTGAATGTGTTGATTGGTAATAAGGCCGAGAGCATGCGTTGAAAGATTCTCAGAGGATTCATTCCTGTGTGAAATCATACAATGAGAACAATCCTATTACAACATATTGCACATGGAGCTAAGTTGGTATAAACCTATAATTTTTTATACAGTGCAGACCTGAGATATAGAGACTGAGATCCTCTGTACAATTCCATATCTTATGCAGTGAGAAGGATCCTCTGCCCAAGAGGGAGCTGGTGCCTTGGTTTGATCAAGCCTCAGCAAAGAAATGATTTCTGTGTCTCAGTGAAGATGTCCTTGAAGAGGGTATTAGAAATTTTCCAGACCCTCCTCTATTGTCAGGTACAGTTCTTTGTTAAGATCTCTGTTAATGAGTGTTGTGTCACTTATCCAAGTTGAGCTGAGACTCGTATCCAAATAATATCTCTGACGAATCTAAGAAGACATTTTATGGCACCGTTCTAAGGCTTTCTAACCAGGATTTCAATAAAGACGTAACTTATATTATTCTTGGCTAAGGCAGGTTGTCAGATGATGAGATTTAAAAGGACTACATCAATTGGTTGATGATCTTGATCTAAGTAGTCCAAGAGCTACTGTACATATTACTAAATTTACAGGTGATTGAATTATCGTAATATGTGCCATCCTAAGTTATAGTATAAACATCTGCGGATATTTTGAGATGTACTAAGGATATTTTATTGAAATGATACAGGAGATCAGAATCTATTATGCTGAGATTTTTCATAGTTTGACTGAATCGAAAGAAATACAATATGCTGAAGTTATGGTTATAGGTTAAGGTATGATAACTAAAATAAGGGTATGTATGAATCAACTCACCGAGACCCTTCACGAGATGAGGTATATACTATATTTGAAATCAGCATACCATGCCTCATTTAAAATATGTCTTGCTGAGAATCTTCATACTAAAACATGTTTGATGGTGACAAGTCCAAGGATGTTTTACTATATAAGATTAACAGGAATCAAATCTTATACTGAATCCTTATATTCAATACAGTACTCAGATGTTGGTACAGCTATAGTATAGCCCGGATAATTAATTGAATCATTGTGTTAAAGACAACATAAATAATACAGATCAGCCAGATCGTATGAAAAAACCATATCTTCAAGTTACACCACTATCACATCACACAAATCACAATGTCACCTCTAGTATTGGACTAATGATGAATACCTTTGTTGGAAAAACTACTTGTTCCAAGGTGAAATGTCTTACATTATTGTAGGTTGCTTTCTTTAAATGTTGATGACACTTTGATCTGCAATCCAAGATTGTAGTGATTCACAGGCTTGCTACTCAAGCATGGTAAAAGACACAATACGAAGCCTTTGTTAAGGAGTTTTCATACCCTAACTTCTTTACTAAAGACAAGCCCTAACCATAGGCTTAACAAAGATCTAAATAAAAACTTTAACAAGGCTAAACATACCCAGAATGATAACTAAAATAAGGGTATGTATGAATCAGCTCACCGAGACCCTTCACTAGATGAGGTATATACTATAGTTGTAATCAGCATACCATGCCTCATTGAAAATATGTCTTGCTGAGAATATTTATACTAAAACCTGTCTGACGGTGACAAGTCCAAGGATGTTTTACCATATAAGATTAATGGGATGCAGATCTTATACTGAATCCTTATATTCAATACAGTACTCAGATGTTGGTACAGCTATAGTATAGCCCGGATAATTAATTGAATCATTGTGTTAAAGACAACATAAAGAATACAGATCAGCTAGATTGGAATAAAAGCAAAAGCCCATACTTTGGAGTAAGATTGGAATATTCCCTAATTTACTACAAGGATATGTCCATGATATGATCCTCTCATGAATTGTTGGTTACTGATGATGAAGCTCTTTTAAAGCTACCTTCGGGATTTAAAAAAAATAAATAAGATACTAATGATTACATTTTGAGTAAAGGTATGTCTTATCCCTTACCACAAGTATAGAAAAAGAAATTTCTGTTTTTCGAAGTGCACTTCCAGAATCATACCATGCTCGATTGCATTAATAAATTATCTTCAAATTTAAATGGATCTCATGTTGAGCAAATTGCCAGATGGATACTTTGGGGGAAAGTCTAATCATATGAAATATTGTAGAATAATTTATGGGAAGACAAGTTTAGGATTATGGTCTCCGTGAGTAAGAGGGAGTAAGAGAAGTTAAGTATTTTCTTTACCAAGATTTGGAATCCTAAAATGCAGAAGTCCAAGGATTTCCCAGTGCTGCTAAGATATCTGCTGCCGAATGTTGAGTTGTAAGTCAGTATGTCTGTTGAAGCTTGTTAGTAAGTTGTGTGCCTTCATATATACATCTATATGCTGCTAGGTGGAGCAATGAGGCTCCTATTGACGTACCATTCATCAATACAATCATCAAGAACTAGTCTTGGTTTTCAGAAAGCAGTCTGGCACTATTCCCTACATGAAGTGATCCTTGATTGAAGATTGAGCTCTGGGAGCTCCTGGGGGCTTGGGGTACGTGTTAAGCCATGAGCGACCATAGGGTGACTAATTCACCTTCCCCTGTGATACCCCATGGTGGTTGACATGTGTGTAGGGTGAGGGGTTCACCTTCCCCTACGATTGCGGACGCATGTGTGTAGGGTGAGTGGTTCACCTTCCCCTACGAGTGATGAGATATGCATAGGATGAGTGGTTCACCTTCTCCTATGGCATATGAGCAGGATGAAGATTTCTAGCATAGAATTGTAAGCCTCTGTGTGGTGCAGGAATTTTGGTTTATGACTTGCCCATGTAAAGAAAGGCAGTGCTTGTTTTGGATTTGTACATGATTTCTGAACTTGTACAACATGGTGTGTTGTCCACTCTCCCTATTGTATAAACATGTGGAAAACATCAATGCTTTCAGAAATCAACCCAAATCTTGAAGTTGTTTGAGTGTTCCTTTGTTTTTTTGAGGCCCCATTGCACACAAAATTATGGCGAGAACAAGCCATTAAAGTAGATATTTTGAAAGGTGAATTGATGCCCATTTTTACCAGGTGGAAGCTAGTGGAAAGCAAGAGACGCTATCGCAGATGAAAGTCAGGCCGTCACTTTGATATCTGCACTGCGCCGAATATGGATGCTTATAGCTCCCGATAAGATCATATTATTTGCTGCATTTTCTGCTCTACAAAAGTAGTACTGGATACCGGATTTGGCCTTCCTTCCTATTCAGCGATTTCTCGTGCGGGCCACATCTTGATCCACTTGTAGCCAAGTTTAGTATAGAAAAGTTAAAAAATTTTGGGGTGCCTACAATTGGGCTTCCACAATAATTCACAACAACGGCTCTCAGAAGATTCCATGCTTCTTTCTCAAGATCAACCGCAGGTGACGACATCGTCAGGACCTCCTACCGACATAGACATAGGTGTCGAAGACTTCTTTCAAATCTTGTCGAAACTGTCACCCTTGCCCGATTATGGATTTTGACGTGACAACAAAGATTTTCAGGAACTATTTAGGAGATTGGAAACCCTTGAATCCTCTAACCAGGCACTAATAAGAGAGGTCAATGAACTTAGGAATAGAGTAGTTGTAATGGAAGGCGAGAATGGTTCACTGAAGGAGTTGCTGAGGGGCAACAAGGAGCAAGTAGTTCACCACCACCCCTCTAATGACAATCTACATGTTGAACTTCTCGATCTGAAAAACAAACAGGAGGAGATCAAAGCTCAACAAGCGGCCTTTAAACAAGAAACAGAGACACACATCAGCTCATGGGCACAGGTTGCTAGAGGGAGGGATACCTCCCTCGCTCCCCCTCTAGCCGTAGTTGAGGAGGTGGTACAATCTAAACTCATGGAAGAACGCGCTAGACAAGCGCAAGAATTGAACCTCAAAGTGAGAGGACTTCCTTTGCCTCTCACATCCTCACACCCCATGGTGGTTGGGACCCTGTTCCTCAATGAAAAAATAGATCTTCAGGACGTGACCATTGATAAAGCTTGGCTTGGGTACGATTCCACTCTCTTTCTCCGGTTTAGGTCGGTGGTTGATCACCTTCAAGCTCTTAGAGCTAAAAGAAATCTATTCTCACTTCCTAGTAAGATCTTCCTTGATGAAGATCTCACTAAAACACAGGTTATTGAGCTCAAACGCTCTAGGGATTTGGTTACAGCAGCACGTCAGGCACGGAAATGGGCAGTTATCAGGAACCTCAAAGCAGTGATTCGGGACACTTTTCCACCTGGATGGAAGCCCCGTTATGGGTCCTCCAAATGACTGGCTCGTTGGGGGAGACAACAAGGGGCATCCATTTCCGTCAATTGTTGGAATGGGAATGGGTCATTTTGGGCATCGCCATGTCTATTATATGATTATCTTCGACTATTGGAGATCTTATTCATCACTGAGATGCATGAGATCCATGTTCGACCTCTCCCAGACATTACAGGTTACCATAAGTTCTCAACTTGTAGACAAGAAACGAGGGGTTCTAGTGGTATCAAAGGTTCCGGGGGAGTTGCTTGCTTCATCAGAGATTCCTTTCAGAGCAAGATTTCTTCAGTGGTTGCGAATGAGTTTGCGAGGTTAATGTGGGTTCGGGTTCGAGCATAGTGTTAAAAACTGATCGGTTCAAACCGGAAACCAGTCAAACCATTGGCCAGTCCAAACCGGTTGAAAAATCCGGTCAGCAACTACATATAGCCTGAAAATCCAGTTAACCGGTGCTGACTGGCCGGTTCCGTCCTTAACCGACCGGTCAACACCTAAGTTGTTGTAGGGACCCACGGACGGCCAGCAAGGATGTTTAGGGCTGATTTGGAGGGAAGGGGAGGGTTGTTTCCCTCCAAAAACACCCTCCCCAATCCTTTATAAGCAGGGGTAGCCTCTCCTTTGTCTCACACCATCTCATTTGCAGTTTGTGAGTTTTATGGAGAGCTTGGAGAGTGTTGATTGTTTGTTGGAGCAGTGATCTTTGAGGCTTGGAGTTGGAGTTGGAGCTATCTTGGAGACCCTCTCCAATCCTTTATAAGCAGGGGAAACCTCTCATTCGTCTCACACCATCTCATTTGGAGATTTTGTGTGTTTGATTGAGAGCTTGGAGAGTTGAGTTTTTGTTGGAGTAGTGGAACAACATAGAGTTTGAGGCTTGCTTCTTGAGCTAAGTAGTAGCCATCGTGCCTCCAAAAGACAAGGATACTGCATGGGCTCATTGTGATATGATTGATAGCAAAATGATTTGCAAATATTGCAAAAAATCTATCGCAGGAGGGGGTATTTACAGGTTCAAGCAACACTTGGCTGGGATAGGAGGCCATGTAAAACCATGTGGAGCACCAAATGAAGTAATAGGGCATATTAGGGCAGAATACCTTCAGAATTTTGAGACTCAATTTCAACCAACTAAGTTTGAACTTTGATCATGATTAGAAGTTTCAACTTTCAAGTGATAATGTTGATCATTAATTAGAATTTAGTAATATCATATATGTAGATTTGTAGTAGATTGTCACTGTACTATGTAGGCCAATGGCCTCAATGCTCATAGCTTGTAGCATTGTTTTTGGACTTTATGGGTCATTTGGAGCCTCATTTCTTATGTATTTTTTCGATGATATGTATTTCACTTGGTGCCATAATGCCATTTGGATATATTCACCTTTATATGGTATATAAATGAGAAAACTTTGCATATTTTGTCTCTATTGGCTCGGAATCATGGTTTCAAATATTAAAAATAGTTTTTTTTATTAAAAAATAATTATTTAATGTATTTTTTTTAAAACTCATTCGTTTAGACCTGACCAGTACTGGTTAGACTGGTTTCGGTCCGTTTACCGACTCATTAAGTCCATCAGTCCGGTTACCGGTTCATTAGGTCCACCAGTCCAGTCACCGGTTCTGGTTTTTAATACTATGGGTTTGAGGGGTCTCTCCTCTCCCCAAGGACATTTACATTGTTGTTTGTTACTTCCCTCCTTCTTCTTCATCATATTCCATTCATAATGGACCTAACGAGGACCCCTTTGTCGATTTGTATGTCGACATAGCCCAGTATTCAGCAGTTGGGGAGGTTATTCTTCTAGTTGACTTCAACTCCCACACTAGAGCCCTCCAGATCCCTCTTCACAATTGGTTTGAGGACGTGTACTACATCCAAGATATCGATCAAGAGTCAGTGGGATTTCACCGGATGTCTAATGATGCGTTGAGGCCCCTTACTGCCTATGGTTGACATCTTTTATACTTGAACGAATTTTAGGATTTGTGGATTCTTAATGGCCTCCCGTGTTTTCCAAACTCCCGCTTTTTCACATGTAGGCCTCATGGTAGAGGAGCAAGCATTGTTGATTATGTCCTCTCTAGCCAGAACCTCCTCCCCTTCATTCATCACTTTTTTGTTTCCCCCATCCCCTTAGCTAACCATGCTCTTCTTTATTTCTCTCTCCATGCTGACAAACCCCCTATTCTCACCCCACCTCCCCCTAAGGGCCCACCATGTACTAATTTTTGTTTTGATGAGGGTGAAGTCCTGAATGAATAATTTGATATAGTGAAGACGAATTTGTGAAATTCTCTCTGTGTTGATGACATATTTCTCACAAAGGATGAGAACCTCTTTAGTGTAAGAGGGAGTTGATTGAAAGTGTTACATGAGCCTGATAAAATACTTGTTGAGAAAGTGGCATGATGGATTTTGAGCCCATGGATACTTCCTTGATGAAGAAAAAGTTGCAAGAATATGTTGTTGAGAAAATAAATATCATTGATAGGTTGTTGGTGTTTGCTTTTGTTCAAAGCTTTGGTTAAAGCTGGACGAATAGCTAGATGCTGCTAATAAAAGAAGTATTGAAATCCACCATGGCTACCTTTCTTCTTTTGAGTAGGTTGAAGATTATGTAAGAAGCCTAGAATGGCTAAGGATCCCTTTGAGAAGGAGCATTGGTTTGATAGCATCATCGAGTTACCGTAAGACCTATGTGGTCAGGGAATTTGGTTCTAAAGCTTGCAATCATGAGGTACAAATTTCATCTCTCCTTGAGAGGATATTGACGGTGTACAAATTTCATATCTCCCTAAGAAGAGATTAATTGTGTACAAATTTCATCTCTCCCTAAGAGGAGATTGATGGTGTACTATTGTCACATCTCTTCAGAGGAGATTGATGGTGTACTATGTTAATCTCTCCTAAGAGGAGATTGATGGTGCATTGTTTTCATCTCTTCTGAGAGTAGATTGATGGTGTATTGTTTTTTTTCATCTCTCCTCTTGTGAGCCCCATGGTGTATGGTGTAATGGTGTAATGGGGATGGTGCATCGAGAGCTCCTCATCTACTACCTTTATATGCTCCAGACATAGGGGTTCTGTTGGAAATATTATATCAGACATTTGCTCGTCGAGTGACAAGTACTCTTAAGAGGGAAAAGTGGTCAATATGGCCTAAGTTTCCTATCAAGATCAGATACTATGTATTTGATCGCACCAACCAAGTCATGAAAGAGGCCAGTGAAATTGAATCATATCATTTTGGAGAGATAAGATTCAGGAAACATGATCCTGAAGATTTGGTTATTAGTCACTGTGTTGCTGTCAACCAGATGTGGTCTTATACTCGTGAGAGGGATACTAATGAGGAAATATTCAAGAGACTTATTTATCCATTGAGGTTAAATAAAAGCTAAATCAAGGACCTCAGAAGAAGGCCGAACAAACCCATGCTTCACCTATTGTAAACCTCCAGGAAGAAATTGAAAAGCTCCAGAGGGTGTTGGAACAGGTGAAGGAGATGAAGGAAGCATTGGAGAAAGAAGCAGACAGACTCAAGAGGATGATTGAAGAAGAGAAAGCAGCGAAGGAGGCAGAAGAACCGAGAAGGAAATCAGAACAAGATGACGTGGTGAAACAATTGGCTTTGGAAAATGAACAAAGAATCAAGCAGCAGGAAAAACAAAGGAAAAGAGATGAAGAGCTTCGGAGGAAAATAGATGAGTAACTCCAAATGAAGAAGGAATAAGCTATGTGGAAAGATAAAAGGATTGAACACCTTGGCATTCCATCATCTCCGAAGATAAACCCCACTCCTCAGTCTCCAATTGAACCATGTAGGATTGAAGAAATGGAGAAGGAGCAATTTTTCCCCATGACCATGGCTGACCCAATAGTAGTATTGAAAATATTCAATTATGAATACAAGAAGAACAAAGTCAGCAGGAGAGTTTCCAAAATGATAAGGTTGGGAGAGCGATTGTCACTGAGGAAGTTCTCATTCATGAAACAACAACTGATCCAGAGATGAATGCAGGTGCCAGTATTACCATGGCCCAAGCAACAGGTGATAATGTTGCCATGCTGAAGAGAAAGGTCTATGTTGCTCAGTTGGAACTCAGTGCTGCTAAGCAAAGAATTATAGAGCTAGAATTCCAGCAGCAAGGTGAAATAGACTCAGTTAAAGAGTTCAAAGGGAAATCACTTGAGATCCAAGAGGAACTGAGTACGGTTCAGAAATAATTCTACAGGAGCATTCAGGGCATCAAAGATAAAACTCCTAAGTTTGATGATTATATAAAGAGGATGGTGCCTGTCAATGAAGAATTGGAGAATATTCTAAATATGCTAGATGACATCATTCAATGGAAAATACAGTATCCTGATGAGGGGGTAGACATTCCTCAGCTCCGTGACTTGGAGAAAATAATCTGTTTTTCTGAAGCTTGTAAATGTCTCGACAGGGCTAGAGCCTTAGAGGAAAAGGCTGAGGAAGCTTTCAAAATTTGCTTCAAGTTTGGAGGAGAGGTTGATGCAGTCTTAAATAACTTCAAGTTTCGGATGTTCCAGTCAACCTTTGGTCCTGTACCTATGGATCAGTGCATAGAATGAAAGGAGAGAGCGATAGACAGCTGCAAGCAGGAGATCCAGGCATTAAAATTTATCACCAAGGACAACACAATTTATATGAAGATTTTCAGAATACAATATTGATCCAAATTAAAAGGAAGGCATCTCTGTTTCTAACAAGGTTTGCATAGGTACGAGGCTATGGCAGTAAGCGAAGAATGTTGAGTAGTTAATCTAGGACCTGGGTTAATCTAAAAAAAAAAAATTCCCTTTATCTCATATAATTTTATAAAAATAGTTTCATATAATTTTATAAAAAAATTGGCAAGATGAGAAGTTTCTATTTCACTCAAAGCCTAAAAGATATTAATTTTTTGGCACTGTGCTCAAATGGGTTTAAAATTCATAAGGTCACAACTCCACTAACATTTACAAGCAACCTCATAACATAAATAAGAAAAGAGAGACTGAATCAAAGAAAACCATCATATACATACTTAAGTGTCTTGTCGCAGCTTCCAGTTGTAAGCAAGTTCATTGCTGGAATCCATGCAATTTCCTTAATAGGTGCATCATGCATAGCCACAGTCACTGGCTGGCCCCTAGTCAGGAATGGCCACATTTTAGCTTTTTTATCACAGCCAACAGAGAAAATAGCAGTGCCATCGTCCTTCCATGTTGAGCTTCCATGTCGAGCAGAGAACCTGCATACAAAGCATTACATAATAAAAAAACTTAGAAGCACACTCTAAAACTTCAGTTATGGTTCTTACCATACGTAATATAGCCTTGGTTCCTGCAAGCATATTACAACTTCTGGATAAAATTCAGAAGAAAAAATAACGGGTGCTAGAATTCCAACCACAATCTGAAGCACCTTACCGGTTGGTCATGTGACATTGCTGCTTTTGGCATGCTAGCCCTAGTTTGAAGGACCTTCCAACATCTAACATGGCAATCTAAGTTCCAAAATATAATAGAAGATCAAAACAAAACACCAGTCAAAATAATATCACTATCCCCAAAATCTGAGATGAACGAGTCCGCATTTCAGTAAATGGAGATAGATGAGAACACGATGAAGAGCAGCAGAATGCCTAAATTCACACTTACAGTAGCCTAAAATCCCTCCTTTCTGCCTGTTTAAAGGTCCCTGGAAACCATCACTGCACAGAATCTCTGATAGCTTTGTTTTCGCAAAAATGTGTTTAATGGCCAAAACTGCTAAACCCTCAAATCTCCAGTAACCCTGTGCTCGTGCCTTAGCTTTCCCTCCAATTGATAAGCCACCAAATTTCAAATGGTTAACACACCCGGCAAAGTTCAAATGTTATAATTTTTTGACATATGTTTTGTCATATTAAAAATAAATACAAGAAGTTGTAAAATTTTATTACTTAAAAATGTTAGAGCATTACTCTATATTTTTTAAGCATATTTTTTTCTCTCATTAAAAAAATAGCTATTGAGGTTAATCTAGGGTAAATAGAGCTAATATTTGTAATATATTAGTAATAATATGTTTTTAAGACTTTAGTGAGACCTTAATTTTTTGTAGGAATCTTATTGTGATCTCATTGTTTGTAGAACTTTTATTGTGGTCTTATTGTTTGTAGGACAAAGGACTTGAGTCCGCTAAACTCTACAAAGGTGTACATACTCTACCCCTTTAAGTTTGAACCTATGACATCTTATGAGGAAGCACATGTTCTTAACCATAAAAAAGTTGACAATTTGCTCCAATATTCAAATATTAGGACCCATGGTCATCCAAAGGTAGAAGCTTCTACTAAAAAAAAATCTATAGATAGACCTGAGGTTTGAAGGGGATTTTATTATGAAAAAACATAAATGGAAACATATAAAATATATTGCAAAGAGTAGAGTAGTAGAACAAAATCCAAATTCTATTAATGGATGAAATAGAAAATAACTATAAATTGCGAAGTGATACACACTAAGCGGAATGGAGGTAGCTTCTTTATGAAGAGAGATGTGTCAACTACTCTTAATCAAAAGAAAACATTACAATATGTCAAAACTACCTTTGAACATAAAGTAAGATGTCCTAAGATCCAAAAACTCTAAAATCCAAAACCCTGGTCCTAGGAAATGGCGTGCCAAAAATAACGTGGGTCCAAAGGGACTAATTGATATATCAACTTCGTGGGGCTACAATGTTTGCATGCAAACTCCATTTAGGAAATTTGTTGGACGAACACAATCCATACCATGTGTCTTTAGCCTATGACAAATGCCAAAAATGCAAGGGAAATGCCCAAAAAAGGCACCAGAAGTTTGAGACCTAAAACATTATAATATAACTACCAAGACGTGGAATAATGTTGAATCAATGTAACAAATGGGTGGTCACTAGTATTCTATTGAATCAATTGTCCCCCCTTATGAATAAGTGGTCCATTTTGTGTCAAGTTCCTTCGTCAAGTGGGGAAATTTTTGTTGAATATGGCTCCTAGTGAGACATGTGCACCAAAGTAGGAACATGAGGTGCCTATGAGAGGTGGAAAATATGGTTGAAGTAGCTCCACATTAAGTATAAGGTTCAATCCAAAGAAAAGGGAATTTTTTATTTAGAATCATCTTCACCCACAACCTTTGTGTTGGTGTAAGGCCTATATCATAATGGAGAGTCGGGGGGAACTTCCAATGGGATCTTAAGAGGTATTCTTTATACAAATGCAACCATACGTTATCTCCCACCTTAAACTTATGTGGCACTCTAATCCAGGTGGATATTTGGTGGCCACCCACATCTTCCACTAACTCAATTGTTCTTTATCTTCTTATCAGTTTTTCTATGGTTTTTTGGGTCTTGAACTTCTACGGTCATTTGTAGGCCCTAAATGATGTTTTTTGGCCATTTATGGGTCCAGAGGTTTTTATGTCATTCCCTAGGATTAAGAAAAAATTTTAATCCTAAATATAGTTCTTTTAGATGGACTAATTGTTTTCCCCAAACAGAGATTTTATGCAAAAGTTGCACCACTAGGAAGTTGATTCTAGGGTTACGGTTTTAAACCTCTGGGGTTCTTTCTTTTATGCTAAAACATATGATGAAACTAACATAAACAATGAAAAAACTATGCATTCATGACCTACAAGCACCTTCATCACAACATGTTTGTAAAATTGAACAACCTGTATCGGGAAAGCTTGAGCAATATTAGAGCTTAGAAACAAAGCATGAAGAATGAGGAACCATGTTTTCGTCTTTAGGGAAAATGTAGATGTGGGCAGGGAGGGAACCCTTGCTCTCTCTAGCGGGAAAAGGTAAATGTTAGTGTTGGATTTTTGTTAAAAAAATATTAGCCTTTGCCTCTCACTCTATGGAAGGGACTATGCTATTTCAAGTGTATAATTTTTATTAATATTGTATCACCATATTTTATGGAAATTTATTTGAAAAAGGTCATTTTTTAGTAATTGTTTTTATTGTATTCTATAATCAAAATAGAGTGAGAGCTAATTCATTAATTTTATTTAATTAAAATTTATTTGAAATGATTCATTCGTAGGCCATTAAGGGGTGGACTTTCACTATTGCAAGATATTTTTTTTATTGCTTAGTTAACTTATCTCCTTGTGTACAAGGAAAACAAGCTTTTAGTCAATTAGAAACAATTCTAAATCTTATTATATGACCAAATTCAATTCTTTATTGCCAAAACATGTTCTCAACGAGGTTTCAATATGGTTAAGCTTGATGTCAATTCAATTTATCTATTTTAAAGAAAACCCACACTATCACCAAATTTAATTCTTAATGCCAAAACATGTTCTCGATGAGGTTTCAATATGGTTATGCTTAATGTCAATTCAATTTATCTATTTTAAAGGAAACCCACGCTATCCAAATTTAAATGGAGCCCGAGGTATAGCTTTTATAAATAGGAAAAAAAATATTCATTTCAATTTCATATATATGAAGCATTAGAAAAGGATAAAAAAGAAATTAGGATGTCAATTAGGTTTAGCTTGGGTGGTTAAGAGGAGTTGTTATCGTCATTATCTAATGTCAATATTACTTGTGATGTGTTTATTCCTTATGTAGGGTTTGCATTATCTTTTGAATTTCCAACTCAACCTTTTGAATTCATCCATTCTACCATGACTCATTTCCATTTAGTTTGCATTCAAATCATTCTTATGTTATTATCAATTTTATCTTAAGAAAAGTATGGAATGTGTTGGTTGCATCTTGGTGCTACAAAAGATGGTCTTATGGGTGTATTTATTATATGGTGAACAATAGATTATATGTGTCGTGTATGGAAATAATTTTGTTTCTTACAGTCCTTAGTATGTTGAACTATGTTTAGTTGTTCTTAGGTGTGATAAAAATGAATTTAGACACCACCTCTATTTTATAATACGAGTTTTCTAATATACAAAATCCCTCGATTCTCCAACATGGTATTAAAGAAAATGGTTTGAGATGTAGCATGTTGCCTACAAGTCTGATGCAAGTTGTAGATGCTCTTAAAAATTCAGATTTGTTGAGTGGATTGGTTCAAGGTTTCTAATTACAAACTAATCTAGGATCAAATCAGTGGGTCAAATTATGAGTTTCAAGCTAGATCTTATAAATTTTAATGGACACAATTATGGAATTTTGGCACAATATATGGGAACATTATTGAAGAGTGAAGAGTTATAGGACTTTACGAAAATGATGGTTCTTATCCAAGGGATAACTAATAAAAGTTTTTCATCAACAGGAAAAAGGATGAGGATCTAGGACTCATAATGTTGAAGAACGTAACTAGGTTCGGTCTTCATTATTAATGTATTTGTCAAAATAACTTATTATTATTCGACTTATTAAAGCATGGGTTTCGTGCTTGGGTCATATTTAGATTAAGGTCCCAATTGTGGACGTATAGGTTAGTTGTTACAAATTTAAATTGATCCAATTTTTGGGCTTTTAAAACATGTAACATTAGGTTGTCAAAAGGATCCTCCATCAAGTCATCTTCTTCAAGGTCATCATCCTCGAAATCTACTTCAAATAAAACCCTCATGTCAAGTGATACAAGTCATCAAAGTTGCATCCTTAAGTAAGCTTCAATTAGACTTCAAGTCGGCTCAAATCAAGACACAACACTTCACACTGTCATGTTGGCTCAATAACTATGGAAGACAACTATATATACAAGGGTATAATTTTCATTTCTACCACAAAAGTTTGGAAATCTCTGAAGTTTCAGGGCACAGATACAGTTCAAATCATGATCACAGGTTCAATGTTGGAGGGTAGGGTCTCGAACATATTACAGAATTTTGGTAACCATTTATGCTATGAATCGGGTAACTTCCATGATATGATGTTGCAGCAAAACAGTGCCTCGGTTTCAAACAGATCTACCACAAAATCAGTGCTATGTTATGATACTCAATTCAATGAATATGCTCGGTTATCTTAGTTATGGTGCTCAATGTTATGATGATGCTCGGTGATCTCAGTAATGAGGAATAATGAATTAGTTGTTAAATGGGTTAGGGGTGAAGGGAATATTATGCATTTAGAGGTTAAGGGGTTAATATTATGCATCTAGAGGTTTATGGTTTAGGGGGTTAAATGGGTTAGGGTTGGGAATTAGGTTTTAATGGGTCAAGGGTTAAGGGGTTATAGGTTTATGGTTTAGGGGGTTAAATGGGTTAGGGGATTTAGCAGTTAAGGATTTTAGGGGTTAGAATTTAAGGGCTAATGGGGTTAGGTTTTAGGGGGCTTAGAATTTAAGGGCTAATGGGGTTAGGTTTTAGGGGGTTAGATGGGTTAGGGGTCGGGAATTAGGGTTTAAGGGTTTAAAGGGTTAGGGGTTAAGGGTTTATAGGTTTAGGGTTTAGGGGGTTAAATGGGTTAGGGGTTAAGGGTTAAGGGTTTAGAGGTTTATGGTTTAGGGGTTAAATGGGTAAGGGGTTTATAGGTTTAGGGGGTTAAATGGGTTAGGGGTTGGGAATTAGTGTTTAAGGGGTTAGGGGTTAAGATGATAGTTTCATTGGTCTCTGTTTGTGCACAATAGTTGCTTATTCTTTGCGTCTAAATGTAAAAATTTTGTAAGTATTGTTGCTTGTTTCCATGTCTTCTTTATTTATTAATTTATAGTATTTGTTAGCCATTTCTTTACATAAAACAGCTAGTGTTGCTCATTGCAAATCAAACCACAACAAGACACTAATCTCCGCCAACTCAACACAAAGTAGTTGTCACACAATTCTTCAATATCCACAAACACTTGGTGGATTTTTCCATCACTCTTGCATGATAAACATCATTGGTTGCTAAATCCATCCCCGAACCCGGGTCGGGTCCACTTGGTCCGTGTATCCACAGGTCAAAGGCTGATCATGACCATTTGGGAATCCAAGTTCCCAAAGCATTTTATGGATTGAGAACTTCCTTCATAAGTCATATTCTTCTCCCTCAACCCTTCAATCCCCCTCCTCTCTCCCTAGAATATAATTCCCTTGCTTAAAAGGAAGGCAAGTCCCACTCTTTATTTTATCTTAGGGAAAGGATTTCGAGGGTCACTTCCCACCTATTCATTGACCTATACTCTACAAGTGACTTCCTAAATTACCGGGACTCCACCCATCGGTGAAAGTCCATGAAGAGGAAGGAGCCTTAGCTGTGGTGACAATGGGCTAAGCCTCCATCGTTTCCCTTGTCCTAGTAGTTTCCCTCTTAGGAACCCCTTTTAGATCCACTACTAGTTTGAGTGGTAACAAGTTGTTCACAATTCCATTTGTGAAAAACTCTTTGGTATGCCCACTTTTGCCATACTATAGCTCCAAGATGAGAAGTCCAAGGCTATGGAGGTTGCCCTTCTTCTCACTAAATCAATCCTCTACAATATAGTGAAATAGGGCTAGTTTGTTGGCCCACTTGACTGTTACTTTAGTCCTTCAAAGTCTGCACATCCTTAGGCCCTATACACCTTCCCTTCTACCAATTTTGTTGTCCTTCACTAGAACAAGAATCAGGGCTCTTCCTTGACAGTAACCTAACAACCCTCTAACTGTACTTGGCCTACCATCAATCTGCCCAACCAAAATCAATTATTTTTACTAATCTAGGGCCCACAATATTGTCTTCATCTAGGGCTCTTCAAATCTGCCACCTAACAATGGTTTGAGTCCTCTCAAGATCATTGTTCTTGTGTATCGACAATTATATCTTTTTTGTCCAATCTATGAACAAATATGAACTACTCCTCTTATCATACTTCTAACAATCTGTAGATGACTGAACTAGGGTCACAAATCAGCCACTAACAGTCCAATTACTAATTTTTTATAGGTTTCTTCAGATCTTTGTCTAAAAATTTATGGAAAGTCCACCAAAATCAACTCCTCTGCATGTCAATCCATTCTTCATATGGCACATTTCTTCTGCATGCTCAATCTTCTGCTCAGGTTCCACCCTCCTTTGGATATGTTGTCTCCACACATACTGAATCTGCAAACCATCTTCCAGATCTGCAGTCTTTATTGCAGAAATAAACCTCGCTCTAAGGATCACAACCCATATTCTTCTATGCAAATTTGTCACAGTCCTGAGGTCATAACTTATGAACTAAACATGATAGGAATTAACTGTACTAACTAGGGCATTATATTTATGTACTTCTAATTGTTGTAGAACAAACCCTATCCACACATAGAAGAAACACAACTCTTGCCTCCATAAGAGACTCGACCTAGCTCATATGGATCCATAGATTCTGGGCATTTCTTTGACTGAATCTTGACACGAAATTCAGATCTCAATGTCGACCCTCAAACTAGGGTTAACTCAATCAATATTATGCCTGCGTCGATTTCTTTTATGGCTCTAAATTATAGTGCAAGCCCTCCTCCATTTATGTTGGTCTTTATCACAGACCTTGCAGCCTACTAACCACCACAAGGAGAGATGGTATCAACCCTCTCTTCTATTTCATGTAGAAAATCTAACCAACAGGATTCAATCTGATCTTGTAATCATGTACTAAAACAATATACTGAATCCTTCCTACAATTTGTGTAAACAAAACACAATCGCATAATCACATATAAGTAAGAGAAAAAAGTTATCAATCACACAACACAAGATGTATTTGGGGAAGAAACTGCTCAAAACCCTCTATCTCTATTTTGTATTAATTTAAGGAATCATGAAACAACACAATGCTTAATCTCTCTTGAGATTCTCCAGCACTCTGCCAATTGTATCCTGCCGATCTAGGAAAAATCGGTCTAGTACTTAGCCAATTCTCAGCCTTCCTTCAGCCTACCTTGCTCACACAATTCCTATGGAATTATCTCAATATTAATTAGGAAAATCAACCTTCCTTGATTGCGCAAGCCATCATGGCATCCCAATGACTTTATAATTGCACACGGGAAATTTTCTATAAATAAAACTGATAGTTATGTTCCTCTGAATTGTGTTAAAATAAAGATCAAGGGTCTTTTTATTATTTAAAATAAGATAAAACCCTAAGCAACCAAAACCCCATCCTGAGGAGATGTAACACCAAGAATTTATGGGCCCTGTTGGGGTTAATTGGGCAGCCAACTTCTCGAGGTCGTAATTTGGTCATATGATCTTCGTTTGACGCACATGATACCTCGTTAGAAAGATCTCTCCGAGGACTACAACTACTAATATGATCTATATGAAATCACCAAACCTTTCATGCCCAAAAATCATCATTTTGGGCCTCAAAACAGCTTTAAAATTTCAAGACCCAAAAAACAGACAAAAATAGTAAATTGTGCTATAATTAAGGAAACTAAAAAAACTAAAAGAGAAAATGGCGAGGGCCCAAATGGAATAGGCGGGTGGCCACCAATATCCACCTCGATCACCTTAAATCAAATTTTTTGAGCTAAATCAATCATCATGACTTAGTTATTTGACACAAGTTGTTATGAGATGAAATTACAATTTATTGTCCAATTTATTTAAGGGAAAAATAAATTAGATGCCTCACATTCCTCACTCCTAGTACATCAAAATTCCTCACCAGTGTGCGTGATTTTTTTTTGTCCTTTCTAGTCGCCAATTTCACTGTTTCTTGTTGCAAATTTCAACACTCCCTCTCAAAAAGAAAGGAATTCAATCTATCCACATCCAGTACCTTTGGAATGTTCTGCATGCTACACTTCTCTAGTGTTGTTTGCACCTGTAAATCCTAAAACTAAATAGCCTCTGAACAACTGAATCAATATAATGCATCTGTCAGCAGAGTCTTTTGACTATTGCTAGCTACTACACCTATCTAGTACTAGATTCTTTGCACTGCTGCTGACATCTGCATCCGTGCCATTTAAACTATTGCTAACTCTATTTGTGCTCCAATATTTGACATCTTTCACTTTGATTTTTGTCTTGTTGACATCTGACTACATCAATCTAATTGATCCTTCCTACTATTGTTGTACTGTGGGCTCCTCGTAGCCAGGTTCGATCCATGAGACACGCCATCTCAATGGACCTTGCCCAAATTTCTTATCTTGGGATTATGTCTACACATAACCCCACCGTACACCTCGAGGTATGGCTGCTCCCTCCTCTCATCTAGCTCGAAATTTCCCCCTCATGGAGATCTCTGCTTGAGTGGACGTTTCCACTCGGTCTCCTCTCTGCTTCTCCAATTGTGGCAGCTACTTCACAACCTTCTGAGACTGCTTCTCATGAGGATGCATGTTGAGAGGTAATTTATGCTCCCTCTAAACCACCAAGTCTCTAACTTCTACCTTTGTCCTCAAAGCTTTGCATGCATCTAGTACCTCAAGTGCATATAGGTTTTTGACTCGTGCACAATGTAATTGTCCCGAAGTTACAAAAAGTTTCTAAAAAAGAGTTGATTTTAAATTGATGATATCTCCCTCATCCGAGCTCCGATTTGACCGCTTTTTTTTCCATTTGGGTAGATTTTTGCAAGGAATCCAAATATTCTATTTGTTTTCAAAAATTTCACACCAAAATCTTCAGATATTCTCTAAAAACTCACCGCCCAAAAAATTCCTTCTCTAATACCATGTAAAAAATCTAACCAACAAGATTCAACGTGATCTTGTAATCTTCTAAAACAAGATACTGAATCTTTCCTAAAATTTACGGAAACAAAAATCGATCGCACAATCACATATAAGTAAGAGAAATAAATTATCAATCGCACAACAACATGATGTATTTGGGGAAAGCAACTAATCAAAACCCCTCTATCTCTATTGTGTATTAAGTCGAGGAATCATGAAACAATACAATGCTTAATCTCTCATGAGATTCTCCAGCACTCTGTCAATTGTCTCTCGTTGATCTAGGAAAACTGAGTCTAGTACTTAGCCAATTCTCATACTTACTTCAGCATGCCTTGCTCATGCAATTCCTAGGGAATTAAATCCTTATTAATTAGGAAAATCAGTCTTCCTTGATTGCACAATCCATCATGGCATCCCAATGACTTTATAATTGCACATGGGAAATTTTCTCTGAATACAACTGATAGTTATGTTCCCTTTAACCTCTGTCTCAACTGGGTATTCCTCGAAACTAACATGCATGCAACTATTAATAGTGAATTATCAGTTATCTGATTGATCACTCATTGTGAATTAAATCTAATTTAATTCACTGGACCTCTCACTAGCTCATCACTCAGTTAGAACTAGTTAAACTGATTTTAACTCATTTAATTGAGTTAATTACACTTGCAACCCACTAATGCATCAACTTGAACTGGACCCCAAAAATATTAGAATCCCTCTAGATGCCTCATATTAGACCCTCAACTCGAATTTCTTGAGCTCACTTGGTCATCATGACTTAATTAACTGACACAAGTTGTTATGAGATGAAATTACAATTTATTGTCCAAATTATTTAAGGTAAAAATAAATCAGACACCCCACATTCCTCACTCCTGGTGCATCAAAATTCCTCACCAGTGTGGGTGCATTTTTTTTTTTCCTTTCTGGTTTCCAATCTCACTGTTTCTTGTTGCAAATTTCAACATTTCAAAATTTGATGCAGCCTTCACACAAAGACACCATTGAAATCACATGCCTATATTCTCATGAGAAACCTCTCTTATGCTTGATCTTCCAGAAGAGAACCAACAATATGCCATCGTACTTCCTAGTGCAAATCGACCATTAAGGTATGCAACATTCTTCTTAACCCTCACATGATGATCTTTCTCTTGGAGGATGATCATGACCTCCCTTTAGCAACCCTTACTTGGCCCTCGTACTTGACCTAATTTAGGACTACATCTCTCTTCACCCCCTTAATGCGCCAGATAGTGGGAATACATGTCAAACATACTAAGATGTGCCAAGTGATAAGGCATGCCAAGATGTGCAAAGGTGTGTCAATGCGTGTCAGGGACTGTCAAGACAACAAAAGGGAGAAAAATGTTAGACTACAAGAAAATGAACATATAAGAGGGTTAATAAGTCATCAATTTACCTTTTCCAAGAGGGGCATGCTAGGCACACTACCACTAGGCAGCAATAGGTGCCAAGTGCCAAGTATTCCTTTGTTTCTTCTCATCTACTTTCCAACAATTGATCATCACAAATAAATTTAATATTAAACCATGCTAAATCATACCAAGGCATCTCAACATATTCCATACATGCTAAGACTTTCCAAGCGCCAACACGTGCCAAGCGCCAATATGTGTTAGGGACTAGTGTTATGCATGTTATGAAGTGGAAAGGAATGTTGAAGAGTGATAAGGTGTGCTAGAGAGTGATAATGCATGTTGATGAGTGTTAAGGAGTAGTAGGAAAAAATATTAAGGGAGCACTAGGTAGAAATTCATGGAAGTTAATGAATACAAGGAATGTGTACTGCCAGAGACTAGTGTTAATGGTCAGTGTTAGTTGTCATGCCAAGGAGGGAGTGACAAGGTATGCTAAGCATTGGTAAGGCATGCTAGGAAATATAGGCATGTTAATAATTCCCAAAGTGTGCATGGTAGTTCTAGGGTGTGCTAATTATATCATGTGCCAATTAATAGTGCCAAGATATGCCAATACATGCTAGGTGCTAAGGATGTGGCGCAAGGTGCCAGGGTATGTCAATATGTGTCAAGGCAACAAAAGGAAGAACCAATAAGAGGGTTAATAATTCAGGACTTTATCTTTTTGAAAAGGGGCATGCTAGGCACACTAATAATAGGTCCCAATACATGCCAAGTGGCATTGTGTGCCAAGTGCTAATGTATGTCAATGCATTCAACCAAGGTGTTCCAGGGCATGCTAGGGACTATATGCAGCATGCCAACACATGTTAGGAGAGTTCCATGTTGTGCTAGTGCATGCCACCATGTGCTTGGGCATCAGTGTCATCACAAGATGTTCTAGGTACAAAGATGTTCCAAGACATGTGGGGTGCTAAGAAATGTTAGTGTGTGCCAAAGCATTAATTTAAGGTGTGCCCAGATTGTTGAGGATTGTTAGGACTTTCTCATTAATAGAATTGTCAGAGCTCGATTATGTATTAGATAATATATTTCCTACACACAATAATGGGACTTTATCTAACTGGAATTTTATAGATAATAAACTTAATAGATATGAATCATGTGTTGACTCATAGGAAATCTCTATTCGACTAGTCATTACTTGAGGGAAATGATACATGCTTATTACTTCTTAAAAAATTGACTAACCCTAACCAATATGGCCTTGGACATATTATAAAAAATTCTCCACAATAATGGTATTAAATTGTTATATTTTGACAAAAAATATATTAACAGGCACATAACGTCATAAAAAACTCATTGGAATGATCAATGATGACGGACATTTTTTGATCGTCACCAAAAGTAACAAAAAGAGCATTGGTGAGGGTCATTAAAAGTTCGTCACTAGAAGTGTCACCAAAGAGAGAATTAGTGATGGGCCTTTAACGACCCTCACCAAAAGTGAAATGTCTTTGGTGACAGACCATAAAGGACCATCACTATATACACTTACAATGACAGTTTTTAGTGATCAATGATGACGGACATTTTTTGACCGTCACCAAAAGTAACAAAAAGAGCATTGGTGAGGGTCATTAAAAGTTCGTCACTAAAAGTGTCACCAAAGAGAGAATTAGTGGTGGGCCTTTAACGACCCTCACCAAAAGTGTCATTGAAAATGTATTTGGTGACGGACCATAAATGGCCGTCACTATATACACTTACAGTGACAGTTTTTTAATGACCGTCACCATATGTGAGATTGGTGACGGACCTTAAAGGTCTGTCACAAGCATGACCCTCACCAATGTGATTTTTTCTTGTAGTGTGACATGGCTGTATTTTACTAATGTACCTAAATTTACACCCTCCATGTTGCTTTATTCTTTTAAAATGTTAAAAGTGGACTATTTTATGATGTAATGGATATAAATAATCTAGATTAACATGGCTACAGTGATATGATGATAGTGTAGGTTGATGCTGAAGTTGTAAAAAATTTCATAATAGAACTCTGATATATAAGCACGGTCTTCAATTCCATTGTTTTGTAGGTAAAGTAATACCTTCACATTAAAGGATTTTATAAGGTTACTCTAAAACTAAAGGCTTTCTCCCATTAATTAAAGGAAAACTTTAAAGCCTAAAAACTAAACCTAAAGTGGCTGAACTTCCATAGGATTTTATTCTATCTGTTGAGTGTTAACTTCTACAAGGTTCTATAGACAAAGTCTATAAAGGGCTAGGTAGTGTTAACTTCTATAAATTCTAAAGGTAGAGTCTGTAAAGGGCTAGGTAGCCTCTAGATCTCATCTTTTCTGAAAGGTAACATATCCAGTAAATGCCACTACAGTCAATATTTGGAATAAATCTAAATAGAAGTTCTTCGTTTTAATATCCATATACCACAACCACTTTAAGGCAAATTGTGTACATGTGTCATTTCTCCCATACATGTGTCATTTCTCCCATAAATTCTTAGGCAAAGTTTTTTAAGCATGTGTCATGTTGGCTTTCTCCCATTAACTTTAAAGCATGTTTTTCGTAAGTGCATAAAATAATTTTGTAAACCATGTAAATGTCATTTCTCCCACAAACTAAAGGCTTTCTCTCATTAATTCAGAGCAAACTTTAAGGCCTAAAAATTGAACCTAAAGTGGCTGAACTCTCATAGGATTTTGAACTTCCATAGGAATTTAGTCTATCTGTTGAGTGTTAACTTATACAAGTTATAAAGGCATAGTCTATAAAGGGCCAGGTAGCCTCTAGATCTCATCTTTTCTCAAAGGTGACATATCAAGTAAATGGCCCTACAGTCAATCTCTAGAACAGAAATAGAAGTTCTTCATTTTAATATCCATAAAACACTACCACTCTAAGGAAAACCTTATACATGTTTCATTTCTCCCTTCTCCCATAAACTTTTAGGAACTTTAAGGCATGTGTCATTTCTATTTCATAAACTCGTAAAGGTGTGACTTTTGACATAACTTTATCAACCACCAAATCTAGTTGTTTTAGTAAGTGCATAAAATAATTTTTCAAACCATGTAAATGTCATTTCTCCCACAAACTAAAGGCTTTCTCCCATTAATTCAAGGCAAACTTTAAGGCCTAAAAACTGAACCTAAAGTTGTTGAACACTCATATTATAGTATCCCCCAAACTCAAGGTTTTCCCCCATTAATTCAAGGAAAACTTTAAGGCCTAGAAACTGAACCTAAAGTGGCTGAACTTCCATAGGATTTTATTTTGTTAGTTGAGTCTTAACTTCTACAAGTTCTAAAGAAGTCTGTAAAGGGCTAGGTAGCCTTTGGATCTCATCCTTTCTTAAGGCATGTTATTTCTAGATGTTATTTATGCCATAAATTTTAAGGCAAAATTTCATGCAAACCATGCATGAACCATGTATATGTGTCAAAAATCTCTTTTAAACTCTAGGCAATGCAATATTTAACGCATGTCATTTCTATATGTGAATTCTACCATAAAATTTAAGTCAAAATTTAAGGTAAACCATGCACATGTCATTTATCTCATACACATGTGGCATTTCTCCCATGAATTTGCAATAAATGTCAATTTAATATATTTTTATTGAATTTTTTTTTTCAGGGATTAAAAAACCCACTAAATATGGTTGAAAAATGGACATTATGCATAGATGTTTCTTTCTATCCCAATCCAGGGAAAGCAGTGATTACATATGTGCTTTCCAATATTGCGACTAGCAAAGTCGTCCAAAGGAAAATGAATATACCAGAAAGAACAACAGACAACGAGGTATATTATATTCCATTGATATAAAGCTTGGGAACAGCTATGGAGTACGAATAAAATGTAATTGTAGTTTTCAGCAATACTGAACTTGTGTGCAACCAGATGAATGGCGTGTACCAAGTTAAGAAGGAGAGGCTAAAAGAACTGCATGGAATAGCAAACAATATTGTTAGCAAATTTCAATTTTTTAGTATAAGACATTGTACAAATGTGAATAAGATGTTTATTGATCTATTGCATGGGGCAATTCCAATTCAGAATTCATCTATCAAAGTTGAATTAATAAAGAATTCAAATTATATGGGGCAATGCCAATGCAAGATTCATCTCTCAAAGATGAATTAGTTTTGAGACGCTCTTCTTCAAAAATCCAAGATTCATCTCTCAAAGATGAATTAGTTTCGAGACGATCTTCTTCAAAAATTCAAGGTTCATATCTCAAAGATGAATTAGTGTTGAGACGCTCTCTTTCAAAATTTATTGATGGACATTGTAACATATCTTGGAAATGTGTGTGTTTTGTACTTATAAATACATATTTTTTAATGACCATGTGTTTTTTTCAGTTATATACCAAGTGTGTTCCCACCACACCATGTAAAGTGCAACTTGGTGACCTTCACATTTGCTTCAAGTGGTGAACTTCAAATTTTTATAAAATTAAAATGTGAGTACTTCAACAATTTTTTGTTTAAATGGAGTTTGACGTTTCTTTTTTAATGACCAGGTGTTTTTTTCAATTTTATACCAAGTGTGCTCCCACCATGTAAAGCGCAATTTGGTGAACTTAACATTTTTATAATTTTTTTTTTGCTTAAATTGGGTTTCACACATTAATTAGTGCTTTCAAAGTTGTGTTTTACATAATTTTTGTACACTAAATTACATTAATTTTTCTGAAATTTATTTTGAATTTATTTCAAATAGTAATTTAAAAAATTAATTGTAAATGTCCATTGTAGATATATATATCATGGAGGATGAACGACGAAGATCAACAGAATCTCATATCTCTACGAGAGAAGGGGATCATGGATTGAGGGATATTCATGGTATTTAAATATAATCTTGAAACTCCATACTTATACATACATGTATGTACATATGGAATTAATTTTTTATCAATTTTGTGAGTTAAATTAGTTGTTAATAAGTTTCATTTTTTTATTTTTTAGGAGCTAAGAGGAAAAGGGTGTCTACTCCAACAATGGAGCATGCCCATGGTTCACGCAATCATGGTATGGTTCACGCGATTTAATCAATGAATATGTACATGTATTTATATGTATGAATGTATTTTTGAATTGATTATAAATTCATATTTGTTTATGAAGCTTCTCTCTTGTCTTGCGAGGTTGGTGGTGGTTCATATTCCCTTAGAGGGCCATCAATAAGTGTTGGCGGATTGTGTGAAGGTGGTGATATGTATTCCCCCAGAGGCCAATCAACAGATGGTCATGTTGGTTGTCAACTAATCGGTGGTCATGTTGGTTCTCAGCAGGGTCATTCTGGTTCTCAACAGTCTCAGGGTTGGCAACATGCTAGCCAACCTCTGGGTTGTCAACAGTCTCAGGGTGGGAAATATGCTAGCCAACCACATCAAGGTGGCCATAAATTTGAATATTTTTTTTATTCAATTTGTACAAATTTTTTTACATATGTTTTTTTAATATACAAAATTTTATATATTGATGCAGAGGCTAAAAATTTTTCTCCAAATGTTGCTCAAAAAATACGTAGGGCAGAACGCGTCATTCAAGAAGAAGGTTGTCCACCAACCACGACTTATCAGGCTGACATTTCTGATATACCTTGGAAAACAAACATGTAGCAATGCACCTTAAAAAGGTGTCAACATCTTCATGCAAAATTGAAGAGAGATCTCGTGGCTTTGTCTCTACCTACTGAGAGTCAACAAAGCTTGGAAATAGTTACACACTCTTTAGGAGAACTAGTAGATGTGTACTGAAAGCTTGGGCCAACCACTGATACTTTTGTATAATTCATGAGAAAAAGAAAGGAAACAGTGATGGGTCCCGATAAATGGAAGGTTGTTAAACAAAAAGTTACAATAGAAATGGCCAAGTCTATGTTTAATTTCAAAGAAGGGCCGAAAAGAAATATGTTGAAAGTGCAATATTTCAAGCACCCTCATATAGCTCATTATTTGTATGATAGACACCTTGTGGCCTATGGAAGACTCCCATGAAACGACGAGGTTCCGCTTTATTTTGCAAAAAACATTTATGCAGAATTCTTTTGAAAATGAAATCCAATTACAATGACCTTCCCTCTGAATTTTTTGATCTTGGGAAAGGTCGATTGTGTGACTGTAGGGGCGCTAGGCATGATTTTGAGTTTCCTCGCCCTGAGCCACCATTGGTTAGTCGACCTTTTTGTGTCGAAACTTTGCAGTCAGAGATGGAAGCCACTTCTCAAATTATTCAAGAAGCAAGGGATGCCATCATTGACAATGTTCACAATGGATTGGGTGGAGTCAATGTTTTTCTGAATCGACAAAGAGCACATGAGAATGCATGTGCTAATTTTGTGTATTATACAGATGAAGAGATTGACAGCATGAGTGTTTAATATCTCAAAACATATGCAAAGAATTATCGCAATGGTTTGCAGGACCTAATTGTTCATGAGGAAGAGGGCATGGGAACGATATGTGTTAATGGTTAGGATTCAATTATTTTAACACATGTACAACTTGTAATAAATACATATATACATACATTTATTTGTATATGTTAATCTAACAAAAATGTATCATTATATGTTAACACCATTTGTAGTTGTCACGCTTGATGAATGAAGAAAATTTTAATATCACGGTCGGAGCCTCCGATTTAAACAATCAAGATGGGTCTCACCATCAATCATACAATCATGCTGGTTCTCACCATCAAGATATGTTGGCAAATTTTAGAGTTTTTTTAAGTGAATATGATGATGTACAATTATTTTTTATTTATTATTATATATATCGAAACATGATGAAATATTTTTAAAATAAATAATTGTGCACACATGTACATGTACTTATATATAATAAAATGTTTTAACAGATTCTGATTCCATCCGATGTTTTTGGGATGTTGGTACCTTCTTCTTCCTTGGGAGATGTACCTTCTTATTCCTGAGGAGATGTGCCAAATCCACAATCACAAGTATGGACAAATTTTCACTTTTAAAATTTATGTTTTGAAGTTATAATTCCACCTCAAAAAGTTCCATTAAAAAATGAGATATCTCTAGATCTTGAGTTATTTTAATTTTTTTTGAATTTTAGGTTTTTGGATATTTTCTTTCTGAGCCACTCTTAGGAGATGTGCCAAATCCACTAGCACAAGTATTCAATTTTTCACTTATATATATATATATATATATATATATATATATATATATATATATATGTTTTTAAGTTATAAGTGATATCTTGAAGTTTAAAAGCTTTATTATAAATATAGATCTAGAGATTTTGAGTTATTTTAATTTTTTTGAATTTTAGGTTTTTGGAGATTTTCTTTTGGAGCCTCTCTTAGGAGATGTGCCAAATCCACCAGTAGAAGTATTCAAATTTTCACTTAAATATATTTTTTTAAGCTATAATTTATAAATTGAAGTTTAAAATTTTTATTATAAATTGAGATCTTGATCTTGAGTTATTTTATACTTTTAAATTTTTTGAATTTTATGTTTCTATAGAGGATTTCTTTTCTCCACTGACTCTAACGATAGAGATAGGAACATCCACACCATTTCGACCATTTGAACAAGTTGTCTAACATTTTTTTTTAATATTATTGAAAATAATTTTATATATGCATTTTCATTTGAAATTTTTTAATATATATATATATATATAACTGTACATGTATATTGTATAGTTTATTGTTGAAGATGTTCTTGTGGGGGAAGTTTTAGTAGATGGGAAACAAATGGAGAGGGAACCTCATGAGGTATTGCATGAGTTTTTTTTTTACATTTTGTTTTTTACATGAAGTTCTATATATTCTCACTCAATTTTAAAACATTAAATTTTAATGTTTGTACACATTGTGTACAAGTTGCCCATGCTTCGCAGGATAGCTCGAGGATCGTGGCTTTGCTGGGAGAGACACTACATCCATCTGTATTTAATGGATGATGCACATGCACTATTTGATGGATGATGCACATGCACACGTGCAACATTAGATTTTCAATAGATTTAGTCTTAAATTTACATTTTTATATATATTCTTATCTAGATGTAGCCATATATAACTTGATACTTGATACTTGTGAGATCTACAAATTTTGGACATATTTTATGTGAACTACATTTGGTACATGTGAATGTGATATATAATGTTTTTAAAACTTAAGTTTTGGATGGTTGAAGTACATTTGGCATGTGAAGTAATGTTACAGTGTTATATATAATTTGTTTTGTTTTTAAAACTCAAGTTTTGGATGGTTGAACTACATTTGGCATGTGATGTGAAGTAATGTTGTGTTATAATTTGTTTCGTTTTTAAAGTGTTATGGTTGAACTACATTTGGCATGTGAAGTAATTTTCTACTTGATACTTGATACTCGTGATCTATAATGTTTTTGTTTTTAAAACTCAAGTTTTGGATGGTTGAACTACAATTGGCATGTGAAGTAATGTTGTGTTATAATTTGTTTTTTTTTTTTAAACTTAAGTTTTGGATGGTTGAACTACATTTGGCATGTGAAGTAATGTTGTGATCTATATTAATGTTTTGTTTTTAAAACTTAAGTTTTGGATGGTTGAACTAAATTTTGCATGTGATATAATGTTTTGTTTTTATTGGATAGTTGAACTATAATTGACATGTGAAGTAATGTTGTGATATAATGTTTCTGTTTTTAAAACTCAAGTTTTGGAAGGTTGAACTACATTTGGCATGTGAAGTAATTTTGTGTTATAATATGCTTTGTTTTTAAAACTTAAGTTTTGGATGGTTGAACTACAATTGGCATGTGAAGTAATTTTGTGATATAATGTTTTTGTTTTTAAAACTCAAGTTTTGGATGGTTGAACTACATTTGGCATGTGAAGTAATGTTGTGTTATAATATGTTTTCTTTTTAAAACTTAAGTTTCAGATGGTTGAACTACATTTGGCATGTGAAGTAACGTTGTGATCTATATTAATGTTCTGCTTTTAAAACTTAAGTTTTGGATGGTTGAACTACATTTTGCATGTGATATAATGTTTTGTTTTTATTGGATAGTTAAACTACAATTGGCATGTGAATTAATGTTGTGATATGATGTTTTTGTTTTTAAAACTCAAGTTTTGGATGGTTGAAATATATTTGGCATGTGAAGTAATGTTGTGTTATAATTTGTTTTGTTCTTAAAACTTAAGTTTTGGATGGTTGAACTACATTTGACATGTGCAGTAATGTTGTGATCTATAATGTTTTGTTAAACTAAAACTTAAGTTTTGGATGGTTGATCTACATTTGGCATGTGATATAATGTTTTGTTTTTATTGGATAGTTTAACTACAATTGGCATGGCATGTGAAGTACATATATTACACATGTTTGAATATATATGTTAAAATGATTGAAGTACAATATATATATATATATATATATATATATATATATATATATATATAAACAATCATAATATTCTAGGTCTTGTTAGATGTGTCAAACAATCATAAAATTTTAAAAATGTATTCTATAATGTATATATATCCAGTACGTGCAATATTTTTCATCAATGCATGTATAGAAAATCTACTTTCAGTTAATTCCGTTCTAGAACATATATATCCAGTACGTGCAATGTTTTTCATCAATGCACATAAAAAAGCTACTTGAATAGTTAATTGCATTATAGAACATATATATCCAGTACTTCAACATTTTTCATCAATGACAATAGAATTTAGCTACTTTCAGTTAACTGCATTCTAGAACATATATATTCAGTACGTGAAACATTTTTCATCAATGCACATAGAAAAGCTACTTTCAGTTAATTTCCTAGAACATGTATATATCCAGTACGTGCAACATTTTTCATCAATGCACATAGAAAAACTACTTTCATGTAATTGCATTCTAGAACATATATATATATATATATATATATATATATATATATATATATATATATATATATATATATATATATATATATATATATATATATATATATATATATATATATATATATATATATATATATATATATATATATATATATATATATGCATTACTTGCATATATATCCATTAATTCATTCTAGAACATATATATATATATCCATTAATTGCATTCTCTCTTTCTTTTGCGAGATTCTCTCCCCTGTTCTCTATGTTCCTCAGGGTCTCTTGTTCGACCATATTTTCTCACGCAGTTCCTTCGATTTCCCATGATAATAGCGTATGAAGTTCAAAAAATTTCCTTCAAAAATTTAGAAAAAAACTCAATTAAGAAAAAAATCACAAAAGATTTAATTTAAAAAAAAAAAAACACTTTTAAAAATTTTGCAAAAAATACATACTTCAATCCAAAACACTTACTTTAAAAAATCCGAGAAAAAAATGTCTTATAAAAACAAAACAAAGCTCAAAATATTTCCTTCCAAGTCCTACAAAAAAATTTCATTTGAAAAGTTAGAAAAAAACTTATCTTAAAAAATCATTATCAAAGATATACTTCAACCCAAAACACGTACTCTAAAAAAATTTCACTTCAAAAAATACCTCCAAAAGATGTCCATTGAAAACTAATTCCAACTTCTTAAAAAATGCCACTTTAAAAAATACTTCAAAAAAGCCTCTAAAAAATACCTCCAAAAAATGTCCTTTGAATATTAAGCCTAAAAAGAGTCCTTTCAAAATTAAGTCAAAAAATGTCTTTTGGAAATTAAGCCCAAAAATCTCTCAAAACAAAATACATCCAAAAAAATGTATTTTGAAAATTAAGCCCAAAACCTCTAAAAACAATGAAAATTATGCCCAAAACTTCTAAAAACAAAATAAATTAAAACCAAAAAATGTCTTTTGGAGATTAAGCCCAAAAACCTCTAAAAAAAAATACATCAAAAAACAATGTCGTTTGAAAATTAAGCCCAAAACTTCTAAAAACAAAATACTTAAAAAAAATCAATGAAAATTAAACCCAAAACTTCTAAAAACAAAATACACTAAAGAAAAAAACAATGAAAATTAAGCCCAAAACCTTTAAAAACAAAATAACTTCAAAAAAAATGAAGCCCAAAAAACATCCAAAAAATGTATCCCATACCTCCAAGAAATGTCCTTTGAATGTTCCTGTAAGAAAAGTCATTAAATCCAAAACAATCCTTTGCAAAAATTTCCTTTTAATGTACTTCCAAGAAAATTCCCTAAACCCAAAACAATCCTTTGCAAAAACATCCTTTGAATGTACCTCCAAGATAAGTCCTTAAACCAAAAATAATCCTTTGCAAAAATGTCCTTTGAATGTACCTCCAAGAAAAGTCCTTAAACCAAAAACATTCCTTTGCAAAATTAGACCAAATGAAGAAATGTGTCCAATTATGCGAAAATAATGATGCTTTTACGTCAATTTATATTGCCGCGAAATGCTTTTTTTGGAGGGGCTTCATTGTATTTTTCGGCCGACAGAAAGTCAAGTAAATGTTAGGCTGAAATTTTATAATAAATTCGGCCGAACTTTTGTGTCGTTAGACTTGACGGGCCATCAGTGCAAAAAATAATTCGGCCGAACTTTTTTACAAGTTCAGTCGAACAAACACGTCTGCAATTACGCAAATCGAAGCTCTGAAAACATATCTTCAACTTTGGCCTAATTAAACTCCATGAAACATTCTGAATTAACTGTCGGAACCAAGACAAGCATTTTCAGAATTCAATCTACTTTCAGAAAATATAAATTTTATAGAATTTCATAAATATTTACTAATTTTAATTAATTTTGTAATAAAACGGGTGCAAACAATTTCTGAAGGTCATTATGATTCAGTGAAATCAATATTATGTATCTTCCAAAATACACTGTAACAAATTGAAAAAATTATAGTGCATTACGTTGGTTCGTCGTCTTTAATAGGTAGTTTTTATATTTTTAATTTATAACTTATACGTTGAGAAATTTCATGTGTCCCGAAACATATTCAAAATATGCAGGTTTTTCGTATTAGATCAGTTCAAAAAATTCTAGTAATTATTATATGCATCAGTTGGTTTTGTAAATATAACGAAACCGAAGTAGACTCTGTCTAGATTGTTGTAACACACTATGTTTCGCAAAAACACAAAGTTTCAAAGAATACACCAGTGCATATAAACATGACTTCTTTTTAATCCTTTGATTGTTAAAAAATACACACTCAAAGAAACGTTAAGTTGACATATCAAATGCGTATAAAAAAATTCCAAGAAATAAGTAATAGAAAGCTAATAAAATTTCTAAAACTTTTATTTTTATTGCAAATGAAATTCTAAACAGAAAAATTGTTTTGGTTTGCAGAAAGTTGAAGAACAGAAAAAAATAAAAATAAAAATTCTCAAAAAAGGAAAAAGTGGGTTACCCAACTTCACATTTTCACCCATCAAATACATATATTCATTTTTATTTTTTATTATAGATGGCACTTTTTTAATTTAAATATTTTAACCACTTATAGCTAGTGCTACACTACCTCACTTTTTCTTTTTACCAATATTCAAGCAAGTAGACTACGCCTATCTTCAACACTTAGCCAATTTCACCAATTGAGTGTTCTAAACAAACCTATGAAATTATTGATGTTTTATTATACTTTTAATTAAACAAACCTAACACATATTTATTTTTTCTTTTTAATTATTTATTTGATTTATGGTTTACAATGAGAGAAATATTTTTACCGCTTATGAGAGTGAGATATTGATTTTTTATAATAATTTTGATTAAACAAATCAAATACATATATTCTTTTTTGTTTTTTATTATACATGGCATTTTTTTAATTTAAATATGTTAACCACTTATAGCAGGTGCAGCACTACTTCACTTTTTCTTTTTACCAATACTCAAGCAAGTACACTATGCCTATCTTCAACACTTAGCCAATTTCACCAATTGAGTGTTCTTAACAATGCAGTGAAATTAATCTTGAATCTTGAATATTTCATCAATTAAACATTCACAACATCCAACAAGTATTCCCATACATACTTGGGTGGGGCAACTTTCGAAGAATCTGCCCAGTAATATATAATATTTAAAATGTACAATTTTACAATAATTATATACTATCAAGCTTGTGCAAGCCGCTTGCACATCTTTCCACGATGTGCTAAGCACTTGTGTTTTGGCCCAAGGCATAATTCTCTCCAAAAAATCAACAAATCAGGAGAAACCCCAAATTTCCATTTCAAATGTGTTTCCTGACTTTTTCCCACAAGGTCATGCAACTCGGGTCACCGGGGTCATTGACGCCCTTCACCTGTTCATTGCTCTGCACGTGTTCAAAAACACATTTGGTTCATGCCAAACCCAACCCTATTTGCATGCGCACCCTCTATAGTCTGTCCCAAATACCTAACTCGACCTCCAGTCCGTCGATGTCTTCATATTGTTCTGCACGTCCGTGCACGAGCTAACCGGCCCAATTCACATGTTGCATGATGCTTTTAGAAAAATACACGACTCAACTCACTTTAGTTCAATCTCCTTTTTCGCTCATCCACCCGTCCTACGGGCACATTACTTAGTTGCGTTATTTCCGATCTCCTCTAAGTAATGTGTGTCGAATAAATGATCCTTAGAACCTCCACACCATGATTTACATATATCTATGTCATGGTCCCATTTGATGAAGTGTCGTGACCCTTCGCCCACGCCCATGGGTTGGCTTGGTCACTTAACCCACACATCGGCCCAGTAAGTGTAACTCACTCATCAGCCCATATAAACTCTCTATCATCGGCATGTTCCATACTTAGTCGATTTTCATCATCATGTGACCAATCGCCGATTTATCATCACTCGGCGACCATAGTAATGTCGCACAACCACCGTTGAACATTCCTCCTTCATATCCCTAAGTGTTGGTTCGGGCACGCACGTTCACCCGATTGCCTTCTACAAGCATCGCTCAAGTGCGCCCACCTGTCACACCTCATCCAAGAGCACCCATCATTATGTCTGAACTTTCATCACACTCTCACCACCATTTCGTCACATGACTGCCGAGTAGGGCACTCATCGAACCCGTCGCACTCGTTCATCGCAACCAAAACTCGAGGACCTGACATGTGTGAACTCTAAGTTACACATGCATGTACTTACACATCTCTCATACTTAGTGGTAGAATGAGCATATCGGCTTTAAAAATTACAATAAAGAAATATTATAGAGCTGGAAACAATATTATAAAATTATAAATCATAAATAAATTAAATGAAAAAATAATGTGAAATGAAAAAAAATATAAATTGGTTAAAATTATGGTAGCATCCACTTGTTAAATTTTATTGGAATTTAAGTGTATTTCACTTTTTCAAGTGTCATTAAATGACATTTTTAAAATTTTCACATCATTAATGACATTTACTTAATTTCTTTAAAACTTATACCGGGGGCTAGATTTTCACGTGAGATCCGTGACATTTGATCCTTTGTTCCTCGGTCATCTTTGATCCTTTGATCCTGCCACCTGGGTCGCCTTCCTAATGAGGCACATCTTCAACCAGTTATGCTAGAAATACTTGACATTATATATATATATAGACACACACACACACACGCACACTTTTCTATAAAGTAACAAAAAGTTTTGATTTTTCTATCAAATAATAATTATTTTTAATAATAATTGTATATTCTAACTTATAGATGAAATAACACTATTCAAAACATATTTTCTCGTTCATTTTAATCAAAATGCTCCAGAGATTTTTGAAAACAACACACACACACACACACACACATATATATATCTTTTGGGTATTTGGCTCTCAGATCTTGGTCACATTTTTTTTAATTTTTTGTTTTTTTTTCATATATTTTAATTTATATTTTTTTAATAACAAGACATTTATTTATTTTTTCATTTTCTATTTTGTAAATGGTTTTTTATTTTCATTTTTTTAATTATCTTGTTTTATATTTTTTTAAATGAGATATATTTTTTTAATTTTTTATTATATAAATGTTTAATTTTATTTTTGGGTTATTTCTTGTGTTTCTTAATGTATTTTAATACATTTTTTTTATATTTGAATTTTTTTTTTGTCAATTTTAATTTTAAGTCTATCTTTTTATAATGTTTTATTTTAATTTTTTTTTAATTATGTTTTAGTTTATTTATTTTTTATTTTATTTATTGTTGTATTGGTTGTCTCAATGATCGACCATCAATCGAACTTTAATATGTCTTCATTTGATGGTTGACTTTCTAGTGGTTTTTAAGTTTTCATTGCAATGGATCAAGCATGCCCCTAATTTGACTCGGATTTTAAAATAATTATATTTTTAGCATGTGGTATAATGAATTTTTTGTTTACATATTTATTTTTAAAGTTTAATTTTGTCATGATATTGGATCTCGAAATAGGTTGAAAATATAAGGTTGGTTATAGTTATGATATTTGTTTTTAGTTTCATCAAAAAAATGTTGAAAACTACCAAATGACTCTTTTGTTTAGATATTTATTTTTAAATTTTAATTTAGTCATGATATTTGATTTGGAAATAGGTTGAAAATATTAGGTTGGTTATAATCATGGTATTTGTTTCTAATTCCATGCTGAAAAATGTTGAATTTTTTTTTCATTGATGATATGTAAAAAATTATTGGTAAAAATTATTGCAATTTTTTAGTTTTTCAGAGTCGTGATATTCAACATATTCTTTGTTGAAAGATAAAGGATAATACTTAATTAGTGTGACTTGGTTCACAAAACCTTAGGATAGGAATTAGTTTCTATTTCTTAGGGTATGGTTCTAGCTTCCCTATATCCATGTATGCTATATAATGCTTGAGTTGTATTAAGAATGTAGAGCATTCTCCAGAGCCAGACTCTCTTGGTTCAGACTCTCTTTCGTAGAGCTAACCAATGGTTTTTTTATTTTATTAATTCAACATCACATTTTATCATGGTATCAGAGCTCTAGGGTCAAATCATAGCTGAAGTGCTATGATACCTGCGAGTACCGAGGTGGCAGAGGAGAAGCCCCTGATAACAAAGTGAAAATTTTTTTTTCTCAGGTATTGAATGGATCAACGTGGTGGTTTTAGGAACATTTGCATCTATCGTCGGGTTTACCACAATAACATTCGCGCAGATGGCGTGGAACTAAGTAAAACAGAGGATCCGACAAGTGGAGTACTTACTGAGTTTCATCTCCAGCACAATTGTCGTGGAAATTGAGTCAGTTTGTGCCCCGAGGAGATCTAAAATAAATCTAAGCCAGTGGACATGACCACTGGTGAAGGAAGCAATTCGGTGAAAAGTCGCCGATGAAGGAAGAGATCTGAAGCAGATATTTCTGATGCAGAGGATTCAAGAGCCTGTCGCACAACGTGAAAAACAACCTATTGGATTGATCGCAAATCAGGTAGATCTGTATCGTAACATTGCTTTTTGTAAGGATCTAGGGTAGATCCATCATCATTTTTTTTCTCTCTTTCAATTACTTTAATTTTTTTTTTTAATCGTCAAGATGAAAAATCAAATAATCGAAGCATAATTGAATGAGAGTAACAAACTCGATGGTTCTAATTACTTTAATTGGAAGTTCAAGATGCAGACTGTGCTATAAGCGTAGAGTGGTTCAACGATTGCAAATGGGGATGAGCCAAAGCCAACAGCGAGAGCTGCAATGATTCCAGACTGGGAGAAGAGAGAAGATAGAGAAAAGACGTTGCTGAAGACGTCAGTGAAAGACTGCATCATACCGCATATTAGAGAATGCAAATTAGCAAGAGAAATCTGGACAGTATTGAAGGATTTGTATGAGATCAGGAATACAAATCGAATTTTATTTTTTAAGAGAAATATTCTATCCATAAAGATGGAGGAGAATGGGATAGTTGCTTCTTTCATATCGCAGATCAAAGATCTGAAGAACAAATCGGTAGATATCAGTGAGATGGTTGTAGATGCAGATTTGGTCACAATTACCATGAATGGTATGACTAATGATTACCAAATGTTCATCACTGGGATAAGTGCGAGAGAGAAAATCCCAAAATTTGAAGAACTTATAGGAATATTAATTCAAGAAGAAGAAATAATATTGAATCTAAAACACCAGAGTGCAGATCTTTTGTTAATCGCAAAGAAGAAATTCTTCGAAGCAAAGGAAACCCGTCACATCAAAACAAAGGAAATACACAAAAAATATTGAATCGAGCTCAAGGCATGTGTCCTAATAAAAACGCCTTTGTAATAAAATGTTTTTATTACGAAAAATTCAATCATATGGCTAAGGAGTGCAAGAAGAAGAAATTTCATTAAGAACAAAAGAGACATAAAAGACATGCAGCTCATTTCGCAGATGATGACCATGTTTAGGACTCCAGATTGTGCATGGTTGAATTTGATGAAAATGTTGAAGCAGACATCTGGTATGTGGATTTGGGAGCATCCACACATATGACAGGAAAAAGACAATGGTTCGAAGATTTTAAGGAAACCAACAACGAAGCACAAATCTACCTTGGAGATGATAGAGGCTACCAAATCAAAGGGAAAGGAACATTCGTGTTATTTTTCCTGATGGTAATGTCAGACGTATCCATAATGTAATGTATGTACCCCGAGTTACAAAAAATCCTATTTCTGTATCCATGATTACAAATCAGAATCGCAAGGTAGAATTATTTAAATCTAATTGTTATATTAAAGATTTGTTGGATGGAATGAATACTATTGCTTCAGGAATCTGAACAGGAGGTCTGTACAAACTGGATGTGAGGACAACACCAAATCAAGATTTAACAACATTGATTTTGACTACAAAAAATCTATGGCAACAGAGACTTGGTCACATCAACTTCAACGATTTGCTATGACTTCAGAAAAAGGAAATGGTAAGAGATCTTCCTATATTAAAACAAGTGCATAATTATTGTGATGCTTGTGTGTTAGGAAAGATGCATAGAGAAGAATTCCATGTTCGAGTAGAAAAGAAAAAGAGATTTGTACTTGAATTAGTGCACACCGAACTATGTGGACCCATGCAAACAAAGTCAATAGGAGGTATGACGTATTTTCTACTATTTCTTGATGACTGCACAAAGTTTTCTTGGGTATATTTTATGAGTAAGAAAAGTCACACATTTGATTAATTTAAGAATTTCAGATATATGATACAGAAGCAAAAACGGAAGCATATAAAAATTTTCCGCTCTGATCAAGGGGGAGAATACAGGAAGGATAAACTTACCAGGTATTGTAAAGATAGTGGAATATTACAACAATTCACAGTACCCCATACTCCTCAGCAGAATGGAGTAGCGAAAAGAAAGAACAGAACATTGTTGGAGTGTGCTAGGAGCATGTTGAAAGCTAAGGGTCTTTCGAATGGTTTTTGGGCTGAAGGATTGAATACTGTAGTTTATTTGAAAAATAGGAGTCTTACAAGAAGCCTTGAGTTTAAAACCCATTTTGAAGCATTATATGGATTTAAGCCTGCATTAAAACATTTGAGAGTATTTGGGTTTAAATCATTTTCCCACATTCCAAAGGAAGATAGAAAAAAACTAGATTCAAAAGTCATCAGATGTACCTTTGTAGGGTATTGTGCACAATTTAAAGCTTATTAATTATTTAATTCCTCTACTCACAAGATATTTTTTAGTAGAGATGTCATGTTCTATGAGTAGGTTTTTGATGAATCTGATAAAAGCAATGAGGAATGGGATATTCCGTTCTTGGTGGAAGGAAGTGAAGAAACAGGAAACAACCGTGAGAAGCAGAAAAAGGTAGAAGCAGAAAGTTTAGATACAGCAGTCAAGCCAAGTCCATCAAAGTAAATTCAGAATAGGTTGGAAGCTACACCAACACTCAAAATATTAGGTAGGTAGATTCAATTTCCTACTATATATAGGGAGAATGCCTTTATAACTAGTATGATGAATGTTGTTGAACCTTCTAGTTTTAGAGAAAAAAATCAATGTAGTGAATGGAAAGATGTTATGCAACAGGAATATGAATCTATTCGCAAAAACAACACTTGAGAGCTAGTTGAACTACATGAAGGGAAACAAACCATAGGTTGTAAATGGTTGTACAAACCCAAGATTAATGCAGATGGAACCATAGATAAATTAAAAGCTAGATTGGTAGAAAAGGGGTATTCACAAAAATAAGGTATTTATTATGAGGAAACCTTCACCCCCATAGTTAAACTAAACACTATCAGAATCATGATTGCTTTAGCTACTAGAAAACACTAGATGATTCACCAGCAAGATGTAAAAACTGCATTTTTAAATGGAGAGTTGAAAGAGGAGGTTTACTTAGAGTAACTTGAGGGGTTTTTCCAGAAAGGGAAAGAACATTTAGTCTATAGATTAAAGAAAGCTTTATATGGACTAAAACAAGCACCCAGGTCATGGTATGAAAAGATAGATTCATTTTTTCTGCAGCGCAGTTACAACAGAAGTAAAAACGACCCTAATCTTTATACTGTGAAAGATGACAAGGGGTGTATAGTGTTGATTTCTTTTTATTTAGATGATCTAATTATTACAAGTGATGTTATTGATCTGATCAAAGAAATCAAGCAACCAATGTCATAAATGTTCGAAATTAAAGACCTTGGTGAACTAAGATACTATTTGGGTCTTGAGATCTTGAGAGATTCAGGACAAAATTTTCCGTCCCAGGGTAAGTATGTCAGAGGTCTACTAGAAATATTCGCGATGGATTAGTGCAAGGCTTCAACACTACCATTACAGTAGAACATTAAACTTCAGAGTGATGATGTCTCTAAAGAGGTAGATTCGACACTCTATCGACAATTGGTTGGGATTCTAATCTACCTAACCACTACTAGACCAGATTTGGCTTATGCAGTTAGTGTGCTAAGTCAATACATGTCCAAGCCACTTGAGATTCATTGGAATGCAACGAAAGGTGTTTTAAGGTATCTAAAAGGAATTGTATATTGGTATTATTTATATTGATTCTTCTATTGTTAGATTGACAGGATTTATAGATTCCGACTGGGCTAGAAATATAGACGACTAAAGATCCATAACAGGCTATGCATCTAGCATTGGATCCAGGGTGATTACATGCAGTAATAAGAAACAGAACACAGTTTCCTTGTCTTCAGTGGAAGCAAAGTATCAAGCTATGTGTGCAGTAACATGTGAGACAGTTTGGTTACGAAGACTTCTCCAGGATGTTGGGGAAGAACATAAAGATGCAACAATTATTAGATGCGACAACCAGAGCTACATCAAACTTGCTAATAATTCAGTGTTTCACAAGAACACTAAACACATTGATACACAATTCCACTTTTTTAGGGAGAAAGTTCAATAAAAAGGAATCCATCTTGTATATTGTAAAACATGTGATAATTTTGCTGACATTTTCACTAAGCCTCTTGTCATAATTAAGTTTGAAATGTTTAGGGAGATGTTAGGCATATTTTTTAACCCCTTCTTCATTAAACAAGAGTGTAGAAAGATAATGGAGAATCCTTAATTAGTGTGAGTTGGTTCACAAAACCTTAGGATAGGAATTAGTTTCTATTTCTTAGGGTATGGTTCTAACTTCCCTATATCCATGTATTCTATATAATGCTTGAGTTGTATTGAGAATGTAAAGCATTCTGCAGAGTCGGACTCTCCTGGTTCAGACTCTCTTTCGTAGATATGACCAGTGGGTTTTTTATTTTATTAATTCAACATCACATGTTATCATGGTATTAGAGCTCCAGGTTAAAGTCATAGCCGAAGTGCTGTGATACCTGCAAGTATCCAGGTGGCAGAGGAGAAGCCCCGGATGACTGAGTGAATTTTTTTTTCTGAGGTATTGAGCGGATCGTCGTGGTTTTCTCAGGAATATTTGTGTTGATCGTCATTTTTACCACAATAACAGTTGCATCGATGGTGTGGAACTAAGTAGAACAGAGGCCCCGACAAGGGGAAGCCTTATTGAGTTTCATTTCTGGTGCGATTGTCGCAAAAATTGAGTCAGTTTGTGCGCCGAGGAGATCTAAAATAGATTTGAGCCAGTGGACACCACTGATGAAGGAAGCAATCCAACGAAAAGTCGATGATGAAGGGATCCAGTGAAAACACGTTGATGAAGGAAGAGATCTGAAGCAGATCTTGCTGGTGCAGAGGATTCAAGAGCCTGTCGCATAGCATGCAAAACAACCTGTTGGATTGATCCCAGATCAGGTAGATCTGTATCGTAACATTTCTTTTTGTAAGGATATGGGGTAGATCCATCATCATTTTTTTTCACTTTGTCAATTACTTGAAGTTTTTTTTGAATCGTCAAGATGAATAATCAAATAATAAAAGCATACATGAATGAGACTAAGAAATTCGATGGTTCCAATTACTATAATTGGAAGTTCAAGATGCAGATTTTGCTAGAAGTGCAGAGCGTTTGGACGATTGCAAATGGGGATCAGCCAAATCCAGTAGCAGGAGCCGCATCGATTCTAGACTGGGAGAAGAGAGAAGGTAGAGAAAAGACATTTTTGAAGATGTCAGTGAAAGACTACATCATACCGCATATCGGAGAATGCAAATCAGCAAGCAAAATCTGGACAATATTGAAGGATTTGTATGAGATCAGTAATACAAATCATCTTCTTTTTTTCAAGAGAAAGACTCTATCCATAAAGATGGAGGAGAATGAAACAGTTCATTCTTTCATATAGCGGATCAAATATCTAAAGAAAAAATTGGCAGATATCAGTGAAATAGTTGTAGATGCAAATTTGGTCACGATTACCATGAATGGTATGACTGATGATTACCAAATGTTCATCACTGGGATAATTGCGAGAGAGAAAATCCTAAATTTTGAAGAACTGACAGGAATATTAATGCAAGAAGAAGAAATAATATTGAATCTAAAACCCCAGAGTGCAGATCTTGTGTTAATGCGAAGAAGAACTTCTTCAAAGAAAATTGAAACCCATCACAGCAAAATGGAGAAAATCCACAGAAAATATTGAATCCAGCTCACGTATGTATCCGAATGAAAACGACTCTGTAATAAAAATTCTATTGCGGAAAACTTGATCATATGGCTAAGGAGTGCATGAATAAGAAATTTCATGAAGAAAAACAAAGACATAAAAGACATGCAGGTCATTTCGCAGATGATGACCATGTTCAGGACTTTAGATTGTTCATGGCACACTTTGATGAAAATGTTGAAGCAGACATCTAGTATGTGGATTCGGGAGCATCCACACATATGACAGGAAACAGACAGTGGTTCGAATATTTTAAGGAAACCAACAACGGAGCACAAATCTACCTTGGAGATGATAGAGGCTACCAGATCAAAGCGTACAGGAGCATTCCTGTTATTTTTCCTGATGGTAATGTCAAACATATCCATAATGTAATGTATGTACCTGGAGTTACAAAGAATCTGATTTATGTATCCATGATTACAGATCATAATATCAAGGTAGAATTCCTTAAATTCAATTGTTATATTAAATATTTGTTGGATGGCATGAATATTATTGCTTCAGGAATCCGAACAGAAAGTATGTACAAATTGGATGTGAAGACAACACCAGATCGAGCTTTGACGGCATCGAGTTTGACTACAGAAGAGCTATGGCACAAGAGACTTGGTCACTTCAACTTCAACGATTTGATGTTACTTTAGAAAAAGGAAATGGCAAGAGATCTTCCTTTATTAAAACAAGTGCATAATGATTATGATGCTTGCGTGTTAAGAAAGATGCATGGAGAAGAATTCCCTGTTCGAGTAGAAAAGAAAAAGAGAGATATACTTGAATTAGTGCACACCGACCTATGTGGACCCATGCAAACAAAGTCATTAGGAGGTGCACTGTATTTTCTACTGTTTGTTGATGCCTGCACAAATTTTTCTTAGGTATATTTTATGAGTAAGAAAAGTCACACATTTGAGTACTTTAAGTAGTTCAGGTATATGATAGATGTAGAAATTTGAATAATTTTCTGAGTTATTCACCGAGATTACCTTGATTACACACTATTTAAGCTTCATGCATAATACATAACCTCTTCTACAATTGATCATCAATATGCGGAAATAGAAAGCAGTCGCATGCGCTCATTAAAACATAATCAAGAACACATATAAACACAGGAGGTAATGGGGGAAGCAATAGATGAAAACCCCCAACTATCTGTATATTATAATGATAGAGAGAATGTAACAATACATAGCACAATACTCCTCACAAGTACTCAGTACTATCTCCAAAAAGTTACACACAAACTAAATGAGATTTGAACAAGTCCTGGGTTCAAATCTCCTTCACAAGTCTGCATGCCTCTACTGCGCAATCCAAGTTGATTAATGATGAGATACAAGTTCGAATCCCACTAGCTCCAACTGCGCAATCCTCATTGGCAATCTCCATCAATGTGTGTGAAAATCTCATGCACAATCATGGTCACAACTGATAGTTAATCACACCCTTTCACCCACCTCTAACACTGGTCTCCACTGAACTGTCCATGCATTGCAGTTAACTGATGTGTTCTTTAGTTGATTTATGAGTTAATAATTAGTGAATTAATTAATAATTAGTTCACACCACTCATCACTAGTGTATTTGTCAGTTAGACTAAATACAACTAGTTCAACTAAGTTAAACAGAACACAACTCCACCAATTGTCTCATCAACTCCACCAAACTCTACCACATGAGTTCTAACTGAAGTCAACCATGCAATAGCTCAACTAACCCCTAGGAATAGCGTAATTCCTTCTGTCAGCTGCATGTGCCACATCCAAGCATCAAACTTAAGTGCTCCAAGAGGATAAGATAATGTTTATAGTCTAAATATTATTAAGGGTTAATAATATTTGACTATTCTATTTTTAGCGCGACAGTCTAAAAATAGAAACCGCCCAATGTCTAAAAATAGAGGTACATCTATTTTTACCAACTCGACCAATCATCCATAAATAGCATCCTGCAACTCATAGACCATGATCCCTATGTCTAAAAATAGACATAGTCTAAAAATAGACTTTGCGCCGAAAATAGCCTGCGGGCCCACTTAGTGAAGGCGACTTCATTTCACTAAACTCCATCATCTTGTTGCATTTTCAACAATAGAGAAGCAAACAGGGAAGCACATAAAAATTCTCCACTCCGATCAAGGGGGAGAATATAGGAAGGATGAACTTACCAAGTATTGTAAAGTCCATGGAATTTTACATCAATTCACAGTACCCCATACTCCTTAGCAGAACGAAGTAGCGGAAAGAAAGAACAGAACATTCGTGGAGTGTGCTATGAGCATGTTGAAAGGTAAGGGTATTTCGAATGGATTTTGAGCTGAAGCATTGAACACAACAGTTTATTTCAAAAATAGGAGTCCTACAAAAAGCCTCGAGTTTAAAACTCCTTTTGAAGCATTATATGGATTTAAGCCTGCATCAAAAAATTTGAGAGTATTTGGGTCTAAAGCATTTTCCCACATTCCAAAGGAAGACATAATAAAACTAGATTCAAAAGCCATCAGATGTACCTTTTTTGGGTATTGTTCACAATTTAAAGCTTATAGATTATTTAATCCCTCTACTCACAAGATCTTTGTTAGTAGAGATGTCATGTTCCATGAGTAGGTTTCTAATGAATCTGATAAAAGAAATGAGGAATGGGACATTCTGTTCTTGGTGGAAGGAAGTGAAGAAACATGCAACAGCCATGAGAAGCAGAAAAAGGCAGAAGTAGAAAGTTCAGATACAACAATCGAGTTGAGTCCTTCAAAGGAAATTCAGAACAGGTTGGAAGCTACACCAATGCTCAGAAGATCAGGTAGGAAGATTCAATTGCCTAATAGATATAGGGAGAATGCCTTTATAACTAGTATAATGAATGTTGTTTAAACTTCTATTTATAGAGAAGCAAATCAATGTATTGAATGGAAAGATGTTATGGAACAGGAATATGAATCTATTCTCAAAAACAACACTTGGGAGCTGGTTGAACTACCTGAAGGGAAACAAATCATAGGTTGTAAATGGTTGTATAAACCCAAGATTAATGTAGATGGAACCATAGATAAATTAAAATCTAGATTGGTAGCAAAGGGGTATTCACAAAAATAAGGTATTTATTATGAGGAAACCTTCGCCTCCATAGCTAAACTAAACACTATCAGAATTATGATTGCTTTAGCTACTAGAAAACACTAGATGATTCACCAACTAGATGTAAAATCTGCATTTTTAAATGGGGAGTTGAAAGAGGAGGTTTACTTAGAGCAACTTGAGGGTTTTTTCTAGAAAGGGAAAGAACATTTAGTCTGTAGATTAAAGAAAGCTTTATATGGACTAAAAAAAGCACCCAGGTCATGGTATGAAAAGATAGATTCTTTTTTTCTATAACACATTTACAACATAAGTAAAAACGAACCTAATCTGTATACTGTGAAAGATGAAAAGGGGCATGTAATGTTGATTTCTTTGTATGTAGATGATCTAATTATTACAGGTGATGCTATTAATCTATTCAAAGAAATCAAGCAGCAAATGTCACAAATGTTCGAAATGAAAGACCTTGGTGAACTAAGATATTGTTTGGGTCTTGAGATCTGGAGAGATTCAGGAAAAAAAATTTGTCCCAGGGTAATATGTTAGAGGTCTACTGGAAAGATTCAGGATGGATCAGTGCAAGGCTGCAGCAATACCATTACAGCAAAACATTAAACTTCAGAGTAAGGATGGCTCTAAAGAGGCAGATGCGATGTTCTATCGACAGTTGGTTGGGAATCTAATCTACCTAACCACTACTAGACCAGATTTGGCTTATGCAGTTAGTGTGCTAAATCAATACATTTCCAAGCCACTTGAGAGTCATTGGAATGTAGCAAAAGGTGTTTTAAGGTATCTAAAAGGAACTGTAGATTATGGTATTATTTATACTGATTCTTTTGATGTTAGATTGATAGGATTTACAGATTCTGACTTGGCTTAAAATGTAGACGACCGAAGACCCATGCATGCAGCGTTGGATCCGGGGTGATTACATGGAGCAGTAAGAAACATAACACAATTTATTTGTCTTCAGCGAAAGCAGAGTATCAAGCTATATGCGCAACAACATGTGAAGAAATTTGGTTGCGAAGAATTCTCTAGGATGTTGGGGAAGAATAGAAAGATGCAACAATTATCAGATGTGACAACCACAACTCCATCAAACTTGCTAATAATGTGGTGTTTCACAAGAACACTAGACACATTGATACACAATTCCACTTTATCATGGAGAAAGTTCAATCAAAAGAAATCCATCTTGTATATTGTAAAACATGTGATAATGTTGCTGACATTTTCACTAAACCTCTTAGAAGAATTAAGTTTGAAATTTTTAGGGAGATGTTAGGCATATTTGTGACCCCATTCTCCATTAAAGGGGAGTGTTGAAATATAATGGAGAATCCTTAATTAGTGTGAGTTGGTTCACAAAACCTTAGGATAGGAATTAGTTTCTTTTTCTTAGGGTATGGTTCTAACTTCCCTATATCCATGTATGCTATATAATGCTTGAGTTTTATTGAGAATGTAGAGCGTTCTGTAGAGCCAGACTCTCTTGGTTCAGACTCTCTTTCGTAGAGCTAACCAGTGGATTTTTTATTTTATTAATTCAACATCACATTTTATCAAAAATTATTGGAATTTTAATATTTTTTTGGCGTTATGATATTTTACTTTTAATGTCATTGTTTAAAAATGTTTGAATTTTAGCTCACATCAACACTTTTTTAGTTCATGTTGTTTTTCCATGTTTAATCTCCAAATATTTTGGTTTTTAATGGTATTGTTAAAAAAAAATGTTGATACAACCACAAGTTATATGTTTTTTTTATGTTTTTTCTCAAAAAAGGTTGGTTTTTACTATCATTTCTAAATAATGTTAAATTTAAAAAATAAAAAATAAAGTGGATGTAACATGTGTTTTTTCATATTTTGGGGCAAAACAATTTTGATTTTTATTGTCATTTGTTTTTTTTAATTTGAAAGTTTGAAAAAAAACAAAACAAATAATAATGCCTCATCAAATTGCATGTGTTTTTTTATTTTTTTGGCAAAAGACTTTGGTCTTTACTCTTATTTTTAAAAAGTTGAAAATTACTTAAATTTAAAAAAAAATATTGATGGAGCATCAACATTTTAACTCTTTATATGGATTTTTTTTATTTAATTTTTAGAATTTTCTTTTGACTTTAATTAGATTAAATTTCCAGGAAATATTTGACATTTAGATAAAATCTAGAGTTATAATTTTGAGGAAATATTTGTCACCTAGATAAAAACTAGAGTTATAATTTTGAGGAAATATTTGTCATTTGGATAAAAATTATGTTAACAAAAACACGTATAATAGATGAGAAAAATCAAACTTTATATAATGGGAAATTTTACAAGAAACTCGTCTTAAAAAAAATTCAACGCTCGTAGGAATGCCCATATCAAATTTATACATTGCTAGCATAAAATAAATGTGTGAATTCACACAAACAAATATTAGAACTTAAAAACGGCATTTTAACATAGACTATGATGTACATTTTAAGGATACAAAACCATAAAAAATGAAGTGGGGAAAATAAGGTCTCCGATTGTAATATATCGGGACTAGTCCATACATCAATTGCCATGGACATGACTTTTGCATAAGAGCTTTGAAAATTTTATTTACCATTTCAAATGCTTAATCTGCTCTATCTTTATTTGACAACATATAATTAAGCATATATCCACTTCCAAATATACAAATTCATTCTAAATTAATGGAATGGAACGGGTAAATGGCCGGTGATGTGGAAAAGACAACTAAGTGCAAATTATTTTTCAAATTTTATATTAGAAAAACAAATTTCATATTTAGAAATTTTTAATTGTTTATTTAGATAGTTATTTAAAATTTTTTATAAATTTATATTATTTAAATATTTTGTATAATTTTTTTTTTTTTTGGGTAAATATGAACAAAAATTCAATTTTAATGAGGGAAAGACGAATGCTCCTTGATCAATGAACCTTCAAATAATACCAGTCTAGATCCATTAAACAAAGTATTTAGGGCTGAGAGAGATCAAATTCCTAGAAGTGCAAATCTTTCATTTTTTGTACATCTAGATATATTTAATTGTTTATTTATACAATTATTTAAATTTTTATATAACCCACTTTATTTAAATATTTTGTATAATTATTTAAATTTTCTCACTTTTAATTTTTTTTAAATATATAAGTAAATTTTCAACTTTAATGAAAGACTGACACCCTTACACATCATACTGTAAAATAAACCCATTACAGATCATATTGTAAAATGAGACATAGTTCCATCATATTGTAGAATGCACCTCTCTA